>CM032879.1:3950998-4609363 GCA_019176425.1 Megalops atlanticus | reverse complement strand
TCCGCTTTGTATGTATCTATCTATCTATCTATCTATCTATCTATCTATCTATCTATCTATTTATTAATTTATCTATGTATTTATTAATATTTATTCGTTGTTTGTCTATTCATTCATTTTCTTTCAACTGACTGGGGACTATGCATTCCAGCTCTTTCCGACAGATTCAGAGCCTCCAGATGAAGAACATTTAGTTGTCTTTCCGGGCTGAGGGCGTCTGTCCTTCTTTACATCACCTTAACTAACTGTAAATGATTGTATCTAAAGAAGAATAAATACACGCTGAAAGGAAAGAGTAGGTAGGGAAATCTGTGTTTGCTGACAAATAGCGGCCCCTGTCGAGCGAAAAAGCTTACAGCACCTGGTATTCCCAGGCGGTCTCCCATCCAAGTTCTAACCAGGCCCGACCCTGCTTAGCTTCCGAGATCAGACGAGATCGGGCGTGTTCAGGGTGGTATGGCCGTTTGACAGCAGCCTCTTCAAATAGCACTCTCATACGTGTCCCCTTGAATTTCAGCTTTTCCACATCTTTGGATTTCACCATACACTTACTGCCCTTCATGTCATCCGTGTCATTAGCCAGGCCTGAACGTTCATCCAAGACAATCATCACAGCAAGTGTAATAATGCCCTCAAGCGAAAGCGCTCTTCTTCTAACTGCAGCCATACGACAGACTAGTAGGCTACACTTCATCCTTAGCTCTATACTCACTTTGATGGCCCTCTCACTTTCCCTTGCGCTGTAAAATGCACGCGCAGCGCAAGCTACATTCCCCTTTTTCATCTTCAGTCATGTTACTGACGCAAGGATACAAAGAAAGACATGCACATTTTCAAATGATCATAATGGGGGAAAAGAAAAGAAGGAAAAGAAACAAAGAGAGAATATTGCAGCGATGAATAATTGATGCAGTAAGCATTAAAGGAGGATAAAGAAGGAATCAACACAACATGCCCTATGTAAGAGTGCATAGATCAGCTGGTTGCTGTCCTGCAGTTTGTCTTTAGTTTGTTTTTGTTTTTGCTTTTTTAACACAGCATGCCAGATAGGCATTTGACATGTGTTTTTCAAGCATAAAAATCAGGGCAGAGCCCAGCGCAGTCCCCCTAAGAAGAATCATGCAGTCGACTTTCCCACTCAACCAGAGTGCAACGACTGCACCTCGCTCTGGGTAAAGCACCTGCTTGATCTCGGTACCTTTTCCCACCAGAGAAGGATACATTGCACACAACAGCCAAAAGAGCGTCTTCAGGCCATGCACTTAACACCCACGGTGTGCATGTCCTGTAAGTGGACTGCGCAGCGCCACAAGAGTATGGCTGATGGAAAGACCTCATTCATCCTTTTTGTATTGAAAATGCTGGATTTTTAAATTTAATCGATGTTCCATCAAAACGTTCAACTGGCCCATAATTCTACACTGTACATTTCCATATTCAACAATAGACGCTTACGCATGGAGACAGAAATTACTACAGGTGCGAGAGAAAAAGAGAAGAAAAAAAAAGCCTCTCTAGGACACTCCGATCAAAGGAGTGCAATTCCTTTACTTGTAAATAAAAAAAGAAACAAACACACACACACACACACACGTCGGGTGTTTTTTTTTATTTGAATTGCTCACAAAATAAGGCTGCATACCCATCCGTGTTCCCCAGGCTGAAATATGAACGTTCAGTTCTGGAGCGCTCTCACCCGTTTCACTCTACCATAGAAACTCTCCGCTTTGTATGTATCTATCTATCTATCTATCTATCTATCTATCTATCTATCTATCTATGTATTTATTAATTTATTTATTCGTTTATTTCGTTGTTTGTCTATTCATTCATTTACTTCAACTGACTGGGGACTATGCATTCCAGCTCTTTCCGACAGATTCAGAGCCTCCAGATGAAGAACATTTAGTTGTCTTTCCGGGCTGAGGGCGTCTGTCCTTCTTTACATCACCTTAACTAACTGTAAATGATTGTATCTAAAGAAGAATAAATACACGCTGAAAGGAAAGAGTAGGTAGGGAAATCTGTGTTTGCTGACAAATAGCGGCCCCTGTCGAGCGAAAAAGCTTACAGCACCTGGTATTCCCAGGCGGTCTCCCATCCAAGTTCTAACCAGGCCCGACCCTGCTTAGCTTCCGAGATCAGACGAGATCGGGCGTGTTCAGGGGTATGGCCGTAAGCGACAGCAGCCTCTTCAAATAGCACTCTCATACGTGTCCCCTTGAATTTCAGCGCCACATCTTTTGGATTTCACCATACACTTACTGCCCTTCATGTCATCCGTGTCATTAGCCAGGCCTGAACGTTCATCCAAGACAATCATCACAGCAAGTGTAATAATGCCCTCAAGCGGAAAGCGCTCTTCTTCTAACTGCAGCCATACGACAGACTAGTAGGCTACACTTCATCCTTAGCTCTATACTCACTTTGATGGCCCTCTCACTTTCCTTGCGCTGTAAAATGCACATAGCGCAAGCTTCATTCCCTTTTTCATCTTCAGTCATGTTACTGACGCAAGGATACAAAGAAAGACATGCACATTTTCAAATGATCATAATGGGGGAAAAGAAAAGAAGGAAAGAAACAAGAGAGAATATTGCAGCGATGAATAATTGATGCAGTAAGCATTAAAGGAGGATAAAGAAGGAATCAACACAACATGCCCTATGTAAGAGTGCATAGATCAGCTGGTTGCTGTCCTGCAGTTTGTCTTTAGTTTGTTTTTTGTTTTGCTTTTTAACACAGCATGCCAGATGGGCATTTGAGATGTGTTTTTCAACCATAAAAATCAGGGGAGAGCGCCAGCGCAGTCCCCCGCTAAGAAGAATCATGCAGTCAACTTTCCCACTCAACCAGAGTGCAACGACTGCACCTCGCTCTGGGTAAAGCACCTGCTTGATCTCGGTACCTTTCCCACCAGAGAAGGACACATTGCACACAACAGCCAAAAGAGCGTCTTCGTAGGCCATGCACTTAACACCCACGGTGTGCATGTCCTGTAAGTGGACTGCGCAGCGCCACAAGAGTATGGCTGATGGAAAGACCTCATTCATCCTTTTTGTATTGAAAATGCCGCTGGATTTTTAATTTAATCGGGATGCTCCCATCAAAAACGTTCAACTGGCCCATAATTCTACACTGTACATTTCCATATTCAACAATAGACGCTTACGCGGGAGACAGAAATTGCTACAGGTGCGAGAGAAAAGAGAAGAAAAAAAAGCCTCTCTAGGACACTCCGATCAAAGGAGTGCAATTCCTTACTTGTAAATAAAAAAGAAACAAACACACACACACACACGTCGGGTGTTTTTTTTTTATTTGAATTGCTCACAAAATAAGGCTGCATACCCATCCGTGTTCCCCAGGCTGAAATATGAACGTTCAGTTCTGGAGCGCTCTCACCCGTTTCACTCTACCATAGAAACTCTCCGCTTTGTATGTATCTATCTATCTATCTATCTATCTATCTATCTATCTATCTATCTATCTATCTATCTATCTATCTATCTATCTATCTATCTATCGATCTATCTATCTATGTATTTATTAATTTATTTATTCGTTTATTTCGTTGTTTGTCTATTCATTCATTTACTTCAACTGACTGGGGACTATGCATTCCAGCTCTTCCGACAGATTCAGAGCCTCCAGATGAAGAACATTTAGTTGTCTTTCCGGGCTGAGGGCGTCTGTCCTTCTTTACATCACCTTAACTAACTGTAAATGATTGTATCTAAAGAAGAATAAATACACGCTGAAAGGAAAGAGTAGGTAGGGAAATCTGTGTTTGCTGACAAATAGCGGCCCTGTCAAGCGAAAAAGCTTACAGCACCTGGTATTCCCAGGCGGTCTCCCATCCAAGTACTAACCAGGCCCGACACTGCTTAGCTTCCGAGATCGGACGAGATCGGGCGTGTTCAGGTGGTATGGCCATGTTTACAGCAGCCTCTTCAAATAGCACTCTCATACGTGTCCCCTTGAATTTCAGCGCCACATCTTTGGATTTCACCATACACTTACTGCCCTTCATGTCATCCGTGTCATTAGCCAAGCCTGAACGTTCATCCAAGACAATCATCACAGCAAGTGTAATAATGCCCTCAAGCGGAAAGCGCTCTTCTAACTGCAGCCATACGACAGACTAGTAGGCTACACTTCATCCTTAGCTCTATACTCACTTTGATGGCACTCTCACTTTCCCTTGCGCTGTAAAATGTACACGCAGTGCAAGTTGCATTCCCCTTTTTCATCTTCAGTCATGTTACTGATGCAAGGATACAAAGAAAGACATGCACATTTTCAAATGATCATAATGGGGGAAAAGAAAAGAAGGAAAGAAACAAAGAGAGAATATTGCAGCGATGAATAATTGATGCAGTAAGCATTAAAGGAGGAAAAAAGAAGGAATCAACACAACATGCCCTATGTAAGAGTGCATAGATCAGCTGGTTGCTGTCCTGCAGATTGTCTTTAGTTTGTTTTTTGTTTTGCTTTTTAACACAGCATGCCAGATAGGCATTTGACATGTGTTTTTCAACCATAAAAATCAGGGCAGAGCGCCAGCGCAGTCCCCCACAAGAAGAATCATGCAGTCGACTTTCCCACTCAACCAGAGTGCAACGACTGCACCTCGCTCTGGGTAAAGCACCTGCTTGATCTCGGTACCTTTCCCACCAGAGAAGGATACATTGCATACAGCCAAAAGAGCGTCTTCGTAGGCCATGCACTTAACACCCACGGTGTGCACGTCCTGTAAGTGGACTGCGCAGCGCACAAGAGTATGGCTGATGGAAAGACCTCATTCATCCTTTTTGTATTGAAAATGCCGCTGGATTTTTTAATTTAATCGGGATGCTCCCATCAAAAACGTTCAACTGGCCCATAATTCTACACTGTACATTTCCATATTCAACAAATAGACGCTTACGCTGAGACAGAAATTGCTACAGGTGCGAGAGAAAAGAGAAGAAAAAAGCCTCTCTAGGACACTCCGATCAAAGGAGTGCAATTCCTTTACTTGTAAATAAAAAAAGAAACAAACACGCACACACACACACACGTCGGGTGTTTTTTTTTTATTTGAATTGCTCACAAAATAAGGCTGCATACCCATCCGTGTTCCCCAGGCTGAAATATGAACGTTCAGTTCTGGAGCGCTCTCACCCGTTTCACTCTACCATAGAAACTCTCCGCTTTGTATGTATCTATCTATCTATCTATCTATCTATCTATGTATTTATTAATTTATTTATTCGTTTATTTCGTTGTTTGTCTATTCATTCATTTACTTCAACTGACTGGGGACTATGCATTCCAGCTCTTTCCGACAGATTCAGAGCCTCAGATGAAGAACATTTAGTTGTCTTTCCGGGCTGAGGGCGTCTGTCCTTCTTTACATCACCTTAACTAACTGTAAATGATTGTATCTAAAGAAGAATAAATACACGCTGAAAGGAAAGAGTAGGTAGGGAAATCTGTGTTTGCTGACAAATAGCGGCCCCTGTCGAGCGAAAAAGCTTACAGCACCTGGTATTCCCAGGCGGTCTCCCATCCAAGTACTAACCAGGCCCGCCACTGCTTAGCTTCCGAGATCGGACGAGATCGGGCGTGTTCAGGGTGGTATGGCCATAAGCGACAGCAGCCTCTTCAAATAGCACTCTCATACGTGTCCCCTTGAATTTCAGCGCCACATCTTTGGATTTCACCATACACTTACTGCCCTTCATGTCATCCGTGTCATTAGCCAAGCCTGAACGTTCATCCAAGACAATCATCACAGCAAGTGTAATAATGCCCTCAAGCGGAAAGCGCTCTTCTTCTAACTGCAGCCATACGACAGACTAGTAGGCTACACTTCATCCTTAGCTCTATACTCACTTTGATGGCACTCTCACTTTCCTTGCGCTGTAAAATGTACACGCAGTGCAAGTTGCATTCCCCTTTTCATCTTCAGTCATGTTACTGACGCAAGGATACAAAGAAAGACATGCACATTTTCAAATGATCATAATGGGGAAAAGAAAAGAAGGAAAGAAACAAAGAGAGAATATTGCAGCGATGAATAATTGATGCAGTAAGCATTAAAGGAGGATAAAGAAGGAATCAACACAACATGCCCTATGTAAGAGTGCATAGATCAGCTGGTTGCTGTCCTGCAGATTGTCTTTAGTTTGTTTTTTGTTTTGCTTTTTAACACAGCATGCCAGATAGGCATTTGACATGTGTTTTTCAAGCATAAAAATCAGGGCAGAGCGCCAGCGCAGTCCCCCCGCTAAGAAGAATCATGCAGTCGACTTTCCCACTCAACCAGAGTGCAACGACTGCACCTCGCTCTGGGTAAAGCACCTGCTTGATCTCGGTACCTTTCCCACCAGAGAAGGACACATTGCACACAACAGCCAAAAAGAGCGTCTTCGTAGGCCATGCACTTAACACCCACGGTGTGCACGTCCTGTAAGTGGGCTGCAGCGCCACAAGAGTATGGCTGATGGAAAGACCTCATTCATCCTTTTTGTATTGAAAATGCCGCTGGATTTTTTAATTTAATCGGGATGCTCCCATCAAAAACGTTCAACTGGCCCATAATTCTACACTGTACATTTCCATATTCAACAATAGACGCTTACGGGAGACAGAAATTGCTACAGGTGCGAGAGAAAAGAAGAAAAAAAAGCCTCTCTAGGACACTCCGATCAAAGGAGTGCAATTCCTTTACTTGTAAATAAAAAAACAAACAAACACACACACACACAAACACGTCGGATGTTTTTTTTTTTTTAATTTGAATTGCTCGCAAAATGAGGCTGCATACCCATCCGTGTTCCCCAGGCTGAAATATGAACGTTCAGTTCTGGAGCGCTCTCACCCGTTTCACTCTACCATAGAAACTCTCCGCTTTGTATCTATCTATCTATGTATTTATTTATTTATTTATTTATTTATTTATTTCTTTCTTTCTTTCTTTCTTTATTTCTTTGTTTGTCTATTCATTCATTTACTTCAACTGACTGGGGACTATGCATTCCAGCTCTTTCCGACAGATTCAGAGCCTCCAGATGAAGAACATTTAGTTGTCTTTCCGGGCTGAGGGCGTCTGTCCTTCTTTACATCACCTTAACTAACTGTAAATGATTGTATCTAAAGAAGAATAAATACACGCTGAAAGGAAAGAGTGGGTAGAGAAATCTGTGTTTGCTGTCAAATAGCGGCCCCTGTCGAGCGAAAAAGCTTACAGCACCTGGTATTCCCAGGCGGTCTCCCATCCAAGTACTAACCAGGCCCGACCCTGCTTAGCTTCCGAGATCGGACGAGATCGGGCGTGTTCAGGGTGGTATGGCCGTAAGCGACAGCAGCCTCTTCAAATAGCACTCTCATACGTGTCCCCTTGAATTTCAGCGCCACATCTTTTGGATTTCACCATACACTTACTGCCCTTCATGTCATCCGTGTCATTAGCCAAGCCTGAACGTTCATCCAAGACAATCATCACAGCAAGTGTAATAATGCCCTCAAGCGGAAAGCGCTCTTCTTCTAACTGCAGCCATACGACAGACTAGTAGCCTACACTTCATCCTTAGCTCTATACTCACTTTGATGGCACTCTCACTTTCCCTTGCGCTGTAAAATGCACACGCAGCGCAAGCTACATTCCCTTTTTCATCTTCAGTCATGTTACTGACGCAAGGATACAAAGAAAGACATGCACATTTTCAAATGATCATAATGGGGGAAAAGAAAAGAAGGAAAGAAACAAAGAGAGAATATTGCAGCGATGAATAATTGATGCAGTAAGCATTAAAGGAGGATAAAGAAGGAATCAACACAACATGCCCTATGTAAGAGTGCATAGATCAGCTGGTTGCTGTCCTGCAGTCTGTCTTTAGTTTGTTTTTTATCAGAGAAGTTAGAGAAGTTAATCAGATAAGAGAGATCGGTTCCGAGTTTAGCCTAACATTATGATTACATCTGTGCTACTAATACACCCCACTCATATACAGTGCAGTGTCGTAAATTACAGTATACGAGTGTTTAGCTAATGTGGGGTAACTAGTACAGCTGTCAGTGTTCAGAAAGTTAATATTTAGCTATTTGAAATCCATTAATTCAGTTAGATTTTCGTACTTGAACTCAAAACGAATAATTGTTATCAATCTTTTAACGTTACTCAAAAGATAGCATGTCTGCTATCGTAAAGGTATAAGAAATTATAACTTCTTACTGCAGAGTACGGCTAGCCATGATCTAACCAGTAACTTAGGCTGGTAGTTAATTTTAAGGTACAGTTATGATAATGGAGATTTGTAATTAAGATTGAGATTGGACTTAAATGTGGATAATTGGATGCTTGGATTGGATTAGGCCAATTCCAAAACTAATAGCAAAGGAAAGTTAATATAATACACATGAGCATAAATATGATACTGCAAGTAAAAGTGTGGCATGCACACCCCAAAATTAAGTGTTTAAAAAACTTGAAACAAAAATGTAGTTTTCTCATTTAACCCTTACATAAACATGTCCCAGAAGATGAAGATAATTCAGTGTAAATTGGCTGAGGAATAGAGGTTGAAAAGTAATGGGGGTTAAAGTAACATTATCATTTTGTTGCATATGTAACTAACAGGACAACAAATAAGTTATATATGCATCAAAGCCTGTAAAATATATGTAAGTTGAGTAACAAACAAAAATGCACTTATTACATGTTAAATAGGGGTTGTTGCTGAGAAATTATATGTTTTAAAAACAACCTTGCAATAATTGCAGGGACCATTGTTTAAGTTTGTAATATTGGTGGGCACCAAAATTTTTATTTTTCAAGACCATTTCTGCTTGAGAATATTTTGTGCAGGCATATGTTGTGTTTTCGGTCAGACAGAAAAAACATATTGTTTGACTTGGGTGGATCAGAGAGGTCTATACAAGTTGGTCATATCCGGTATGTCAAATTTCAGTCTGTTTTTTTTGTAAATTTAATTCCATAAATAAACTATGCAAATTATGTCACACACAAATGCTCTCTTATCTCCTTGGTACTTCATTTCCTGAAAATATTTGGGATGTTTAACACTTATAGACCCAGATTATACAGACGTGGACAAATTTGTTGGTACCCTTCCACGAAAAAAGAAGAACCCACAATATTCTCTGAAATAACTTGAAACTGACAAAAGTAATTGGCATCAATCATTGTTTACTCCATATTTAATAAAAATCAGACTTTGCTTTTGGTTTTTGATTCAACAGAATATTTTAAATAATAAAACAAATGAAAATGGCATGGACAAAAATGATGGTACCCTTAACCTAATATTTTGTTGCACAGCCTTTAGAGGCAATCACTGCAAACAAGCGATTTCTGTAGCTCTCGGTGAGACTTCTGCACCTGTCAACAGGTAGTTTGGCCCACTCTTCCTGAGCAAACTGCTCCAGCTGTCTCAGGTTTGAAGGGTGCCTTCTCCAGACTGCATGTTTCAGCTCTTTCCATAGATGTTCGATAGGATTCAGATCAGGGCTCATAGAGGGCCACTTCAGAATAGTCCAATGTTTTGTTCTTAGCCATTCTTGGGTGCTTTTAGCTGCGTGTTTTGGGTCATTATCCTGTTGGAGGACCCATGACCTGCGACTGAGACAGAGCTTTCTGACACTGGGCAGTATGTTTCTCTCCAGAATGCCTTGATAGTCTTGAGATTTCATTGTGCCCTGCACAGATTCAAGGCACCCCCTGCCAGACGCAGCAAAGCAGCCCCAAAACATAACCGAGCCTCCTCCACGTTTCACAGTAGGTGTAGTGTTCTTTTCTTTGAACGCTTCATTTTTTTCATCTGTGAACATAGAGCTGATGTGACTTGCCAAAAAGCTCCAGTTTTGTCTCATCTGTCCAAAGGACATTCTCCCAGAACCATTGTGGCTTGTCAATATGCGTTTTAGCAAATTCCAGTCTGGCTTTTTTGTTTTTCTTTCAACGGTGGAGTCCTCCTGGGTCTTCTTCCATTGAGCCCACTGTCGCTCAAAAAGCAGCGGATGGTGCAATCAGACACTGATGTACTTTGACCTTGGAGTTCAGCTTGTATCTCTTTTGTTGAAGTTTTTCTTGGCTCTTTTGTCTATTTGCACTATCCTTCTGTTCAATCTGGGGTCAATTGTCCTCTTGTGGCCGCGTCCAGGGAGGTTGGCTACAGTCCCATGGACCTTAAACTTCTTAATAATATTTGCAGCTGTAGTCACAGGAACATCAAGCTGCTTGGAGATGGTCTTATAGCCTTTACCTTTAACGTGCTTGTCTATAATTTTCTTTCTGATCTCCTCAGACAGCTCTCTCCTTTGCTTTCTCTGGTCCATGTTCAGTGTGGTGCACACAATGATACCAAACAGCAGAGTGACTACTTTTCTCTATTTAAATACACTGAATGACTGTTTACAAGATTGAAGACATGTGTGATAGTAATTAAAGAAAACAGTTAGTCTGAAATAACACTATAATCCAATTATTTATAATCCTTTCTAGGGGTACCAACAAATCTGTCCAGGCCATTTTAGAATATCTCTGTAGAATAAGCAATAATTTATCTCTTTTCACACTTTCTTTGCTTTATTCTATGACATACCAAAAGCATGCAGGTATACATGAGACAATTGCTTTTAATTTCATCACTTTTCAGAAGGAATGAAGCTTTGTTTCAATGAGCTGAAAGGTTACCAACAAATTTGTCCACGTCTGTATATTCTTGAAAACAGAGTGACCCAAGTCTCTCCAATATGTGAGTACCGTACTGTGTGTGTGTGAGAAAGAAATTGAGCTGCAGTTTCCGAGGTAGAGACGCTGGCTATTCAAAGTATGTTAAAGAATTCTAGTGAAGTAACCCTATGGACCACACTATCTGCCACATTGAAGAACTCCGGGTTAAGTGAATTATCACTTCTGCCTCTAATCAGCAAACATAGGATTCATTCATGCTCCTTAGATGTCAGGTTAGGGTTACACACTAATTTTCTGTCATGGTCTATGGACCCCCTGAAGTAGCCTTGGCCACCCCCTGGCCACCCCATGTATAAAACTCTAGTTCCGCCACTGGTCCCATGGCGGTAAAATATACATAAATATGGTAATGAAAGCCGCATCACTCCCTTTGTTCCGTTTTCTCTCAGGAACCTTGTGAGTGTATGAGAGTATGTCTGCGTCTGTGTGTATGCATATGTAAGCGCATGCGTGAGGGTGAAAGTCTCTGTATGCACGTAGGAGCAAGTGTGAGTTTGTGAATATGTCGTTTGTGGCTCTCAGTGTATATGTACATGTGTGTTTTAAATATGCTTTGTGTTTTTGAGTGTTACAGTGTAAGAGCTGTTTCTGTAGCAGATGCTCTGCTAGAGCCTTGAGTACAGTAAACAATGCACTCAAAGTTTCAGTGGCTATCAAAGGGTCATCTACATGCCTCATAAGGGCTGAGATCTGCCTTCTCCACCACACCTACCATGGCTTTGGGAAACAGTGGAGTCATAGGGGCTGAGAGCTACCTTCTCCAGTTCATACGTAGCTGAGTATTATTACTATTAAGTATGCAGCCCCTGCTGGAATGCTTTGTCATGATCTTCAGATTGTGTAGACCTGAGCACAAATATTTTATTTTCCAGTTACTATTTTGCACAAACGTTTTGATCTGTTTCATTTAGCTCAACAACACTATTGTAATCCACTCTCACCAGCAACTTGGTTTTTGACATGGCCTTGTGTTTCATGCTCAAACATTTCAGGATTTACATATAAAATGTTCCATCTAATTAAAATATAAACAGACATAACATTAAGAACTAAGAATTTTCTTCTGAAAGGTATTTTATTTGGAACAACATAATGAAAATGTATTTACATTTAAAATATAAGTGCTGCATTTGTACATTTTCATAAAGAATCAGTATGAAAAATGATGGACATGTGGGATGTAGGTGACTGTGATTATCTGAAGGAAAACAGGGAAAATAGAGATTTATGGATAAACACATAATTATAACTGTAGTAGAACTGTACTCACTGTAATAGATATTTGTTGTAAATATTGCTGGATTCAGAGAAGAAACTGTCTTTTTAGTTTATTGTACTGTCCTGTAAAACTGTGGACACCAGGTTGTGAGAAACATATCCTTCTGTTCTCAAAAAATTTCACCTTTGTGAGTAATAAACACACATTCATAAATGTCTGGAAAATAAAGTGATGTAATGTTAAAATTACACAGCAGAGGACGTTGTTTTACCTTTACATTTTTTAGACCTTGTTTGAGTGTGCACGTTAGCATGCATGCATGAAGATAAGTTTGTGCTTTTCTGTTTGTATCTCTAAGTGTGTGTGAGTATGTTTATGTGTGTGCACATGTATGTATGTCATACAGTGGAAGAGGATTAGTGGAGTGTGCATGTGTGTGTTTGTTAATAGTATGTGCATCTCTGTCTAAGAGTGCATGTTTGTGAATGTATGTGAGAGTGTTTGTGTCTTTGTGTGAATGTGCAGGCATAATGCTGCGTTTGAATGTGTCCACTCTGATAACAATATTTTTGATAGCAGAAAGGCCACTAGGGCAATACCAGATGATATACTTTTTTATTATAAACTTAAGTCTTGATGGCCCTTTACTTCAAATACTAACATTAACTATGCCTGTGAAGTTAACACCTCTATACTTACCTAAGACCTAAGAAATGTCTTTTTTTGCATTGGGTTAACATATATAAACAATGAGAATTACACCAAATAATCAAACTTAAACTGATGTCTTTATTAACAACATTCTTTTATCAAACTATCAACTAGTAAATTACTGTGAACTTTAATTTCAATTTCAATAATTTTAATTTCAATGTTTGTGTGTGAGAGAGGGGAGAGAGATGTAGGACTCTACTCCAGCTGGCACAGAGACGCTGAATCTTTATAAACCCTAAACCCAGGATAGAGGGACTGAGTGAAGGTGGTGTGGACTCTGTGCAGGAGGGTCAGTGTGTCAGAGGAGACGCTGTAGAAGGACAGAGTACCAGCCGGCCAGTCCAGATACACTCCTACTCTGCAGGAGGGGGAGGAAGACGCAGGTATGACTATGTCCTTATCATTGTGATGGACATAATAATAGCAGTCACCCTTATTTTCAGAGTGACAGAAACTGTGCCAGACAAGGTAACTGCTATCAGTGGAACAGAATCCAGGAGTTTATATTTCATCCACACCTACAGTCAGTACCCCCCCATTTCCTGCTGATTCCTTTATATGTCACTGCCATAGAAACTTCAATCCCACTCCATTCAGCCTCCCAGTAACAGCGAGTCCCAGACAGACCCTCTCTGCACATCACTTGGGGCTCAGAGTCAAATCTGTCTGGGTGATCAGGATATGGCTGCTCCTCTGTCCCCCATGTCACCTTCCTGTCCCCCTCAGACAGGCACAGGTGTCTGTTTGCTGTGTTGGGGTCCAGTGTGAGCTGACAGGCATCTGCAGACAAGAGGAAGATTAATGAGATTAATTATTATTTTTATTATTCATGTAATTATGAGTGTGAGAAATAGAAGCATGTGTGTTTTGCTTATTTGTGTGTCATTGTTTACATGTCTGTGTGCATGCACATGTGTTTTCCATCTACAAGCACACTTATAAACTGCACAAACTGATGAGACACATGCATACACACACACACAGTGTAGTATGTGGTATACAGTATAATGCCATGTGTGCCTCTGTAGATACAGAGATGTGTACGTGTGAGACTGGAAAATTCAGTTGGTTTACCTCAGTGTGTGTTTACATGTCTCTCTGTGTTTGTGTACATGAGAGACAGAGAGAGAGACAGCAGGGATTAAACAGGAGAAGAGAGGTAGAGAAAATAGTGATGGGAATGAAGAAGAGACAGCAGAAAGGAAACTGAGGATTATCTTTTTGCCTCTCTGTCCTCCAGCCCTCTCTCCTTTGTCTATCTCTGACATGTCTTCCATCTCTCAAGTGAAACGTGTTCAGTGCAAGCACACTTACATTTCTTGGGCCAGATTTGTTCCTGCTCTCTCCTCCATGGTCCATACTGTAGGAACGGCACAAGAACAGACAGTGACTTAATAAGACACAGCCTGTCTATGTGGTGCAGTGTGGAAACTAAGAACTCTGTGACAATAGGTAGGGTTGGGCAACATCAACATTGTCATATTGTGGGTTCGAAACCAAGTGCATTATTAGCCGACAAACAGCAGGAGTCCACAGTGACAGAAAAAAATGGCTTCATTCTGTCTGAAGTAAAAGTGGGTTTGTCTGTTGGGTCCCCTTGTATCTACACTCTCAAGCTCTTGTTAGGCACCTAAGAGCCACTCAGGTGACATCAGTGAATCATCCTTCAATTTGCAGTTACTACACTGTGGTGTATGGCAGGACTTGAAGTGCAAAAAACAGCTTTGGGGCGCATATATCCAAGGATTGCATTGCTCTCGATTCAGTGCTCCTACCTGCAGAGGTTATGACAATTCTTATTGGAGTTTCTAATGAAGGGGGAAAGGCATTATGAGAAAAAGATAGCAACATACTATTGTTATACATGATATGAATGTTGTTGGTGGCAGGGGGTGAGTGTGATTACAAACTTAGCTGTAGGGTTAAATTATTTTATTGGGATTAGGGAATAAAATCATCTGTTACACTTTCACACATTTGGATATTTTTCACACTTCAACTCCTACAGTGTAATTGTCCCACAGTGACATCATTTCAATCACATAGTGTCTGGCAGTGGACAAAATGAGGGAACCATCTGCTGGTCTATCACACCTCCACTGTTCTCTGTATTTACAGCAGTGTCTCCAGTTTACAGCTGGGGTCATCCAGTACAGCAGAGAGAGCTCTCACTCCTGAGTCCCCTGGGTGATTGTAGCTCAGATCAAGCTCTGTCAGGTGTGAGGGGTTTGAATGCAGAGCTGAAGCCAGAGAAACACAGCCTCTCTCTGTGACTCGACAACCTGACAGCCTGCAGAGAGAAGGAGATGAGAGCTCTTCACTCTCCCTGCTCTGGACAAACTGCAAGAATTGGAAACATTAGCAGCAGTGTGTTCCTCACCCCAGTCTCTGCAGTTTACAGCGTGGGTCCTCCAGTCCAGCAGAGAGTGCTCTCACTCCTGAATCCTGCAGATTGTTGTCTCTGAGCTCCAGATCTCTCAGCTCTGAGTGAGGTGAATGCAGGACTGAGGCCAGATCATCCCAGCAATCTTCTGTGAGATTACACTCCCCCAAACTGTGGAGAGAAGGAGAGAAGAACACACATGCAATTTTACCTTGGATAATAATCCTGATAACATTAACTCACCCTTATCCTGCAAAGTCTGTGCCAATGTGCAAATAGCGATTCTTGCAACACACATGAACTGATTATACAGTAAGATACATTTGGGCAGTTGTGTGCATGCTTCATGTTGAAGCACCTTTTGGTTCACAAACAAAAAATGACTTTCTGGAGTCATTTT
Organism: Megalops atlanticus; assembly: GCA_019176425.1. Classification (NCBI taxonomy): domain Eukaryota; kingdom Metazoa; phylum Chordata; class Actinopteri; order Elopiformes; family Megalopidae; genus Megalops; species Megalops atlanticus. The sequence continues at coordinate 4,593,885 of CM032879.1, read as the reverse complement.
ACTTGCAAATAAAAAGAGTGAACTGTAGTATATATTTCACAACAGGTCAATAATTGTCAAGTTTTCATTAACATTTTGTTAATACAGCGGTATACATGGCAACAGGCTCACAGCTTTCCACAGGCCTCTCCCTCTCCGCAGGCTTATGACATCATTGCTGCCTGGAAACTGGGCTTCATGGCATCATTTTTTTCCCCTACATGGAAGTCTGTTTTGGAATGACTATAGTTGTGTAGTGCACTTGTTTCACTGTGGCAACTACTGCACTCATGCAGGAGTGCTGAGCCAGATGAATAGAGTCCTCCAATACACTCACCCATAGCCAATGGCTATTTTTCCCACAGTGCACCACATTTTACATTTACATTTATTCATTTGGCAGACGCTTTTATCCAAAGCGACTTACAAGTGAGGTACAATACAACACAAGCGAAAAACCATCCAGAGTCAACAATATTAGAAGTACTGCATGACAAAGTTCCAAAGGTTGGCCAGGCGAGGTACCAACTAGCAGGTAAAGCTAGCGAGTGTGTTAAGCCATTGCAACCAAACCTTTACATTTAAACCATTACAACCAAACCATTACATCAAATCAATATGTTAAACTATTACAGCCACACCATTACACCAAATCAATACGTTAGATTGTTACAGCCAAACCATTACATCTTTTTTTAATATAGTTTAATAGGAGATGGGGGGAGGTGTTTCAGGTGCTCAGGTGAGAGCGGAAGAACTGTGTCTTCAGATGTCTCTTGAAGACAGAGAGGGACTCAGCAGAATGGATGAAGTGTGGAAGTTCATTCCACCAACGGGGGAAAGTCCTGGATAGCGATTTAACGCCACAATGCGACTGGACCACCAAGCGCCATTCGGTGGCAGAGCGTAGCAGTCGGGAGGGAACATAGGGTTGCAGCAGTGAGTTCAGGTACTTAGGTGCAGTTTTGTTGGTCACCCTGTATGCGAGCATCAAGGCCTTGAACATGATGCGGGCAGCTACAGGGAGCCAGTGGAGTGAGACTAAGAGGGGTGTAACATGAGCCCTTTTTGGTTGGTTGAAAACCAGACGTGCAGCTGCGTTCTGTATCAACTGCAGAAGCTTCATAGTGCATGCAGGTAGGCCGGCCAAAACAGCATTGCAGTAGTCCAGTCTTGAGATGACCAGTGCCTGGACAAGGAGCTGCACAGCATGCTCGGATAGGTAGGGCCTGATCTTCCTGATATTGTACAGTGCAAATCTGCATGATCTGGTAGTCGTAGCAATGTGGTCAGTAAATTTCAACTGGTCATCGATCACTACCCCCAGGTTCCTTGCAGACCTGGATGCAGTCAGTGTCGTTGAGCTAAGTTGAACGGTGATGTTGTGCTGGATCGTCGGGCTGGTTGGGATCACTAGGAGCTCAGTCTTGGATAAGTGAAGTGGCCACCACAGTGAAGTGGCCACCAGTTGAAGGATAGACACTACTTCACTGACATCCTCTGTGCAACTCACATGTGCCTGCTGAATTGCAGGTTGCCTCCGAGCAGAAAAGCAGATAAACCCCTGGCTGACCTATCCATCCATATCCCTGACGGAACACAGCTAATTTGGGATTGAACACAGACTGTAGAGCTCAGCTTTCGATCAGAGTGGGTGCCTTAACCACTGAGTTCATCAGGATCCTGACCAGAAAACTGTTTAACTCTTCGGTTTAAATTTCAGTGTTAACATTTAAATACCTTGACACTGAAAATATACACAGGCCATGTGATAACATCCTACTCATGTTCATCAGCTTGTGCCATGAAATGCATCATGACACAGTGTATCAGCACTATAATTTACCTGCACTATATGAAATGATGTAGTAAGGGGGCTGACCAGACCCTTGGTGTCCTTTTGGCACCTATGACTGTACAGATTCAATTGAAACCAGATATTATGGTTGAGTCCACAACTTCTGAGACTAAAACTCATCTCAAAAGGGTTTCTCTGTTATAGAAGAGTAAGAAGAAAGGGATGGAACTAATGTGGACCAACAAGGAAGGCTGGGGAGAGAGGATTAAACTTAATCAGAGGAGCTTCTTTCATTGCACCTCTGTACAGAGCCATAATCACTGTGCTGAATTTACTAAAAGAGATGTATCACACAACACTACTCACCTCAGTCTCTGTAGTTTACAGGTCGGACTCTTCAGCCCAGCACAGAGCTTCTTCACTCCTGAATCTCCCAGGTTATTGTAGATGAGGTCCAGCTCTATCAGGTGTGAAGGGACTGACTGGAGAGCAGAGGCCACAGTGTCACATGACTCCTCTGTGAGATCACAGCTGTCAAGTCTGCAGAGAGGAGATCAGAGATAATTATGCTTAAAAAAACATAACATTTGAAATGCAATACTGATGGTGTTCAGTAAAATACTCTAAGGAAGATGTCTGTGCTACATGCTTCAACTGCAGCAAATCAAGCATCATACTGGTCTCAAGTCTAATAGTAACAGAGCTCTGGTGCAGACTGTACACATTTCCACAGCTCTATCAGGTGTGAGGGGACTGACTGGAGAGCGGAGGCCACAGTGACACATGACTCCTCAGTGAGATTACAGCTGTCCAGTCTTCAGGTCAGAGACATTTAACATAAAAACATGTGATATTTAAATGGTAATACTCATGGTGTTCAGTGGTAAATTGATAACTATGACTATAAGGTCCATTGCTCTATTACTCTGATGCCTGTGCTGCAATAAAGTCTGATAGCCATAGAACTCTGGGACTGACCCATTTTTTCCTTCCCACCATTAAATCAAATGGCATCCTACAAACAGATCTCTGCAGCACCACCCATTGTCATTGTGAGGCTACAATGTGAGTCTACACTCAATGTTTTATGGAGGCCACACCTGCCTTGCTAGTTCACTTCCAGAATGGATCAGGGTCAAAGTCTGTATTAACAAAACAGTGGTGTTGATGCATTAAAATGAACAGATGGACAGACATCTGGCAAAAGGCATCCAGCCACACTTTATATAGTATATCACAATTCAACTGAAATTGACAATTTATTGCATTTTCTAAAATTCTTTCTTGCCACCATCAAGCTCAGCTTTGTTCATCAAGCTTTGTTTTTCAATTGAAAATATTCATCTGTTGCAATTTTTAACTATAAAGTGCAGATTGTGCAAAATTAGTTTTCAACTTATTCAACTTTTTCAACTTTGTACAATTATTAGATATATTATTTGCAATTATGTTATATTCATCTGTTCACAAAAGAATTATTAACTGAGCTAGCTTGCTGCCTTACAAGACCTACATTTACTAGTGAAATTTGCCTAATGTAGATAGCTATCTGGAATGTCCGTATTTCATAAGTGCCTCCATATCTCTCTCCGTTTGTTATGACTCCTTTGCAGCACCCCCTTAAACAGAAGAAAGAGATCGTGCTGGTGTTTCTGGCTAAAAATCTTCAGGTAGCCTGTAGCCAAGTGTAGGAGAGAAGCAGAGATAACACCTGAGTGTTCAAATATTTGTTGTTTCTATTCATTACTTATTCATTATTGTAGCAGCACACCGAAACGTGCAAAATTATTCAAATTTTGACAGCAGTGTGACACGGCGAACTCAGTTAATTTACTCTTGCTAGCTAACCTGGTTTAGGTGTTGCTAATATTTGTGAAATGTGTTCATATGTATGAGGTTTTTTGGCAGTCAAATAAAGTCTCTGGCAAGGAAAGCACTGTAGCGTAAACACATACAGTATAGCTACTGTATAGAACTGTACATTCCTCCAATGTACAATTCATCCACCAAAAATTCTCAAAACAAGAAAATTTTATTAACACACTTTTAACACACTCATATTGTAAAAAAGGAAAAAAATGATGGCTGAACTTGAACTTGACCATTTAGCTGAAACAAATTCAGGTGACTGTTCTCTTGTCAGCATATGACAGTTAGGCAAAGCATTCCATATTAGATCAATTCACATATATATTTATGTATTCACATATATTCACATACATTCATGATCAGTTTGCGTATATTCATGTTTTTTCATGTACAGTACTTTCATGTTTTCGAATCCTACAAATATATCTGCTCTATGTTCAGCAATGATGACATAACATACAGTACGACTACAACTATAGCAAGGCTGGCACACCCCTTGTATGGGGTATAGCACTTTCCAGACATGTTAGATTATAAATGTGCACCTTTGCAGCTAAATCAATACATATTTCATATATATTAAGTGCCCATATTTATATTCAAAGGACACATTTTCAATGGACATTTTGAATAAGGCTACCTACTTAAGGGGCTTAGCTATTTAAACATGTCTGAATTATGATTATACATAACAAATATTATATGGCTTTGCTAATGTTATTCTTATTTGACCTAGCAGACACTCCAACTCCAACACCATAAGAAAAGTAAAAGAAAAAAGAAACTAACATTTTACTCTACAAAAATAATTTGCAGGCAAAAAATTATATAAAAATATTTTTACGTAAAAATCACACTGCGTTAATACCAGTTTCAATATTGTATCTGTGATGGTCTATTATATTTCAAACTACATGGAACAACCACTAGGCAAGTTGTTGAGAATTGAAATGATTTAAGCTTTGAAAATTTCCGTAAACAGCACTCTGTGTTCTCCTAGAAAATGCTGATTTTGATAAAAAATAAATTAGTGATTTTGAAATTAGAACGTTAGTCATCGTAAGAATACTTCGTGCAAGAATGACCTTCCTGCAGTACTTGACTACAGGTAGCAATCTCTGATGACCTGCTGCTGATGTTCTGTATGTCTTCAAATCAAACACATCCAGGACCTCCTCTGACATCAGTAGCAAAAAGGCCAGAGCTGAACATTGGTGTGGTTCCAGCTCTTTATCAGAAAGTGTTCCTGACCTCAAGGAAGTCTGGATTTCTTCCACTAAAGTGTTGTCATTCAGTTCACTCAGACAGTGGAACAGATTGAGGGTCCTTTCTGCTGAAGGCTTCTGTCTGATCTTTATCTTAATGTACTTTACTGTTTCCTCAATGCTCTCTGATCTGCTTCCTGTCTGTGTCAGAAGGCCTTGGAGAAGATTCTGATTGTCCAGTGTCCAGTGAGAGACCAAGAAGGAATTGGAGGAAAAGGTCCAGGTGTCCATTCTTGCTCTGTAAGGCCCGTTCCACTGCACTTCTGTATAGCATAAACAGTTGCAATCTTTCACCCGTTGATTCATCTGGTCTGAGTACATTTCTGTTCTTCTTTACAAATGAATGAAACACAAACAAGGCAGCCAGATACTCCTGAATGCTTAGATGCACAAAGCAGTTGACTTTCTCCTGATACAACACAGACTCTTCTTTGAAGATTTCTGTGCACACCCCCAAGTACATTGAAGCTTCACTGACATCAGTTCCACACTTTCTCAAGTCCTCTTCATGGAAGATCAGATTCCCCTTTTCCAGCTGTTCAAAAGCCAACTGCCCCAGTTTCAGGGTGATTTCTGTATCTGACACTGACAGATTATTTGTGTTTGTTTCACTGGTTCCATGATACTTTAGATTCTTTACGTTAGTCTGAAGGAGCAGGAAGTGTGTGTACATTTCAGTCAGAGTTCTGGGTATTTCTTCACTGTATGCTTCACCCAACACTGTTTCCAGAACAGTAGCAGAAATCCAACAGAAGACTGGAATGTGACACATGATGTAGAGACTCCTGGATGACTTAATGTGTGAGATAATTCTCTTGGCCATGTTCTGATCACTGATTTTCTTCCTGAAGTACTCCTCCTTCTGTGGGTCATTGAACCCTCATACCTCTGTCACCCGGTGGACACATTTACCAGGGATCTGATTGGCTGCTGCTGGTCGGGATCCAGACGAAGGCAGAGGGAAACAGATTCCCATGTATTAGGTTTGTCAGCAGCACATCTACTGTTGTTGGCTTTGTTATGTCTTGCCAGATTTCATTGTTCTGGAAATCTAGAGGAAGCTGACACTCATCCAGACCATCAAAGATGAACATCATGTTGAATGCATCATTTTCAACACATTTAATCTCTTTCAGTTTTGGAAAATATAGCTGGAGAAGTTGCATCAGACTGAATTCTCTCCCCTTCTTCAAATTCAGATCTCGAAAAGGAAGAGGGAAGATGAAATGAATATCCTGACTGGCTTTTCCTTCTGCCCAGTCGAGAATGAACTTCTGCACAGAGACAGTTTTTCCAATGCCAGCAATCCCCTTTGTCAGAACAGTTCTGATGTTTTGACCAGGTAAAGGTTTAAAGATGTCATTGCAGAGGATTGGGGTCTCTTGTGTGTTTTACCTCTTGGATGCTGTCTCAATCTCTCACTCCATGTTCATTACAGACTACCCCACTTCCCCCCTCTGTGATGTAGAGCTCTGTATAGATTTCACTGAGGAGGGCTGGGTGGCCCTGCATTGCTAAACCTTGAAATATGACTTTAAACTTCTTCAGGTCAGTTTTCAGTTTCTGTTGGGCTCTTATCATGGATTCATCTGCAGCGAGGAAATATAGGAAATTATAATGTTGGAAATGAGAAAGGAAAAAGAAAACATCTGTCATTGGGAAAGACAAGGTAATGCACTATGGGTTTTAACTTTTAATTATTACAAAGAGTGTCTCCACTAATTTAATGAGCCTAAAAGCCTGTCCTTAACCGCTAGTTACCTTTACATGTTCGTGCAATGTGCTAAAGTCATTTTAACATTGTAGTAGAAACATACTCAATGACAGAAAACACTTACTGTTCTGGTCATCTTTTTCCAGTGAGTCAGCAAGATCATTCTGGTTCATGTTCCTCAGAATGTGCAGTGTGATCTTCAGAGACCTCTCTCTGCCACAGCCTCTGCCACAGCCTCTCTCTGCCTTGTTTTGACCAGGTAAAGGTTTAAAGATGTCATTGCAGAGGATTGGGGTCTCCTGTGTGTTTTGCCTCTTGGATGCTGTCTCAATCTGTCTCACCTCATGTTCATTATTGACCCCTGCACGTCCTCCCTCTGTGATGTAGAGCTCTGTGTAGATCTCACTGAGGAGGGTTGGGTGGCCCTGCTTTGCTAGACCTTCAAATATGCATTCAGACTTTTTTTTCATGTCAGTCTTCAGTTTCTGTTGCTCTCTTATTATACATTCATCTGAGGAGAGATGTATTAAAATAAACGTGATCAATAATGGTGTTGAAAATGAAATGAGGATTCCTTGCCAAGAAAAGAAAAAACTGATTTCTGTTTTCTGATAATCGGTCTGTCATTTTCCTCCTCTTTCACACTGTGTCTATTCTGTAACTAATAACATCAATGACAAACAGTCTATATGCTTTGGAAAATGTGAATGCTTTTATGAATGCAATTTTTGTGCATTGTGCTAAAGTTGTTACATCATTCTAATAGAAGAAGAGTCAATGAGAGTCACTTACTGTTCTGGTCATCTTTTTCCAGTGAGTCAGCAAGATCATTCTGGTTCATGTTCCTCAGAATGTGCAATGTGATCTTCAGAGACCTCTCTCTGCCACAGCTGTACAGCATCTTCTCAACAATATCCAACACATCATGGTTGTTCAGCTGGCCTATAGTGCAATCCAGGCAATGCTGACACAGTTGGCTTTTAAAACGTTCCAACTCATCCTTCTGCAAGTTCTTCAGGGTGCGCCTCAGTGACTGAATTAAATACATGAAGAGGAAATGGAACATTGTAAAGAGGCAGCAGAAGGCTATAAGATTACACACCATGTGTAGTCATATTGCCTGACTATCATCAGCATTGTCTGCTTATCTTAGCATACACAGCACTGGGGAAAGCGTGTTGTATTCATATGCTAAAATGATCAAACAGGAATCATAGCCTCATTCCTTTTTTGTTCCTGTTGTATTTTCCTGCATTATAGGAAGGTTTTTGGACAATTGCAGATATGTTTTTTTCTGAAATAAATGGGATAAGTATTGATCTCTGAAGGCTGGGTGAGTAACACTTATTTCCCTGTAGTAGTGGCTGTGAGATGTACACTGATCTCAACAGGCTGGGTGAGTTTACACCAACACATTCACCTCATTTCGAAAAAGTCTATTTTTTTGTTTGCCATAAATACATGCACACTGTAGCAAAGGGAGAGAGCAATCACCCCACCCAGCCTCGAACCGGGGTCTGGCTCTTTGGCGTTGCAGTCAAGTCGCAGGTTTGGTACCCCGTAGACCCGGGTTTGAGGCCAGGTGGGGTGACTGCTTTCTCCTTTTGCTACAAATGGTGTCTGAAGTGGGACAGCTTGCCGTGAGGCCATCGGAGGCGTGCCCAGTGTGTGAGCCGTACTAGGGACCCCCAGGTGAGGTTGACCCCAGTGTGAGGGACCCCAGAGATGGGTGAAGCACCAGTGAGTGGGGCACCCTGGGATGGAAGAAGTACGGTGGGGGAATGCACGAGGGACGCCTCTGTGTGTGAAGCGCATGGGCGCGCTTCCCGAGGGGGAGGGCAGTGTGACAGAGTGCCGTCACTACGGTTGAGTATGCGCTCTGACTGCTATTCCAATGAGCCTGGCTCTTTGGTGTTGCGGTCAAAGCTGCAGTTTGGTACCCCATAGACCGGGGTCCAAGGCTGGGTGGGGTGACTGCTCTCTCCCTTTGCTACACACACATAGCCTTTATCCCTTTAACAACCATAGCACTATAGTTGAATCTTTATATACCTATAGTTCAATCACAGTTGAGACATAGGCATTAGATCATGAATTTAATTAATTAATTGAATAATTCCATATTTTGAATATAATATAATGGAATGCATGTTTGTGGAATGCAGGGTACAACCTTCAATGATCGCTTTCTACAATTAAAACAACTAATATAAAACATAAACAGGTATCAAACCTTTTTGTAAAGGTTAATCCAATGTACTGTTTCCTCGTCTCCAGTTGAGAGCTGGAATGTGTTGACAGCTGAATCCTGTACATATCAAAAGAGGTAATATTAAACTATACAATGCCTTTGAGGTCTTAGATACATGAAGTATGAAGACACTGGTCTTCTTAACAATCTCTTTAATCTTAAAATGAGACAACGGGTGGATTTGATTGAAGTATTAAAAATAAAGTATTTGAAGTATTTAAAAATAAAAAACCAAATTATTTCACTGTAAATTTCATACTGACATTTAAAAGCACTTCTTTTCACATAGCTGGAAAGGCACAGAAAAGCTTGAGATGATTTATAGTGCAGGCAACAACTCTGAAATCCATCCAGACCAAACTCAATTTCACTCTAGATCATAAGAAAGATATTGAGCAGTGGTGGGCTCAACATTAACTTAACACTTTCTCTGGGTATGCTCTAAAATCTTTTGCAAAGTCACAAACATCCATTTCAAGGCAGTAATGTTGATAGCAAACCAGAGAGGCAATAGACGTCATTCTTAATTTTTAGCATGACTCTGTTGGACTGAATCCAACATCCTGTCCATGTAAGGGTGGGCACTCTACCCACAAGGCCACTGAACCTGTAACACAGACCAACGATAGAGGATCTGAACACCTGGTACATTACCTTGGGTCACCTTTGGACTGTGCTCTAAATTTACATTGCATATAAAAATATGCGATGTGATGTACTGAATGGTTTCATTTTCCCATTATATTTTCTGAAATACTTTCATTCTTTGCTCTATTACAAAGTTATGAATGTACTTTATGCTCCGAAATGCATTGTGAATGCCATTGGGATGAGTATATGCTGTAAAATAAGGATTCTGTGGACCTGGGACATTACCTAGGATCTGTTAACTCCCCTCTTAAGTTCCATGGTTCCTCCATTGATTTTTCACTCTTCACTGATAGACAGCTGGGTACAGGTGACCCTGCTGTCTCCAGCTGGACCCTGTGAAGAGAACATAGAGAGCTTGCATTTCAATTCAAAGATCAATTACATCGATAGTAACAAGTCTTTGGTTTAACAAATTCATAAAGGGATGGACTATCTTACAAGGATTTCAGGTTGAGTCAGAAACTCTGGGATCCTTCAAGTCCAAGCCTGAGCACTCCTAAATTCATTCTAGAGTACAGGAAAAGATGTGTTTAAATGGTCTGAACTAGAGTGCCCGTCTTATTATAAGTCCTAATGTTTTTTTCTTTCTTTGTTTTCTTACAAAGTCATAATCCCAGTTAAAGTTTATTCAGGTATGCTTATTCTAAATAACTACACTTTGTTCAGGTAAGTTTATTAAATGTGTGTTTTATGTTTAAGGTGCATTTGATGTCATTTCTTAAGTAGTTAACTTCACTGCACTGACTGAGTCTGAGCACTTCCAAATTCATTCCAGATTACAGGAAGAATGTGCTGAAATGGTCTGAATTGGATTGCTCTTCCCAACAGAATACCTAATGTTTTTTTTTCTCTCTCTCTTCTCTTACAAAGTCTTGATGCCAGTTTATGTTTATTCAGGTAAGATCACTCTAATTAGGTACATTTTGTTATGATATGTTTATTAAATATGTTTCGTGTTTAAGGTACATTTGAGGTAATTTCTTAGGTAGTTAACTACATTGCACTTAATGCCCCTTTTTCTAGAATTTTTCCCTCTGTATGCCATATCATTTTTTTCTTGGCAATTCATTTTCTTGTAACAAAGTGACCTTATGGAACACATGTAACCAAGGTATACCTGTTTTATTTAAAATCCTATGAGGATACATGTTTGAGCAGATCTGTGTGGCCCATGATCAGAAAGTTAATCTGGGTGGATTGCTGCCTGAGGTGACGATGCAAATGGCATGACAAATGTCGTCAATAGTATGCTGTTATACCTTTTCTTATCATGGCTGGGGGTTCCAGCACTGGTCTCAGATTCCCCAGGGAGAGTCATTTCAAAGACAGCGCCCCCTATCTGGAACACATCAGACCAAGACGAGTCCAGGATGGGCTTCTGACCCAGACCCAGACCTGTTAATATAAACAGCACAGACACAGATTGTTGTTCACAGCTTTTACAGTTGTCATGGCTTTGCAGCCATTGTGGGTGGTGGTGTCTGCACCGCCATATACCTGTGTGAAACCCTGGAAACCAGTCCTGGCAAAAATGACAGCCTTGAGTCTTTTCCTATAATTTGTGATAAGATTAGAGAACACATTTGGAGGTATTTTCTCCATACAGAATTTTCAAGATCATTGATATCCTTGGGTTTGCACTTTGCCCTCTTCAGTTCAGACCACAGGTTTTTGATGGGATGTAAGTCCCAATTTAACTTTGTTTGATTTTATTTACAATAATTGTTAGAGGTGCCAATAATTTTGACATCTATGGATTTCAGAAAAAATGAGATTACCTAGTAAAAAACAATGCAATATGAGAATAAGTTTATTGAAATAAAAGTATATATGTATTGAAATAGAAGTATATATGTTTCACACATTTGAACATAATATATAGATTATTAGCTGTCGTATCTATTATTTGCAGCTTGTTTTATTCATTTATCAATAATTCTGGACCCGACTGTATAATAAAATGTTTACCCCTCAGCAACATTCCAGTACTCAATTTTACTCACTCCAAATGACTTTCACAATTCACACTACAATACCATTTCATTCATTTTCCAGTAATGTGTCATTCACTGTGTAAACAGCCCCTTCATGCTATATGAGAATCCTGACAAAAACACCTGTGTGAATTAATCAAGTCCCTGACCACTGCTACTCAGTGACCCTTACCACCCTCAGCATAAACACATAATAATAATAATTTATCAAAATCTGAAAATTCACTTACCTTTTACAGTCACCTTTTGAAGAATTATCCCTACAGACTGCACCTGTGATCTCCTAGCATGCATCTGTCCCACATTGTATGATACGAGACTAACAGCCAAAACACTATCCATGTTGTTAAATTGATAGTAACGCCATTAATGACCGATGACCAGTTTTTCTCAATTGCTTGCAGTTTCTCCCAACAGTTAACAAAAAGTGAATAGTACTTCAAGAAATGTCTATAACCAACTGAGAAAAAAACATAAGGTTGCCAATCTTGGTGAGAATTTGGGACCTATAAGCAGGGTTTCGAAATTATCACCATGGAGTTTTATAAAATTGTGTTGCATTTAAGACTTTATTTTCACAAAACAGGATTTGATATGAGCAATTGGTAAATTGTAGGACTTCATACCAACATAAATCATTATATCCTTGGCATACCAGTGAAAATTAGGGCCAAAGTGTGTAGGTAGTGAAGAATAAGGGGCCCAGCATAGCGCCCTGGGGTACACCCTGAGTGACATCAGCCACATCGGAGACATGGCCATTGAGGGAGACCCAGACTCAACAGCATTTGAGAGGAAACTTTAGCTACAGTATATGGTGGCTAGTCAATTGCTGCAATCTGTTATTACTGGTTGGGTATCTTATACATTTGGGCATCTGATATATTATTTATATTACTTTATTACTATGTTTCACTTTGCTGTAGTGTTACTCATTCAGGCTTAACTAATCAACTGAGATTTGATCCTTAGTGGGTTCAAAAAGCTTGCAATATATACCTCTTAGTTGTTTTCAGTATTTGTCATGGTATAACTTTATGAAGGTCTCATTTTAACAGCTACATGATGGCCAGTTACATGTCATTGATTTCTGCTCTTGTATTGTTCCAGTGTATACATATTCGCAGACGGTGGATTTGAGACTGGAACATGATAGGCTAATATCAGAGGAGGATTTGTGAGAATTTTTATAAAATGTTGACCAAATACAGAAGTTATATTCATTAAAAATCATTGTCTCAGTGTGAGAAGGTTTGCAATAATGCACGATGAGTGACCCAAAAAAACACTACAATGGTTAGGTGTACTAACAGACACAGTCTCAGGTAGTGTAGTAGGTGTTGCTTTTGGAAGTTAAGGCTAAACTGATTTTAATGTTAACTCATCTTCATGAGATTATACTTTTGGACCCCTCTACCTTTAACTTCTCTTCCCCCCCCCCGCCCTCTATACTTAATAGTGGTGATGTATGCCTATCTCTTTTCACACCGAAAAAAAACGTGTTAAAAACATTTAAATATCGGCCTGAAATATCGGTTATCGTCCTCTTTTTGTCACAGATAATCATTATCGTATCGGCCCTGAAAAAAACATATCGGTCGACCCCTAGTATATATGTTGTACTGTGGTCTAACATTTGGATATGTTCAGTTCCCAAGTATTCCTTGACCCTGTGCAGTGGTGTGAGTCACGTTAATCTACTTCATACGTACATGCCATGGTTTCTGTATGATTCCAGCTAAACATCACGGTTCATGCTTGCAAGCTAGCTAGTTTATGTCAGTCTTCAAACAACTTAGCTAGCAGGTAGACAATGAATTACTCTCACTTGATAACAATGTAGCTGGCTTCTTTCCTTTTCACTCTGCTACCTACATATAATACATATAATAACACTAACTAGCTAGCTAGCTGGATATATACAAGTGAAAACGAACTACATTCCACTCCTGATATGCACTGATTCACCATATATAGGCAAAACACACTCAAGAAATATTGTGAATGTTCTCCTGTCATATTCTAACCCATAAAATATAACACCAAAAGACAGGGCACAAAAATGCTGTCAGCACACTAAAATGCCAAGTTGTGCACAAATTCTAAAAACAAGCCTGCCATTCAAATAGCTGATTTCATAATTTACACTACACAATCTGGATAACATGACCTCAAACAAACTGGACAAACATTATTCCAAACTGATACATTGTTTCCCCACATTCTTTTGTGTCACTTGGTCCTGTGTTTTTCTGTCAGGGTGGAATACATGTTCTCTATGAATGCAATGTACAGCTGCTGTTCAGTACACACCAGATGTGAAATGTCTGTGCTCGCCAGGCAGTTGATTTTTGCTTCACTTCACCTCTTCAAAATCTCAGTTTTGATCATAGCATATACTAATTATAATAATGCAGTAATACAACAATGCCTTACAATTATTTTGTAGCAACTATACATGCTATATGCATAGCCTACACCAGGGGCAACCTTTACTATCTAAAGAGCCATTTTTGGCCAGATAGAAAAAGAAATATCTGCCTGGAGCCGCAAAAACTATTTGAGCCCTTTAAATGCGGGTACCACAGCCTATTAGTCTAAATTAGTCTATCAACATTACTAATACGTCTAAATGAGCATTCATTCATATGTTTTACCACAAGGTGGCTGCGGTAGGCTATTTATGATTATTTGGTACTTTAACTTTGCATTTCCTATGTTTAGAAACATTGCGGCGCGTGAGCACTAGCTGGTGGCCAATGTTGCCAATTTAGCGACTTTGTCGCTAGATTTAGCGACTTTTCAAACCCCTTTAGCGGCTTTTTTTTTTTTTTTTCAAAAAAAGCACCTAGCGACAAATCTAGCGACTTTTTGGACAAACCTTAGCTACTTTCCATAGAAGACAGTCGCCAGTACTGCCCCGCGAGAGAGAGGCACACCTCTCTCTGCGTCTACCCTGGTCAGTGAGTGGCAAAGAGGCAGAGCAGCAGCACATTCAGTCCGCACGGCAGCAGGCATAGACGTGAATGAGCTGTGCATGTGCAAACAGTGTTGCCAAGGACTACAATAAACTAATGTGTATTGTTTGCTCCTCCATTGTTTTAATTTAAACAATTTAATTTTATCGTTTTGACCGTTATCACGGTCGTATCACTCAGTATCACACGGAGGCTGTGCGCTGTGAGAGAAAAAAATAAGAAAGATATTCTGTCGTTTCTAACCTTCTCTGATCATTTTATATGTAAATATAGCCGAAATCACAGCATAGCCGTTGTCTTTAAATTATGTGTGTGGTGATTTTGTCAGACGGTGTCGCGTGGTAGCTCACGCATAGCCGCATAGCTTCTCTTATTTAAGAGGCGTATACCTGCCTGTTTAGAACCTGGCTTCTGCTTTCGGATCCCTGCATCGTCTGCTTCCTGTTTAAACAGTGGTGTTGGACCATATGCTGCGAGCCGCCCTGTGCTTGCTTACCGAGGTAATCTCGGCATTAACAGCGGTATAGGTATGTATAGTCTGTAGCGTTGTTAAATTCGATTTGCATGCGTGCATGTCCACACGTATATTGGTAACCCGATGCTTTTATGTTTGCATACAGTGTCTGGCGGCCAGTGCTGGAGCCATAGCGTTTGCCCCTGTCTGCCTGTGAGCAGTACTACTTTTATTTGAGGTTGCCCCCGCAACACTAGCTGCTGTTTTGCCTCTAGATAATTCCGCCCTCAGCGAAGTGGGCTAGGTCAGACGGCGTGAACTTTTAGTGTTTTATCTGTCTTAGTGTTGCGGTGTGTGCCGAAACGCAAACCAACTGGTCGTAAGGTAGCTGTTTTAATTCCCTTTTTTTTAAAGAACGGTTTTAGTATAGTGGGCAAGGAGCTGTTTGGTGGGGCGGTTAGCATATTGGTGTCCCCTTCACTGTGTGTCTTTATGCTAACTGCACTTCATCACGTGGGCACGCGTTTGCGGTGTGAGAGTGATTGAGAGAGCACTTGGGTGAGTATTTTTCACATGCGGGAATCCCTAGTGGTGAGTATACTCCCCCCCCCCCCCAACCAGCTCTTAGCCCATCTTTAATAGTATGGTGTTTTTACCTATTTAAACTTTTGTGTAGTTGTGCAATTATTTAAATAAATTGACTTTTTCTTTTAATCTCAATAAATTATTGTGCCTTCAAGAATCGCGTCTCTGCCTTATCCTTATAAAAGAACTGGAGGGAACCCTTACCTGTAACGCAGGTGTACACCTGGGGTTTACGTACACAAAACTATTTCCTTGGGCGAAATTCCCAGGGTGGCGTAGTAGAGCGTTGCATTTGCCCCGCACCTCATGGTTACACGACATTATAGAAACATGGTAAAGTTATTTAATAACATTGAGAAAGTCGTGAATTTTGCATGTAAGGCTAGGGGAGCCAAAGCCACTCTCTGCCACTAGCCCACTGTGTGCCGACACGGAAGTATTGGTCTATTGTGCGAGACTTCAGGAAATAAGCATACGGTTGTTGTTCTTATATAGTTTACCGTAGTGTTGTGTCCGTGTGTTCATGCGTTATTATATCATTCTCGAAACAAATAGCACACAAATTTTGAACATTGGATAATGTAAGGATGACTTTAGGCCTACAACAATGATAGCAACATGTAAAAAAAAAAAAGTTATTCATTTCCATATTTTTTGACAAAGCTAGGGTGCCACTAGAGAGGGGCTAAAGAGCCGCAGGTTGCCGACCCCTGGCCTACACCCAGCTGTCAAGTGAAAGACATAACGCTTGTCATTTCACTTATACTACAAGGTGAGTACATCTCTGTACATGAAATCCGAAAACTCCAACCTGGCTCAGAAGAACCCCCTCTAACAAATTTCAGTACAGAAATTAAAACAGAGCACATCTTGTTAAAAGACGTTGATTGTGTCCATTTATACAGTATGTAGTGTATGCATATAACTCCTCCAAGTATATCTCAATTTGCACTACTAGTGGTCCGCTGACGTGAAAACTGCAACGTCATGTGATTGTACGTTTAGAATCCCCCTACCCAATCACACACACCCCTCCACCTTTAATCTCTCTACTCTCTCCATATCTCTCCGCTGTAATTACTGTGTTGTTTTATTCCAGTTTTTCTCTTTTCTGCTTCTCCCTTCCTCCTCAGTCCGGAGTCAAATACCGTCTGAGCTTAATTTTACTTCCACTTTCACTTTTGAGGTGACGCGGTTTTAATCCATCGTTTGAGGTGTGAAATTTTTAAATGCTTATCGTCAATTTGATTTATTGACTTAGTATGATGTCAAAACAAACGCTGAGCGACTTTTTACTTGAATCAGAAAAGACGCCCAGAGTCAAGCAACAACGTTCAGACTTGCAGTTCACACATCCGCTGTAAGCAATCAAATATATAACATATGAGACAGTGCAAACACACCAAAAATTCTACATAAAAAATAACAATCGTATCATATAAAATGTGTTCTCATGTTTATATATCCGACAGAATAATCTGTTTTTCTATGGAAATATATAGTAATGCAGAATTTAAAGTTGCCATTTTTTGAAAAATGACTACTAACTAGTCAAATACGCAAACTGTGAGATTTTATATCACATGAGAAAATTATTTTAAGTGAGCTTTTTGAAATGTTTTAGTTATACTGTCTGACATATTGCACATGTGATTGCTTGAGTTCTCCCATGCACTGATCCACCAGTATTAAAAATTTCCGCACGAGCATACACCAATAAGCCAAAACATTATGACCACCTGCCTAATATGCTGTTGGTCCTCTGTGTGCTGCCAAAACAGCGCCGACCCGCCGAGGCATGGACTCTACAAGACCCCTGAAGGTGTCCTGTGGTATCTGGCACCAAAACATTAGCAGCAGATCCTTCAAGTCCTGTAAGTTGCGAGGTGGAGCCGCCGTGGATCGGACTTGTCGGTCCAGCACATCCCACAGATGCTCAATTGGATTGAGATCTGGAGAATTTGGTGGCCAGGGCAGCACCTTGAACACTTCATCATGTTCCTCAAACCATTCCCAAACAATGTGTGCTGTGTGGCAGGGGGCATTATCCTGCTGAAAGAGGCCACTGCCATCAGGGAATACCATTGCCATGAAGGGGTGTACCTGGTCTGCAACAATGTTTAGGTAGGTGGCACGTGTCAAATTGATGTCCATATGAATGGCCGGACCAAGGGTTTCCCAGCAGAACATTGCCCAGAGCATCACACTCCCTCCACCAGCTTGTTTGTCTTCCCACAGTGCATCTGGTGCCATCAGTTGGCCAGGTAAACGGCGCACATGTCCACGGCCATCCATGTGATCTAAAAGAAAACGTGACTCATTGGACCAGGCGACCTTCTTCCACTGCTCCAAGGTCCAGTTCTGACGCTCACGTGCCCATTATAGGCGCTTTTGACGGTGGACAGGGGTCATCATGGACACTCTGACCAGTCTGCGGCTATGCAGCCCCATACACAGCAGGATGTGATGCACTGTGTGTTGTGACACATTCCTCCCATAACCATCATTAAAATTTTCTGTGACTTGTGCCACAGTAGACCTTCTATCGGTTCGGACCAGACGGGATAGACTTCGTTGCCCTCGCGCATCGATGAGCCTTGGGTGCCCAACACCCTATCTCCGGTTTGTGGTTTGTCCCTTCTCAGACCACTGTCAGTAGGTACTCACCACTGCTGACCGGGAGCACCCCACAAGCCTTGCCGTTTCAGAGATGCTCTGAAAGTCGTCTGGCCATAACAATTTGGCCCTTGCCAAAGTCGCTCAGGTCGCTCACTATTTGCACTTTTGTACATCGCTTTGGATAAAAGCGTCTGCCAAATGAATAAATGTAAATGTAAATGTCTTTACTCTAGCCCATTTCTCCTGCATCCAGCATGTTGACTACGAGAACTGATTGCTCGCTTACCATCTAATCTACCCAGACCTTGACACGTGCCCTTGTCTGGAGATGATCAATGTTATTTGGTTAACTTGTGAGTGGTCATAATGTTTTGGCTCATTGGTGTATCTTTTATAAGATCCAAGTGCCACTTTGTTCAAACCTTTTGTTTTGTTGACATGGTGACTTCAGAGTTCTTCCAATAAACGCAAACTTTTATTCAACTAGATATATATATAGATATATGTAACGTACACACACACTATATATATATATATATATATATATATATATATATATATATATGTACGTTACATAGGCCTACACCTGAACACACCTAATCAAGTGTTAGATTGAACTTTTGATGTGATTGATTTGTATGTTGTCAAATTCTTGTCTTTCGTGTATGAATTTTAACAATTTGCTAAAGTAATTGAAATTACATTACTAAGAGGCTACATTATGTCTTTACACTAAATCAAGAATAACTAAGATGGTTGAAGGAACAACGTAACAATATTACTTTGCAATAGCCAGGTTCTCTTTGATATGTGAGCAATTTTATTAATGCTTCGCAAACATGACCACAGTATTTTTTAATGTAGTGTCAGAGCACGTCAAAATCTTAAGCGGCAGTTAAGCTTGGCTGTCTTTTTTAAGAATGGTGATAGTGTCATTGCAGCTTATACTCCTTTATACTCTCCGTGCAATTCTGTATCTCTCCTTTATTTAAACATTGAATACAGCAGCACGCAGTGCCGTAACTACAACAAGCGAGTGCAGGGAATGTATTGACTTTATTAACATTAACAGGGCTTTCGTGAGGTCAGTGGGAGAGGCAGCGGAGAAAACTGTAGAAATATGTGTTAACCTCTATTTTAACAAGGCAGAATCTGACTTCTGAAGTTATACAGAATGATGTGTAATGACTCAGTGCTGGACAAACCACTGTCCCTGATCATCACACTGGGATATAGAGTTACATGATATGGGATACTAGTGTTTATGTCAGCATGTATCATTATCTTTAGTCTCCATAGTGCACATCTCCATGAATTTGTTTTGTGTGGTCCTCATTATCATTCAGCTATGACTGACATCCTACTTCCAGCCTGACCACCTTTTTTCCATCTGAAAAGGTCCTGA
Source organism: Megalops atlanticus (assembly GCA_019176425.1). Lineage (NCBI taxonomy): Eukaryota > Metazoa > Chordata > Actinopteri > Elopiformes > Megalopidae > Megalops > Megalops atlanticus. The sequence continues at coordinate 4,574,323 of CM032879.1, read as the reverse complement.
CCTTGAAGTCTTGAACAGTGACAGAGGGAATCAGCTTTCTCAAGGAAAAACTAAAAGTAATTGGCTCCTACTTTGAAAATGTGCAAAGGGAAGTCTGTGTCCTAAGAGACTACAGAAGCTGGACTTGCCATGACTTCAACATAAAATGTCTTATATGTCAGACAGTCATCCATCCTGCACCCAGTCAGCCTCTGAGTGATAGATGAAAGAAATGATCCTGTAAAATTCCTCTAAATTCATCTGCCCAAATGGCCTCTGTCCTTCACAGCAACAACAGTGGGGGATAAGAAAGGGTGCACTAAATTTCCAACAGACTGCTCCTTTGCACACTAATGGCCACTACACATTAATTTTCAAACTGCTTCAGTACCCTAACTAAATTATACCCTCCCCTGGAGTTCAGAGACCATCCCACTGCAACACAATGGGAGTGCCCACTGCTTCTTTAATCACTACAGCAACGCCACAGCAACAAGAAGAAGGATGACACAGGGTAGAAAGAGCCTCACACAGCTGGGAAGTCATTTGTTTTAGCTTTTTCCTGCTACAGTCCCGCTACCTCGCTACTAAATTGTGTTTTATGGATGTACTGTAGTATTGCCAATGTATTGTGGAGTGGGAGACCAAGTTTTAGTTTCCAGCTCTTGTGGTTAGGCTTATAGCCTCACCTAGAAAGCCCTGAACTAGCCACAATATTTTGCTATCGACATGCTGTTTTTTACAGCATGTGAAATGCTGCAGACATGATATGGAAATGTTTATAGTTTGATAACACTGCCAGTTTAATACTGTGGTATATAACGAAACCAGCATATCATAACATCCCACACCACATACACATATGTACTCACAAATGCGCACGCACACACGCACACACACACACACACACACACACACACACACACACACACATAGTGTTGCATGTTGTATATACAGAATGCATATGAATAATAATACAACTTAAACTTTTTGATCTGTTTCACCCCTGACTACACTATTGTCCATTCCTAGCAGTAACACGTTTTTAGCAATGTTAAAATCAATGGCTGATGTTTCTTACTCAAACGTCCTTTCAGGAGATTCAACAATACATATAAAATGTCATATCCATGTAAAATCAAAACAGATGTAATATTAAGGAACCCAAATATTTATTCTGAAAAACATCTGAAAAAAGCATAGAAAAAATAAAATTACATTTAACATGAAAATAGTGTATTTGTATATCTTAATAAAGATAACAGTGAGAAGAATGATGAGCATGTCTGTGGGATGTAAGTGACTGTGATTACCTGACTGAAGGAAAAAGGGGACATAGAGATTTATGGATTATACATAATGTAGAATGATTATAATAAGCAGAGTCTTAACATTTGTTCATCCTGCTGGTATAACTATATTCTGAGAAGTTACTGAAAGCACAGATCAGTTTTACAGAAATTCAGCTGTAAAATCAGGGTATTAGGATGACTACAAAAAGTACTTTAATGTGCTGTGATTTGGAAAGATGGTAACATGACTTTACTCACATTTACATTACATTTACATTTAGTCCTTTAGCAGTTTCGCTTAACCAGACCAACAGAGAAAAGTGCATACAAAAAGGGTAGGCCAACAGCAGAGACAATACTAACTCTAACTTAAGTGTCACAATATGACAGTAGGAGTCATTATATAATATACCATATTCTGCTAGTGCCATAGTGTGTGCAAGAGGAAGTTTGAGGGTTAAGTACTTTACATAGCAAATGCTTGAGGAAATGTTATGAATTTTCAGAGCTCAAGCTGTGTCATCAGCATTGGAGTGGTAGGAAAATCCATGGGAGGATTTTAGTGAGCCTTGGTTCACTAATATGTATTAGTTGATGCTGTTTATAAGGAAGACAGGAGGGGACAGAGTACAGATCCCCGAGAGACTCCTGTGATAGGGCAGTGGGACATCCAGAGACAGATCCACACCAGTTACTCACCGCAAGAAGGTATGAATGTGTATGTATGTTAAAATGGATAAGGTGTGCGCGTGTGTGTGTGTGTGTGTGTGTGTGTGTGTGTGTGTGTGTGTGTGTGCGTGCGTGTGCGAGACAGAGGACTCTATTCCAGCTGGCACAGAGACACTGCATTGTTCCTCCAAACCCAAAACCCTGGATAGATGGGTTGAGTGAAGTTGGTGTGGAATCTGTGCAGGAGGGTCAGTGTGTCAGAGGAGACACTGTAGAAGGACAGAGTCCCGACCGGCCAGTCCAGATACACTCCTACTCTGCAGGAGGGGGAGGGAGGGGCAGGTATGTCTGTGCTCTTATTATTGTGCCGGACAGAGAAACGGCCACCAGAAGAACGCAAACTCCATGAGTTTGTATTCTCTCCAAACAGACAGTCAACACCCCGTCCTTTCCTGCGGATTCCTTTGTACGTTACTGCTAAAAAAATCCTCACATTCCCACTCCATTCAGCCTCCCAGTAAAAGCGAGTCCCAGACAGACCCTCTCTGCACAGCACCTGCTCATAGGAGTCAAATCTGTCTGGGTGATCGGTGTATGGTTGCTCCTCTGGCCTCCATGTCACCTTCCTGTCCCCCTCAGACAGAGACAGCTTTCTGTACGCCGTGTTGGGATCCAGTGTGAGCTGACAGGCATCTGCAGACAAGAGGGAGATTAATAAGCTTAATGATTATTATTAATTTTAATGTGATCATGTGTGTATGAGAGAAATATGTTTATTTGTGTCATTGTGTGTGCATTCATTTGTTCACAATATCTGCACACACATCTGTGAAATATACAGACTTAAAGAATGAACACTGCACTTACACACACGCGCACACACATGCACAGTATAGGGCTGCCTTTGTGACTTTTCACGTGTTTATTGTTTTGTGTACGTGAGAGACAGAGAAAACAGAGACTAAAGAAGAGAAGAGAGGTAGAGAAAATATTGAGGGTTTCTATTAACCTGCTTAATGCACAATTTAAAATTGTGAACTAAAAAACGAGTAATGGAAACACGTGAATTTCGAATTTCAAATATCGCAAAAAAGTTTATACGCTTGCATGAGGTGGTTTTTCAGACAATTCGACAAAGCAATATTTCGCAAAATTGAAATGGAAACACATTTTTTGCATTTAAGTCACATGACTACCATGGCTACTGCAGTGGATGCAATCAAAATCATGGTGCCAACACTTATCAGGTCTTGGAGATCCGTTGCCATGTTTAATTGGAATGACTGTTGCAAGAGGAGAAAACCCAGGTTTAATCGCATAACATCACTTAGTGGAAACACAGACCATTCGCAATTATGTTTTGTTGACTTTTTTAAAAAATTGCTTCTATTTTGCGCAAAACCGCAGTGGAAACCCGCCTAGAGACAGAGGAGAGGAAATTGAAAAGGATATCTTTTTCTTTCTGTCCTCCACCCTTCTCTCCTCTCTCTGTCTGTGATACCTGTCAGACAGATAACACCTTCCATCTGTCTGAGTGAGGCTTGTTCAGTGCAGACTGACTTACACTGTCTTGGTCCTGGTTTGTTCCTGCTCTCTCCTCCATGGTCCACACTGTAGGAACAGCACAACAAAAGTGTCTGAGTGACATACAGCCTCTCTATGAGGTGCAGTGTGGAAAAACTCAGAGCCCTGTGAAAATGGGACAGCTCCACACTCATACCACACCTCTGCTGTTCTCTGAACTTACAGCAGTGTCTCCAGTTTACAGCTGGGGTCCTTCAGTGCGCTTACTCCTGAGTCCCCTGGGTGATTGTAGCTCAGATCCAGCTCCCTCAGGTGTGAAGGGTTTGAACGCAGAGCTGAAGCCAGAGAAGCACAGCCTTTCTCTGTAACTTGACAGCCTGACAGCCTGCAGAGAGAAGGGGATGAGAGCTCTTCACTCTCCTAATTCTGGACAAACCACAAGGATGGAATTTTATTATATACTTTGTAGTAGATGAATATGAAATAACAAATGGACAGTGGGATTAATGATTATCATCAAATGCAAGTGTCATTTTGAATGTCATCAGGTCTAAAACAGTACATGTAATTCTTCATCTGAATGAGAGTTTATTTTCTTCTATGATTGTCTTTGTTACTGTCCTATATCAGCAGTGTATTGAAGAGCAGTAGAGTTTTCCTCACCCTAGCCTTTGTAGTTTACAGTGTGGGACCTCCAGCCCAGCAGAGAGCGCTCTCACTCCTGAATCCTGCAGCTCATTGTCTCTGAGCTCCAGAACTCTCAGCTCTGAGTGGGATGAACGCAGGACTGAGGCCAGATCATCACAGCAGCCCTCTGTGAGATTACATTCTTCCAAACTGTGGAGAGATGTATTATATAAATTCACACACACACACACACACTCCTAACATACAGATGTGGACAAATTTGTTGGTACCCTTCCACGAAAAAAGAAGAACCCACAATATTCTCTGAAATAACTTGAAACTGACAAAAGTAATTGGCATCAATCATTGTTTACTCCATATTTAATAAAAATCAGACTTTGCTTTTGGTTTTTGATTCAACAGAATATTTTAAATAATAAAACAAATGAAAATGGCATGGACAAAAATGATGGTACCCTTAACCTAATATTTTGTTGCACAGCCTTTAGAGGCAATCACTGCAAACAAGCGATTTCTGTAGCTCTCGGTGAGACTTCTGCACCTGTCAACAGGTAGTTTGGCCCACTCTTCCTGAGCAAACTGCTCCAGCTGTCTCAGGTTTGAAGGGTGCCTTCTCCAGACTGCATGTTTCAGCTCTTTCCATAGATGTTCGATAGGATTCAGATCAGGGCTCATAGAGGGCCACTTCAGAATAGTCCAATGTTTTGTTCTTAGCCATTCTTGGGTGCTTTTAGCTGCGTGTTTTGGGTCATTATCCTGTTGGAGGACCCATGACCTGCGACTGAGACAGAGCTTTCTGACACTGGGCAGTACGCTTTGCTCCAGAATTCCTTGATAGTCTTGAGATTTCATTGTGCCCTGCACAGATTCAAGGCACCCCGTGCCAGACGCAGCAAAGCAGCCCCAAAACATAACCGAGCCTCCTCCACGTTTCACAGTAGGTGTAGTGTTCTTTTCTTTGAACGCTTCATTTTTTTCATCTGTGAAAGTAGAGCTGATGTGACTTGCCAAAAAGCTCCAGTTTTGTCTCATCTGTCCAAAGGACATTCTCCTAGAAACATTGTGGCTTGTCAATATGCATTTTAGCAAATTCCAGTCTGGCTTTTTTGTTTTTCTTTCAACGGTGGAGTCCTCCTGGGTCTTCTTCCATTGAGCCCACTGTCGCTCAAAAAGCGGCAGATGGTGCGATCAGACACTGATGTACCTTGACCTTGGAGTTCAGCTTGTATCTCTTTTGAAGTTTTCCTTGGCTCTTTTGTCTACCATTTGCACTATCCTTCTGTTCAATCTGGGGTCAATTGTCCTCTTGTGGCCGTGTCCAGGGAGGTTGGCTACAGTCCCATGGACCTTAAACTTCTTAATAATATTTGCAGCTGTAGTCACAGGAACATCAAGCTGCTTGGAGATGGTCTTATAGCCTTTACCTTTAAAGTGCTTGTCTATAATTTTCTTTCTGATCTCCTCAGACAACTCTCTCCTTTGCTTTCTCTGGTCCATGTTCAGTGTGGTGCACACAATGATACCAAACAGCAGAGTGACTACTTTTCTCTATTTAAATAGGCTGAATGACTGCTTACAAGATTGAAGACGTGTGATACTAATTAAAGAAAACAGTTAGTCTGAAATAACACTATAATCCAATTATTTATAATCTTTTCTAGGGGTACCAACAAATCTGTCCAGGCCGTTTTAGAATATCTCTGTAGAATAAGCAATAATTTATCTCTTTTCACACTTTCTTTGCTTTACTCTATGACATACCAAAAGCATGCAGGTATACATGAGACAATTGCTTTTAATTGCATCACTTTTCAGGAGGAATGAAGCTTTGTTTCAATGAGCTGTAAGGGTACCTACAAATTTGTCCACGTCTGTATTAACACTTATTTGCATACAGTAGGCTATGACTCAAGACCACCTAAAATGTTTGGAACAAACAGATTGAACACATGACTGTATACAGGTTTTCTTCCACTTTTCTCATGACTATATTTCTCTAGTGTCAAGTGATGCACGTAATTTTCATTATTTTCATTGTTCGTTTTAATGCCAATGTTCCTTTATTGAAATTATGTTAGTGTAGCCTCATCTACCAATATGATCCTGTTATAATCCCAATGCTTTCAACTCATTCTTCAAACCTTATCCTGATAATTCTGTCAGTGCACAAACAGCAATTTATACAGAAAATATCAACTGTTTATTTAGCAAGATTAATATGGATCATTGTCTGAATGCTTCACACCTGCAATTTAAAAGCATAAACTACTGTATATTTTTCCATATATAAAGAATGATCAATGCGTTACCCAATCATGGACTGTAATGATGTACATTTTTTGTTTGTTTTGTTTTTTGGTTAATTCAGTATTTTTCATAAAATGATGGTACAATTGTTTGTCAAACTCTTCAGTTTGAATTTCAGAGTCAACACTCAAATCCTTTTAAGAAACCCCAATTCATGTTCAACACTGAAAAAAAAATCCCTTAAGCCCTGTAGTTTGGATATTGCTACTAGAGGTCATAGGGGTGGAGAGACAGCACTGTATTTGTCAGGGATAAGGCTGCTGCTTCCCGAGATGACCACCAGATGGCCTCATAACTTCCTGTGTTCTATATCTCATTTAGTTAATGTATTCCACCTGTGCTAATTAGTTATTTGTTTCACCTGTTTTCTGTTATTTAAACCCTGCCCTTTGTCCGCGTATTTGCTCAGTCTTCAGTTGCTATGTTTAGTATGTACCAAGTCTGTTCCACGGTCTCTTGAGCCCCTTTTGTGTCCTGACTGCACTTGGATTCACCCTGCTCCTTGTTACAATATTTTAGCTGAGTTCTAAGTAATTACAGGGTGAATGAACTTTGTGTAGCAGGTGGACCCAAAGTGTTTTACTCCACAAAACGGTGAAACAGGTGATCAGCCATTCTGACTACTCATGGCATCCAGGTTGGTACCTGTACCACACTACAGATTTCACTGAAACTGAATATAGCAGTTGAGATCTGGTTACCTGGAAACCCTATGACTAATCTGAATGGGATATTAATCTGAGTTGCTGTTAAAGAGGAGTAAGAAAGGGATGGGGCTGATAGGGAAAAAGATGGAACACTTGGGGAAAGAGGAGCAATCTGATTCATACAAGCTCCTACCCTCCACTTACAGCAGTGTCTCCAGTTTACAGCTGGGGTCCTTCAGTCCAGCAGAGAGCGCTCTCACTCCTGAGTCCCTGGGGTGATTGTAGCTCAGATCCAGCTCTCTCAGGTGTGAGGGATTTGAATGCAGAGCTGAAGTCAGAGAAGCACAGCCTGTGTCTGTGATTCTACAGCCGGGCAGCCTGCAGAGAGGAGATACACCAGTCAGTTTTCAGAAAACCCTTGCAATCACAAAAAAGTGGAGTAAAAAGCACATTATAGTAGTAAATATATGTAACATCATACAACATCTTTCTAATTACTTTTCTTGCAGTTAAAATAAAGCCTGAAAATGACATTTCTATTTGAAACTACTTAACTGCTGAAATGTTACCAGGAACATTTTTTTTAAAATTCCCTTCCACCTGTCTTGCACCTCCAATACTGATTGTAATTATTATAACATAATGTGTTACAGGAAGAGGAAAAGGATAACTCCAAAGAGAAAGGTTTCATTTGTTTCATTGTTTAATTACTATGTTAGTGCCTGTTGTTGTAAATTGGAGCTAGGATGAGACATGTGATTACTGTTCAACATGTGATTACTGCTTTCAAGTTCCACAATGAGGAAAAGTAGCCACCAGACTCTCAGAAGAGAGTTTTCCCAGGATGAAGGCAATATATTCAGAGTGCATATGTACCTCACATTTTATGAGATATGTGCCTGTGTGGGAATCAAACCTGCTCCTTACCTCCAACTCCTTATGAGCCCTGCTTCTTACCACTACACCAAACTGTGGCCCATAATGACTAATCACTAAATGGTATTTACTAAAAGTGATGTATAACACAACACTACTCACCTCAGTCTTTGTAGTTTACAGTTTGGACTCTTCAGTCCAGCACAGAGCCGCTTCAATCCTGAATCTCCCAGCTTATTGTAGCTCAGGTCTAACTCTGTCAGGTGTGAGGGGACTGACTGGAGAGCAGAGGCCACAGTGTCACATGACTCCTCTGTGAGATTACAGCTGTCCAGTCTGCAGAGGAGATGTCAGAAGTATTTCATATAAAACATATAACAGGGCACAGCACAGAGAAAGGTGGTGGTTACACCTGGTAAAGGATCTGACACAATTGTCCAGGGACCATCAGAAAGTATCTCAGACTGCCACTAATTAAATGGACCAGCTGGCCTTGGCCTGAAGGGTCCCAGGTGATCCAGACCATGAACCACAAAATTCTCCAGCCTCCCCTCTATCAGTGTCCAGATGTTTCCACCAGCTTCTGTGCGGGATTCTAATTCTTAATCGATAGGCTCATATAAAGACAAAATATAAGTAATTCAACTACCTTTGTGTACTTATTATGCACAAGCTTCCTTGTTGTCTGTTGCTTTTAAATGAAATAAGCTGTTGTGGTTTTGTATTCATAGTTTTATGACATATGTAAATGTTTCCATTTTATATTTTTTATATAAAATACCATTTTATATATATAGCTCAGTTAAGCTCCAGGTATGAGAAATAACCAAGAACCAAGACGTAAGAATAATACAGGGCACTTTATTGGCACTTTATAGAGAAGGAGAGAGGGGTACAACTCCCTCTAGTGCTCTGATGGAAGCACACTTACTAAAAGTGGTGTACTACACAGCACTGCTCACCTCAGTCTCTGTAGTTTACAGTTTGGACTCTTCAGTCCAGCACAGAGCTGCTTCACTCCTGAATCTCCCAGGTTGTTGCAGCTGAGGTCTAACTCTATCAGTTGTGAGGGGGCTGACTGGAGTGCAGAGGCCACAGTGTCACATGACTGCTCTGTGAGATAGCAGCAATCCAATCTGCAGAAAACAGTTCAGTGACATTTAGTATTTGAAATTATATTCTGATGGTGGTTAGTCTGACAGTGATGAATATACTGTGAAATATGTCTGTCCCACACTGTCCTACACTGCCACAATAGAATGCTAATCGCACAGTGTATTAAACAGGATATATCCAAGATACCCAAATTGTGGATAAGATCAAAAGGTTTCATTACAAACTGAGTCATTTCAGTGTACCTATGTATAGATAATAATCACATGTTGTAATCATAAAAATACATTTACTAAAAGGGATATGTTACACAGTACTACTCACCTCAGTCTCTGTAGTTTACAGTTTGGACTCTTCAGTCCAGCACAGAGCCGCTTCACTCCTGAATCTCCCAGGTTATTGCAGCTGAGGTCTAACTCTATCAGGTGTGAGGGGACTGACTGGAGAGCGGAAGCTACAGTGTCACATGACCCCTCTGTGAGATTACAGCTGTCCAGTCTGCAGAGGAGAATACAGTTACATTTAATATAAAAACATGTAGTATTTCAAATGTAATACTGATGGTGTTCAATGCTCTTCAGAGTCCACTTCTACAGTTATTGTCTGGGTTTGTATCTAAGACAATGATTTCAGCTTTGTTCTATTCACTGTTACCATTTACATTTAGAATGTGCCAAACTAAATTGTGAGCACATGTTGCTTGATCTCACCCACATTGTGTCATCAAACATTTTTTCAAAACATTTAACATGATTCACTATTTTAGATGCAATCTTCATAAAGAAAATCTCTCGTGTTCATATGGAAAATCATATGCGATTCAAAATTCTAAATTTATGTTGTAAATTGGACATACTCCTCACAGACACAAGCATTGTGGTAGATGGTTTAATTATTCAATCAAAAATGAGAGCTTTAGTACCAATAAAAGGGCTACAGATGAGGTCTCCCGTGTTTGAAACAATGGCTGAGAACATGGAATCAATTTGACTAAAATCTGCCAAAAAAAAGCTGGCATCATGGTCAAGGTCCTGACAGGACAATGATTTTACTCGAAAAGTATGCCCAAACACATTTATTCAGGCAACTTCTGAGGGGGTAGAGAAAAGTTTAAAGGAAATGGCTGATGTGAAAGGTTCAATGGGACACAGCATGATCTGTTGCAGATGCTTCCCCAACTCCTCCCCCAGCTCTTATTCACTCACTGTGCCACTGTGCACCACATTAGATTAAAATATTGATTAAATGATTAAAATAATTTTCCTCAGAGAAATGGTCATACTTACAGCTCTTACTTCAGGTGTGCAAGGTAGATTTAATTAGAGAGTAGCTGCAAATCAGTGTCTCTATTGTCAGTATGGATGCAGTGAGGTAGTACAGTAAGACTATTCCCTTAAATTTTCAGGCCCTTTGGAGCATGAATGCCATTCATTTTTTTAATTAAAAATGCAACATTCATAAATAATTTCTTGAAGGTAAAGTAGAACACCAGTTTATATCACCCTTAGTCTTAAGTCTTTTGGAAGGGTATCTCAATTTTGTTCACTGTATTTTATTCTGCCTTACAAAACCAACAAACTATACACTAGTGATAACGAAAACAATAATAACTTACATAGCAATACTTACATGGCCTTTCTACAGTACTTGATTACTGGTACCAATCTCTGATGACCTGCTGCTGATGTGTTGTATGTCTTCAAGTCAAACACATCCAGGACCTCCTCTGACATCAGCAACACAAAGGCAAGAGCTGAACATTGGTGTGGCTCCAGTTTTTTATCAGAAAGTGTTCCTGATCTTAGGGAATTCTGGATTTCATGCAATAGAGAGTTGTCATTCAGTTCGCTCAGACAGTGGAACAGATTGATGGTCCTCTCTGCTGAAGATTCCTCTCTGATCTTCTCTTTAATGTACTCTACTGTTTCTTCAATGCTCTGTGATCTGCTTCCTGTCTGTGTCAGAAGGCTTTGGAGAAGACTCTGGTTAGAGTCTAGTGAGATACCAAGAAGGAATCGGAGGAAAAGGTCTAGGTGCCCATTCTTGCTCTGTAAGGATTTATTCACTGCGCTGCAATGTAACTCAAACAATGGTATTCTGTCACCTTGAGGTTTTGATTCATCTGCTCTGAGTACATTTCTGTTCTTGTTTACAAATGAATGAAACACAAACAAGGCAGCCAGATACTCCTGAATGCTCAGATGCACAAAGCAGTAGACTTTCTCCTGATACAACCCAGACTCCTCTTTGAAGATTTCTGTGCACACGCCAGAGTACACTGTAGCTTCACTAGCATCAATGCCACATTCTTTCAAGTCCTCTTCATAGAAGATCAGATTGCCCTTTTCAAGATGTACAAAAGCCAGCTGCCCCAGTTTCAGGATGATTTCTGTGTCTGATGCTGACATTTTCTTTGGGTTACTCTCAGTGGTTCCATGATACTTCTGATTCTTCACATTAGTCTGAATGAGCAGGAAGTGTATGTACATTTCAGTCAGAGTTCTGGGTATTTCTCCACTGTATGCTTCACCCAACACTGTCTCCAGAACAGTAGCAGAAATCCAACAGAAGACTGGAATGTGACACATGATGTAGAGACTCCTGGATGACTTAATGTGTGAGATAATTCTCTTGGCCATGTTCTGATCACTGATTTTCTTCCTGAAGTACTCCTCCTTCTGTGGGTCATTGAACCCTCGTACCTCTGTCACCCGATGGACACATTTATCAGGGATTTGATTGGCTGCTGCTGGTCGGGAGGTGATCCAGACAAAAGCAGAGGGAAACAGATTCCCGTTTATTAAGTTTGTCAGCAGCACATCTACTGTTGTTGGCTTTGTTACATCATACCAGATTTCATTGTTCTGGAAATCTAGAGGAAGCCGACACTCATCCAGACCATCAAAGATGAACATCATGTTGAACGCATCATTTTCAACACATTTAATCTCTTTCAGTTCTGGAAAATATAGCTGGAGAAGTTGCATCAGACTGAATTCTCCCCCCTTCTTCAAGTTCAGATCTCGAAAAGGAAGAGGGAAGATGAAATGAATATCCTGATTGGCTTTTTCTTCTGCCCAGTCGAGAATGAACTTCTGCACAGAGACAGTTTTTCCAATGCCAGCAATTCCCTTTGTCAGCACAGTTCTGATAACTTTGTTTTGACCAGGTAAAGGTTTAAAGATGTCATTGCAGAGGATTGGGGTCTCCTGTGTGTTTTGCCTCTTAGATGCTGTCTCAATCCGTCTCACCTCATGTTCATTATTGACCCCTGCACATCCTCCCTCTGTGATGTAGAGCTCTGTGTAGATCTCACTGAGGAGGGTTGGGTGGCCCTGCTTTGCTAGACCTTCAAATATGCATTCAGACTTTTTTTTCATGTCAGTCTTCAGTTTCTGTTGCTCTCTTATTATACATTCATCTGAGGAGAGATGTATTAAAATAAACGTGATCAATAATGGTGTTCAAAATGAAATGAGGATTCCTTGCCAAGAAAAGAAAAAACAGATTTCTGTTTTCTGACAATCGGTCTGTCATTTTCCTCCTCTTTCACACTGTGTCTATTCTGTAACTAATAACATCAATGACAAACAGTCTATATGCTTTGGAAAATGTGAATGCTTTTATGAATGCAATTTTTGTGCATTATGCTAAAGTTGTTACATCATTCTAATAGAAAAAGAGTCAATGAGAGAAAACTCTTACTGTTCTGCTCATCTTTCTCCAGTGAGTCAGCAAGATCGTTGTGGTTCATGTTCCTCAGAATGCACACTGTGATCTTCAGAGCCCTCTCTCTGCCACAGCTCTCCAGCATCTTCTCAACAACTTTCAGGACCTCATTGTTCCTTGCCTTACTTTCAGTGTAGTCTCGGTAATCTTGGCTTTCATGTCCCATGGTTAACTTCTCCATCTGCATAATAATCTCCCGGACATTGCCTTGGTGTCCCCAGTGCTTCTTAAACTGTTTCAAGTAATCCTTGTTCAGTTTCATCAGAGTGCGCAGCAGTGACTGAAATAAACACACAGAGAGGTGTCCTGTATCAATTGTGTGGCTGAAATAAATGCATTAAGAGGTGAAATTTGTCATTTTGAAGCACAGTTCCACTCATAGTTTTGCATTTAGTTTTAATCAGTATTTATGTAATTATTTACTGTTTGAAGTGTTTTAAAATTAATAAAAGATAACACTTCCAACTTTCAAATTTCTGGGCACAACACCTCGCTAACTGACACTTTTTCACATTACAAAGCAATGAAATATCCCTCTGGCAGGGTTTGTATGTGTATACAATCCCAATAATCTGTACCATTAGTTTCCACAGAGATAACTGAGCCGACACATTTGCTTTTTGACGGGAATTCAAGTAAGTATGTTTTTTTCAACAAATGAAAATTATTTTAGCTTGTATAAAAGAGTATATCAAATTCATCATGCCATGGTCAGAGGTTTCCTGATTGCATGTGCCAGTAATATAAATAGTTTTGTAAACAATTATGTGTGGCAGGAGTGGATCCAAGATAATCTGGAGTGGAGTGGAGTAAAGTGGTGTCCAAACCAAGTAAACATCAAAAATAGGGCTGGGTTTGTTGGGTTAATTCGTCTTGATCTTAACTGTGTTCTAAGATATGGGGTTTACGCTGATCAAGCACACCTTGCAGGAATCAAAGCGCACATTTAATGTTTTTTTAGTGTAATTTTATTGCTGCAGCTATGGAATGTACCTTTACAGATTATGTGAATTACACTTCTATTTCGCTGTAGCAGTGGCCATGGGATGTAGACTGACCTAAACAGGTTGGGTGAGTTATTATTAAGCACTTATATTATTTTTCTGCACATACATGTATGCGCACGTGGACTTGATCCCTTTCACAACCATAACCACTATAGTATAATTTTTACAGGGGACATCCTTAATCATATTAATTATGTCATTATTAGTAATGTAATACATATATGTGGAATACATACAGCATAAAATCTTAAAAGCATATTCTACAAATAGAACATGTACTTAACTATCATTCTAGAATATGAACAGATAACACACCTTTTTTGTGAGGGCTAAATCCATACACTTCTCTGTCTCTAACAGACAGCTGGAGCCTGCTGACTGATAAACCCTGTGAGGAGAACATGGTGAAAGACCATGAATTGAAAAAATATTTTCATAAATGACCAGAGACCTGCCACATTTTGAGATTCAGTCCATCTACAGGATTCTCATGTGCATGACTGATCACAGTAAAATGGTAAAAAAAAATTCAAGTCATATGAAAGTGAAATATAAATTTGATCTCTTCATAACAAAAGTAACCCTCTCAAATAATTTGAATATTCAGTGTCTATACACCTTATAATTGAATACACCATATTGTTAAAGACATTATTGTATTAGTATTTGAGAGGTTATTGTTTAGTAGTTTTAGTTGTCTAATGTTTTGTTGACTGAATGACAATGAAAATAAAGATGCTTTGTGCAGTCTATGGAAAGATCCTCTTTGTTAAAATCTCAATATTATCAAATCCTCTCTTGATCTGCAGGCTGGGAACATTACCTTGGATCAACTGTGAACTTTCCTCTGAAGTTTACAGGTCGACCGATTGAGCCATCGCTCTTCACTGACAGACAGGTGGCTAGAGGAGACCCTGCTCTCTCTAGCTGGACTCTGTGATGAGAACATGGAGACAGAACTTCTAGTTAACCTCATCCTCTTACTGCAGCTCTAAATCACAGCATATGGAGAAAGAGCTTCCATTTAATCTCATCCTCTGATTGCAGTTCTAACTCACAGCGCATGAAGACTGAGCTTCCATTTAACCTCATCCTCAAACGACAGTACCAATATGTATAATGGTACAGTATTTTTTTATATTTGTAAAAAGTTGGATGACAATGTCAGAATGACAGTTGAAATAAATTAATCTCTTCTCAGGCCACACCTGCTGCTGAATTAGGAAAAATAGACAAATATATTCTTTTGGCTTTTTCCATTATGTAAAATATACAGTTTATACATTTTAATGGTATAGTAAAATCACTTCAATAAGTCTTGGAATGTATGACTGACTGCATCCCATTGCTTGAGAATAGCTGTTCAGCAATAGGTGCTTTACTTAAAAAGATATGAACTATCCAGTGATCACAGTGGCAGATGAAACCACATTCACACAATTAGAATCAATAGCAATTTACACTATTTACAGTGTTGAAAAAACATTTTCAAAAATGACCAGAGGTAACGTCTGCCATTTCTGAGATACAGAACATCTGCAGGACTCTTGTGTTTTTGATTGAGCACAGTAAAAATGATAAAAATAATTAAAAAAAAAAAAACTTCCTTGAAAGGCATATTAAAGTGAAATATAAATCTGACCTCTTCATAACAGAGGTGACCCTCTCATATCATTTGAATATTAAACCTCCATACACTTAATAATTGAATACACAATATTAATAAATAAAATAATTCAATAATTATATAGTCATGTTTCACTGAATGAATTGCAATCTGTGAAAAGGAAAATAAAGAGGCATTGTGCAGTCTATGAAGATATCCTCTTTGTTAAAATATCATGATATTATCTAAAGTTCTCTTGATCTGCAGACTGGGAAGATTACCTTGGATCAACTGGGAACTTTCCTTTGAAGTTTACAGGTCGACCGATTGAGCCATCGCTCTTCACTGACAGACAGGTGGCTACAGGTGACCCTGTTCTCTCCAGCTGGACTCTGTGATGAGAACATGGAGACAGAACTTTTAGTTAACCTCATCCTCTTACTGCAGCTCTAAATCACAGCATATGGAGAGAGAGCTTCCATTTAACCTCATCCTTAAATTACAGTGCCAATATGTATGTCTCCTTCCTTTGTCAGTTTTTATTTAGTGCTACTTCCAAATAACAGACAGTTTATTTAGAGTTGGATACAATTTCACATTTCAAATTATAAATTCTAGAATGGACCAAGCATTTTTTACATTTGTAAAAAGTTGGATGACAATGTCAGAATGACAGCTGAAGACATAAATTAATGTATTCTTAGACCACATCTGCTGCTGAATTAGGAAAAATAGACATGTTCCTTTGGCTTTTTCCATTATGTAAAATATACAGTTTATACATTTTAATGGTATAGTAAAATCACTTCAATAAGTCTTGGAATGTATGACTGACTGCATCCCATTGCTTGAGAATAGCTGTTCAGCAATAGGTGCTTTACTTAAAAAGATATGAACTATCCAGTGGTCACAGTGGCAGATGAAACCACATTCACACAATTAGAATCAACAGCAATGTACACTATTTGCAGTGTTGAAAAAACATTTTCAAAAATGACCAGAGGTAACGTCTGCCATTTCTGAGATACAGTATATCTGCAGACCTCTTGGGTTCTTGATTGATCACAGTAAAAATGGTAAAAATAATTTTAAAAAACTTCCTTGAAAGGCGTATTAAGGTGAAATATAAATTTGACCTCTTCATAGCAGAGCTGTCCCTCTCAAATCATTTGAATATTAAACATCCATACACATCTGCAGACTGGGAAGATTACCTTGGATCAACTGGGAACTTTCCTTTGAAGTTTACAGGTCGACCGATTGAGCCATCGCTCTTCACTGACAGACAGGTGGCTACAGGTGACCCTGTTCTCTCCAGCTGGACCCTGTGAAGAGAACATGGAGACATAGCTTCCAGTTAACCTCATCCTCTTACTGCGGCTCTAACTCACAGCACATGAAGACAGAGAGTGCAGTTGACCAGTTTGCTATCATGATGAGATCTTCTCATTAGCTCACCAGGCACCTGTTACTGGTCATATAGGCATTAGATAAACCCAAGCCAGGGTCCATAAGCATTTCTGCTGGCCAAGATGGCATAATGATGTAGTTGTGTTTTGTTGAACTTGTCATGCCTGTCTCTCCAGAATATTAAAAGGCATCAGACAGTGGTGTACAAGTTAGGCATCAGACAGTGAAAGTCTTGTGTTTATGACCATCTGTCTGAGGGGGCATTGGAAAGGCATTATTAAATGTTGAAAATAATGATTCAGAAGTAATGCACTGAATTTCCACAGTACTGGAACAACTGTGTTCCTTTTATTTATCTGTTTATTTTTCAGTCAGCTGTCTTCAGTCCATTTTTTGGCAGTGTACAACCATGAATACAAGGGTCATTTGAGGCCATTAAAAAGGTGAGTGCTTCTTGTCACAGCACCAGGACTACAGCTAATCCAAGAGGCTGGCAGCATTCAAAGACCTATAACTGACACATCCCATCATACCACAGGGAAAGACGTCACTGCAGACACGTTATCAAGTACAGACATTCAGAGGCAGTTACTAGTATATAGTATGTAAAGTAGAAAAAGTATGTAAAAGCACATCAACACAAGAACACAAGAATCAAACAAAGAAAATCATGATTTTTTTGGGAGCTGTAATAGGATGAGGGCTACCACACACCTCACATCAGGACACAACTTTGGTCTGGTTTGACAATCTTTTGTTTGTTTCAGTTGTGAAGTGCTTACACAGTGAAGCAGGTAATAAAGGTGGACTCACCACAGGGAAAGGAGACAGGAAATATGTATGGTGATAACGTTGGTGATATGGTGATAACGTTGACATGGAGGACAAAATCTTTGACATTCAGGCCATCATTTGTGTTAGTTTCATTTATTTCATTTGGAAGAGAAGTACAACACATTTGGGACAAGACCAATATAATGGGAGCTCTGATCTTTGAGATGGGGTCTTGGGGTGAATGCCAATGCATTATGATTTTCATCTTTTTATCTTTGTTAAAACATCAAATTTGAACTAGAATGCATGAAGGCGTCTGTGGGCTGTGGGCTGAGAAGACTGTATTGACCCACGTTACCGAAGGCAGTCCCATGCAGCAGACTGGGGAGTCACCTGTTGGGTTCTGTCTCAGAAAATGTGCCATTTTTACTTTCACTCAGGTTTGTATTCATACCACTTTTATACACCATACATGTAGGTTAGGCCTTAGGTTAGGCCTGTGAGTTCCTCAGGCCTCTGTAGCCAGCTTAGATTTACATTTCCTGGGCTACACAGAGAAAGTTTACTCAGGTTGAAGGAACACGTATCAATTTTCATATTCATTGCAAACTGTGGTCACCAAATCTGCACAGCAAATACATAATACAATGACCTACTGCGAAGTAAAAATACAATACATAAATACTGGTTTTATGCATTTGTTACACAGCAGTACCTCTTGGTATCAAAGCTGAGGGTTCCAGGGCCAGTCTCAGCCTCCCCAGGGAGACTCATTTCAGAGACAGCGCCCCTATCTCAGGAATCTGGAACACATTGAACCAGAGGAACCCAGGGTGGGCTTCTGACCCAGATCAGCAGACCTGTAAACACAAACCACACACACATTAATTTATACAGGCACAAACAATAAAAAAGACTTATACACACAGATACAACAACACAGACATACACACTCATGTTTGTAAATGTATTTATATATAGAATGTGTGCATAGTCTGAGTGAATCATAACGGGGGGAGTCTGGCTCCCTGCTCAAGGTCACCACATTAGCAGAGAGAGCAGAATTCACTCAATAAAATTTAATTTATAATGCTCATTATGTCTACACAGAGCAGAGCTGGAGTTCAATTAAAATTCTGAGACATTTTTTAATTAATCATTCAAAATCTGAACACAGCTCATCTGTTAATAGCCACCTTCTGGACTCTCTAGACTCTACCTGTGTTCTCCCGTCATGCATCTGCCCTAAACTACAGTACTAAAATGATACTGTGAGCAATAAAAATAAAAAAATATAAATTAAAAAAGACATATTTTATGTTGCTAAACCAGAACTAATAAACACAAGGTAAATAGCAAGTAGAATGTCTTAGCCTAAACAGGACAGGACAGTCTCCCTTTTTTTAAGCTTTGTTTCCTCCTTACTGTATAGTAGGCTCAGCTCAATGTGTCAACCTCTACTCACAAGTGCAGAGTTTTAAAAGGGTTTAAATATTGAAGAAAGCAGGCAAAGCATCAGTAATATATCTATGGTTTTAAAAAACATTCCTATTGGTGTGCCAGTTTAATAAAGTCCTTCAATTATATGGGGCGCCGAATGTAACAGAGCTTTTTTCGTAGACAGAATGCCTTCTGTGCTACAAAACACATAAATTCATTACGAAACCATGTAACACCGTAACACGTTTTGTCCCCGAAAAACACAAACGCGTTAGCATTGTGTCCACGAAATATTGAAGAGAGCACATACTTTCGTGCGCAGAAAACAAAACGGATGATTCCTGTCGTGCACTGAATTGACCGTTGTGCTTTTCATTTTGTGGACAAAAGACGGAATGCACTTTGCACTATGTGGACAAAAGAAACTCATTTTGTAGACAAAGGTAATTCTGTCCACGTAACTGTCAGTACTCCGGCCCCCTAGCTGTTGTGTTTATGTTCTCCCCATCTGTCATTGTGTCCATGTGCTTTTGTTTTTCCTTGTGTTCCAGCCCTGCCCTGCTCCCCGCCCTGTCTCCACCCACCTGATCATCTCCACCTGCCTGCCTGCACACCTGCTTCCCATCACCTCATCAGCCCAGCCCTATATCTACCCTGCTTGTCTCTGTCCTGTTTGCCAGATCGTTGCAGTGTTTATCTCCTGTTTCGTTCCTGCCGTGTTTTGCCTGTAAGTCTTGCTGTTGTTGTTCCTGTCTGTACCTCGACCTTGACTCTGCTCGCTGTCTTGCTCCGTTTGCCTGATTGTCTGCCTGCCTGGTTACCAACCCTGCCTGTTCCTGTTTTGACCCTGGTTTGCCCACAGACTGCCTGCCTGTTACCAACACTGCCTGTTCTGGTTTTGCTACTTCGCCTGACGTCTTAAAGCTCTTTGGAACCTGAAGCCCTGGTGTCCGCGCTTGAGTCCTTGCCTGAGCTCTGACAGTAACAGATGTCCTAGGCCAGCATTTATGCTTTTGTGGCATGAAATGCAGAATGCGCTATATTATCATCATTCCGTGCCAAGGAAAATCTTTTTTTTTTTTTTTCAAAAATGTATAAAGTGCCTATTACACTACTATGACTTATCTACAGGATTACTATGTGTTTACATTAAAACATAATTCTCTGAAACTGTAATAAAAAATTATCATCCTGTTATTATGAATTGACGTGCACATTCACTGAACTAATAAAATGTAAAGGTATCCACTTTGTGTTCAACAATATTTTAGGTGTAAAAATGGATATGCTGTCTGTGAGGGTCCTGCCCCTTGTTCCTGTGATTCTGGTTCTGGGTGCAGGCCTGCCACTTCCTGTATTACTTTATAGGTGTAAAATTAATATAAAAAACATAATAAAAATATAAGCCATTTTTAAAAGACACAGAATGTGGCCTTATGTACTGTATGTCCATATCTAGAGACAGGGGTGGGGCCAGAGGGGGGTTTCAGGGGGGACAGGGGCCACCCTGGAGATTTGATTGGCCACCCTGGGTGCCACCCAAAATCCTAGTCTATGATTGGCCATCAACCAGGTTGAAGGTGGGACTTTTCTTGATGTACTCGGTGGTTCAAATCAGTGCGGGAGTCGGGAGTGACTGACTTCAAAAATTTAAGTATGTTTTCATATAGCCAAGAAACAGCTGTTCTATATGTGTAATTGGTTGTTAGCATGTGAGTTAGTTTACAACACTATTGCTCTTACTAGCAAGCAAAGTTATCTAACTAGCTAGCTGCCCATCTAGCAAGGTAGCTAGCTAGCTAGCTAATCTATCTAGCTAGCTAGCAAGCTAACGTCAGCTAGGTTGATAATGAACTACAAAGCTCACCATGCAGCTAGCTAGCTAAATGTAAATCATTGTTGTAAAAAAAAGCCTTGTAGGAGTAGGATTTTTTATTATTTAGTTGGCATGTGTTTGTTGATTTGTGTTTGAATTTCTTCAAATAAAAAATATGATGTGAGAATATGGTGTTTGTCCTTCTTTGCAGTTTCATCCTCTGAATATGGTGTTCCTATGGTTAGATTATGGTTAAGCTCCTGTATTGTATTTGTGCTAATTTCACATCTTGCAGTGCTTTTAATGTAAGGGCATTATAAATATTCGTTATACACCTATTTCTGTTATTGTGGATGTTGCGTTATCCTCATGCCACCCTTGAATGTATCAGTGCCCCACTTGGGCCACCCCAGTCAAAAAACTCTACAATCGCCGCTGTCTAGAGAGGTTAAAAATGTATAAATGATCATTTTATCCAGTTCCAAATATGTAATGTATATTAAGGTCATGAGCCTCTCACATTTAAATCTACATTATATAATGCATAAAAATGTCTCGACTGCTGACTCACGATAAAAGGGCATCTCAACAGATTATACTTTTGGACCCCTTCTCCTCATCTACACATACACCACATATCCACATGCACCTGTGGCAGAGCTGAAGTGAGTAGCTCATGTGAGACCTGCGTAAAGCATGTGGGGTAGCGGGTAGCAGGTAGCTGAGCAGTTGCAGCAGTTACGTCACTCCATGAGACCTGGTTAACTAGGGGCAATTTGCCTTTAGCTCAACTGGCAACGACACTGGCCATAAGGGGTTGGCAGTGAGCAGTGAGAACCCAGGTTCAAAACCCACTCGCCCGCTGACCCACGTAACATCTAGCTAAATCACACAACGCAGATACAACTGTTACATACCATCATGTGATATACATTTAGATTCACCTTACCCAACCACACACACCTCTCCACCTTTAACTTCTCTCCTCTCCCCAACACTCTCCACTGTACTTACTGTGTTCATTGATTATTCCTTTTCTCTTTCCTTCTCTCTGTTCTTTCTGTCTCAAACAGACTGAAATGAATACCTCCTCATTTGTACTTGGCACTTGATAAGTCAAAGTACAGGCCAGCTCAAGATAACAATCACCTTCATATGGGAGGAGCAGTTAGTGTTTATTTCTCTTGATCAGACTTTGACCCCATTGAAACAAGCTACATTTATTGAAGAGTATTCACCAGTTTGTGACCTCAACTATGTTTTTCCCTCTTCTTTACCCAGCTTTGGAATCAGTAATTGTGCATTAAGCTCAACTCACTAAAACAGCTCCTGCACTGCCCCGGGAAGTTTAATACAGAACACTGAGAGACTGCAATGTGTTTAACTGCCTCCAAATCATATGTGTTCATGTAATACCAGGCAACAATCTTCTTTTTCTTCAGCATGCTCTGAAGTACCTAATTAAAATGAATCCAGGCTAATCACAGTGTTATCATGAATTTACATTAATCCTATTTAATCAGAGTTGTGTTTCATCACATACATACATTGGTCATTTCACCTGGCCAAAGCAGTGTCATGTGTTTTCAGTGAATGAGCTCCCTCAAGGCCAAAATCTCCATTTCATAATACAGCACGTGTTTCCTCTTGTCACTAGCTGAAGTTAAAACAGCATCTTAATGTGATTTTACTTCTGGATCCCCTCCCCGACCACACACAGTCCTCCACACATTTAACTTCTCTCCCCATCACTCGCTGCTCTACTTACCACATTGTTTTATTCCTCCTGTTCTCTTTCCTCCTCTCTGCTCTTTCTGTCTCAAACAGACTGAAAAAAAAACACATTATTCATACATAGTACAAGATGAGTCAAAGTACAGACCTGCTCAAGATTACAATCACCTTTAGAAGGGAGGGGCAAGGAGTGTTTATTCACCTTAAATGAACTCTGTTGACACAGGTAACATTTATCACAGACAGTAAACTAATGGGTGACGTGACATTTTTAACCCGTTTATCACCTCGACATCTTCTGCATGCAGGAAGGAAGTGCTGAAGTGCACTCCTCTGATACCTTCACCCACAGCCAATGGCTGCTTTACTAGCTACGAGTCCCCTTGTGCCCTGCAGGAGAGGCAATGGCAGTTGCGGGTTCGTGCTTCAATCACTGATATTGGTTTAGTGACTCACAGGTGCCTGATGAGTCACTCGGAGGCCCTGATGTAGTGGTCATCTGAGGATCCATGCTTGTCATAAGCCCCTCCTATCCTGACAGGAGAAAGGCAATTACTGTGAGGCACCATCAAAAGTCTGTGAAAACACACCCTCACTGAGACTCCTAAGTGGCACAGTGAGCACAGCACTCATCAG
Source organism: Megalops atlanticus (assembly GCA_019176425.1). Taxonomy (NCBI): domain Eukaryota; kingdom Metazoa; phylum Chordata; class Actinopteri; order Elopiformes; family Megalopidae; genus Megalops; species Megalops atlanticus. Next base: position 4,551,116 of record CM032879.1, on the reverse strand, counting down.
GAGCACAGGCTGAGCCCTGTAACCTGTGCCATCTGCAGAGAACAACTGTGAGACCACCGCAGAAGAACATAAGCTTTGCCCTGCCGGTGATAACGGTGGATAGGTTGGCCAGGGTTTCCTTGTTTTACCTTTCCTGGCACCCTGTGATTCATCAGGTGCCTGCGAGTTGCTTGGATACTGTCAATGGAGTGGCTCTTATCATCCAGAGCCCACTTTTCTGTAGTGCACTATGGGACTTTAAAAGGGGTTTTATCAGAAAGTTGCATTCACCTCATCCTGTGCTCCTCACAAGTGCAGAGGTTTTTGCAGCGGGACAAGCTTAAGTTGTACAATTGGTGATTACCGAAGTTCAGTGAAAAAGGGGGAAAGCACACAAAAAGCCAGCTATCATGTGAGAGCAATGATGATCCACCAGCTGTGTTTCAATTGATGTCTCCTCCATGTGTGGGCGCTGTCCTGGTGCCAGGATTGTGTTTCCCTTGTTCCTGGTGCTGTAGTGCCATCTTTTGGAGAGCTGGGTGATGCTGATTGTTGGCTAGGCATCACGATCACAGTATCTTACTAATAACGCTGCCCAGAAGACGCAAGGGTCTTGAAGTTGGATTGTTACCACACTGTTGCTATGCAAAGGCACTAACGTTACTAAATGTGCTTGCTGGAAATCCATGTCTTTCTTCTCTTTAGACTCCCACGATGATTTAAAACTTTCTCAACCAGATCAACAGCACAAGATTTAAAAAGCTCTCTGAGTTTTTTTTTTAATTTTCCTCTCTGCAAAACTCCCTTAAGCATGGAGAGATGCTGAAGTTCCATTTTCTCCTCCATAAACAGATATGTGAATATCTTTAACAGAGTGACAGTAAAAGGCATGTACAATAGCTATTTTCTACCAGTAGGAGTCTGATTTAACCCTTTCGCGCATACGGTCAAACCAGTCTCATTAGAACCCTAGATTGGGAAAATTCTAGCTAACATTAGCTTTGAGTAAAAAGTGATTTAACATTACAAAGTATAGCAAATGCAGCGGTGAAAACTATGAGAAGCTTGATAACGCTAATGAAAACATAATGAACCATGTACCGTAAGTCACATACGAAAGGGTTAAGAGGAAAGTTGTCACTGAACCTGCTGTTTTGCTTTCAAAGTGCCATTTGATTTTAGCAACTTTGCACATGTGACATATAGAAACAAATGATCTTCTGGACAGCTATGTGATCTTGCCAAATATTATCTTTTTGCACCTGGAAACCAGGGGCTTCAAGTTGTGAAATAAAAAGCACAGATGAAAACATTAAATTGAAGGAAAGGCATAAAGAATGGCAAATTAACAAGGTATAAATGAAATGAAGTAAAATCACTCCATGGTAAAATAAAGCACATTCACAGAACCCAGAGGGCATCTGTTCAGAGTGCAATCACATAAAAGCACAGTGTGTCCACAAATGACATCAGGTGTTATAGTCTACCAAAGCCTTGCAGTTAACCAATCAGCGTTCGTGTGTGAGTGATTGTGTGTATGTGTGTGTGTGCCTGTTGTAGTGGATGAGGCATGTCTGTGTTTGAGAGTGCATGTGTAGGAGAGAGAGTGTATGATAAAGTGTGTAATACAGCAGATGAGGTGTGTGTGTGGGTACATGTATGTATTTGAGTGAGTGTGTATTTGTGTGTGTTTAGCATGAGTCGGTGTTTCTTTGTGCGCTTAAGAGTGTTCATGTGTATGTGAGAGTATGGATAAGAGTGTCTGTCATATCACTATGTGTAAATGTACACAAGTGTGTGTGTGTGTCTGTGTGTGATTGCATGCATTAGTGTATGAGGCATATTTGCACATGTGACAGTGAATGAAGCTTGCATGTGTATGAGTGTTTATGCATTACAGTAGATAAGGTGTGCGTGTATACATCGGTTTGTGAGAGTTTATTGTGCATGTATGTGGTACAGTGGATAAAGTGTGCGTATTTATGCAAGATAGTTTGTCTGTAGGTAAGAGAGTGCATGTATGTGTGCATACAAGTGGTGTGTGTTTGAGCGTGTGTCTGTACATAGTAGAGTATGTCAGGGTTTCCGCTAGAATTTTTTCTTGCCGGTCCGGTGTCCAGAAAGAATTTATTACGAAACATCTGTAACCTGTAACATCTGTAGCCTGTTTAAAAAAAGGCTAGGCCTACATGGCATCAAATGTAGCCTATAGGCTAGCAGGTAATATTTTATTTTCTCCTTTTTTTCATTGCAGCCATGCCCGCTGCTGCCGACTTGAAATCAAACGTGTCCAATGTGTCTTTGCAGCTTGCAATGTGCATAAGCCATGTCACTCTCTCCTCCAGACAACTTTGCAGCGCCGTCTTAATTCGACTCTGCAGAGAGAAGCCCCTCTCTGCTGGCACACTTGACACGGGCAGAACACAGGCAATTTTAGCCAGTGTGGCCCAGTCGGGGTATAGCTCGCTGTACCCCGACTGGGGTAGCTATTGGTAGCTCATAAATAAGCACTTTGCAAGCTGTTGCAAAAGTTAAACCCCCATAACCATGGAGCACCGTCATCACTGCCACTACATCTCATCGTGCAGGCTTGGCATCAATGAGATGTGCAGCTGCTGATTATTACCGGACATTTTGACCAGTAAGTTTTCATCGGTTTTTTATACATTTTAGCAGGCAAAAACCGGTAATTACCGGATAACAGAAACCCTGGAGTATGTATGTTTTTATGAGTTTCTGTTTTTGTGTGTGAAAGTATGTCTGTATGCTAAAGAGTGTATGTATTTGTGTGTAGTGTTTATTCTTTATTCTTTATTCAGATCCCCATTAGCTGCCACTAAGTTCATACACTCCCTAAGTTCTTCATCAATCCATGATGCTTTATTAGATCTTACTGTAAATGTTCTTAATGGGACATGTTGATCAGCCACAGAAAGAAATAGCTCAGTAAATAACTTGAGGGCTTTTTCCACCTCATTTAATGCCAACACTTGGTTCCACTCAACATTCTCTGTATCTTTGACAAAATCATTTTCACAAAACGTTCTGTATGATCTCTTATAAAGGACTTTAGGCCCAGCTGTGGGAGTTATGGTTTTTCTTACTATGGCCACAACATTATGATCACTAAACCCCACAGGGACAGATACTGCTTTAGAGCATAATTCACTATTATCAGTAAATATGTGGTCAATACAGGTTGCAGATGTTTGACCAGCATAATTGCAAAAGTCTAGTTGGCTTGTTCACCATCTGAGTTAAATTACAAATGAGTGCAGTGCTGTTCAACTTTTTCCTCAATGAGCATGAATCCGACAGCCAGTCTATATTAAAGTCACCAAGGACAAATATTTCTTCAATTACTACGAGTGGGTGTGTATGGGTGTGTGCGCAAGTGTGCATACGTAGTGTGTATATCAGTGAAGTTTGGGTGTATGTATGTGTGAGAGAGAGATCATCTCTGTATGTGAGTGTGTGTATATTTGCTGGTGCAATGTGTTACGGTTCAAAAGCCTCAGAGGTGTTGCAGAAATCAGGGACAACAGCATAGCTGAAAATATTACCACACCAAATAAATTTACAATAAGTTTATTAGTTTTCTTATATCATACATAAAGCAGAAACAAACTTGCATGTTGCCTTAAGCAATACGGAGCAGCTCATGGGCCATCCGGAGCGGGCCAGCAAATCTCTTGGACCAACCCTATTCTGCTTTAAGATGTTTACTAGCTCGCTGGTCTTTCCAGGAATCTAGCTGACCTACCCTGCCTACCCTGACAGCATAAAGTGCACCAGAAGGAAACAAACACACCACCTACCACAGCACAGGACTAAGCCAGGCAGATAAGATACAAATGAACAAAAACGATGGAGGCGCATTCAAGCGTGAGCTCAGAGAGGGCATCGTCTTCAGAATCATGGTATAACTAAGGTTGGGAAAGGTGACAGCGCAGGCCGAAGGACACCAGCCACGGCCCCAACCAAAAGAGCTGATCGGCAGATGAGTCACAAACAAACACACCTAGGCAAAACTCAACACCTGCAGACAACACAAATCTTGGGGGGGCAGTGTGCGAGTGGAAGAGCGTGCATGTGCGAGTAGTGTAGCATAGGTGTGTGTATGTATCTGTGTGTCTGTGACAGAGAGAGAGAGAGAGAGAGAGCAGATGAAGCATGAGTGTTTTTGTGAGAGTGTTGCACATGTGTGAGTGAGTGAATTTATGTACGTACATCAGACAGGGTGTGTGTGAGCGAGAGAGAGAGTGAGAGTCAGTGTGTATTTGTACATTAACTTATGTACATATATGTGCATACGTGTGTGTTTGTATATGAATGTGAGAGTAGTGAGTGTGTAGTTTGTTTGTATGTGAATATGTGTGTGTGTGTGTGGTACAGGACTCTACGTCATCTGGCACAGGGACATAGAGTCGTTCTCCTGCCAAATCTCAAACCCAGGATAGAGGGGTTGAGTGAAGGTGGTGTGGAATCTGTGCAGGAGGGTCAGTGTGTCAGAGGAGACGCTGTAGAAGGACAGAGTGCCAGCTGGCCAGTCCAGATAGACCCCTACTCTGCAAGAGGAGGGGGCAGGTACGGCTGTGCTCTTATTATTGTGCCAGACAGCACAATGGCCACCAGAGCAGTCCAGACTCCAGGAGTTTATATTCCCTCCAAACCTACAGTCAGTACCCCCTCCTTTCCTGCTGATGCATTTGTATGTTACTGCTATAAGAACCAATCCTGCCCCACTCCATTCAGCCTCCCAGTAACAGCGAGTCCCAGACAGACCCTCTCTGCACAGCACCTGGGACCAGAAGTCAAATCTCTCTTGGTGATCCGAATATAGCTGCTCCTCTGTCCCCCGTGTCACCTTCCTGTCCCCCTCAGACAGACACAGGTAATTGTGTGCTGTGTTAGGGTCCAGTGTCAGCTGACAGGCATCTGCAGACAAGGGGGAGATTAATACGATGAATTCTTATGTGTATGTGTGCATGAGAGAACCAGAAGTGTGTGTTTATTGGTGTTTGTAAAAAATATTTGTAAACACACTTGGAGAGACTGACAAAATGAAGTGTGCATGCACACACACACACACACACACACACACACACACACACACACACACACACACAGTGTAGTATGTGGCATGCGGTACACTACAGTGTATGGTTGTAAATGCCTTTGTGCAGATACAGAGATTTGGACATGTGTGGCTGTCAAAGTCTGTCTTATTCTATATGTCTCTCTGTTTATGTACATGAGAATGACAGAGAGAGAAGACAGGGCCTGAACAGGAGGTAGAGAAAACAGTGAAGGGGAAAGGAGAGACAGGATAGGAAACTGAGGAACATCATCGCTCCTCTCTATCCTCAATCCCTCTCTCCTCTCTCTATGTCAGACATGTCATCCACCTACGTGTAAAGCAAACATACTTACATTTGCTGGGTCCTGATCTGTTCCTGTTCTCTTCTCCATGGTCCACACTGTAGAAACAGCACAAGAACAGACAGTGACTGAGTGACACACAGCCTGTCTATGACATGCAGTATGGAAACTCAGCCCTGTGACAGTGGGACAGCTCCACACACATACCACACCTCTGCTGTTCTCTGAACTTACAGCAGTGTCTCCAGTTTACAGCTGGGGTCCTTCAGCGCGCTTACTCCTGAGTCCCCTGGGTGATTGTAGCTCAGATCCAGCTCTCTCAGGTGTGAGGGGTTTGAAAGCAGAGCTGAAGCCAGAGAAACACAGCCTTTCTCTGTGACTCGACAGCCTGACAGCCTACAGAGAGAAGGAGATGAGAGCTTTTCAATCCCCCAGCTCTTGACAAACTGCAGAGATTGGACACATCAGCAGTTCAGTGTTGCTCACCCCAGTCTCTGCAGTTTACAGTCTGGGTCCTTCAGTGCAGCAGAGAGCCGCTCCACTCCTGAATCCTGAAGCTCGTTGTCTCTGAGCTCCAGAAATCTCAGCTCTGCACTGGGTGAACACAGGACTGAGGCCAGACTATCACAGCAGCCCACTGTGAGATTACACTCCACCAAACTGCAGAGAAGAGATAAGAGCTCAGCTCTTTATAAATATTATAAACACACACAGACACCCACCCCTCTGTGAGGTTACACTCCCTTAAACTGTGGAAAGGAGATCGCTGCATACTATATAAAAACTCACACCCACCCACCCACCCACCCACACACACACACACACACACACACACACACACACACACACACACACACACACACACACACACTCTGTGAGACTGCACTCCCTCAAACTGTGGAGAGGAGACTTATGAAGGATGGATCTTCTGCTCATTATATGAACACACATACAAATACAGACACACAGACTCTGAATGAATTAGCTACTGTAACAGAAAAAAGTGTTATTCAAACATCGTACTCCAATGAGGTGTACTGTATGTATAATCTAGGCTTGGCCTGACACAGGATATTAATCCTGTTTCAGGATATTTGTGCGACTTTGCCATTTTTTCAGCAGTTTATTGTATAGCGCCCTTGCTTCCCCTCATTCACAGAATTAACAACAAAATTAATGATCGTCTTGTTGGCGAAGATTGGATCGGAGTGGGTAAGAAAATGGATAACAAAACGACAACCTTCTCTTGTTCATTAATTATTTATTGTTGAAAAATGAGAGCTAGAAAGTTCATTTATTCAGGATTTTTCTCACTTGCCCAGTCAGGAAGGTTAGTCATTAAACTACTTGCCCAAAAAAACTTTCATATTCCAGGCAAGTAGAAATTTAACTAATATAAAAATGTAATGGTAAAAATGCCTTGTCATAAGTCTGTGTGTTTGCTTCGCGATTTATTCTCCTCATGTAGAGACTGAACCTGTGCCTACATTGTTGTGGCTTCCTAGGTCCTTTTCTGTAGTTGTATAAACTCTTATGATGTTTTTGAAAATGATTACTGTTACTGAATTATTTTCTTCAAAAAGTGCCCAAAGAGATGTCACTGTACCCAGCACATCCTCTCCCAACTGATGAGATGTGAGCCAGGGGATGTCTGGTTCCTTAAATCTCATATTAGGATCCAAGCTGAGCCGCTGTCACTGTCTGATCTGGCTGAGCTGCCTGAATCATGCTGTTTCAGCGGATGTGAGAAATATAAATATGGTACCTAGGCTTTAAAACTCCCCTTTTCCAAGAAAACATGATATTAGCTACTGTAGCTAGCTGCCTGGATAACTAGCTTGCAAGCTGGTTTGATTAGGCAAGATGGCTGAGTGTTAGTTTGCTTACAGCAAACTAATTTAGCATGTTGGCGTGTAGCTAACATTAGCGATTCAGGTTTGCTAGCTATATAGTTATTGTTTCAGATACATATCGCTAGTGATTTTTATGTTATAAATACAGAGCTGCAGACGTGATGCTGACGTCAGCACTAATTTATTGCAGTGCAACACATGCAATACAATAAGTCAAATTGGATCGGGCTGTGACTGTTTATTTATAGATGAACGCACACGGAAAATCCAATTTCACAGTTGCTGGAAACTGCAATTGTGAGCAGTGCCTTTGTCAGTACTCCGCCCCCCTAGCTGTGTGTTTGTGTTCTTCCCCTATCCATGTGCTTTTGTTTTCCTTGTGTTCCAGCCCTGCCCCGTTCCCCGCCCGATCCCCGCCTGCCTCGTTACTGCATCGCCGCCACCTGCCAGCTAGCTCACCTGTTCCCCATCGCCTCATCTACTCTGCCCTTTATAATGCCCTGCCTGTTACTGTCTCGTTGCTAGTTCGTTACAGTGTGTTTTACCTGTCTCGTTCCCGTGTCTTGTTTTCTGCTTGCTTGTTTTTCGTGTATTCTGACTTTCGCTTGTGCCCCGACCTGAATCTTGCCTGCCGCTTTGTCCTGTTTGCCCGAGATCTGCCCGTCTGATTTTCGACCCTGCCCGCACCTGTTCCTGACCCTGGTTTTGCCCCCACGGACTGTCTTCCTGGTATCGACCCTGCCTGTTTCTGATTACGATCTTGCCTTTCGTAAATAAACCCCGTTCGGAATCAAAGCTCCGTGGTCTGCGGCTGAGTCCTTGTCTGTACCTGACAGCCTTAGTGAGCAGTGACAGTGAACCAAGACTCTGTATGTGAATCCAAGTCAGTAAAACTTCTATTAAACTTACATGTAAACTGATGGGTTACCTCTTTGCTTTGGCCACACTTTGCACAGGCACATGACATGCCATTAAAACTGAGCCTAAGAATAATGTTAATACACCCAAATTCATGTTTGACAGTAAAAGAATATGCTTTCGCTGTGAAATTCAGACAGTTTGCAGTTCATGTGCCAGTGACCATAGTGGTGACAAGACAGTGCTGTATTTTACCTGCATTGTAATTAATGACACAGTAAAGGAGTTTTGTGGACTTATTCAACATTCACAAATGTCACTATAGAGGGTGGAACCCAAACATTTTACCAGGCAATGTAACAGTAAATTATGACTAAAACAGGTGATCAACCATTCTGACTGTACTCTGTACACATTGCCCTGAAACTATATGTTATGCTTGTTGTAAGAGTAAGTTGTAAGAAAGGAGTAAAATGATGGATGGGAATAATGTGGATGAAGAAGAAAGTTGGGAAAAAGAGATGTAGACTTATATATACACACACAACTCAACCTCTGTACTTACAGCAGTGTCTCCAGTTTACAACTGGGGTCCTTCAGTCCAGCAGAGAGCTCTTTCACTCCTGAGCCCCCTGGGTGATTATAGCTCAGATCTAGCTCTGTCAGGTGTGAGGGGTTTAAATGCAGAGCTGAAGCCAGAGAAGCACAGCCTGTCTCTGTGACTCGACAGCCTGAAAGCCTGCATAGAGGAGGAGAAAAGAGCTCTTCACTATCCCAGCTCTCCACAAACCATGATGTTCAGACACATGGCATTGTTATAGACCTTATAGTAGCTGCATATAAAATAACAAATGGACTGTGGAAAATGAGGGGCTTTGAAAGTTTTGATAATCATTATCAAATACAGGCACCATTCTGAGTGCATTCAGTCAGAATTCCTAAAACATCACATAGTATTCCCTTTTTTTAAAACCGTTCATACAGATGCCCCTCACAGCTTTACCAGGAATTCAGCTGGAAACTGCAGAGCTGGAGCACAAACAGGAAAAAGCTGTACAGAGAGATTAATATTTTTGGAGAGAAAGCAGGAACATGTTGGTGTTGTGGTTCTATTGTGTCTGTATGATACCATTGTGTGGGCTGTGAGAATATTATGCAAACAAATTTGAATTCAAAATGATTGAACATTCTGTGCCCCATCTGCACCAATGACCAGTCACTGAAACAAGTTCTGGTGACTTACCCCACCAACACTAAGACAATAAGGAGTGTTCCATAAATTAAAAAAAAACACCTATTTAGCTCAGTCACCGAACTGCTTGCCTTCCTCCAATTACAGTTAATTCATTCAATTAAGTTCACCTGAAAACACTGCCCCAAAAACTTTCCTTTCTGCTTCTCATCAATCTTTATCTTCCGATCAGCAACTGTGACTCCAAAATGCAAAGCACTTTAGAGAGCTAAAACACAATAACTTGCACTGCATTCAGACAATGTACAGGTAGCTGTACATAGCTATCTGTAATAGCTTGTTAGCTATCAGGTTATCAAAATGTTTGATCAAAACATCATCCTGTTATACTGAAACATTTTAGTTACCTAGCTCAGCAAGCAACTACCTAACTAGATACATGAGTGTGAAGAAGAGCCTTTGCCACCTCTCCCTAAGTGCTAATTGTTAATTGATTGTCAGTTTGTTAATTGGGTGCACCTGTGTTGACTTGCAAGGAACCATCTTATTGGCTAACAATCCACACCTCACTAATTGAAAAGTGATTAAATACAGGTGTGGCTTTGGAGAAGGGGAGGCTCACTTTGTCCTCGCTGGGGCTGTGCATAGGCTGGTTTCAATAAAATTATTGTTTTAACCTTTTGTTCTTTTGGCTCATTTATGTGAGAAGTGGCAGCCAGCCTCTCTACAATGAGTATATGTAGTAGCAAACTAGTTAGCCATGCTGTCCAATCATTCATCTAACTTCATTTATAAGGAACACCACCTTAATTTTCCAGTATGAATAAGTAACCTTGACTTTTAGATGCACCTTCATGTCTGATACATTACATTACACTGACATAAAAGTAGCTGAAAACTGGCAACTTTCCACCCATAAATTGAGGCCGTATCAGCCAAATATCTATGTATTGAACAGGGATGTCAGAGGACACATAGTCATATTTCTGGTAAGCAAGATTAAAATTAAAATCACAGTAAGGCAGGATTAAAGAACTGAGGGCCTGGCCACTGTAACTCATCTGAAAGGGGTGTTAACCTGCTTTGCTGTGACAAAGGAATAAGAGAAGAGGCATGGATATAATGTGAACAAAGAAGGCTGGAGGACAGAGGAGTAAACAGTGACGGAAGGACCTTTTTAACATTTCAATGTACTTCTGTCATAATCACTGAACTGCATTTGTTAATAGGGACGTACTCCACAGCATTGCTCACCCCAGTCTTTGTAATTTACAGTTTGGACTCTTCAGTCCAACACAGAGCCGCTTCACTCCTGAATCTCCCAGGTTATTGTAGCTGAGGTCCAGCTCTATCAAGTGTAAGGGGACCAACTGGAGAGCAGAGGCCACAGTGTCACATGACTCTTCTGTGAGATCACAGCTGTCCAGTCTGCAGAGATGAGTTCAAAGACATTGAACAGAAAACATTATATTATGCCTGCCAGTTCACTTCCAGAATCCATCATGGTCTGGGTTTGTAGCTTGCTCCTACCTCGATGTCTACTGCAAGGATTCCATCTGTGCTGCATTCACTGTTACTTTTTACATGTGGAATACACCATTTAAAACTTGCCGTGGTGACATGCCGTGGTGACAGTCCAACTAATTGGTATTCTGGTGCAATAGCTTCACTGTGAGGTAACTCACCATTCAACACCATTAACATGAGATCTACTGTCATATCAAAAAACAGTCATTAAGAGTATGAGGTAGGGTGTTGACTTTACTTCAAATAACTGATTTGTCATCAATGCTACAGCTCAATTACCCTGACCTCTCCGTAAATATCTTACAGAGGCCATGAACAGAAAACATTCAACACACATTTAGGGAAAGACTCACCCTGAAAACTTCACTCTTTTTGGTTCACTGCCCCATATATGATAAGAGGGTTTGTCAGGATTTGATGATACCAGTTTCATGAATGTCCTTTCCACTAAACTCCAACTACCAAAAAGACACTGAAATTGTAGCCAGAGATGATTATATTCCATCAACCTGTGCAGAATTCCCGGCTGCTGAACATGTGATGGCAGTTTCGCATTTGGACCGAACTTACAGGTTGCCATGGAAATTAAAAACATTGTACTGTAGAATTTACACATTTTTGTGAAGTTTAACAGTCTCTGCTGGTGGTGGCAATTGGCCTCATTTCATCATCATCATCATCATCCTTTGGCCGCGGCCGAGATCGAAGTCACTTGAAGCCTCCAGGCGTCCCTATCTGCCATCAATCTGGCCAGATCTTCCGCTGGCAGCTGAAGGTCTCTGGCAATGGCATCGATGTAATTGATGTTATGGTAGGGAATCCTCAATAATAGAAGGTCTGAGACCACTTGTTCTTTGGCCCGCAAGCAGTGCCCAGCATATCTAGCTCTGCGTTGTGCTATGATGGTGGAAATTGGTGGTAAATCACCGTAGATTTCACGCTTTGTTCAATATTCTGGCCAGGATATGTAGGGACCCTGCAAAAGGTATTTGGCGCATGGCCCACTGGTGTGTGGACACACCCTGGCCCTATACACTCCCTACCCCAGCTATGGGTCAAACAGTGCTGCTGCCTTGCAGCACCACCCAGACAAGGTCAAAGGCTAGGGGACCAGCCCCGACAGAAAAGGGCAGCTGAAGGAGTTGCGCCCTCAGTTTCATATAGCAAGTTGACAACACAAGAACATGTGAAGTCTCATTTCATATGGGTGAAATTAGGAGTGAGAAGAGATCTGAGAAACTCATTTTAGAGAAATTCATTCCCAAATGTCCCCACTTGGGGATCAATAAAGTGCTATCTTATGTTATCTTATCTTATCTTTTACAAAGTCTCAGGCCGCGTTCTCATCTGCCCCCTACACCCTTACAGCACTGCTCACCTCAGTCTCTGCAGTTTACAGTTTAGACTCTTCAGTCCAGCATAGAGCCGCTTCACTCCTGAATCTCCCAGGCTGTTGCAGCTGAGGTCCAGCTCTATCAGTTGTGAGGGGACTGACTGGAGAGCGGAGGCCATAGTAACACTTGACTTCTCTGTGAGATCACAGCTGGCCAGTCTGCAGAGATGAGTTCAAAGACAGTCCAGTGATAAACGGAGAGCAGCTGAGAGCAACGATAAGGTCAAGCAATCAATATTCAACACTGTGAACATATACGTACACACACCACATACATACACATACAGAATAGTAACAACAGAAAGATGGGACTAATATGGACACAGAAGGAAGGCTGGGCTTTTTAATATTTTACTGTACCTCTGTAAAGAGCCATAATCACTAAAATGTATTTACTACAAGTGATATATTACACAGCACTACTCACCTCAATCTCTGTAGTTTACAGTTTGGACTCTTCAGTCCAGCACAGAGCTGCTCCACTCTTGATTCCTCCAGGTTATTGTAGCTGAGGTCCAGCTCTATCAGGTGTGAGGGGACTGACTGGAGAGCAGAGACTACAGTGTCCCATGACCTCTGTGTGAGTTGGCAGCTATCCAGCCTGCAGAGTTCGAGAATTCAGACACATTAATATAAAACATGTAAAATCTGAAATGTGATACTGATTGTGTAGTCATAAACTGATGGTGATGGTAATAAGGGCTAAAGTCTGCTAGCTGTAGAGCTGTGGTTTTGGCCTAGGTTTTTTTTTTTTGCTTCCCAACATAAAATTAAATAGTGTCCTACAAAAAGATTTCTGCACTGCCCCTATGGTCACTGTGAGTATTTTATAATAGCCAAACTTACCTCACTAGTTTACTTCCAGAATGAATAATAGGCTGGGTTTGTATCGTGACTCTGTATCAATTTCAAGAATTCTAGCTTTGCCACAGTCCCCCTCCCAGCAAGTATCTTAGACGCTGTAAACTGAATATATTCAACTTACATTTAGTAAAGACCTTGTCTGAATGTAAGTTTTGTTTTGAGAAAAGCCTGTAGTAATCCACCCTTCTTTCTATAAAAGCCCAGTGCCTGTTAGGATCACTTTCCTGTTAGTTGAGCTATGCCTGGTTTTGTCAGCAGCGTTAGCTACACCTGCGACTCGGAAGTCAAAATCTCTTTATATGATTGTCAGAGCATTCACTCATACTAATTACAGGTAACAAGCATCTAATTTAAGAACAGTTTCGTAAGAACAGGGAGTCATTATTATAGAAGTGAGTGTAAAAACAAAATTGGGTATTTCTGCAAATTTCATGAATTCAATGTGTTTTTCATACAAATTTTTCATACAAATTTTTCCCACTTCTATTAACATTTTTATGAATGAAGCCCACTATATATAATCCAGGCAGTGGTACAACTTTGCAATCAGTTCTGTGTTTAACAGGGAGTCTAAGAAAAACACAAAACTACAACTTTCCAAAAAAAGCAAAAAAAAAGTTTTAAATCCATCTACATAGCACAGCTGAAAAGTCATGCTGAGTTTCATCCAGAGAGGATCATCACACCCTCAGTTACGGTGTTGAAGACCAATGTTTGCCTCCGCTCCTCTGCTTTGTGGAGGTAAGGGGCACACCATCCCCACCTCTCACAGGTCTTTGCTTTAGAACCAGATCAAACCTGTCCAATCCTGTCCAAGCCTACCCAAACCTGTCCTGCTGCTACCCCATATCAATTGCATCCCTACAGGTAACCTGAAGCAGAGACCCACCCCCAAGAAAAACCCTCAGGTCACCATTTGCTAGGCATGAGAAAATATTGTCATATCCTATTTCGCAAAAAAATAAAATGATTATACATTTCTTGTCCCTGAGAACTAGCCAGAATGTACGATACATTTTTTGCTAAAAAAAAAAAAAAAAAAAAAAAAAAGTTGGAATTTTTACTTGGTTTATTTATGTCCTTTACTCCTCTTGAACAGTTTGCATTTGCGTAGCCACTTGAACTGATTACCACCACTATGGGATACCACTGTTAGCTGAGGAAGACCGCAGAATGGCAAGTGGCTCTGATAAGACTGACCAGTAGATCACTTGTGTAGCTTTAGGAAATGTTTTCAATGCTTGTCAAAACTTGAATCTGAATCTGTATATTATCAACCACTATTTTGACGAAGACTGAATCTGTACTGCCACTACTCTAAGACATGAATAAATGAGAGAAAAACAAAAGAAAAAAAAAACATGACAATCAGTTATGTGAGAATTTCATATTTCATAGCAGCAGAGTTCCCTGGAAAGTTGTCTGCACCTGCATCAATCAGGCGCACTCACACAAACCCAGTCCCGCTCATCCAGCTACCAGACACTGACGCCCATCATTTGACCTCAGTACAGACAGCCTACACTGGTTGTGTTGCTCATGTGAGCCCTCGTTAAAGCACTGAACTGGATGCCCGACTCCTCTGTTCGTATTAATACACTACTGTGACGGCAACATTGCCCTGAATCCAGCAAAGTGGGTGTTTTGTTTCATATAGTTTTAGTTGAGAAAATACAAGCTATAAAAGTACAATAGTCTCCTTTAGGTCTTCCTAGAAGGTTTGTCTGAGTTTTCTTCACATCACTTGCTTCTCCCCAAGAACACTCTGATTCTGATCAAGGTTATAATATTTTCAAATTCGTTTTTATACTGATAATATGTTTGTATTCAGTTTGAATTTCCGTTTAGTTTTAGTTAGTTTCACCACTGGTTTCATTAGTTTCAGTTTAGTTTTTATTTCATGGACTCATTTCTATTTCATTTTAGTTTATTATAGTTTCAGTTTTAGTTTTAGTAATTTTAGTTAAGGACAAAAAATTGTCTAGGATTAGTTCAGCGTGAAAAATAATCTGCTTATCATTGAAGATATCAACATTTCAAGACTAAACTTAACTAATATATGCGATACATTTGTTTCAGACTACACAGAATTTTGGGAGTGTGACCAGTGGCGGCTCCTGCCAAATCTCTCGAGGGGGTCAATTTTTGCGATGATGGCTAAGGTGACCCGTTCAATGGGTAAATTAACAGCTAGCTAACTCGACATTGTCACATTGTATTGTGCAAATTAGTCAGCTAGCTAATTTGACATTGTCACATTCCATTGAGCAGGGGTAGCAGAACAAAACGTTAGCTACTTCGCAACCTGCTAGCCACGTTTTCCGCTCATACCAGCTCTGCGAAAATCCCTGGTTATACGATTTCCCCCTGCCTTTGCAGATACTTGCTTGATGTTTAAATTTGGTCTGGGTGGTCCTAATTGTTTAGTTGCCAATTTATCCTGATTACTACGACGGCTAAACGGTATTTCTCTTAATGACACGATTGAGTTGCTCTGAGTTAAGGTAACATTAGCCATGTTGACCTTGAATGTGACAAGATCGCTGGCTGCCCAGGCGATCCATACACCAGGTTACGTATGACGAAAGCACGTTAGTGCAAGCCCACCCGGAACCCATACAGACTGCATTGCAGCGCCTGCAGTTCGAAAAAAATTGCCCTATAGTGGTGTTCAAAACGAGTCTTTTTAGTGATTCGGTTCCTTTCGTTCAGTTCAATAAAATGATTTGAATCTTTGACTCACTGATTCGTTCATTTCCATATCCGGTCGGGCTGCATACACGAATCTGTAAATAGTTTTATTGCATTTTAAAAGTTAATGTACATTGTTCCAAACATCATGTCCATTATTAGCCTGCTCTGCGGCAAAACAGCACGTGTGAAACCAAATGTCAATGAAATTAATAATAACTAAATCGTAATATTCATTACGTAAAACTGCACCATGCCATTCAATCATGCAACCGCAAAAGGTAATAGAACCCCACATTTTAACCCAAATAATAGCCTAAGTACGTCATTTGCAAAAACAAAAAAAAAGCACAGAGGAAAAAAGAGCCACGCTTATATCTGAAGCAAATAACCTCGTTTTACAAGTTTTGAACTAACCCAGCCCAAACATTTTAATATACTTGTAGGCCTATGCATCACATGTCGGTTTTGTTTTGCAGCCTACTATGTTGATTTGTCAGTATTTATTAATAAGGACTTTATTCACGTTAAAAGGAAATGTGATGTCAACATTAAATACATGTAAAATTGCAGTTGTGATAAACAAGAACTGCAATAGGTTGTGTGCACCTAAAATATGCTACTGCTAAAAATATAAATATAAAATAATATTCCAGGTAGATGAGCAAAATAATATTTAATAAATTTTTATTCCTATAATAATGTCACGGAAGCGCTCTGATTCCTTTTACATCGTCACAGTCAATGGTGGATGTAGCCCAAGCCTGTTATACTGAGAACTAGCAATTCTGGCAACACGTAGTCACCAAGTCTTCATAGTCAGTGAATCTTTGGAGTTCAAACAAACTGGTGAACTGTGGAACTTGTCAGCATAGTCACCAGTTCCTTTGAGTCCGAACGAACTGGTGAACTGAGGACTCACAGTTCCTTTGAGTCCGAACGAACTGGTGAACTGAGGAACTTGTCAACAGTTCATCAGGTCAGTAAGTGGAGTTTAGAGTCTTCGTAGTCACCGGATCTTTTGCATTGTCCCACATCATTAGCTGTGCCGAGATGGCCAGTGAGAGGTGCTTTGAGAGTTTTAGCATTTCAGCCATTGGCTAGTTGTTGTCATGAACGTACTGCTGATACAGTTTTGTGATAGGCTGCTTCGTGGACAGACTGCATATCTAATATCCACTGGAGGGAGAGTTATAGCTGCTATGCCAGCTAATCAGCGCGCATGTTTGCAAAGAGGAAGGAACAAATCTTTTAGACTAGGGATTCAGTACACTCAGTTCACCTCAAAGATTCGTTCAAAAGGATTTGTTCGTTCATGAACTGCACATCACTATTGCCTTAACACGAGAGTTTATCAAAGCGATCTGGGTGATTTTCAACGAGACTGAAATCGCCCAAAAGGGGCGGTACTCCACAGAACACGACTTGACGCTGATTGGACTATGATATTCAGAGGCAGCACTAACTGTCTAGAACAGTCACAGCTAGCATAGCACTGTGGTAGACTGTGATGGAAAAATTCCCTCCTTTTCCCCCTTTGGTGGTGCGTCGCCCGATCGCCCTAAGGAACAAACCGCCCCTGAGTGTGACACCCGCCACCTTGAATGGATACGACGTCCGCCGTCTAGAAACGATAACGACAATTATTTTTTGTCTTTTCTTATTTTATTTTTATTAGTTTTTTTTTAGTAATCATTATTAGTTTCGTTTAGTTTTAGTTTTACATTTTCTTCGGATAAATTATTTTATTTCAGTTCACGAAAATGTCTCAAAACCATTAGTTTTCGTCTTAGTTTTAGTTTTAGTATACGATAATTACCCTGATTCTGATAAATATAAATAAGTGATTATGAAAAGAGTCAGACATCTGCATTATTAGCAACAAAACAGTACTTACACTGCTTTCCTGCAGTTCTTAACAACTGGCACCAGTCTCTGATGACCTGCTGCTGATGTGTTGTAAGTCTTCGATTCAAACACATCCAGGACCTTCTCCGACATCAGTAACACAAAGGCCAGAGCTGAACATTGGTCTGGTTCCAGCTCTTTACCAGAAAGTGCTCCTGATCTCAGGGAATTCTGGATTTCCTCCACTAGAGAGTTGTCATTCAGTTCACTCAGACAGTGGAACAGATTGATGGTCCTCTCAGCTGAAGATTCCTCTCTGATCTTCTCCTTAATGTGCTTTACTGTTTCCTCAATGCCCTGTGATCTGCTTCCTGTCTGTGTCAGAAGGCTTTGGAGAAGCCTCTGATTGGAGTCCAGTGAAAGGCCAAGAAGGAATCGCAGGAAAAGGTCCAGGTGTCCATTCTTACTCTGTAAGGCATGATCCACTGCACTCTTGTGAAAGTCAGACAGCTGCATATTGTTACCTTGGGGTCTTGATTTATCTGAGGTAAGCACATTTATGTTCTGATATACAAATGAATGAAACACAAACAAGGCAGCCAGATACTCCTGAATGCTCACATGCACAAAGCTGTATACTTTCTTCTGATTCAACCCAGACTCCTCTTTCAAGATTTCTGTGCACACCCCAGAGTACTCTGAAGCTTCATTGATATCAATGCCACACTTTTTCAAGTCCTGTTTATAGAATATAAGATTGCACTTTTCCAGCTGCTGAAAAGCCAACTGCCCCAGTTTCAGGATGATTTCTGTATCTGAGTCCAGTTGTGTTTGTGAACCTGTCCCATTTCTCTCCTGATCCTTCTGATTCTTTATGTTAATCAGAATAAGTAGGAAGTGTGTGTACATTTCAGTCAGAGTTTTTGGGATTTCTCTAGTGTTGGCTCCATTTACCTGTTTCTCCAGAATAGTAGCAGAAATCCAACAGAACACTGGAACGTGACACATGATGTAGAGACTCCTGGATGACTTCACATGTGAGATAATTCTGCTGGCCAGGTTCTGATCACTGATTCTCTTACTGAAGTACTCCTGCTTCTGTGGGTCATCAAACCCCTGTATCTCTGTCACCTGGCTGATACACTCAGGTGGGATCCGATTGGCTGCTGCTGGTCGGGAGGTGATCCAGAGGACAGCAGAGGGAAACAGATTCCCCTTAATGAGGTTTGTCAGCAGCACATCCACTGATGTTGGCTTTGTTACGTCACGCCAGATTTCATTGTTCTGGAAATCTAGAGGAAGCCGACACTCATCCAGACCATCAAAGATGAACAAAACTTTGACGGCACCATGTTCAGCGCTTTCAATCTTTTTCAGTTCTGGAAAGTAGCGCAGGAGAAGTTGCATCAGACTGAATTCTCTCCCCTTCTTCAAATTCAGATCTCGAAAAGAAAGAGGGAAAATGAAATGGATGTCCTGATTGGCTTTTTCTTCTGCCCAGTCAAGAATGAACTTCTGCACAGAGACAGTTTTTCCAATGCCAGCAATCCCCTTTGTCATCACAGTTCTGATAGTTTTGCGTTGACCAAGCAAAGGTTTACATATGTCATTGCACAGGATTTCTGTCTCCTGTATAATTTGCCTCTTGGATGCTAACCCACTATTTCCCCCCTCTGTGATGTAGAGCTTTGTATAGACCTCACTGAGGAGGGTTGAGTGGCCCTGCTTCGCAAAACCTTGAAATATGCACTCAAACTTCTTCTTCAGGTTATTTTTCAGTTCCTGTTGCACTCCTATAATGGATTCATCTGAGGAGAAAAAATATGACAAATAATAATGTTCAAAAATATATCATAAACTTTGTTATGCAGGATTCAGTCCCAGAAAGAAACATTTATTGTTCACTCATAATTCAGTCATATTCTGAATGTTGGAAACTTGGATGGAAAAATAGCAATTATGGGTTGTTATTTATGTTTTTACAAAGAATGCTTTTTAAATTTGAATAATTAAGACAAACTACACTAAATAATGTGGGCGTCCTGAGACAAACCATTTCTATAAAAATCTGAATCTTACCATGAATCCTGGTTGTAGTGAACAAATACAGAGAAAAACCCACCACTTACAACAACTGTAAACATTTACTCAAATCTAGTCATAAAGCATTAACTTTCTGCTGTCCGATCAAATAAATTCTCTGAGATTTCAAAAGCATTCTATCCCTGACCAATGTAAGTGAGTGCTACATTGTAGTGATGTCAAGAATGAAACATTGCACTACCTGGGCTTTAGGTTTAATGGATATTAGTGAGGAGAAGAAAAAGATGAACTAATAATAACTGTCACTGTAAGAGATAATAAAATGCCTTTCATTTCCACACTGCAGTGGTTAGGAATAACCCTGTCATTTCCATACCTCACACTGTAGGAATGAGTAATAGCCCTGTCATTTCCACCAATGTTCATTCTGGTAGCTTTTTTAGATTCAGTCTTATTCTTATTCTTTTGACTTAAATACATGCTAGTCTCATTTACATTTTTGTCAGTGTGTCCTGTATCCTCCTTAGTTTAGCTGTAGCTGATGAAAACATTGGACATTTTATTCTAGTTTTAATCACATTTTAAAATCACATTATTTTGTCATTTTCTTTTCATTACATCATTACAAGCTTTAAAATTTAACTGACCATACACAGGTGCACATAGACTATGCTCTCTTGGAATATCTTTGATTGCTAAGCCAGCAAAACAACTAACATCTCTATTGAAAGATTCTATCCTACAGATTGGAGACTCACAGCTGTGTATTTGATGTATTCTGCCAACATCAGCAAATCTATTTCAACTAATAAAAGTCTTGCTTATTGATTAACAGGTTGAAATCTGTTGTGGTCATACTTCAATAAATCTAAGGTATGAAATCATTGGGTGAACTGTTAAATGAATTAATTAATGCAGAAAAAAACAAAGTGGACATCTCAATTACTATTCTAATTTAGAATCTAATTCTTTACAGTTCCAATCAATTCAACTTAAATATTACTCACTAGGTAATATTATTTTGCCTTAATGACAAGAGAAAATGTACTTCATATTTTGTGGGAAAAATAGGTTTGTACCTAGCTTCTAAAGCTAACTGACAAATTGGCCTCCAAAATGAATATATTTAGCTACAGCAACCCAGACTGAATGCAAGGAAGGTGAACCAGTGAGGAAAGCATGTAACTTGGATGGCTTCTAGGCTAACTATAAAAACTCTTCTTTCCCTACTCAGTTAACACTGCTGCCCCTTTCCCCTCAAAATTTTGTAATGTATTATCATAATGATCACATTGTATCCACATCCTCCATAACTATATCATCCTTAGGTTAATTTGGAAGCCAATATAAACTGTGATGCTACCTAACGCCAGAAAACAGTGTCTGAGCAGCACAGGCTGTATCCTGGATTCTAGCTTTTCCAGCGACCATGTCTTAGCCAGCTAAGCTGGGAAGAACAGCGCTAGAGAAGAAGCTGGGAATGGAATGTCTACAAGTCCGTCACTGAAATTTTCCACTTGTCAAGTTTTTGTCAGAGAAAATGAAAAAGCGGTTAGTTATCATTTTAAAAGATATGTTGTCTAGTTATCATCATCTTTTAGTCTATGACCTTTTTTACCATGATGAATAGTTTTAATCACAACTTTCTGTTACGACCCTGGGTCATAAGGGTATTATTATTGTGTGCTGTGTTTCTCCCCCTGCCTGTGTGTGGTGCTGTTTCCCCTTGTCTAGTGCGTTTCCCTGTATGTGCCCCTGTCCCTTTAATGTGTTCCAGGATAGGTGGCGGTCCACTATTGGATGGGAGGCTGACGGCGCCGCTTTTAAAAGGACGCTCCTACCGATGCCGGTTGCCCCTCTTTTTCCTGGCCCTGTTTGCTGATTGTTGGTTGTGTTTTCCCGATTGTTCGTTGTGCTTTTGGTTAGTGATCGTTGTTCGTTGTAAATTACTTTGTAAAACCCTGTGTGTTAAGTTTTCGTTCGTTGTGTCTGGTTTAGTTATCTGTATTCGTTGTATATATTGTAAATAATTTTCGTGTGCACAGTCCAGGTGGTTTGTAGGGGTGTGAAGCCGTTTACTTTCGATTATCTTTTCTCCTGTTTTTTTTCGTTAGGGAGTCAGGGTAGGTGTTCTGTATTTTCTTTTCCTTTTGTTTTGGGGAAGTAGGTAATTTAGTTTCTAAAACATAGATTGTTTTGTTTGTTGTTTTGGCAGTGCACACCCCGACGATATTCACCACCACCTTCTGTAAATAAATCACTTTCGGTTGGACTGTATTGACTAGTACGGGTCGTTTTTGGAAAAAGGGGGAGTCACATTTTATGTTATGCTCAGCACCCCTAGGCTGGGCGTAACATTTCACAAAATTAACACAGATTTCCACACTGTATGAGTTAATAATAACCCTGTCATTTCTACACTGTAGGAGTGAATAATAACCCTGTCATTTCCACACTGTAGGAGTTAATAATAACCCTTTCTTTCTTACAGGTCTTCCTTTAAAATAGTAACTTCTCTCATGGTCCACTCATTGCATGGCATTTCCAGTTCTTAAAATGATCAACTTCAATGACATAACCACCATATTTAACATCAAAGCTTGTACGAAGCACAACCAGGATTCTAAATAACTAGTTACTAAAGCATAAGAGAAAATGCATTCACGCAGCAACTTAATATGCAATTCTAAGTAAACACAATCTCTATCATGTATAGGAACAGCCACACGCTACTGTAAGCCATACTACTTACTGATTAGTGGAGGGAGCTCATCTGCAAATCAAAGAAAACAGAGAAGGGAATCAATGAATTGCAGTGATGAAAACTAAGAAGCTCTGCAGCAGGCTTTATATCTGTAATGTTACTCAATGTATAAGTATGTTTTCTAAGCCACACACAGTTCCACTACTCACTTTGGTTTTGGGAATCCCACTCTGTAAATAAAAGAAAACAGATTTAACTTATTTAAAAGAGGATAATTTAAACACAAGAATTGTTTCAGAGGTTTGACTTCTGAGACTTATCCAGAACCTCTCTTCTACTGATACTCTGATCCTGAAATTCTCAGTCATTTGTCAACTATTTTGCTCACAATCCCAGCACTGAAAGCAGTCTCCTACTGTTGCCTAAACCAAGACAGCTACTGTAGCTCAGAGTGAGAGACAAAGTGAATCCTGTCTGTATACAGACAGCTACTATTTGTCAGAGTGAAGCCACGACAGCCTGTTACACATACCCTTAGTAAAATATAGTATTATTAATGTTTAAATGTAAATAATATATATTTTATTTAATTGTAAATTAAATAATTACAAAAATTTTAAATAATTTTTCTTTTATGCCACATGCACACAGACACACACAAACACACACACACACACACATACACACACACACTACTTACGTATTAGCTGGCCAAGCTCCACTGCAGATGAAAGAAAGCAGAATTAACTCACTGAGAAAAGAATAATTAAAATGTACATAAAATGTAAGGACATTTCTGCAGTACTCATAACAAAAACATTTGTGATTTATTGTGGAAATTTTCAGAGAAATGAAAAGTATTATAAATCACCTAATATGCCAGTGGCTAAAATGTAGAGTTTTTGTAATATGTATATGTCAGGTGTGAAGCATGAGATACCGCTGGCTCCTATGGAAATACACCAGGACTGGGGGTCTGTGATGGTGGCTTATTCTGTCCTTAGACTCCTGAGAGAGCTCATTAGGACTGGGCTACATTAGGTCACTGTGGCATCAGCTTGGCTTAAGGAGACCATAGACCAGTCATTGGGCTACATTAGCTAACTAGGGCAGCAGTGTGGTGTAGTGGTAAGGAGCTTGTTAACTCAAGGATGCCAAATAATTTCCTAGAGCTCTTGCATATTACATAAATGTAATGTAACATACTGTAATGACCAACGAGTTTTTATCTGAGTCAATATTCTCCTGGAAATCACTGAAAGTTACTGTGTCTTCTTGCCTATACGGTTTTAATTGAGGCAATACTCCACTGTGTCTTTCCGCTTTTACCCAGGAGATCTGCTCGAATGAGAAAGTAGAAGTCAAGCTACCTCGCCATACTAGCTGGTACATGGGTGCTTCTGTGGCTAGCAAGATGGCCCACCCAGCTATACATTATTTCAATGACAACACATATTTATTGAAACATTGTACTTGGTTGATTAATTTGCATTTTTCATGCATAATACATTGAGTTTGATTTATAATTGTGCCAAGAAACATTAACAGCCCAGGTGCTATTGTTCACATTACGCTAAAGAGTGTAAGCCATGTTTTTAATTGGGATTTCTCTACATGTTTGAGCCACTGACTGCAGAACAGTGGTTTGAGCTGTCCCTTCCTATAATGCAAGAGTTACAGGGCAATACAGCCCTAAAGTTCAACTAAAGTTCAGTGGTTTGAAGTGTCTCCTGCTATAACAGTAAGACTTATGAGTCAGAGCAGCTCTTTCAGACTCACTCACTCATAGGGGGCAGCTGAGGAGGTGATTAAACTCCCTCCCTTTACTCACATTTGCCAGCATTGGGACATACAAAGGTGGGTGGTGTGCTCCCAAGCAAGAGACATTAGCCAGCAAGGATGTAGGGGGTGGACATGGACATAGCCTTAATGTCGCTGAGCTGAAGTATTGTTCACTGGTTGTTCAATCAGCATTCAGTAGCTTACTAAGCACGTTGTAGACTCTATTGCTGTCTAGAGGACAGGACACTGAAACACAGCCCCTAATTACATCCCAACTCAAAGAAAATCATTCCAGTAACATGAGAAATAATGGGTTTAAATGGGTTTGTGATGCAGTGACATAAATAAGTGAATTACCTTCCTTTCTGTGTTGTTCTCTGCGCAGTTTTCTGTAGCAGTAATAAGAAACAGATCCAATGACAGCAAGAGCAGCCAGAGGAAAAAGCACAGCTAAGGTCACCATCCAGGGAGCAAGAGGGAACATCTCAGCTGGAACAGAGAGACCTTTCATTAATATTGTATTCATTAATACGGTTTACTCATTAATAATGTCCATTTCTTAACACAGTGACACTGTCTATTTAGCAATAATGTTCCTTTATCAATCCTGTCACCTCAGCTGAACCAGAGAGAATTGGTCAGTCATAATTTTTAGTACTAATACTATTAATGATGTGAATTTAGTAAAATTGTTCATATTCAATTCTCATGAAATTTCTATTCATGAATAAATTTTATTTATTAATTTTATTCATTCATTAATGTTTTACAGTAAATTGTTTCTTATTTAAGAGTTTTCCATGTCAGTAATTTAGAAGCTGTTCTACGATTAAATGAAGGGAGGTTTCAGCTGCTCATATGAAAAAGTGGATAAAATGGAAATGATCAGAATGGCATTGGAACCAAAGTCTTCATGATGACTCCATAAGCAAAAGCACATCATACAATACAGCACTTATCTCACCAACCCATCCCTTCAGGTTGGAACTGAAGATAAGAGCTATTTATCATTATCTATCATTTTTGTGGTTTGCATAAACAGCTGTGTACCCCTGTCTTGGTGAGTGAGCTGCTGTAGCTCGCTAAACTCGGCATTGCACCTCTACTCCCAGTATAACTCATTGGTGTGAGTCCATGCTTCCTGAAGGTTGTCATTTTAAAGCATTATAAGTTTTCATGGCTTATCAGACTGATCAGATCAGATCAGAACT
This sequence comes from Megalops atlanticus, assembly GCA_019176425.1. Taxonomy (NCBI): domain Eukaryota; kingdom Metazoa; phylum Chordata; class Actinopteri; order Elopiformes; family Megalopidae; genus Megalops; species Megalops atlanticus. The sequence goes on along the minus strand of CM032879.1, from coordinate 4,525,789 downwards.
GATCAGATCATTTTGATTATTGCTTCCATGGTAACATCAGCCCCATCAGCCCCCAACTGGCCTATCCTCAACCTGACACCATTGTCAAGGGCAGAGTTATGTAGGTTCAGTTCATCCACATTAAATGTATTTTTAAATACAGCATTTATTTTTTAAATAAATATATTATTTCATGCTAAATATCTATTTTTGCAGGTCAGGTTTAAATATATAAATTAAATATTAAATCCTTGGTTTTGCAAATCTCAGATATAATATATAAACTAAATGTTTATTTTTGAGATCATGATTTAAGATTTAGATTATATATTTAACAATCACTTTGACTTTTTAGATTTAGATTTAGATTTAGCCTAAAGCTGGGGAAAACATTTGAGTTTTTGTCTTGTGCATTACGTTTGTTCCCCGATAAAAAGTGTGATTCTATAGTGATAAGCACCGTTCTTTCTGAAACTATTGTAACTTATATTGGTGTCTAGGACTATATAGTGTATTTCATTTTTAAGCATAAGAAACTCAGATAACACCCTGGTCTTCACCAGCTGTAATGTTGTTGAAAACATTTCATGCCTGTCCATTGGATCTCACGTTTGCTTGTTACTAGCCGAATTTGCTGTGAGTTCAAAGATGAAGACTTTGAATTATTGTGGGAAGGGTTAAATGAAAGTGCTGCCTAGCATTGCATTTGCATCCTACATGTGAAATTATTTTGCAACCTCAGGAACAATGTGCAGTGATTTGTGCTCAAGCTAGTAAATGACCCACCCATTCTACAAGCATGATATTATTTACACTGTACTGAGACATTCCATACACGTAGGATTATATAAATAATGTGGACACATTCTATAAATGTGTGATTATTTACACTGTTGGCTCCATCGCCAAGACATTTGGGTAGTTTCTACTGCCATATGCGTATTTCCTGGCGAAAACCAGGACAACTCATTGATGTTCCTGCAAGGCTGGATAAAAGAGACCAACTACTACAACCAGGTGCAAAATATAAGGCAAGTGAAAAGCGCAGCCAACATGTGAGTGTGAGTGTCTATCCACCGTTGTGGCTTTCATGGAGTTTGACCATTTTTCAGACATACAACCCAGTAGGATAACTGAACCTGATTTCTCTTGGACTAAGAGCTCTGTTTTCTGGATAATCCTGCAACTGGAACTGTACAACTGTTTTCATGTTTTCCCACTCAACCCCCTTCCCTTTGTATACATTGCCCCAATAAAAATATTTGTCTGCTGCATTATTGTGTTCCTGTTTCATTCAATATATTTCTCATTGCCATGAGGCTCAGTCCCACACTCTGAGGCTTGCCATACTGTATAGACACTTGCTGTAAGTGTGTGATAGTTTAAGGTTGATGGGATTGTGTTAATCACCTGTTAAGTGAAACTCAGTGTCCTTCTCCAGGCTACGTTGCTGCAGTTGAACTCGACAGGTGACCCTCTTAGTGTGTCTGTCCTGTATGGTGATGCGTTTTCTCACAATCAAGGAGTCCATACTATCTCTGTGTGTCTCTGTAGGTCCAGCAGGGAGACTGTGTCCCTCACTGTCCAGCCAGATGAGTTCAGGCTGAAGATCCCATCCTTTAGCTTCACACAGCAGACCAATCCCCCATTCTCTGTGTCCCTCCATGGAGATCACTGGCTCAGTTCCTACTGAGACACAAACTCAGAGGTTACATCACGTAAAACAATCATGTAATGATCATGTTTTGAAAGAACAATTTTTACCGAAATAACTCATAATAACTATAAAATATGTATTTGCACCCACTTTTAAACCAATTTGTGTAGTGAAGGAAGAGCACTGACCTCTTATTTCCACTTCAACAAGAGCATCGTCATACTGCGACTGAGTGAAGTGAATGAAACATTTATACTGTCCCTCATCAGAGGCTTGTACTCTGGTCAGTCTAAGGGAAGCATTGCCTTTCTTCAGTTCCTCTGGGAACAGTGCAGTCCTCCTTCTGTAAGATGAGATCTGGTTCTCATTTCTAATCTCTCGTTCCTGGTAAAGATGCACGGAATTACTGGAGTCAATTCTGAACCACTCCACACGCATGTCTTCGAGACTGATGTTGGATTTAAGGTAACAGGGGAGAACAACATCTTCACCAACTTCAGCAACAACAGGATCAGCTGAACCAGAAACCTGGAACTCTTCTGCAAAGAACAACAGCACAGACTGAGACTGCAGCTGGACCAACATCACAGTCATACTGCAAGTAGACCAACAGCAGAGAGACTGTAGATGGACCAAAAGCACAGACTGAGACTCCTCAATCAGTGACAGACAGTGAGACCAGGCGAAGATGATGATGTGTCAGATGCACACAGATGACAGTACTGTACCTGGTCTGGAGACAGAGGTCTGCTGGAGGAACAGCAGAATTAAACACAGACACTCTGGCTGACCACCCTTCATTTCTGGAAGAAACAATGGCATGGAAATTATGCCAAAAAAATCATTGTCACTGTTGCAAGCAAACTGTTCATTACCAGATTAAACATCTGTCAAAAATAAAATAATGATTGAATTTCTCATAAACCACATCTCTGAAGGGCTTCATACTTTCTAACGTAGTATTATTTATTTTTGTGTGAACAGGACTCTGTAGTAAGGCTACAGCAAATAACAGTGCATAACTTTGATATCAACCTGTTATACAGTGCCCTCCAAAAGTATGTTAACGGTAAAGTACACCTTGAGGTGGAATGGTTTGGATCATGGGCAGTTCCTATCTTTCTCCACACTTCTGGCTTTCCATCACTTTGGTGAAGATTTATTTTGGTCTCATCTGTCCATAAAACTTTGTTCCAGAACTCATCTCTGTATTTTTTGGCAAATTCTAATCTAGCCTTTCAATTCTTGCTGCTGATAAGATGTTTGCATCATGTAGTATATACGTTATATATATATATATATATATATATATATATATATATATATATATATATATATATATATATATATAAAAAATTCTGCTGTCAAAGTCTTCTGCAGTGAATTGTGATACTTTCACACCTGCACTCTGTATACTGTTTTAGGGTTTTTCTTCACAGCTCTTAGGATTTTTCTTTCATCAGCTGCAGTTGTTTTCCATGGGCAACCTGCTCTGTGTTTATTTTGAAGTCCACCAGTGGTTTCTTTTATATATAGACATTTCCTGTGCTATGATTCATAATGACTTTTTTTTCTTTCTTCTTACAGATTAGATGTTTTTCTGCCATAGTCAGTTCTCTGCGTTTGGAGCAAGAAGGCATACACAGCATGAAAACCAATCTCCACAGATGAAAAGATGAAATCAAGGCTAGACACCCACTGCTTTTTTATGTGTGAACAATCCATGCGAAAGGAAACACCAGAGCAACAAGTTACACCTTTCAGTCATGTGTGAACTTACTTTTACACACCTGAAAATGGGGGCACTCAACACAAAAACAGACATTTCTCTAAAATGGTACAATGTATGTGCACGTGAAGACCATTAAATAACATTTGTTTTATTTATTTATTTATTTATTTGATAGTTTGTACTTTTATTACACATTCATCTTTTCATTTAAAATCCAAACACCTTAAGTTAATGGCAAAAACTACACATTCCATTCTACTGTTAACATACTTTTCGAGGGCACTGTGGCTGTATAATGATCAAGGTCTAATGAGCACTCTGCCAATTCTTGATCAAGAATATAAGTACAATTTAATTATCTAAAACAGCTTAATATGTTACATAAAACTACTTGTAATTAAGTTCTTATCTGGTCTATCTGCTCTGTATTTGTCTCAGCACCACTGTTGTTGTGCTGTTGAACATTGAAACTCACACAGAGTGACCTGTCTGCTGTTCTAGAATGTTTCCCTTCACTGAAAACCAGTGTTCTACTTGACTGCTGTTCTAAGATATTCCCCTCAATGAGGCCTGCACAGTGTTCTGCAGAACATGTCCAGTGCTCTGAAAAGCATTAATTCAATCATTAATTTATGTATGACAGATGTTCTGAAAGGCTGTCAGATGTTCTTACTCAGGAGATCTCAGTTTGTCTCTCAGCAGCTGTGATGGGGGCTCCAGATATTCTCTTTCACACTGGACGAGGGGCGACTCCTGACACAGAATGGACACTCTTCAACACTGACAAAGAGAACACACAGATCGACAGATCTGACTGGCTGCAACCTGCTATGGGAGTTTACAGTTTCTCCACTGTTTACATATTTTTATTAAAACAATATCTCCTGTTCTCAGTGTTATTAACACAACACTCTAAACAGTTTCAAAACCTCACAAATCCTGTGCAAAATGAAACACTGGCAAGACAAGGTTAACACCTGGCAAAATCAAATATTTGCCATCAAATGATACACACATACTATCATATGAATAGCTCTCAAAGAACAGCAATTTCTCACTTGGTAAATAGATGATGATGATAAATAGAAAATACTGCCATCAGGATTTACATCCTGATATAAGTCAGCAAGAAGTAAAACTGGTACCACTCAGTGGTGTCCTACTTGCCTGTCCTAACCCTAACCCTAAGTCCAATAAGAAGTGACTCCGCTGTGCCTACTCAACCAGCACTCCCCAGCAGATCACACCATCCTGGAATAGCTGGCTGAATGCCCACCTATGCATGACCTCAACCACACGCTAACCTTCCTGGACGTTTTCTCAGCTATCCACTCCCTTATGAACACAATCCCTTCTAGCATTGACAACATCCCTGCAGAACCACTAAAACACAATGGGTACCTTGGTACAAGAGCACTCCATCAGTATATCACTGTGGGTTTGGACAGGGAAGTCATCCCTCAACAATGGAGGGATGCAAACATTGTCACCATCTATAACAACAAGGTTCACAAGTCCATCTGCGGCAACAGCAGGGGATATCTCTCTCGGCTGTTGCTAGCAAGGTGATACTACAAAGACTGATAAGTAGCATCACAGATGTACGGTTGCCGAAGATACAGTGTGTGTTCAGGAAGAACAGGGCTGACATGTTTTTGGTGGCATGGTAACTTCAAGAGAAGTTTCAAGAGCAACATGATGACCTCTTTGTGGCCTTTGTCAACTTCTCCAAGGCTTTTGGCACTATTAGCGGTTAACATTTACAGGGCGTCCTATTCAGATTTGGCTGCTCAGCTAAGTATGTTAACATCCTCCATCACTTCCATGATGGGATGATGGTTCAGGTGACCATAGGTGGCCAAGAGTTGGCACCACTGACTGTACCCACCAGGGTGAGGCAGAAGTGCATACTGACACCAGTGCTCTTCAACATCTTCCTCTTATATGCCACCCAGCTTCTCTGTGTTCGCATGACAAGAAGTCTCGCATGGTCTGTTCCCTGCCTGGTGCCCAGGTTGGAGACCTCCTGGAGCGTGTGGACAAGTTCCTGGCCAGAGTGGGGGAGGATCCAGTGGTCATAGTCCATGTTGGAGCCAATGACATAGGAAGGGGTAGGTTTGGGGTTCTGCAGGACAAATTTATTGAGCTAGCGAGGAAGATTAGGAGCATAACCTCCACGGTAGTCTCCTTTGGAATTCTACCAGTACCACGTGCAAGCAAAGGGAAGCAAGCCTTTATATGGAGATTTAACACGTGGCTACAAACCTGGTGTAGGAAAGAGGGGTACAGGTTTACGCGGCACTGGGACTCCTTTTGGAACAGGGGTGACCTGTACAAGTGGGATGGGTTACACCTGAGCCGGAGGGGTACAGCTGCATTGGGCCAGTGTATGCGTAGTGTAGCAGAGGGCCTGGAGGGGCAGGGAGGTTATACACTGAGAAGGGTAGGAATAGACAGACTGCTGGAATAGAACACACCATGGCTAAGTATTTTATTAGTAGAGAGGGAACCATGATTGCAAATCAGTCAGAGCAGCACTGTAATAGAGGTGGTTTTCAGCAGCTGGGAGTGGAAGGGAAGGACAGGAAATACACACGCAGTACCCTGAAATTCCTCTGCTTAAATGCTAGAAGCATAAAAAATAAAATTTTGGAACTAGAAACTGTTATGAGTAATAGTAATTACGATGTTGTTGGGATCACAGAGACGTGGCTTGGTACAGGGGATGGGGATGAGTATAACGTAGAGGGATACAAGCTGCTAAGAAAGGACAGAACCAATAGAAGAGGAGGGGGCATAGCTCCCTATGTAAAGGATAATCCTAATATTCAGGAAATTCCAGGAATGGAGCCCCTTGGTGTTAGCGAAGACGTATGGATTAAAATATTAGGGGAAAATGTAAAGGGTCTGAATGTCGGAGTATGTTATAGGCCACCAACCTCAGACAGCAGTGTTAACAGTATGCTCTTTGATAATATTAAGCTAGCATGTCAGGAGAGTGACACAATAGTAATGGGGGACTTACTAATTACCCTTCAATTAATTGGGAAGCTGTGTCAGCTCAAGGTAAATGTGAGGAAGAGTTTTTAGATGTTGTAAATGACTGCTTTTTGATACAGTGTGTTACTTAACCTACAAGAAGGAACACAATTCTAGATCTGGTTCTGTGTAATAATCCTGATAGAATTTGCAGTACTGAGGTAGGGGAGCCACTCGGAACAAGTGACCATAGTGCAGTTACATTTGAAGTTTTTTGGCAAGTTAATTCTGCATTCTCCAGTGCTAGAGTTTTCAACTTTAGACGAGCTGACTTTATTAAGATGCGTGATTATACAAGGAATATAAACTGGGCACCTCTTCTAGATGGAAAAACTGTGAAAGAAATGTGGTGCATATTTAAAACTATTATTCTGGATGTACGGTGTAAATTCATTCCTCAAGTGAGAAAAGGGAAGCTGAAAAAGAAGCATCCACAGTGGATGAATAAGTTGTTATGGGACAGTTTGAAACAAAAAAGGAAGTTATTTAGAAAATACAAGTTGGACAGCTCAGAGAGTAATAAGATTGAATACAGTAATATGCAAGCTCAAGTTAACAAAAAAATAACGGAAGCTAGAAGGCGTTTTGAAAGACACATTGCACTAGATGCAAAGAGCAACTCTAAATGCTTTTTTCAATACTACAGTCATAAAAGGTTAGTTAAGGATGAGATAAGAGGGCGAAAAATATATTATATAAAAAATAAGGGTGGAGTTATGGTTTACGATAACAAAGCTATTGCTGATACCCTAAATACTTACTTTGTGGAGAGTTTCACTAGAGAAGTGTTTTCACATATGCCTTCAGGTGCATTCAATTCTCAGAGTCCTATGGAGGAAATTGATTTAAACGATGCAGAAGTACTAGATAAACTTCAAAAACTTAAAAGAAATAAGGCAGCAGGCGCCAATGGAATATATCCAAGAGTTCTCAGGAAACTAGCGGAAGTGGTTTACAAGCCTCTGACAGTTATTTTTAAGCAATTTCTTAAAACTGGAGAAATACCAGATGACTGGAAACATGGTAGTGTAGTACCTATCTACAAGAAAGGTGACCGGACTGATCCAGGAAATTATAGGCCCGTCAGCTTAACTTGTATCACATGTAAATTACTGGAATCCATCATTAGGGACAATTTGGAATTATTCCTGGAACAAAATGGTATCTTAAATGATAGCCAGCATGGTTTTCGCAGGGGGGGGTCATGCTTAACAAACCTCCTGGACTTTTCTGAGGAAGCTACAGTGTGTTTAGACTCAAACCAAGCTTTTGATATTATCTATTTGGACTTTAAAAAGGCATTTGACAAAGTACCGCATGAGAATCTCATAGTGAAAATGAAATCTGCAGGAATTACAGGAGCTATCACTGAGTGGGTTCGAAGTTGGTTGTCTAATAGAAAGCAGACTGTAACTATGGGAGGTATTGTATCAGAGCAGGGTCCTGTACAAAGTGGAGTCCCGCAGGGATCTGTGTTGGGGCCTTTGAGATTCCTTATATACATAAATGATCTTAATGAGATTAGTAGTAAAATAGTACAATTTGCAGATGAAACAAAACTAGGGGGTCTAGCCAAGAGTATAGAATCAACTAAGGTAATACAGGAAGACCTAAACAGCATCCAAAACTGGGCAGATACCTGCAGTGTTGTGCAAGTTCACACGTCAGAAGAGCTAGCTCAAAGTTCAGTTCACACAGATTAAAATGAACAAGTTCACGTTCATAGTTCACAATTCTGAATTTTGAACAAGTTCACAGTCCCAGTTCATTTCTTCCATTTTTTAAATGAGCTGCTCCATTTTATGTGTACGAATACATGCGCAGTGATTGTTACGCGGGACATGGGCAGTTGGCTGCAAGCTGTCGAGCTGTCTATCTGATGAGTTGCACTAATGAAAACGTCTCAAGTATAGAATAATGCCGTCCGTGTTTATTCATCAAGCAGTAACTTTAACACACCCAAGGATTCCGAATCTCGCGCAAACCTGAACAAGCTCAAATTCACGTTCTTTAGTTGCAAACGGATACGTTCAAGTTCACCGTTCACCAAAAAAATGAGCACGTTCAATGAACGCGCTCTTTTAACGCGTTCATGCACAACACTGGATACCTGGCAGATGACATTCACTTTAGCTAAATGTAAAGTCTTGCATATGGGAAATAAGAACCTTAGACAAGACAACTTCATGGGGGGAAAAAAACTAGGATGTACACAATTTGAAAAAGACTTGGGAGTAATAGCTGACCCAAGCTTAACAGGATCTATGCAGTGTGCAGTAGCAGTACAAAAGGCCAACAGGATGTTGGGATATATAGCCAAAAGTATCGATTATAAATCTAAAGAGGTTATATTGAAATTATACAATGCTTTAGTCAGACCTCAACTGGAATATTGTTTGCAGTTCTGGGCACCGCACTATGAGAAAGATATTGAGACTCTTGAAAAAGTTCAAAGAAGAGCAACTAAATTAGTTCCTGGCATGAAATATAAAAGCTGGGAGGAAAGACTAAAGTTACTTAACCTATTTTGACTTAGTGAAAGGAGACTTAGGGGTTTTTAAATTTATAAAAGCACTTAATAAGGTTAACTATAATACATTTTTTGGAGTGAGTTCAGACTGTAGAACAAGGGGACATAAATGGAAACTAGCGAAGAGTAAGTTCTGCACTGATATAAGGAAGTACTATTTTACACAAAGAGTTATCAATACATGGAATAGGTTGCCAGGTCATGTAGTTGACGCAGAGACCCTTGCTGTGTTCAAGTCCAGACTTGATGCAGTTTTGGATACTCTTTAATTGTAATGGCAAGCTTAGTTGGGCCAAATGGCCTGTTCTCATCATAATATGTTCTTATGTTTTTACAAAGAACTTGAGGACATCAGCACTGTTGCAGTGGACTTCAGTTTTGGTGGAAACCTCTTCAGCATTGGGAGGCTCCAAGCAACTCCCCCAGCAGTAGGTCTTTGAGCTGCAGTATGCCGACAACTGCTCTCTAGTGGCACATTTCACAGAGGACCTTCAGTCCATCCTTGCTGTGGTTGTCAGGGCCTACAGTAGGATGGGGCTATGTGTCAATACCATCCCAACAGAGGTGACCTGCCAGTGGAGCTCCAGCCCCCTCCCACTATGCCCGTTTTCACCACTTTTCACAAACCACTCACAATTGTTCCATCAATCAACTATGCGGGCAATATTCTCTCCAAGGACCGCAGGACTGATCATGCAATCCAAAACAAGATCAAGCAAGCCTCAGCTGCCATGCATTTGATTTCACTGCTTCTAAATGATGTGTGTTCATGTAATATCAGGAAAAACTCCTTTTTCTTCAAAATATCCTCCAATACTTAAAATGGTTCCAGTTCATTCACAGCATTATCACGCACTTGCATTAAAAAGGTTTCTCCATTTTGTTTATGTCATAAAGAATACTTCCATTAGACTGTAACAATAGCAATGTTTCATTATTTAATTGTTAATTATCCTGTGAATCTTATAAAATGGTGTGCTATTGAGTTCTGTAATAAAATATCAAGATATCCATGTTGCACCATTTCAAATATGATATGGTTAGAAAGCTGAGATGCAAACGCTGTGCCTGATAAACCTTTGCTTCTGCAGCTCACAGTCTGAATCTGTTCTGGCCCTGGGTGCAGTTTCTGTATTGCATTTAAGCAGACAAATTAAAACAAAAGTGTAAAACATCTTTTTAAAAGAGGCCAGATACTCTTATGTGTAGTCTATGTATACATTTAACAACATCAAAATGAAAAATGGTCATTTCCCCTGGCCCCAGGTATATAATGTGTGTTGGGTTGCAACCGTCTTCAAAGTTCTGCATGTCCATTGTGAAATCCAGATCATGTTTGTTTATACAGCCAGTTAACTTAAAACAGTGCCTTAATGTACTTTAGGATCCCGCTACCCAACTGAACACCCACCCCCACCCTTAAACTCTCTGCTGTACTTACGGAGTTGATTCATTCCTCCTTCGCTCCTCTCCATTCTTTCAGTAAAAGGGTGGGGCAGTGAATTTTTAGTTCTTAATCAAACTTTGTCCCTGTTGAAACAGGCAACATTTATCACAGACTGTGAAATAATTTTTAGTGACCCTATTAAACACATTCACCATCTCATCCCCACACAGAAAGCACTGAAGTGAGGTGCATGATATCATTGGATCCACTCATCTGCAGCAAATAGCTATTTTACACGAGTCCCATAGTGCTCTAATTAAAGCAACAGGGACAGTAACAGCTGTTTTACTAACTATAAGTCCCCTAGTGCTCTACAAGGGAGGCAATTTCAGTTGATTGTTGGTACTTCTATCACTCACATCAGTTTAATAACTAATAGGGCAAGACAAGTCAAGTGGAGGTGAGATGTCGTAGTGACCCAAGGATCCCTGCTTATCATAACCCCATGCTACCATGACAGGACAAAAGCAAATACTATGAGGCACCATAGAAAAAAAAAAACCAGGCTCTAGGGTCAGGAGCTCTGAGGCTCTTGAGTGGCTCAGCCAGTAAGGCACTCATCAGGAGTGCTGGCTGCAAGCTGTGATCAGTGCCATCTGCAGAGAACAACTGTAAACCCCCAATGGTGGAACAAATAGAGTTTGTTCTGCCAGGGATAGGGGCGGGCATGCCAGGATGTCCTCGTATTACCGCTCTTAGGCACCCTGCAATTTATCGGGCGCCTATGATTTGCTCACATAACTTCAGTGGAGTAGCTCCTATCGTCCAATGAGTGCCCATTTCAAAGTAGTGCACTGTGGGACTTTTAAAGGAAAAAACTGGTGCATCGGCATACAAAAGTATTAGAGGACTGCATTCACTCCAGCATGAGTGCAGACATTGTTTTAGTGGGATGAGCTTGTGCTGCACAACTGGTGATTAGCAAAGCTGGTTGAAAAAGCGGTGACAATGCCACAGTACACCTTTGCCGCCTCTTTTTTTAGACACCCCCCCACACTAAATCTTCAACAGTTAAACCCTCCAAACTCACCTCCACCACTTACACCCCCACACCCACTTCCATGGGTGACATTTGAGACGTATGTCGGGGGGGCAAGCCATCTCAGCCAACTATATATCTGGGTCTACATCAGTAAAATAAAATAACCTATATATAAAATAATCGACATTTATCTGAAGTAAAAACCTATATTTATCAAATAACCTATATTTATTAAAGTATAAACGATGTCCCAGTGTTTCCCACAGGTCTGAAATATACTTGTGGTGGTAGCCGGCGGAAAGGGCCGGCATTACCTGCCGGCAGAAAAATGGTCTACTACATGTGACAAACAACAAATGTGTGTGACCTTTAACACAGTATTTTGAGTCACTGAATATTTCTATTAATTTCACAAGCTTGAATCTAGTTTGGTCTCTGCATTTCGTCTCACTGTTGACTGCAATTGTAATTTCACGTCAAATTAACTGACATGTAATTATTGAGGCTTATGCATTTATTTATTGCCATTTCACACTAAATGCTAACGTTGGCTAAGTTACCTGTGGTGCTGTGCATCTCTCTTCCTCATGCCGTATTCTCTTAAAATATTTTGAATACTCATATCTGTTGAGTAAATGCATGAAAAATTAGTAGTCTAACCTTAGCTAAAGTACACCCCCAACACCCATCTCTGTCACTAACACCACCACACCCACCTCCACCACTTACAACCCCCCCCCATTTCTGTCACTAACACTGTAGCGAAGGGAGATAGCAGTCACCCCATCAGGCCTCGAACCCGGGTCTACGGGGGTCCCAAACATGCGACTTGACCGCAACACCAAAGAGCCAGGCTCATTGGGATGGCAGTCAGAGCGCATACTCAACCGTAGTGACCGCACTCCGTCACACTGCCCTCCTCTTCGGGAAACGTGCCCATGCGCTTCACGCACAGAGGCGTCCCTCATGCATTCCCCCACCGTACTTCTTCCATCCCAGGGTGCCCCACTCACTGGTGCTTCACCCATCTCTGGGGTCCCTCACACCAGGGTCAACCTAACCTGGGGGTCCCTAGTACGGCTCACACACTGGGCACGCCTCAAATGGCCTCACGGCCAACCATCCCACTGCTGACACCATATGTAGTGAAGGGAGAGAGCAGTCACCCCACCCGGCCTCAAACCTGGGTCTACGGGGTACCAAACTGCAACTTTGACCGCAACGCCAAAGACCCTGGCTCGCACGAGGGACGTCTCTGTGTGTGAAGCGCATGGGCGCGCTTCCCGAAGGGGTGGGCAGTATGACGGAGTGCCGTCACTACGGTTGAGCATGCGCTCTGACTGCCATACCAACGAGCCTGGCTCTTTGGCGTTGCGGTCAAGTCGCATGTTCGGTACCCCTGTAGACCTGGGTTCGAGGCTGGGTGGGGTGACTGCTCTCTCCCTTCGCTACATATGGTGTCAGAGTGGGATGGCTGGCCGCAATGCCATTGGAGGCGTGCCCAGTGTATGAGCCGTGTGAGAGACCCCAGAGATGGGTGAAGCACCAGTGAGTGGGGCACCCTGGGATGGGGTGACTGCTCTCTCCCTTCGCTACAAACGACCCCATCCCCACACCCACTTACAGCCCGACACCCACCTCCATCACTAATTCTACCAGACCCTCCTCCTTCAATGATTTCTGAAATCCCACACTGCAGAAAATGTTGGTGTTATGCACTCAGTCACACAGATTACCCCTCAACATAAACATTTACATAAAACATATCCAAAATATTTGATTTATCATTTTTTGTATCTCATGGAATATGCTGACTATAAAAGAGGAACCTTACATTATGTACTGATAAATAAGATGTAAGACTAGTGTGATTATTGTAATTAGCCTACACAGTAAAATACAATGTTCAAACATGCAAATGTAAAAACTACAAAAATGATTACTTGTGTCACCATCCTGTAAACAATAAAAATCTGTAATGCAAAAACACTAATAGGGAACACTAAGGTCATCAAGGTTATCCAGATCATCAATTAACTAAGTCTATTGCTTATCAGAAATAATTACTGAAGACAGGTGTGAGATACCATATACACATTTATAACTAGGAGCTTACCTGGGTAGTGTTAAACAGACATCTTTTGCTGAGAGAATGCACTGTTATTAATGACTGTAGTAAAACAGTAAGGAGCTAGAGCAGGTGTCTGCTCCTTGATCATCTCCAGGTCAATACATACTGACATGTGCAATGCATACATGACCTACAACATGTGACGTGTTACCAATGGACCAATACCATGATAGGTGAAACCGCCCTGGTCTCGTTCTGTGCTGGGGCCACCATCTTACACCACTTTGCTCTGTGCTGAGGTTCGCCTTATCAATTACATAACGAGTGCAATACAATGCAAGCACATTTCTTACAATTCAAATCGAAATTGATGCAACATAATCATGTAGGAATAATCTGTACAATCAGAGCCAGACAATGCATCTTATTGACCTCAGCTGAAACAATTTTTCTAATGAGGTGATAACAAGTAATATAATCTAAATATAATACTGCAATACTGTGTTTGTCAAAATTCTACCGAGTTAAGATTTCACATGTCATACACCTTTTTAATAATGACTGGAAAGTGCAGAGAATGTGTAGAGAATAGACAGTGTACAGTACAGAGATGAAACGGTATGAAAATTTAATATCACGATTATAATAACCAAAATTACCATGGTTATCAGTATTATCGCGGTATTGTTAAAATGTGCTGAAAATGTTCAAAACGTACTGATACACAAACTGAAAACATTTCATTTTTTGATGTGGATGCATAAGCAGCCTGTCTTTTAAATGCATGCTCGAGTGTCTGTGTCAATGTAAATGAGGACAAGGGACCAGTAGCATTACTGGGTTTGCTGCATGCCCACTCTGTAAACAAGGGAATAGCAAATGTATTATTATTATTATTATTATTATTATTATTATCATCTCTCTCTCTCTCTCTCCCTCTCTCTCTCTCACACACACACACACACACAGTCTATCTTCTATGTTGCATTTGAGTATATGGCATGACCCCATGCAAAATTTACATAAATACAAATGAGTCTTAAGAAGACAGTGATAGTAATTGCAATGAGCCCAACAACTGACATAAATGCAGAGGAGTATAGTGTTTCTCCTGTTGGAACACTTTTACAACCACTTCGACGACTGTCGGATTTTAAATGAACAAAATATGTTGGTTGGGTGACTAAACTACGTAACGTGTTATCGTGTGCAATGGGCGAATAGAGTCTGCAGACACACAACGCATACAGCAGCAGAACAACGTGCAGGGGTGCAGTTGCGTTTTAACCGCAGGTTTGATCCTTGCCTGAAAATGAACACGCGAATTTTGCGCCACGTCACAGCAAGCATTCTTAATGCCAACGCTGCTAGCAAGTTGCTGAAGAGATTTCTGAAAAGGGGGCATGGTTTCTAGCCCTACCTGAAGGTAATTGGCTTTCGCCAGACGAAATTTTCGCTCAGTTGGACATTTTTTAACTCAAGCGAACCAACGTTCATTTCGCCTCGCTCGCAGTTTCGCCGCAATTAACTCCGCCCATTCGCCTCCTGCCATTGACTTTTCATGCATTCGCGTCGCTCGTAAATTTCGCTTCGCATTTGGTTAAAACGCAGAAGGCTGAAAAATCTCCGGAGCGCTGTCACTGCCTTCCGCCATGTTTTCACTGACACAAAACAAACCCACGTTGCATGCTGCGCCTGCGCGCCTGCCTCTGGGAGGCTGGTGCTCTTTGGTTGACGCTGGACAGTATTTAACGTGAGTTTTTCCAAAGCAAGGTAATCAACCACAGGTTTAATGATGATTAAAATTTCTAACGATAATACTAACCGTCGGGAATTTTACCATGGTTTACCATGAAACCGGTAACCGTTTCATCCCTAGTACAGTACAGATGTTAGCAAGTGCTAATCAACTCAGGTTCACAGAAAACAAACAAGACATACTCTAGCTAAATGTACTATTATACATTTATTGTTTGGCTGAAAGACTACACACTTAGGACAATGTTATACAAAGCAACTTAGACGCAATTTTAATTACATACACTTGTCGAGATCGAGATGGCGGCGCGTGCACAACGCGAGGCTCAGCGTCTCCCCAGAATCTGCAAATTAGCAGGACAGCCTTACTTTAACATCGTACACCTGACAGGAACTTTTAGACATCGGTCTACGCCACACCAACAGCTGTATCACCAATCTTCGACTCATCCCTGAGATCTCCAAAACACCGGAGGCTACGCACTCCACCCGCCCGGGCGGAAGTGCTCGCAGACGGCGACGAGACCGTAAACAAAGGTGAGGGAAGCGAGGAGGACTAAGAGCTAAGCCAAAGCTAACACCACACCGGCTCTCTTTACCCAACATTTTCCTCGCTAATGTGCGGTCACTGGTGAACAAGATGGATGAGTTACGACTTCGCATCACCAACAGTAAGAGACTTACGGATTGTAACATCATGATTCTTTCAGAAACTTGGTTAAACAGCTGCATACCCGACAGCGCTATTGAGCTAGCTGGTCGCTACATTCTCCGTGCAGATAGAACGGCAGATGACTCTGGTAAAACCAGAGGTGGAGGACTGTGCATTTATGTAAACAAAGCTTGGTGTACAAACTCTGTCATCACTGAGAGACACTGCTCGGCTAACCTGGAATTTCTCATGGTTGAGTGTAGACCTTTTTATCTGCCGAGGGAGTTTACTTCCACGATAATAACCACTACTTATATCCCCCCGGATGCTAATGCAAAGCTGGCAATGAAAGAACTGCATGCAGCTATTAGCAAACAACAGACTGCGCATCCGGAGGCTGCTTTTATCGTTGCGGGTGATTTTAATCACTCCAACTTGAAGGCAGTGCTGCCTAAATTTTACCAGCATGTTTCCTGTCACACCAGAGGAAACAAAACTTTGGACCATGTTTACACAAACATAGCTGGAGCATACAAAGCTACCCCCCTCCCCCACCTAGGACAGTCAGACCACCTTTCTTTGTTTCTCACCCCCAAGTACTCACCACTCATCCAACGTGTGAAGCCATCAGTGAGAACCATCAAAGTGTGGCCTGTACTGCAGGACAGGTTTCAATGCACGGACTGGAGAATGTTTGCTTCCCGGGCTACCTGGGACTCTCACACGGACATTGACATCTACACCTCCTCTGTGCTGGATTATATTAATACCACCATTGACAGCGTCACTACCCAGAAACAGATCACCACATACCCAAATCAGAAGCCGTGGATGAACAAGGAGGTCCGGCTCCTGCTGAAGGCCCGCAACGCCGCCTTCAGATCAGGTGATGCTCAAGCCTACAGTTTATCCAGGGCCAACCTGAGAAGGGGCATCAAGAAGGCCAAGCACTGTTCCAAGTTAAGGGTCGAGGAACACCTCACCAACTCCGACCCCCAACGTATGTGGCAGAGCATCCAGGCCATCAGTGACTCCAAGCCCAGCAATGCCACCCCGACAACCACTGATGTCTCCTTCCTCAACGAGCTAAATGACTTCTGTGCTTGCTTCGACCAGGACAACCAGGAGACAGCTTTTAAGATCAGACTCCCTGCAGACCACCAGCCCCTCACACTCTCCACCACAGAAGTCTATGGAGCACTGAGCTGGATAAACGCACGCAAGGCTGCTGGCCCTGACGGCATCTCTGGACGCATGCTCAGGACATGTGCTGGACAGCTGGCCGGGGTTTTTACGGACATTTTCAACCTGTCCCTCAACCAGGCAGCTGTGCCACATGCTTCAAGACCACCTCCATTGTGCCAGTGCCTAATGAGTCCACCACAATGTGCCTGAATGACTACCGCCCTGTAGCGCTCACGCCCATAGTTATGAAGTGCTTCGAGCGACTGGTCCTGGCACACCTAAAGACCTGTCTCCCGTCCACACTGGACCCCCACCAGTTTGCCTACCGCAGGAATCGGAGCACGGAGGATGCCGTCTCCACAGCATTGCACTCTGTCCTCACGCATCTGGAGAATAACAACTCATATGCAAGAATGCTGTTCGTGGACTTTAGCTCAGCATTCAACACCATCATCCTGTCCAAGTTAACCACCAAACTTCAAGCTCTAGGCATCAATACATCTCTCTGCAACTGGATCTTGAACTTCCTGACCAATAGACCTCAGCATGTTAAGTCAGACAACACTGGCTCCTCCACCATCACACTGAACACTGGCGTACCACAGGGCTGTGTGCTGAGCCCGTTCCTCTACTCCCTCTTCACCCATGACTGCAGGCCCGAGGCATCATCAAGGACTCTGCTCACCCAGCTCACAAACTGTTTGTCCTCCTGCCTTCTGGGAGGCGCTTCAGGAGCCACCAGTCCAAGACCAGCGGATTCAGGAACAGCTTTTTCCCCACAGCTGTCTCCTTATTGAATTCTGTCCCCCGCTGACTCCCCCTACACCACTACGCACATCTCATTGCCCCTCACATCCTTATCCCCCTGGCCGGGACCGATTGTAATACATTTCCCACCTGCACTACTAGAAGGTTATCTGCACTTACAGTAATACTATACTTGACACAGTTACTTACCGTAGCTTATACTGCACTATTCTTTGACCTATTTAGAGCTAATGCACACACCATCAGTCTATTATTTGTTATTTTTAATCCAGAACCACTTTATATATTATACAACTGTAAATATCATAGTATATATTAATTCACTGTATATATCAACTGTATGTATCTATCTGTAAATTTGTCCATAACTACTGACCTCATAATGTACATATCACATTGTATATACCCATCTGTACAAAATGTTCATAGCAGTGATCTTATACTGTTCATACATATAACTGTAGATATTATATCCTCTGCACTTGCTGCTTATTGCACTTCTGGTTAGATGCTAACTGCATTTTGTTGCCTTGTACTTGTTACATGTGTAATGACAATAAAGTTGAATCTAATCTAATCTAATCTTGTTGCATGTGATATTATTATACACAGCACAAACGTGACTTAAATAAGTCAGTATCTAATCACATTTAGATTTTCCATGTAATTAGTTATTTAAAATAATTTATGCCTCTCCAATTGCATTATTAGGCTACTAGAGTTTTCAGAAATAAAACTGAAGTGAAAAAGCATATTTAGCTAGTGAACTAGCTACTGATGGTTTCACACCCTGAACTAGCTAACTAAAAAATTGGTCTGGTAGAGCAAAACAACTCTTTACAACTAACTTTAGCTCGCTAGCTAAAACAATTAAAATGTCAACACTAAACATCCACGTCAATTTACTACTTGACTACTTGTACAGACCTTCATAAAATATCAATGGGCACAATTTATTCTTCCTGAGTCCACATGGTATATTTTTCCTCTCCATGAGTCAATATTCAAACATGAATTAATTCTGCAAATTTAGGTCTGATAAAAGAATTAGCGACTTGCTTTATTCAAATATGACTTACAGGCAGAATAACAATGCTTTCCTAATGAAAGATAAACAATATCTGTGTGCTGATTGACTGTTGCAGGAAACTAGTCGCATGAAGTCAGCTTGGTGCAACTTGTTTGCAGCCAAGTTGTTGGTTAGTTACAAGCAGTGTTACACAGCACAACGGTATACCTTTGGTGCAAGTGATAAAAGTTGCATGCAAGTTGATTCATATCACTTCAGTTTTACTTATTTAGGGCAAGTACTGATAACAATACGAGGAGTTTATGAACAGAAGAATGTGTTTTGTATAGCGGGGTTATTACATCCATGCAAATGTAAAAGCACAAATAACATATTCATTCATTTTTGTGCACAATTTGCATAAGTCTTTACCTCTTAAAGTTCAGTTTTACTTAATAAAAATTGAAACAGATATCTAAAAAAGCATTTACAGCCTGTTTTTTTGCCCTAAAAAGTATACTTCAATTGATGGTAACAAGAATAAAATACTCAAAGAATAAAAGCAATCTGTGCAAGAAACCTATTAATTCCCATAGAGTCCCAATAGTTCCCATTAATTCTACGAAAATTCTCTCAGTGATATGCTATGGACTGTTGATCCTGGGACTAGCTTCACCGGAACCGTAAACCACTAGCATCACTTTGACTACTATCTGTTGATAACCATGTAATGGTGACATGCAGTAGCTTTGTTAAAGTGTGGATGCATTCCATGAATTTAAGCGACTTAGACTGTCATGAAGGAACAAACAGATAACATTTTATCTATGATTTTTGATTTATCTGTAACTAACCTCTCTCTGTCCACTGCAGAGCAGAACCATACGGTAAAGACATAAACCACTGGACAATAAGACAAAATTAACAAGCACATAACCCTGCACCTGAACAACCTCAAACAGTTGTCCTGATGCTTCTGAGGAGATACTGCAGTGCATTTGTTTTTAAGGTTTCCCAACAAACTAACTGCCACATAGATCGATTACTTTTTGCACTTCAGGCAGAAAACTGATTAATTAATTTGTGTTGCCAGAGAAATGGACAGTGAATTTGACCAAGACATATCATCAACCTCAGAAGAGGAAAGTGAGGAGGACCTGGGGAGGCCTTTAGCACCCAGTTGGCTAACTGAAAGCAAAGTGACATATTCTTCCCTGTAGGACTTACTCGGGCTAGATGAGCATGTTAACTTGTTTAGTGTCCTGTATTTGTGTATTTATTTTTGTACAGTAAAATTGTGGTGTTACAATATTTTGTTTTTGTGTCCCGTATTCCGTAGCCTATCGTTCAGACTCCTTCTGTGTCGCCTATTTATAACAATTAATCCCACCTATTTTGGATGGAGCTCTAAATTCTCTCTAAACAACGGGACTTCGACGGAATATAAATAAAATGAATTTACTGGTGACTGAACTGGCCACAACAGATATTCAGTATACTCGCAAAACAATGACACAAACAACTAATTCAATGTTCTGTATAAAAAATGGGAAAATATATTCGAATAGTTGAAAACCCAGTCCAATAATCCCAAAAACAAGTAGGGAAAAGAAAAAAAAAAGCTCCCAGAGAGAAAACGCCCATAGATCAAATTTGGCAACCCAATGCAGCAGCGAGGACAAGCGAAAGCAAAATAAAATGCCAGCACGAGCCAAGACTTATTAACAAAAATGAAAAACAATAAGTTGTTAGCAATGCATTGCTATGTAAATTCAGCTTTCAAGTGCCTGGAGAACAAAAAATAACGATACAGCTCACTCAAGTCCCGTGTTTCCTGAGCCCCACGATATGCATTGCATGGAATGTCAGATGGCGTAGTTGTGTTTCCTTAAAGCTATTTCATCCCAAACGATGACGTTGTCTTCTCTAATACCCACGATCGGGACCCAGTTGCAATTAAAATGGCATTACGTTCTGCTACTACAACTGTATAGGAAGAGGGACATGTAATCTTCTAGCTTCTTAGCTCTTCAGTGGCGTCTTTTGTGGCCTCCTCCATTACAGCCCACTGTCAGTTCAACTCTGCATGGTGGTACCGTTTCCAGAAATCCCGTATTAAAGGGCCATTCACCCTGTTATTCACCAGGACAGAATAACGGTAAAGTTTGCTTAATTGCGACTTTATTTCTCGCAACTCTGACTTTTTTTCCCTCACAATTCTGACTTTATTTCTTGCAATTCCGACTTTATTTCTCGCAATTCTGACTTTATTTCTCATAATTCTGAGTTTTTTTCTAACAACCAACAAGTAGCTTCTGCTCCCGCTTTAATGGTTCAATACAACGATAATGATCTTGTAAACGTTAACCAGGTTTGAAATGAAAAGGGGCAATAAGACTTAACTTTCGCCTCATCAGGTGTGATATAGGCCTATCTAACGTTAATGCTTTGTGCATTACAAGACCATAACAATCGTGGCATTGCACAAAATATACGTTCTAATTACAGTCGGTAAAAAATATCAAACGTGTCTTTCAGTTGATACTAGAAGTCCTAGACAAACACTGGCGTCACAAGAATAACTGAATAATTCAAACCAAGGCAATGAAGGCAGTACCAGTACCACCCCGTTTTACTGCTTTCAAAGTGCGAGCTAACATGAAATCTAAACTAGTTAGCCAGCAGGTTACGATTGTCCAGTATTATGTGAAGTAAAGTTTTGGGATATATTCCTTAACTGAAATGTGTAGGTACCAGAGTGGACAGTAACTGATTGCTGTGACTTTTCAGTATTAGTACATCAATACACTGCATCACTGTATTAGCTTGTATGTATTAATGGACTCGTGTTAATGCACTATAACAGGATGGACGACCTTATTGGTTTTCTGAGGGAGAGAAATGTTCCAGAGTCCACCATAAATAAAATGATAGAAGAAGGTAATCAGCATTCATGAATGTAGTGTGTATTTATTCATACTTTTGTATAATGAACAAAAAGAGCAATATGAGAATATAACAGTTGATAGAGACTGTGATAAGTGAGCAGTAGTTTTGCATACACTACTTATGGGTTATCACATCTGAAACCAGACAGGCTGTAAAGCAGGTGTGTGAGAATCAGTCAGTTTTACTTTTATACATATGGATAAATATGAAGTTTATGTCCTTAATTCCTCATATTTTATCTATAGAAAACATTATAAAACGTTTTGTGGTATCTCCAATGGTAGGAAATCATATGTGGGCATATTTGTTTATCCTCAGAGCTTTACATTTTTCAATTACCATGTTGAAAGTCTTATGGTAAAATTACAAATTCATCTGTAAGCAATGTTTTAATGTATTTTGTTGGAGTGTTCCCTTTAGTTACCTGGGGTCACTGTTTAAGTCAGAATTCAAATGACCCCCTCTCCCTTGCTGTTGACTACAAAGATAATGGTTCCCCCAATTCTGATTCAAATTACTGATAAACTAGAGGGTCTAATTCAATTTCACTGTTACACTGAGCATTTATATTTTTACATTTTCGTAGTCCTACTAAGTAAAGGTTTACAGGCTATACACAGCTTTTCTCAATAGGGAGCTGTGATTGAACAACATTTTTTTAAATGAAAGAATTTCATAAGGATTATAACATTTTGAACACATGAACTTCATATGAGGACTCCTACATTATGAACACTTCAAGATTGTAATAATATTCCCACATGCCATTTTTTCTATAGGTATACAAACATATTTGTAATATGTGTTGTACTGTATCCATAGTTGGAGTAATACAGTGGATATAAAAAGTCTACACACCCTTATGAAATTGCAGATTTTTGAAATGTAAAGTCAGAAATAGCAACATAAATGTCAGACTCTATCCATCTTGAATGTGACCTTCCAACAAACAAAAATCCAGAGAAAGAAAGAAGAGCTAATTATTAGGAAAAATAAATAAATAAAAAAAAATACAACACCCTGATTGCATTGCAAGTCTGCACACCCCACCCAAATAATACTTTATGGAAACACCTGTTGCATTTATTACAGCAGCAAGTCTTTGTGAATAGGTCTCTATTAACTTTGCGCATCTAGACTTTGGAATCTTATCTCACTCTTCTTTGCAAAAAAGTTCAAGTTCCTTCAAATGCTCTCTTTAGGTCATTCCACGGGTTTTCAGTGGGATTGAGGTCTGGGCTCTGACTGGGCCATTCCAAGACTTTGATTTTCCTTTTCTGAAGCCATGCCTTGGTCGACTTGGATGTGTGCTTTGGGTCATTGTCATGTTGGAATCTGAAATTCCTCTTTATCTTCAGCTTTCTGACAGAGGCCAGCAGGTTTTGTGTCAAAATATCTTGATAGTTGGAGCTATTCATCATCCCATCTATCTTGACAAGAGCCCCTGACCCAGCTGAAGAGAAGCAGCCCCAAAGCATGATGCTACCACCACTGTGCTTCAAAGTCAGTATGGTGTTCCTTGGATGATGAGCTTTATTGGCTTTTCGCCAAACATATCTTTTACAATTTAGGCCGAAAAGTTCAACCTTTGTCTCGTCAGACCATAGCACATTTTTCCACGTGGTTTAGGGTGACTGAATGAATCTTTTGGCATAATTTAGATGGACTTGGATGTTCCTTTTTGTAAGAAAGGGTTTCCGTCTTGCCACCCTACCCCATAGCCCAGACATGTTCAGAATACGAGAAATGGTGGTCACATGCAAGGAGTGACCGGTACCTGCCAGAAATTCCTGTAGCTCCTTCAGTGTTGCTGTTGGCCTCTTGTTAGCCTCCCTAATATGTTTTCTCCTCGTCCTCTCATCAACTTTGGAGGGTTGTCCCGATCTTTGCAATATCTCTGTGGTGCCACATTTTCTCCACTTATTGATGATGGTTTTGACAGTGCTCCATGGTACATCCAGTGCCTTCGATATTCTTTTATATCCCTCTCCTGATTGGTATTTTTCAACAATTAGCTCTTGCAGTTTCTTTGACAACTCTTTGCAGACCATGGCTCTCCCAGTAGGATGCAACCCCAAACATTCAAGCAAATCCTATAGCAAAAGCTGATTTTAATCTGGGTTTAATCAGAATCACTTTCTTTGATGGCAGGTGTATGCTATTTACCTACAGGCATGATTTTGAATGTGATTGGTTAACTTTGAACACAGCTAGAGCCCCCATTATGAAAGGGTGTGCAGACTTATGCAATCAGGATGTTGTAGTTTTTTTTTATTTATAATGTTCCTAATGATTAACTATTTCTTTTTTCTCTGGATTTTTGTTTGTTGGAAGATCACATCAAACGTTTATATTGTTGTTATTTCTGTCTTTACATTTCAAAAACCTGCAATTACATTAGGGTGTGTAGACTTTTTATATCCACTGTATATTGGTGATTATGTGTTCTGGGTATTCAGTGTGATTACCGTGAAAAAATCTGAATTTCATATCCTTTATCACCCAAAATACACATGCATAAGAGCCTTGCCCTTCCAAAAGAGCAACCATTTTGGAGCTTAATTGGACCCCTGTGTCTTTATATGTACAGTATGTAGAATACCATGACCAAAGTTCAGCTTTATTCACTAGAAAGGTGTGAAATTACATGAAAACAATTTGAGCCCTAAGCCTGTCTTACTCCCAAGTCTTGTCTGATTTTAAATGTAATGACCATTTGATATTTTACTGTTCAGTTTCCATGTACAATCAGCTACCAAAAGGGTATACTCTCTTTAGCCAAGAGCAACACAACGATCT
Source organism: Megalops atlanticus (assembly GCA_019176425.1). Lineage (NCBI taxonomy): Eukaryota > Metazoa > Chordata > Actinopteri > Elopiformes > Megalopidae > Megalops > Megalops atlanticus. The sequence continues at coordinate 4,501,232 of CM032879.1, read as the reverse complement.
ATGTAATATTATGATTTGAGATTGCGATACACCAGGTGTTTTCTAAAATTGAAAAGTAATTTCTTTTGTAGGTTTATGCCGGTGTCTTGCAGTTAATGACAGATGAGCAGCTGAGGAACTATTTGCCTTCTTATGGAGACCGATTGGCAGTGATGGGGTATTGTAGGAGGCAGGAAGATACGCCAAGCTCTAGGAAATCAAAGCTTTTTCAGAGACTGAAGGCAAAGTTGGGTAAAAAACAGTAGTGCAGTCATGACTATGATATGTCTCACCAAGAGGTGGATACAAGGAATGCACACAGGGCAATGAGCAAAGTGGAGTTGAGCTGGATGCAGTCTGATGAGGAAACACAAGGGTTTGTGCAAATGAGGTCAAAAAAAGGAGGCAGAACCCGAAAGATAAGTGCTTCTAAGGAATGGAAAAAGAAAGAGCTAATAGAGGAGGCAGTATGTTTATTTTTCCCAAATGGAAAAAATGGTGAAGGAAGCATCTCAGAGTTTGAGGTGGATCTGAAGAATTTTGAACATTCAGTAGATGATGACAGTACAGCAGGAGAGCTGTGTTGGTAAATGTCCCAAATACCAAAACGTGTTTCGTTCCGATAAAGAACCAGATCCAATGTTCATGGCAAAGTCAGGAAGGTTTATTTGCACAGCCGGCCGTGGGAACATCAGCATGGAGCAGAAGTTCGTCAGGAATAGTGTATGGTTCACATTTATACAGTTTTCAGGAGGTACATTTACATGTGATGGCCAAGAAACCCCCTGGAAGGGAAGTCCATATATGGTCATGGGGAACCCCCGTTCCCCGGACTGGAAGTAGTGGTAATTGTGAATTGGCACCTTTTGGCTATGGTCGGATGCAGCGGCATCCCTTTGTGTTCTAAGACACAATGATCAAATACTGTGCCACACGACAGAACTGTCTGCTAACAGCTGTATGAGGCCACAAAGTTAACAATCATGAGGTTCTACTTGACAATAAAAAAAGGGGGCAGCGGGTGTGTGGAGACGCAGGAAGAACCAAACAGCTTAGATCTCACACAGGAAAACCTGCAGGGTGGTGCTGGTTCTTCCTCTTCCAGCATCCAAGCTTATCAACCATTGCCAGAATCATCACAAGGCTCAGATATTTTAGATGTGATTTTTGTTGGAAGTGCTGGAAATAATTCTAATTTTGGTAGTGATAATGTAACTAACTTTTATCCCACAGATGTCACAGATGATCCCAGTTTAGGTCAGAACACTTCTGCAGTCCTCACTGAGGATATACTGGAAGAAAGCAATATCATTACAATATACACTGGAGACCTATCTACAACTGAAGAGCAAAGCCTGGAAGACACCTTGCCTCTGACACCAGAAAAAAAAATTCTTGTAATCCATCACGGTCAGGTACTCTCTGAGCTTATTACACATTTCAGTGATGAAAATCTGGCTCATACACAGTCTGAAATTCAAATACAGCTTCTGCTTCCAAATGGACAATATGACATGGGACAGGATGAAGGAGGGGTTCTCAGAGATTGCCTTTCTGAATTCTGGCATGAATTCTATGAGCAGTGCACCATAGGCAACACCTTCAAGGTACCCTTTCTTCGGCATGATTATGGAACACAAACATGGGAGAGAGTGTAGGGCGGATCATTTTTTTAGTTGGCAAAAAGAGAAATACCTCCCCATTAAATATACTCCAGTGATCTTAGAGCAAGCAGCCCTTGGGTACGTGAAAAGTGATCTTATTGATAACTTTCTAAAGTATGTCTCAGAATCTGACCGCATTGTCTTGGAATCCTGCCGAACAGACTTCAGAAGCTCAGACCAGGAAGAAATACTGGACATCTTAGACCACTACAGCTGCCGAAGAGTGCCAACTGCAGACAACTTTGAACAAATTCTACAAGAATTGGCACACAAAACTCTCATGCAAGAACCTGCTTTTGTCAGTGCTGCGGCAACGTAGCTGGTTGTTTGTTTTTCCCTGCCATTTGCTTTTGTGTTCGTTTCTCTCCCTTGCCTGCCTCGCCCCTTGTTTCCCTGCCCGATTGCTCATCTGCTTCACCTGCCCGCTTGTTCACCTGTATCTCGTTTTCTCGTTAGCGTGTTCCCTTTATAGTTCCGTCTGTTTCTTAGCCCTTTGCCAGTTCGTCTCAGTTTATCTGTTTCGTTACCAGCGTTTATCTCTGTCTTGTTATTCTGCCTGCCCGTTTTGATCTTGCCTGTTTTTTCTCGACCTCGTCTTTGGATTTTGTCTTTGTAGACACCTTTTGCTGTGTCTACCTGGTTTTTGATATCGCCTGTTTTTCGACTCTGTCTTCTGGATTTCCCTTTTTCGGCATTAAAACCATCGGTTGCCATTCTCCGCTGTCTGCGCATGAGTCCCTGCCTGAGCCCCCCGTTGACAGGCGGGGAAGATATCGAGATCAAGCAGCTGGTTTACCCAGGGCAAGGTGCAGTCGTTGCACTCTGGCTGTGTGGGAATTCCGACTGCATGATTCCTCTTAGCAGGGGACTGCACTGGCGCTCTCCCCTGGTTTTTATGGTTGAAAAACACATGTCAAATGCCTATCTGTGGTGCTGTCTTAAAAAGCAAAACAAAAAAGAAACTAAACAAAAACTGCAGGACAGCACCCAGCGGATCTATGCACTCTTACATAGGGCATGTTGTGTTGATTTCTTCTTTATCCTCCTTTAATGCTTACTGCATCAATTATTCATCGCTGCAATATTCTCTCTTTGTTTCTTTCCTTCTTTTCTTTTCCCCCATTATGATCATTTGAAAATGTGCATGTCTTTCTTTGTATCCTTGCGTCAGTAACATGACTCAAGATGAAAAAGGGGAATGTAACTTGCGCTGCGTGTGCATTTTACAGCGCAAGGGAAAGTGAGAGTGCCATCAAAGTGAGTATAGAGCTAAGGATGAAGTGTACTAGTCTGTCGTATGGCTGCAGTTAGAAGAAGAGCGCTTTCCGCTTAAGGCCATTATTACACTTGCCGTGATGATTGTGTTGGATGAACGTTCAGGCTTGGCTAATGACACGGATGACATAAAGGGCAGTAAGTGTATGGTGAAATCCAAAACACGTCGTGCTGAAATTCAAGGGGACACCTATGAGAGTGCTATTGAAAGAGGCTCCTGTTGCTTATGGCCATACCACCCTGAACATGTCCAATCTCAGAGACTAAGCAGGGTCAAGCCTGGTCAGTACTTGGATGGGAGACCGCCTGGGAATACCAGGTGCTGTAAGCTTTTTCGCTCGACAGGGGGTGCTATTTGACAGCAAACACAGACTTCTCTTCCTACTCTTTCCTTTCAGCGTGTATTTATTCTTCTTTTGATACAATCATTTACAGTTAGTTAAGGTGATCTAAAGAAGGACAGACGCCCACAGCCTGGAAAGACAACTAAATGTTCTTCATCTGGAGGCTCTGAATCTGTCGGAAAGAGCTGGAATGCATAGTCCCCAGTCAGTTGAAGTAAATAAATAAATAGACAAAGAAACAAACAAACAAACAAACAAACAAACAAACAAATAAATAAATAAATACATAGATAGATAGATAGATAGATAGATAGATAGATAGATACAAAGCGAAGAGTTTCTGTAGTAGAGTGAAACGGGTGAGAGCGCTCCAGAACTGAACGTTCATATTTCAGCCTGGGGAACACAGATGGGTATGCAGCCTCATTTTGTGAGCAATCCATATAAAAAAAACATCAGACGTGTGTGTGTGTGTTTCTTTTTTGATTTGCAAGTAAAAGAATTGCACTCCTTTGATTGGAGTGTGCTAGAGAGGCTTTTTTTCCTTCTCTTTTCTTTCGAGCCTATAACAATTTCTGTCTCCCGCGTAAGCGTCTATTGTTGAATATGGAAATGTACAGTGTAGAATTATGGGCCAGTTGAACGTTTTTGATGGGAGCATCCCGATTAAATAAAAAATCCAGCGACATTTTCAACACAGAAAGGAGAAATAGCGTCTTTTCATCAGCCATACTCTTGTGGCGCTGCGCAGCCCACTTACAGGACGTGGACACCGTGGATGTAAAGTGCATGGCATACAAAGACGCTCTTTTGGCTGTTGTGTGCAATGTATCCTTACCTGGCAGGGAAGATACCGTGATCAAACAGGTGGTTCACCCGGTGACTCGCCTGGAGAAGCTGACAGCTATTTCCAGCTTTATACACTCACCCTTCATCACTTCATCTTCTGCTTGAGGCAGGATTATAACATGGCCACTTGGGCTCGAAGAACTGCTGTTTGTTTTGAACTAGAGGAAGATGTAAAGATGAACAGACTGCACTTCAGCAGATTTGTTCTTCAGAAGGAGATGGCGTTTTCCAGCTGCCATCTTGATTTCATCTTTGCCTTCCCTGGGAACAGAGTCTTTGAAGTAATTTTTACAGCTTTCTTTCTTCTAGAGTGCTGTTTAAATGTATTTGAAGAGAAGAAGAAAACCTTGCCATTATTTGGCAAAATTAAGCTAACCCCTCTTTCCCAGAGGAATATAAAAACTGTACATGTTGTTATGTTTTCTGAGTGGGTAAAACACGAAGATATAGTTACATGGCTTCATAAATATTGCACTGTAATTAATGGAGAAGATGTGAGAGATGCTGATGGAGTTAAGACTGGTGCCAGACGCTTTCAAGTGCGCCTGAAACCAGCCCCAAATGGGGAAGGCCTCCACCACTTACCCTGTACAATACAACTGGGAGCTTACCGTGGGTCAGTTTTTTACACTGGCCAACCCAAGGAATGCAGGCGCTGCATTCCTTGGGTTGGCCAGCAATGCAGGCGCTGTGGAGCACGTGATCACTTAGCTGCAGCTTGTACCTATCAGGTCTGCAGAAATTGTTTGAGCCCAAGCCACCCCACAGCTCAATGTCCTGACCCTCTGAAATGTAATCTCTGCAACTCAACTGAACATAGGTTCAGAGATTGTCCACAGGCTTACTCCAACCGCCTGAAAGGCGCAACCGATGCTCAAGTTAGCCAAGTGGGAATGTTGCAAATGAAACAAACGAAAGCCAGCAACAAGCTTGAGGTAAGGCCTGCAGGCCTTGATTGCGAAGACCAGGCCCCACCACCAGAGGTTCCCGTGCAAGCCTCATCTGTGTTGACAATAAAATACTGTCAAAGGCTTTATTCTTCAGATTACAGTCAGTCATCTCGTCAGTAATCCCTCCTGATGAAACTTGTGGGATACCCAACCGGTTAATGGCTGACAATTTGGCACTTGTTAGAGACATATTCTCATTTGCCCAAGAATGCAATTTACCCCTGGCTATTGTGTGCCTTGACCAGGAGAAAGCCTTTGACAAACTTAACCACAAATATCTCTGGGCAATACTAGAAAAGATGAATTTTGGTCCAAATTTTAGATCATGGGTCAAACTACTCTACACAAACATCTTCATTAGAGTAATGGTTAATGGGCACATGACTGTTCCAGTCCCGATTTGCTCTGGAGTTAGACAGGGATGCCCCTATCCCCCTTGCTGTTCGTGCTGGCCATGGAGCCTCTGGGCTGTGCCATCCGCCATGACAGAAGGATTGCAGGAATATCCATTCCAGGAAGTGGTGGCGAAGCGGCTAAGGCCTCCTTATATATGGATGACATCACACTTTTCCTGTCAGATGGTAGATCTATCGCAAATGCACTTAATGTGTGCAAGGCGTTCTCATTAGCCTCAGCCATAAAAATTAACCCCCAAAAAAGTGAGGTCCTGTATTGTAACTGGAACGAGAGCACTCCAGACCTTGGATTAAAAATTCAGCCAAATATAATTAAGGTTCTGGGCGTTTATTTTGGGGAAGGCATGGTAAACAGAAATTGGGAATTAAAACTTCAAAAAGTTCAACAGCAGTTGTGGACTTGGAAGTCTAGAGAACTTACCCTGACTGGGAAGATTTTAGTGGTCAAGGCCGAGGTCTTACTCCCCCTGACATTCCTAGCAAGCACATTACCCATCCCCATTAGGTTTGTGCGATCTATTCGAAAATTGATTTTCCAGTTCATCTGGGGAGGCCAGCATGAAAAGGTAAGCAGAAAAATCATGTACAGATCACTGAGGAATGGGGAGAAAGCAGTTCCTGATATTGAAATAAAGTTCAGGGCAATGTTCTTGGCCTTCTTTTTGAAAGGTTGTTTAGAGGTTGTCTCGAGAAAGGTCCTGGACCTTTTTTGCAAGGCTTTGGATGGGCTTTTAGACCCCCCCTTAACATCCCACTTGCAGACACCTGCCCCAACATCTTTTCCTCAGTCAGGACATTTTTACAAAATAAAAATCTACGTTCTATCTGTACTTCTGAACTGACAAGAAAGAAAATGGAAGAGCTATTAGCCCGAATCATTCCAGGTGTACCCCAGTTGGCAAATTAATGGAGACAGAAAGTAAAAGAGTCTGGTTGAATGTAAATGACCCTTTTCTTCTAAATGGTCATAAAGACCTGGCATGGAGCATAGCAAATTTAAGCCTCCCGACCAGGGCATTTCTCTATAGACGCGGATGCACCCCAAATCCAAAGTGTGTCAGGCAAAATTGCATAGGTGAGGAAACAATCAGGCATGTTTTTTGGTCCTGTCAATTTGCCCAGGCTGTCTGGTCGTATTTTACACACTGGCTAGAGGGTTTCTTGAGTTCGGTAACATCATGGGAAAATATAGTATTCCACGGATGGGTGTCAGAAACTCAACCTCCACCAGACATGCAAAGATTATGGGCCATTCTGAACTGCATCAAAGAATCTCTTTGGAAAGCAAGAAATGTGTTGGTTTTTAAAAAGTACACCATAACTACCTCTGCTGTATGCCAGATGGCCCTGAGTGCAATAAGGGACTATGTGTTAAGGGAGGGGAAGCAATACGGAAAAACACTGTTAATCCAAAAATGGAAACTTGAAGGAAAAAATGAACTCATGTATGCACCTTTACACAGGTGATTTTACATTGATTCCCAGTTCATTGTAATTTTATGCAAACTTTATGAATTGTTAAACCTCATCGTTGTAATTGCTTGTGTACTCGTATGCAATTCTGCATTTTTGATGTAAAGAAAACCAAAAAATGGAGATGTATTGTTTGCAATTTGAACTAATCAATACGGATGAAAACTGTTAATTGAGAAATGTAAACTTGAGGGAAAAATGATCTGATCCATGCACTTCCATTCATGTGATTCTATATTGATTCCTTGTTCATTGTAACTTAAGACAGACTATATGAATTGTTCACTTTCTTCTTCTTCGTCTAACTTCATCACTGAAAATACTTATGTAATTGTATGTAATTTTTTGTATCTGTGATGTAAAGAAAACCAAAAAATGGAGATGTATCATTTGCACTCTTAAAATAAGTAATATGGAAAAAAAACTTAATCCAAAATTGGATACTTCAGGAAAAAAAAATGAACCAATATATGCACTTTTATACAGGTGATTTTGTAATAATTGCTTGTTCACTGTAAATTTATGCAGACTTTATGAATTGTTAGCCTTCTTCTCCTCCGCCTACCATTACCAACGAAAATGCTCATGTACTTGAATGTAATTTTGTATCTGTGATGCCAAGAAAACCAAAAAATGTAGATGTATCATTTGCATTTTGAACTCAATAAAATTTGTTAAAAACTGAAAACTGGTTTACCCAGGGCGAGGTGCAGTCATTGCACTCCGGCTGTGCTGACCCCTGCAAATTCCCCAAATGGGGGAATCTTGACTGCATGATTTCTGTTAGTGGGGGACTGCGTTTGCGCTCTCCCCTGATTTTTAAGGTTGAAAAACAGATGTTACATGCTTATCTGTGATGCTGTGTTAAAAAACAAACAACAAAAAAATTAAACAAAAACTGCAGGACACAGTGTTAATTTTGGCAGCTGATTTTGATTTAGTCTGAGTCTTTTGACTAAAATGCATGTTAGTTTTTGTCACATTTTAGTCTTTTAAATTATTATTAGTTTTAGTCTAGTTTTAGTCAATGAAAACTATAGACGATTTAGTCTAATTTTAGGCAAATGCATTTTTGTCACATTTTAGTCATTTTGCTTTTTTTTTTTTTTTTAATTAAATCATTACAGGGACCTTTCATCAAGGACACATATGCTCTTAAGCCAGCTACATTCCTTAGGTTTTCTTCTCAGGACCAGGGACTCCTACCTGTAGCCTAAACTTGATGCATTTAATAATACGGTAACATCCAGAAAGGTTGTGTCATGCACTGTATGCTGTATAAAGATGTAATATGTGTCTTTTGCACTGTGGAAGGAATATGACTTATTCTTTGGCTGTTTGTCAAATAAATCTGACATTTATTTAATTTAAAAATATTCTTTTGCACTCGGTTGCTTATCATTGCAGTGCAAATAACGAAAAAAACTACAATGAAGTACATTATACTCAGGGCATATGACCTACCCACAATGTAAGAGTCAGCGTCAGTGCAAATATAGTATAATTAAGTCACTTATCTGTTTGGAATAGTAGTGCAAATGACCATCGAGGACATACTATAGTGCTGGACAAATAAGGGACACCTGACTTAATGATAAGGACATTGTCACTGTGCATCTGGAACATAGCATTAGCAGTAGTCTCAACCCAGAACTGAGTCGAGCAAAACTCAGGCAGGCTATTATCTCTACGACACAAGCATAATAGGACACTGTACACTAGCTGACCTGTAAACAAACAGCGCCAACGATCGCTATTGCAGTGGCTAGCTAACCTAAACACTAATATCACTAGTAACACACATTGGGCACCGTTTCATTTGCAATACTGTTCCTAACGACAAAGTGAAAAAAGACAATATTTCCACTGATTTTGTCTTATAGTGTAGGACCTAGCTCAGAATAACGCTAGCGTTGCTGGATATCCTAGTTATAAGCTTGCTAACCTGCCAATACCGAATGGCAAGAGCGAGAGTGAGCTCTGTTTTTATCTATGCTGTAGATTGGGGAAGTAACAGGCAGTCCGAATTAAGCTAGCTAGATAATACTGTACAAGGAACATTGACTTAGTAGGTTGCTCATGTAATGTTAACATTCATCCTGCACCCAAACAACTTACCTACCGATATGCACAATTAACGTTAACAAGTCGAGAGAACAAGAAAAAATAGCTGTCTGCTTTTAGCTAACAGTCAAGCCTTTAAGTTTATTTTGATAGCTATAGAACTTACCCTATCATATATTACTGGTTGGTGCGCCTTCAAATGCCACGACTGTTTTTTCCCACCAATTTAGTACTCGTACAGTCTGCATTGTTTTATTGTCAATAGAACTAGTGATAGAGTACAGTTTCTCCATAAATCGGCTTTTTTCTTCCGAGTGTTCCATTGGTGGGACAGCACGACCTGGACCTGTATATCAACCAATCATAAGCATGCAGTGCACGGTTATGCATTTTTTGTAAAGTGAGTGCCTGCACGTAATTTGATAAAAAAAAAATATGGGAGCTAAATTGCTTGTCCATTCGTCTGTCAGACATTATCATTTTGTTATTATTCATCAACGAAAATTGTACTATATTTCGTCACAGTTTTTATTTCCAAAGGTGCATTTTTATTTCGTTATCGTCTCGTTTTCGTCGTGGAAAAAGGTTCGTTGACAAACACTTTTCATCACAGTTTTCGTCAAAGAAATTAACACTGGCCCCCATGTAGGCCTATGTCGTCACTTACTTTGTGTGAAATAAAAGCTATATAGGCATATCTCTTTATATAGTCCTATAATTAAGGCTTGCGGAGATAACTTTCTACACCTTCTTCGAAAAAAAAAATAAAATTGTAGGCTGTTTTTTTCTAAGACAGACAAAACACGCTTAATCTAAATAGTGCATTCTTTATTCATCACCAGGATTTTTGCGCCGTGCGAAAGCCTAATAACAATTACAATATCGTATAACATTTATATTACATCGAGGATCCAACTCGCAAGGAATCCTAAATTATGTCATTAAGTGGCATTCTTGTTAACTCTTCGTTCTGGCAGAGAATATCTGTATAGACGGGCTCTGGTTCGGGGTAGATCTCCAACTTCCGGTTTCCAGACAGTTTAACTGCGAATCAGCTGAAATGGTGCGTGTTGTTACACAGCAATCAAGTTCAGCTTAACACTCAGCTGCGCGTTAAACTCGTGATACTTCCGTTTTAAGTAGTATGGTTCTAAAGCGCAGCTAAGCTAGCTGACAGAGCAATTGCCCCATTATGTCTGGGCGTGTAACTAACAGATATCCATCTAACTGTTGCTATAATGGATATATTTGTTAAATGGGACAGTATATTTGTTAAATGGGACAGTCGCATCATTGGCGTCATGTTCTAGTTCCATGCTTGGGCACGGTTAGCGATCACACTGATGTGTACCGTGCCTGAGTCCAAGTGAACCGTGCCCGAGCCCACCTCTTCAAGCGGGCCCGGGCACGGTTCAGCGTACCGTGCCCGGGCACAGTACAGAGCGATCACACTAGTCAAACGTGCTCAGGCACAGTACGGATCGCCTAGTGTGAGTACACCCTAACCCTGCGCTCACACCGGCAGCGACCTTATCGCTGTCGCCAAGTCACTGCGTTGCTGTCGCTGGCTGCAGCTAGTCGCTGTATCGCTGTCGCTTGCTGCAGCCAGCTTGTGGGCGTTGCTAACATAGTTTTGAGGAAGTGGGCGACAAATGTATTGACAGGAGATGCATCAATTTTCCAAAAAAAAGTATACACTAATAAATATTCTGAATATATATTATATTTTACATTTATTTATATGTTATATTTATATGTTATATTTACATCGTCTTTGCTATATTCATCGTGGAGTTATATGTTCGTATTTTCTTAAGGCAGGCATATTAATATATCACCCAATATATGCGTGAACCCACAAATCAGGTGCATTCCCACTGAAAAATATGTTTTGGAGGGTATTTTTTTCTATAAAGAGTGTGTTCTTGCTTCGAACACTACCGTTTCACCATGGACCGCAAAGTCGCATTTGCAATCGCCGCTATGGGAACTAAAATGCGAATATAAGAACTAAAGTCTAAGAAAATGTTTCACAGCGAAAGAATATAAGAGGAACACATCTGCCCTGATTGGCCGTCGCTCGACTCTGTCGCTGCTCATTTGCATAAAGTTGAACTTTGCTTAACTCTGTTCGTCGGCAAATCACAGCGATCGCGTCGCCAGGCCACGGGATTCGCCATGTCACTCAGCATTGCCCAGCGACCATTGAAAATGAATGACTTCCGGCCGCTTTGTCGCTCGTCGCCGCTGCCGGTGTGAGCACAGGGTAATGCTACAGTAGGCCATACCCAGAAATAGTTACTTTGGTTTTAAGTCCCTTTGGAACTATTTATTTATTTATTTATTTGTTTTAAATTATAAAAGCAATGTTCATTTTCTGAAAGCACTACTGAAGTCCTGTTCCTGATTCACCTCTCAAGACTGAAGATCAGAAGTCTTCTTACAGAGTATGTCAAAGCTTTGCTCATTCTGATTAAATAAAAAAGTGACTGTGAAAATAATGTCAATCAGATGCATAATTAAGAATATAACAACACTTACATGGCCTTCCTGCAGTTTTTGACTACTGGTACCAGTCTCTGATGACCTGCTTCTGATGTGTTGTATGTCTTCAAGTCAAACACATCCAGGACATCCTCTGACATCAGCAACACAAAGGCCAGAGCTGAACATTGGTCATTGGTCTGGTTCCAGCTCTTTATTAGAGAGTGTTCCTGATCTCAGGGAAGTCTGGATTTCCTCCGCTAAAAAGTTGTCATTCAGTTCACTCAGACAGTGGAACAGATTGATGATCCTCTCTGCTGAAGATTCCTCTCTGATCTTCACCTTAAAGTACTTTACTGTTTCTTCAATGCTCTGTGATCTGCTTCTTGTTTGTGCCAGTCGGCATGGTACATATGATCTATCTGCTGTCTGTGTCATAAGGCTTTGGAGAAGCCTCTGATTGGAGTCCAGTGAGAGGCCAAGAAGAAATTGCAGGAAAAGGTCTAGGTGTCCATTCTTGCTCTGTAAAGCCTGATCCACTGCAAGCCTGTGCAACTCGGACAGCTGCAGTGTTTCACCTAGAGGTTTAGCTTCATCTGGCATGAATACATTTCTGTTCTCCTTTACACATGAATGAAACACAAACAAAGGCAGCCAGATACTCCTGAATGCTGAGATGCACAAAGCAGTAGACTTTCTCCTGATACAACACAGACTCTTCTTTAAAGATTTCTGTGCACACCCCAGAGTGCACTAAAGCTTCACTGACATCAATGCCACAATCTCTCGTCTTCTTCGTAGAATATCAGATTACACTCTTCCAAGTATAGAAAAGCCAACTGCCCCAGTTTCAGTATCTTTTCCATATCTGACATTCTCATCCTCTTTGGGTTTGTGTCATTGGCTCTATGACACTTCTGATTCTTCACATTAGTCTGAAGGAGCAGGAAGTGTGTGTACATTTCAGTCAGAGTTTTAGGGATTTCTCCACTCCAAGCTCTACCCATCAGATGTCCCAGAACTGTAGCAGAAATCCAACAGAAGACTGGAATGTGACACATGATGTAGAGACTCCTGGTTGAATTTATGTGGGAAATAATTCTCTTGGCCAGGTTCTGATCACTGATTCTCACAGGTATGAATGGCAGTTGCAGAACTGAAACCAGAGAAAGTGCCGAAGCCTCTGAGTCCTTACATTTTTTGCCACATTTTGGTGCATATCAAGGTGTGGTACGTACTGTACTACTGTGTGAAACGCCAAGGAAATTGTAATGATATTTCCATGTGGTGCTCAGTTGATGTATAGTGCAGTCTATATCTTCAATTGACATGCTTTAAATTGAATGTCTCAAGTGTCAGACTATATCAGTGCCTTTTTGCAGCTTATGTGGTATGTTAGATTTGTACTTATATCTGTATCTGGCAGCGTCGTTATGGCCTCTTTTTTCTTTCTGTCTTTTCCATCAGCCTGTGACATTGTGTCAATAAAACTGATTGCCCACCATACTGCCTTCTTAAATATTTTATTAAAATACCTTTGTATTAATGCAATTCTGGCTCACTCATTTGAGTACTGTGTGGGGACTGTTCCTGCAGGTGCACTTGGAGCTCCCTTCCTGTTTCTGGTCTAAACAAGCTGGTCGCTTGCCTCCTTGGTCTATACTGGTTTTCTGCCTCCTTTGTTCTTCATGATAGTATCCCTGGATAGTATCTGGTTCTGTATTTTTTGCAGTGGTACAAAAGTTCTTGGATAAACTGCACAGCTTTTTCTCAAAATGTTTATCAAAATTTCTTATCTTTTTTTACACTTATGTGCTATTGCAACTGAGTGTCACATTACATGTGAGTCAGACCAAAATTATAGTTCTGGGTGTTTATTCTTATCAGCAAATTGTTTAAGCAGTGTTTATATAGGAAGAATTGAAATGTTTGTTGACTTAATGAGTTAGGCAACACACTTGTCATTGGGTGAAAAGGAAAGACAGAGTTTCCAGGCAATGAATGCAGCTTAATTGTAACTTCACTCATAATTTACAGTTAGTGAGAGACACAGTGACTACTGTCTGTGTAGAGACAGCTACTGTAGCCTGCCGCACTAAAATATATATTTCAATTAAAACATTTATTACATTTATAACTAATTTCTAATATCAAACACACATTGCTTACTCATTACTGGAGACAGCTTATCTGCAGGTGAAAAAAAAACAGAAAAGAACAGAATGATTGAAATGATGGACACTGTAAGAAATGCTGCAGTAGCATTTACTTTGTTTATACCTGCATGGAGTTCTTTAAGAGATTTCAGGAGTATGCGCCTCTGAACCTTCTTCTTCTTCTGCGTGATTGTGTCTTTCTTCCCTGAGAGAAGGCAACTATTTTCATCTATACTGAGAAATGCAATAACCTGGGTTTTCCTCTCTAAAGCCATTTTCTTCAACTCTCCTGGCTGTTTTTTTCCCCTCAGATTGCATTTTAATTTGCTTGACCTTAGCATGGCTTTTCATAAATTCTCGACTTTTTGATCTGATTGTTTTAGTTTCATTCCAGCTGGAGAATTTTCCTCTTTAGTTTTTGCTTTTCATTTTGCAGTTGCTTGCAACGCTTTGACACCTTTTTCACTTTCTCTGGAGTGGAGGAAGCAAGTAGTTGCTCCAGTGATTGAGGTTCAGGGGGCTGCTCTTTTGGAGTTATGGACTCAGATGGTTGCTCCAGCTCTGGAGGTGGGGGTTCAACTTGTACATGTACAGGTTGCACAGGGGGCTGCTCAAAAGAGTTTCCTTCAGATACTGGAGTTAACTTCAACACCGCATTCATCTGTTTTATTCTTTCATGGCACTTTCTCTGATTTAATCTCCATTGTTCCCTTTTTTTCAGCATCAACTTTTTTCAGTGTATGGATTGGCGGATGATCTGGATTGCCATCCTTCTTTCTTCTCTGATAATTATTAATGATAATAAAGTTACACAGAATAGTATTTGCATTAGTAAACTGTAATTAGTCAGTTAACAGTAGACTATGCAATGTGTGTGATGTGTGTGTGATATTACATTAACGTATATTCCATCAGTGCAGGACAGTGCAATGACACCTCATGTTCAACAGCAACTTAATGTTAAGAGTTATCCACCTAACTTTGTATCCTATTGTATTCTATTCTGTTACAGACAGCAAAACAATACCTTGCTCTTCTTCTTGCTAGTCTTTCCTCCCTAGCAACTGGATCTGCATTTATATTTTGTCGGTGCCGTGCGGCCCGCTCCTTATTAGACAGTGGCATCTATAGTATACAGATAATGTGCCTTGAAATATACCAAAATGCCATAAAATGAGCATATCAAGTATTAATGCAACAAATAAATAGGAATTGAATGATTAAATGTTTTAAACTAGTGACAAAATAGAATTGAAATGCAACCATCATTCAGCATAACGGATGACATTGTGGTATAACACCGGAGGATATGTTGTGCTGAAGGACATAAGCATTATACTGAAGGACGGATCTCACACAGAAACATATTTAACAGGCAGTTCCTTGGCCACCTATATAAAGATATGACCTTGACCTATAAACATTATCATTAATTATCATGTTTAATACAGATTTTTTCAAAAGAATAATAAAAGTATGTTTTCTGTGTTATACTGAAGGACATACCCTTTTGTTACAAAGGTGACTAGAGGGTGAAAAAGTAAAATTATTGAATATTTCAGAGAGATTTACTCACCTTACCACATGGACAGAAGGTGTTCAGAGGGTCCTTTTTCTGATGTCACACACTGTCACATGATCAGCATCATGTGATGTGCTTTAAAATGGCTTTTTACCATTGTTATACTGAAGGACATTGAAGAAGTGCAAAAGTCGGGACAGAAGTTATTCAGGTTTTAAAATATTTTTTAGATAAAATATGTTGCCCACTATTCTATATATTGTTGCAAACACTTACACAATGATGCCATGAGTATTACTTTATATTTTAGGATGATTTTTTTATATTTTAAAAACATGTTTGCCATTGGAATTTTAATCGGGACAGTTACACTGACCCACCACGATGGCCCAAAAATAAAGTATGAAAAATAAAGAAACTGATAAACCTAATCACTGTCCCATCACAGGAACATTGGTGAATTTTACCTGCTCTGCTAATGTATGAACCTGCCTGTAGACTATTGAGCAGATATGTACTGTAAATGAGCTTTCCTGAAACACCAGGATCCACTGTCTGTAAAGTAGTTTAATTAACAGGGACATTTAAGGACACTCAGCAAATGGTATAGCTAAATATTTCTAATAGTAACCTAATTTAAGCAAATTAAACTGTGTTTTCTAAGCAATACATGCAAACACACACACACACACACACACACACACACACACACACACACACACACACACACACATACACATCACACAGAGATACACTACTTACCTTTGTTTTGGGAAATCTGGTCTGAAGATGAAACAGCAGAATTAACTAATGGAAAAGAGAATGATTGAGACACAATAATTATAATTATATAATAAATTCTACAGTTGGTTTGAAACTCAAAATCTCTCCTCTACTGCTGCTCTGAGCCTGACATTCTCAGATATTCATTTGGAGGATGTTTCACTCACAATCCCAGCACTGGATGCAGTCTCCTACTGCAGGCCAAACCTTGATATCAGTTTCACTCAATCACCAAATGTTCATATCCTTTAAAGTTATGCACATGGACTCAGAATCTTTCCTGTTATAATTACAATTCAAAACTACAATAGGT
Source organism: Megalops atlanticus (assembly GCA_019176425.1). Lineage (NCBI taxonomy): Eukaryota > Metazoa > Chordata > Actinopteri > Elopiformes > Megalopidae > Megalops > Megalops atlanticus. Next base: position 4,484,960 of record CM032879.1, on the reverse strand, counting down.
TGTGTATATTTTTGTAGTGTGGGTTTTGCTTGATTTTTATCCTGTAGGTAGGTATATTTCCCTATGTAATTTTAATTTGTTGTTCAGCTGCTTGAATGACTTCATACAGATCATGGTAATGACATTTTGCCACAGACACACACAGGTCATAAAAACCCTTTTTTGCATAATGCTTTTCATTTAGTTTTGAGGAAAAAGTAATTGTGTTTAATGTAGAGATTCAGGAACATTTTGCTCGTCTCACTCTTTTCTTGGTCTTCCTGCAGTCTCTGAATTAAATCATTTTGTGGAATTTTTTTCAGGATCTCCAGTGTGATTTTGAGGGACATTTCTTCACCATAGGAATCCAACATGATGGTAACAATGTCAGTCACATCCTTTCCCTCCAGTTGACACCTTGGAATGGGTTTATATCCTTCCAGTACCTTTCCATTCAAATAAAGCTTGAACTTTTTGAAGTCTTTCTGTTCCAGTTCCTCTAGAGCAGGGATCGGCAACCTTTTTGACATGAAGTGCCAGTTTGAAATGTTTTTGTTAATTAGTGTGCCATATCAACATTAAGTTTAACATTAAGTTTAATTATCACACCACATCAGAAAAACATTTCCAACAGACCTGGAATTTTATTCCATCCCTATAGGCTACATGTATAGCAACAACATTTTAAAGAAACATTTTTCTCTCAGGACATTGTAATGATCATTTTAGGTCATTAAACCCACCAACCTCCCACTCGTCTTGTTCATCAGCAATAAACTTAACTAATTCTTGTAAAATTTGCCCCCCCCACATGGGATTCTGCCTGTTCAGCAAACAACATTTTCAAAAAATGAAGTACACAAAGCACGGCCCTTATGAAAAAACAAAACCACACTCTTCTGTCCATGAGGGTTGGAATGCCCAAACCTTGACTTTAGCTTTCTTAGCTAGCAAGGTTGCCATCATCTACCGAACCTGAACCACTGCACTGCGATTCCTGTGGGAAATGTGAGTGGGAGGCCGTACCGTCAATCAAACTAAATAAGCCAGGCTGCGCAACAGCCAATGGCTGTTCAAGAGGTGATTTGGCACGCAGCTGAGAACCCTTTCGCGTGTACGGTCACACCAGTGTGATTAGCCGTTTAGCGCATATGCTGAAACTGGTGCAATCAGAACATTAGATTAGAAAAATTCTAGCTAATTTTAGCTTTGAGGAAACAACGATTTAAGGTTAAAAAATATAGCAAATGGTAACTGAAAACTATGAGAAACTTAATAATGCTAATGAAAACATAATGAACGATGTAACATAGCGCGCTACATAGCATAAAAAATAAATTACATGCGAAAGGGTTAAGAAAATTAATTAATTAATAATCCTCTCTCGCGCAGTTATCACAGCATAAATAATTGGCAGAAAATAAATACATATACTGGTATTAATCAACAGATGATATATGTCTCACCATCCCCAGAACCTATAATACTGTTTACATGTACATACACTATTTGTATTTGTATTTATTCAAAGAAGTATAACAAAGCTGGTCTGTTAACCAGTTCACCATTGCCAGCATAGCTGTGCCCTTGTTACTAATGGGAGGAGTTGGGTCACTGGTACCGAGGTGATGCAATGCTGTGCTACCACAGACCCCATATACAGAATGTATCCAGGCCTCTGTGATGCTGCATATACCTATACAGTCAGATCTGAACTGTCGCCAGCAGAGGGTGTACACAGCCTGCGGTGGGGTGGCCTGCTGTTCGCAGAAGGTAGTGCAAGAAGCAAGCAGCCACCTGAGACAAACAGCAGAGTAAATGTAGAGCCAGCAGCTGATCTTCCCACCTTCTGCCGCAGGTGGAGAATACAGCTTCAGACAGGAAGACTAGCACACAGAACTGCACTCTGCTAGCTGCTAAAAGGTAAAGGCCTCCATCTTTTTGTTTTAAATAATATTCACCTCTGTGGTTAAACTGCTGGATAATTATTCACCTTCACGAATTATTGTTCTTTAAATAATAATTACCTAAATAATAAATAATTATAATTGATTCACATAACAATGATGAAAGTACTGAGGAGGCCTATACCCATAAGTGATTGCAAAACAGGAAGCAGCAGAAAAAGGAAGTGCTCCATTTTGCCGTTAACAATGACTAGATTGTAAAACTGTTAAATTGCATCCTCGATTCCTACACCCTTGCATCCGCCATGATCTGGAAATCAAGTGGTCACCATTTTAAGGACTATTCCATTTCCATGATTAATACAGAAAGGAACCAAGAACATTTGCTTCAGCAGAAGATGGATCCTCATGTGGAAGAGTTTTTCAATGATTAGTCCTTTCTCCTCACGTCTCTACCTCATCTCCTCCGTACACCTCTCACCAAGGCATTGAGGAACTTATGTGAATATGAAGACTCATTTCTAATGTGATGGAATGCAGGCCTCAGCGACAGGCCTTTTCACCTTTTCAGTTTGTCAGTAATATGTTTTTTGTTTTGTTCATCCCCCCATCCTAATATGCAGATCTCAGATTTTGTATATTCTTATCTGCTATCTGTTTAAACAAGTGAGCTGATATTGTAGTCGCTGGAACTTTGTATATTAGAAAGATGATGGGACTTGTCCTGGAAGCTTGCTTGTATTTTATGTTTGGTCTGCTTTATTGTTAGAGGTAGGTCTTTAGTTACATGTATTTCAAAGTTAAACACAAAATGTGGCAAAGCATTAAGACACAACTAAGACAGTACTAAGGCATGGTACTGAATGCCTGCACATGAGTATATTTTAAACTCGTGAATTTCCTCTGGCAGATACATCTTAGGCTAAATACTCTATCACTTTTGAACCCCACTCTTGGGTATTCAGATCAAAGAAATGGTGACTCTAAACATTTTTTTCTTGTAATAGTGTCATATCAGCTGGGCTACCATCATCTGCCTCCACTGTGCTTTACTTCAACCCAGGGGCGATTCTAGGATCAGACCTTTAAGGGGGCTCAGCCCCTAATGTGACATGCATATAGTGCCTTGCAAAAGTGTTCAACCCCTGTGCTAAATCACTCATTTCACTGGATAACAATTAATACATTAATATTTTTTTATATATGATATTTTAATTTACAACAATAATACTTTTAATGAATTGCTAGTAAGTCACATGAGTTTTTTAGGGGTGCTGAGATGAAATTTAGGTGTGCTTGAGCACCCATAAAAAGATTCTAAAACCACCAGTGCTTCAACCCACACCATCCAAATACTGACACGTTTAACTCTCAGCTGGTTTGGAAAGTGGTCTTGCCTGCACTGAGCAAGAGTACAAGGGTACAAGGGTACCACATCCTTTGTGTCTTCAAGCAGTTCAAAAATCTAATCAGCCATTGTATCACAGTAAATCAAGATTTGTCTGTTGTAATACAGTGCATGACATCTTTGATGTCAATTCATTTTTTCAGTGTCATATTTTTTAGAATACACAGTTGAATTTGTTTATCTGTTTTGTTTCCCTCAGGAAAATGAATAAAGATGCACTACAATGAATGCATTTAGATTTATTGATTGATTGAATGTTTTGTTTGGATGAAATAAAATACTGGTTGAAACATTTCTGTGAAATGTTTATGCATATATTGATGCCTTATTATTATAGCAGTATATAGTTAAGCAGAATGATTTGTTTTCTGCATGTATATGTTGGTATACTGCTAACTAGTGATATAATTGTACTGCACCTTGGTGGGTAAAGAGATATGAATCTGCTGAATCTTCTGGTGTAGGAGAGAAAATAAAAGGTGGGGCCTCCATGTTATTCCTAGAGGTGCCTCCTCTTTTATTAACAAGTGCAGCTTTGTCATGAAAAAACCTGGCAGTAAAGTATAAACACATTCAATTTATATGCAGCAATAATACATGTGAAAAGAATTTTGTCACAGCATTTAGGTATATCTTAAAATGCACTTCCTTGATGCTTTGATAATGAGAAAGTTTCTTTATTTCATTGCATTAGAACATAAAATTATTGAAAAACAGGCCTTTCAGCCCAGCTAGACTCCTCATTTTGACTACACAATAATCCTGCATGCTACATTAATGCAGGCAATTCAATAAAAATAAAAATAAAAACAGAATTAAAACATTTGTATAAAAGCGACAGGTCGTGTTCTTTTATATGTAGTCTGTCTCCAGTGAGGCTCAAACTGTACAAATGCTCATTTCATCTGCCCCCAGATATGCAATCTGTGTAAAAGGTATGAACTGTATGACATCTCTGTTTCATAATACAGCAGGTGTTTTCCCTTGTAGATACACAAAGGTAGACAGCACCTGGATCCCTTTTACCAGACCACACACACCCCTCACACACATCCCCATCCATTTCTGCTGTATTTACTGTATTGGTTTATTCCTCCTTTTCTCTTCTCTCCATCTCCCTCTCTCCTCTGTCTGTTTTCAAATGTTGACAATGACAAAGTGGGAGAAGATGCATGATCTAGCTCCTCCCACTGCTCTGACGTCTGTTTACACACAGGTTTTGTTTGTGTCCCTCTTTTATTTGTGCTGTATTGTAAGAACATTGAACAGCAGTGTGTTAATAACAGAAGACAGTTCAGTTCATCTGAGATTGGCCTTTTAGCAGGAGCTGCCATCTGCCCACTGTGCTGTCTGCTTTTCCATCTGTACCGCTTTGCCTGACTGTGGCATCTTTCATGAATGACAAAATCATTCACACTGTAAAAAATATTTTTATTAAATGATTTTATGAGCTGTTGATGAAGTTAAATTAACTGTTAATAATTTAAGTTAAAACAGTTAATTAAAAGTTAATAAAACAAATAAAAACATTTGAATTTTGTGCACATAGAAAAAGACTGCTTGCATATAAATGATTGTGCACTTGCGTTTAACATTTAGAATATGTTGTTTTTGCTCAAAGTGCTGTGTATATTAATATTTATTAACTAATAAAGAGGTGGCCTACCCTATGCCTTCATAAGAGCTTCAGCCATTCTTAGAATGCTGTTATCATGACAAGGAGCAGGATGAACCCAAATGCAGAGATGACTCAAGACACAAGAGATTTGGTTCAAAGAAAACACAGTTACCTCAAACCCCTGCAACTAATCCAGAATGCAGCTGCACGACTTGACTACAACCTCCTTAAACGTGGTCAAATCACATCCGGACCGGGTCACTCCTCTCAGACACGATCCCTGTCTGTGTTGGTCCATCAGTGATGGAATGAACTTTCCATGGGGGTCAGGACAGTGGAATCACTGGCCATCTTCTGACGCAATCCCCACCCCTGCTACTTGTATTATTCGCTGTTTATTTTATATGTAGTACTGGAATGTGTTTTGGAATCTGTGATCTAGTGACTGTGATTTGGTTGCACAAGTTAACTTGTAGTACAGCTTAAATAGTGTTATGCTCACACACACTGGTTTGGGAGTGTTGTTCACCTTGTCTGACACTGTTACTCATTCAACCTAATGGATACACTTCTGTTCTTTTGTGATAGAAGTTGCTCTGAATAAGAGTGTCTGCTAAATGAATGGAATGTAATGTACCTTTACTGAAGACTCACAAGATACAAAACAGACTTGGGCAAGCGTGTACATGTACATGTACATGTACACACACACACACACACACACACACACACACACAAACTCAAGACTGAGCAAAGACATGAAAAAAGAGCAGGGCTTAAATAACAGAAAACACAGGTGTAGACAATAACCATCAACACAGCCATTACCTAAATCAAACAGGGAACACAGGAAATTATGTGGCCATTTGATGGAGAACCTGGGAAGCAGCAGCTTCATGCCTGACAGTTACACAAGTTTTGAACTGTTTCTAATGGGATATTAAACCATTATTCCAAAAAGAAAGTTTCCAGTTCTTTGAGAGTTGGAGGAATTGGAAATCTGCATTTACTCTGCATTACAGAACCTCCCATAAAGGTTCACTGATGTTCAGATTTGGTCATTGGGGAGGCCATGGAAGGTGTTTGATGTCATCCTAGTGTTCATGAAACCACTCTTGAATTCATGTAGCAGTGTGTATGGGGGTGTTATCGTCTTGGAATATGGGAACGCCTTGAGGAAACAAAGTACACAGCATAGGGTACACCTGCTCACCTAAAATGACTCCATATTCCCTGGTTGTAATTCTACCACACACAGTAATAATCATGTGTGGACTCATATAGCCATATATATATGGATATATGAGTAAATAACCTTAGAATCTAAAGTATCAGTGAGAGTGATAATGCAGATCTAGCTTTTTATAATATTTGCTGATTTTCTGCTGGTTGGTTGGAACCATGTTCAATTAAAGGGATAGTGACTGAATTAGGATCAAATAAAAATTCAGATGTAAGTAAAATGCTTTGATATTCTAGTTATGAGATCAGTATGGTCTCATTAAAAACACTAAAACAATGGTCTTACCTCCCAAGGGAACCATGCAGATGACCGGCAAATATACATTTAAATTAGGTTGTTATTTTTACAGTAGACATAATTTTTACAGTATACAGTAAGTATACTATGAATTTCAATTATGTAGCTTGAGGTTTTTACCTTTTTTTCCTAGGGTCACATGTCACACGATTATCATTGAATGGAGAACTTTTTGAATCGGTATCAGTTATTCAAACCTCAAAAAGTATTATCTTTTGAGTTTTGATATTTTAAATATGAAATTGATGTATCAGGATGGTCTCACTCCTGTAACCTTGTTACCCTAGTACCCAAATGAACTGCAAACCATTCTTTAGGATCTGAGTTAGCTGGAAGGCTAATATTTGGGATGTATTTTACATATTATAATACAAAGTATTCTGTGAATTTGAAGTTCCTAACTTGGAGTTTGATCACTCTTCAGTTGAGTCAAAGGTCACATTATTGTAAATAAATGGGGGTGTTTGAATTATCCATAACTTAAAACTCTTAAAAATATGATGTATGATTTGACATTTGAGGTTCCATAGATGTGATTCAAACTTTAAGAGAGTTACTTTCTGATAAATTGATTGTCCTAATTCCTACAGCAACCATGTAGTGACCCTGAAAATGTACATTTAGGATGGTTCTCAAATGTAAACATCTTACAAACAGCTCTGACCTAGGGTAAAAGGTCAAAATAATAAAATCAAATCAAAAATCAAATCAATTTATTGTCACATCACTTGACGCAGGGTCGTGAAAATCTTTTGTGCATAGTTCACATCAACAGTGCATAGACAGTAGTATGCACAATACACACAATATAAACATATATATACAATATACACTATAAACAATATATACAGTGTACACAGTATACACAATATATACAATTTACAAACTACAATAAATACACTGTACACACAATGGACACAATAAATACAATATAGACGTAACAGTTGGGTATAATGGACACAATAGATACAGTGGTGGTCTGTTGTTGGATAGTTCAGTCTGATGTGGGAGAGTTCAGTGCCCTGATGGCCTGGTGGTAAAAACTGTCCCTGAGCCTACTGGTCCGAGCTTTGATACTACAGTACCGTTTGCATGATGGTAGCAGTGAAAACAGCTTGTGGCATGGGTGGCTTGAGTTGTTGATGATTTTCCTCGCCTCCCTCAGGCAACGCTTGGTGTAAATGTCCTGGAGGGAGGGGAGTTCGGTCCCGATTATATGCTGGGCCGATCGCACCACCCTCTGCAGCGCTTTGCGGTTGAGGCCGGTGCAGTTCCCATACCAGGCTGTGGTGTAGAATGACTTGAGGATGCGGGGGCTCATGCTGAACTCCTTCATTGGTTGTCCTACTTTCCAAAAGAACCATACACCTTTTTAGTTAGGTTTAATCAAATATCAGTTCTTTGTGAAAGAAATATGCTGTTACAGATTCGTTTGTGCCAACAGAAAAAAAGTATAGTTGGTCAACATATTTTGTGAATATCTGCACCTTGAACAAATCTGGAACAGCTGTCCCAATTAGGTATAATTAGTTGCTCAATTATTGGTCCTAGGTCCTAATTAATCTTGCTCAACTAAGATGAATCCTTGTTTGTATTACTAACTTGTTTACGGGACTGAACAAGACATTTCACAGAGTAATACCACTTAAAATCACCAGATGGTAAAAGTGTCACAAGGGCTTTAATATTAAACACTAGTTACTGCTAAGAAAACAGTTTATTTAGTTTTAAATTTGTCATTTAATGTATGAAACTAATTGTTAATCCATTTAGCATGGATTCATTTTTAGTGAACTATACCACCTATATGGTAATATTTCTACATTGTTCTTTGATTTGAGAGTGCTTACTTAATGATGAATGATTAAACTTTTGGGGTTTTTCATCAAAATGTTCAGTGCAGACTCTTGAAATTCATACTATATATTTCTTTCACATCTTTAATCAACAAATCCCTGTGGTGTCCAGCTAGTCATGAATGTGTATTTATGGTTTTGTAGTGTGTGAGAGGAAGATAAAGTCCTTTATTCTATCTGGCATAGGGACACAGTGTCCCAAAGCCCACTATCAGGCCAAAGTTCAAACCCAGGATAGAGGGGTTGAGTGAAGGTGGTGTGGACTCTGTGCAGGAGGGTCAGTGTGTCAGAGGAGATGCTGTAAAAGGACAGAGTGCCGGCCGGCCAATCCAGATACACTCCTACTCTGCAGGAGGGGGAGGGAGGGGCAGGTATGTCTGTGATCTTCTTGTTGTGACAGAAAAAGTAACGGCCATCGGAGCAGTCCAGACTCCAGGAATTTTTATTACGTCCAAAAACACAATCATCACCCCCTCCTTTCCTGTTGATTCCTTTATATGTTACTGCTATAGAAACCCAGTCACCATCTCTCCTTTCTCTGTCACTCCATTCAGCCTCCCAGTAACAGCGAGTCCCAGACAGACCCTCTCTGCAGAGCACCTGGGGCTCAGAGTCAAATCTTTCTGGGTGATCAGGATATGGGTGCTCCTCTGTTCCCCGTGTGACTTTCCTATCCCCCTCAGAGAGAGACAGGTTTCTGTGCACTGTGCTGGGGTCCAGTATGAGCTGACAGGTATCTGCAGACAAGATGGAGACAAATGAGATTTTTATAATTAATATTCATGTAACTTAAGTGTGTTGGAGAGGGAGAAATATCAGTGTCTATGTTTGTGTGATTATTTATGTATGTTTAAATGCTTGTGCATTTGTGTGTATATGTATTTTTGTACACACTATTGGGAAACAAATATACAATGGACACAGTGGCAATATGAGGCATGCAAACACACACACACACACAAACTCATTGTCTGTGTCTCTCTGTGTTTGTGTACATGAGAAAGGAAGAGAGAAGACAGGAAATAAACAGGAGAAGAGAGGTAGAGAAAAGAGTGATGGGGAGAGAAGTAGAGACAGCCTCTGCTGTCCACTCATCTCTCTTCTCTCCCTCTGACATCTCTTCCATCTGTTTGAGTGAAGCTTGTTCAGTGCAGACACACTTACATTTCCGTAGTCCTGGTTTCTTCCTGCTCTCTCCTCCGTGGTCCACACTGTAGGAACAGCACAAGAACAGATATTAACTGGGTGACACACAGACTGTCTATGCAGGGTGGAAACTCTGAGCCCTGTGACAATGGGACAGCTCCTCACACTGTCACACCTCTGCTGTCCTCTGTACTTACAGCCTGTCTATGAGGTGCTGCGTAGAAACTGAGAGCTCCACACACTGTCACACCTCTGCTGTCCTCTGTACTTACAGCAGCGTCTGCAGTTTACAGCTGGGGTCCTCCAGTACAGCAGAAAGTGCTCTCACTCCTGAGTCCCCTGGGTGATTGTAGCTCAGATCCAGCTCTCTCAGGTGTGAGGGGTTTGAACGCAGAGCTGAAGCCAGAGAAGCACAGCCTCTCTCTGTGACTCGACAGCCTGAAAGCCTGCAGAGAGAAGGAGATGAGAGCTCTTTACTCTCCCAGCTCTGCATAAACCACAAGGACCAAACACAGCTTTTCATAGCCTTTACAGAGTATCTGAGTATAAAATAACAAATGAAGGTGGAATTAGTGATTATCATTATCAAATACCGGCATCATTCGGGGTATATTCAATCTACATATCACAATCACGGCATAATTCCATTTTCTTATAGGAGCTGGTATATATGCTTCTCTATTTTATCATGAATACTAGAGAAAAGCTCAAACCAGATTTTTATGTCAATACCAATTCCAATATTTGTGAGATTTCTTTAATAATGTTAACAGAATGATTACAATGGTTTTTTACACAAGTTAGGTATTAGTAATCATTTCCCAGCAATAAAACTGTCTCTCGAGTACTTGCAATGATATATGAAACAGCTGGCAGGTAATATGATACAGCAGCTGAACAAGAGCTCGAGCTCTCACTCCTACCACTCACACACGCTACACTCACGAGATACTGAGGAAACAGAGAAATAGTTCATTCTTTCCCATCACATGGTGTTCAAGTGGAGTACATTTTTGACACTTGTGTATACTCTACAGTATATAAGCATAACTTACACCTCATGCCCCACCAATTTATTTCAACTCAGATTTGATAAAAATGCAACACAACATCTTGGTTTCAAAAAGAGCATATTAGGATTACTGTCAATGTACTTCCTAGCAATGGTTGTAATATTTACAAAACTGTGATGACGCTAATATTGTCGCAAAAATGCAAAAATTACGTTGAATCTGTTTCATAATGACTTTGTTTTTACAGACCCTTACTTGGCTAGATAACCTAGCTAAAGTGGGTTATTTTTATTGTGTTTAGTGCTTCTGAAGTTTCTGTATGCTACTGCTTCCTGGATCCTTGGGTTCTAAATGGTAGAGCATACAGAAATCTTGAAACAGCAGGAACAGGAAGGTGCTGTTTCAGTGCAACTGTGGAGTGTACAGAAATATTCTGTCTTCAGTCCAAACATTGCAAGCAATATTAGATATTAAAATTAGTGCAATATTTCCAGTTGCATGTTTCTGACATTACACCCATTACCAAGGGGGGAGCTGTGTTCTAACATTTTAAAATTGTGCATTGACTGTCCTACATCTTCCTACAGTTCCTCACCCCAGTCTCTGCAGTTTACACTGTGGGTCCTCCAACCCAGCAGAGAGTGCTCTCACTCCTGAATCCTGCAGCTCATTGTCTCTGAGCTCCAGAACTCTCAGCTCTGACAGGGGTGAACGCAGGACTGAGGCCAGATCATCACAGCAGCCTTCTGTGAGATTACACTCTGTCAAACTGGAGTGGGAAGGAGACAAGATCTTTGCTCATTAAACACACACACACACACACACACCTCTGTGAGATTACAGAAACTTTGTACAGAAAACCTGTGGAGAGACGGAGACATGTGGTCATATCCTACTTATGCACCCAAATTAACGTTCAAAAGGGAAAGAGTGTGCTGTGAAATACAGTCATGGTTTCTGGTCAACATGCCAGTCCATAACAATGAAAAGACAGTGCAGAAGACAGAAACACAATACAAGCGAGACATCAAGCTGAAGTACTGACATAAAGTGGGTTGGAATGTGAACAAGTACAAGAAAAACAAGAATGAAATTGTTTTTTAAGCTTTTTCTCCTTTATGTAACCCTTTTTAAAATTGTAATTTTAAAATTACAACCACAATAGCCATTGCACTCCGGCAGGAGCGCTGAAGTGAAGCATGTAGTTGAACACAGCCGAACGCTTTTGTTCACACTACATGTCCTGCAGTGCACCACAGCAAAAGCATCAATTGCATAGTTCCAGCCCTGAACATCTGAAATTACCCTGCTTTGCTTTGGTAGCCTTATAAGAAGAGAGGGGTAAAATTAATATGGACAAAGAATGAAAGTAGGGAGAGTGAGAGGAATAAACTGTACTTACAACACTGTCTCTATGTTACAGCTGGGGTCCTTCAGTCCAGCAGAGACCGCTCTCACTCCTGAGTCCCCTGGGTGATTGTAGCTCAAATCCAGCTCTCTCAGTTGTAAGGGATTTGAACGAAGAGCTGAAGCCAGAGAAGCACAGCCTTCCTCTGTGACTCGACAGCCTGACAGCCTATAGAGAAAAGTAGATGAGAGCTCTTTACTCTCCTAGCATTGGACAAACCACAAGGACTGGGTGCTGAATACAGTGGCTATGTGCAGAGTTGGTACACCAACAGCAGAAAGCTGTGGAGGAAGCAGAAACACATCAGTTGCAATGTTTGTGAAGTTCCTGTACAATATTGCTGTGTGGATCCTTAAATTAATTGTGTAAATGATTTTTAATTAAAAAAGTCAGCAATTCAGTGTCCAGTCTGCACCTATGATCACACATTGTACAGACGCCCTCAGAGAGCTGCTTTTTATCATTTTACTTATACCTCTGTAGTAAAGTGATATATTACACAGCACTACTCACCTCAGTCTCTGTAGCTTACAGTTTGGACTCTTCAGTCCAGCACAGAGCTGCTCCACTCCTGAATCTCCTAAGTTATTGTAGCTGAGGCCCAGCTCTATCAGGTGTGAGGGGACTGACTGGAGCACAGGGGCCACAGTGTCACATGACGTCTCTGTCAGTTTACAGGTGTCCAGTCTGCAGAGCAGAGTTCAGAGACAGTTAAAATAGAAATATGTAATATCTGACATGTAGTGCTGATGGTGCTCAGTGAACGATTAGATGACTATAAAGTCTATTTTGTCAGCTTTGGTGTTTTCTGAGATCCAAGAGCATCTCCTGTCAATACCTTTGGCTGTACTGACCTAAGCTATTCAAAAAGACAGTCTGGAAACAGATGAGCATTCTTTACCTTTTTACCCAACTTGACCTGAATCCAAAACTGTGCAAAATGTACAAACATGGTCCTGCCTGATTATCACCAACAAATGTTAGTGAAACATAGAGCAGTTGTGGAAAATGTGTGAAAACACCTATATCACTATCAAACTTGTCAAAATGTGCTGCTGTGAGGTTCACCAAGCACAGTATAACATGTTTGCTAGGTCATCATAATAAACAAATCATTCTGCTCCTCAGATTACTTTACCAGCTAGCTAGGTTGCTAATTACACAGTATGAAATGCATAAAGAACTGAGAGAGAAAAGGAGCCATCCACTCTGGAATGTAAAATCAATATACACATTAAAATTGCAGGCATGGCTAATGTGAAAGCAAACAAGCCAGTGTCTTATTCAGAAAATGATTGCATCTTAAAGTAGGTAGCCACACAACTAACAGTTTGTCAAATGATTGCTAGGCTAGGCCAAAAATGATTGCCAAAATTGCCAGATTTTTCAAAATAGGAAATTTTCCGAGGGAATTTTCAGGAATTGCACCCTAGATTGTACCCTAGGTTACAGGGTACCTAATTACTCGTCCAAGATGTCAGAATTCAGGACATGTTTATTCATGCAACTTTGTGAGTTGATTCAGCAATAAAGCAATTGCTTAAAGATAACCCTCTATTATTAATTAGGTGGGCCTAGTCCAAACTGAGAAAAGTATGCATACATGTGCAAGGAAAACATAAATTCTAAATGTTGCCAAGACAAAATTGCAGTGGAAAATTTCCAAAATGTGAAATTTAGCAAAAGTTCCCACCCCACCTCCCTTGTATGTGTGGGGGCCGATCTTAAAAAGCTAGTTTCATGTCAGCTATCTAGATAGATGCTGTCTAGCACTATAACTAGTTTGCCAGCTACCTTGGTAGTTTAAAGTCTTTATCAAAACTGTTTGGAATCTACCATTTAAACCATTAAATATGGATAATGATTAACTAGCCAGCTAACAAATGTCATAACTACTGGTAAGGTGGATCACACTCTCCCACTAGGAACATCAAATTCAAGTCAAGTGAGTCCTCCCTTTCAAGGGATGATTATTTTTACGAGGACACATATTTCCCACACAGACAGAAAAGAATAGAATGAAGAGGAAGAAACTGCAGTACAAGGAGCTTGAACAAGCAGTGATCACTGCTTAGCTATAATAGAGGGGTAAGAGAGGGATGAGACTAATGTAGACAAAGAATGAAAGATAGAGGAATAAACTGGGACTTTTCTAAAGTTTGTACCGCTGTATAGAGTCATAATCAATAAACTATTATTGAAAAGTGTTGTCATACTTGGCACTACTCACCTCAGTCTCTGTAGTTTACAGTTTGGACTCATCAATCCAGCACAGAGCTGTTTCACTCCTGAATCTCCCAGGTTGTTGTTGCTGAGGTCCAGTCTCTGTAGATTACAGTTTGGACTTTTCAGTCCAGCACAGAGCTGTTTCATTCCTGATTCTCCCAGGTTGTTGTTGCTGAGGTCCAACTCTTGTAAATATGAGGGGAATGACTGAAGAATGGAGCAAACAGTGTCACATGACTCTTCTGTAAGATTACAGCTGTCCAGTCTACAGAAAAGAGTAAAGACACATTTAGAGGAAAAATGTCATATTTGAAATGTGATACGGATGCCCCATGATAAAATGATGAAACCTGATGATAATTAGGTCTATAGTGCTCTGAGTAAGATGACTATGCTACACCATTCAACTGCACTTGAGAATCAGACAGTCTGTCTTTTTTATAGCCTGATGCTTCTACAGCTTCTACAGATGCTTCTACAGAGGGGTTCTGTGGAGCAGTGGTGCTGTGAATCTCCCTAGCAAGCTATTTCAAGGATGAACAAATAGTCTGGGTTTGTATCTTGATTGATTTCACTATATATTCTTGATTTCAGCTTTGCTGCATTTACTAATATTCTTTACATTTAAAGCATTACATTTTCATTGCCAATTTACTTCAAAGGAATGATTTTTCATCAATCCAATTGCTCAGATATACTTAACTTCTGGTAAATTTCTTATACACCAAATTCAAAATATATACATGATATTTGAAGGTATATAAAACTGTGCTCTAGATGTCTCTGATTATTACAAAAATAAAGTATTGATTATGAAAACAGTGTCAGCCATCTGCCTTATTATTATCATAACACATCTTACATGGCCTTCCTGCAGTTTTTGATTACAGGTAACAGTCTCTGATAACCTGCTGCTGATGTGTTGTACGTCTTCAGGTCAAACACATCCAGGACCTCCTCGGACATCAGTAACACAAAGCCTAGAGCTGAACATTGGTCTGCATCTAGCTCTTTGTCAGAAAGTGTTCCTGATCTCAGGGAAGTCTGGATTTCCTCCACTAGAGAGATGTCATTCAGTTCACTCAGACAGTGGAACAGATTGATGGTCCTCTCTGCTGAAGATTCCTCTCTGATCTTCTCCTTAATGTACTTTACTGTTTCACCAATGCTCTGTGATTTTCTTACTGTCTGTGTCAGAAGACCTTGAAGAAGGAGCTGATTGGAGTCCAGTGAAAGACCGAGAAGGAATCGGAGGAAAAGGTCCAAGTGTCCATTCTTGCTCTGTAAGGCCTGATCCACTGCATCCATGTGCAATTCAAACAGCTGCAGTGTTTCACCTAGAGGTTTTGATTCATGAGGGCTAAGTACATTTCTTTTGCCATTTACAAATGAATGAAACACAAACAAGGCAGCCAGATACTCCTGAACGCTCAGATGCACAAAGCAGTAGACTTTCTCCTGATATAACCCAGACTGTGCTTTAAAGATTTCTGTGCACACCCCCGAGTGCACTGAAGCTTCACTGACATCAATTCTGTACTGTGTCAAGTCCTCTTCATAGAATATCAGATTGCCCTTTTCCAGCTGTTCAAAAGCCAGTTGTCCCAGTTTCAGGATGATTTCTGCATCTGAAATTCTCACCTTCTTTGGGTTTGTCTCATTAGTGCAATGATATTTCTTATTCTTCAGAATAATCTGAATGAGAAGAAACTGAGTGTACATTTCAGTCAGAGTTTTAGGGATTGATCCACTGCCAGCTCCACCCATCAGATTCTCCAGAACTGTAGCAGAGATCCAGCAAAAGACTGGAATGTAACACATGATGTAGAGACTCCTGGTTGACTTTATGTGGGAGATCATTTTCTTGGCCAGGTCCTGCTCACTGATTCTTTTTCTGAAGTACTCCTCCTTCTGTGGGTCATTGAACCCTCGTATCTCTGTTACCCGGTGAATGCACTCAGGAGAGATCTGATTGGCTGCTGCTGGTCGGGTGGTGATCCAGATGAGAGCAGAAGGAAGTAAATTCCCCATAATGAGGTTTGTCAGCAGCACATCTACTGGTATTGACTGTGTTACATCACTCCAGATCTCACTGTTCTGGAAATCCAAAAAAAGTCGACACTCATCCAGACCATCAAAGATGAACAAGACTTTGAGTTTATTCACCGTTGGTCTCCATTGCAATACCTTTTTAATGTCCTCCAACTCTGGAAAGTAGAGCTGAAGAAGCTGCAACAGACTGAATTCCTTCCCCTTCTTCAAATTCAGATCGCGAAAAGGAAGAGGGAAGATGAAATTAATATCCTGATTGGCTTTTCCTTCTGCCCAGTCAAGAATGAACTTCTGCACAGAGACAGTTTTTCCAATACCAGCAATCCCCTTTGTCAGCACAGTTCTGATAGACTCTGTTTGACCAGGTACAGGTTTAAAGATGTTATTGCAGAGGATTTCAGTGACCTGTGTGGTTTGTCTCTTGAATACAGTCTCAATTTGTCTCACCTCATGTTCATTATTGACCCCCCCACTAACCCCCTCTGTGATGTAGAGCTTTGTATATATTTTATTGAGGCAGGTTCGTTGGCCCAGTTTTGCAAAACCTTCAAATATGCATTCAGACTTCTCCTTCAAATATGTTTTCAATGTCTGTTGGTCTCTACTGATGGATTCATCTGAGTAAAGGAAACATGAAAAACAGTGATGCTTACAATAAGACTATAAAGTTTGCGGTGTAGGTTTCAATGGCATGAAGTAACTTTTAATGATAACTGTCAAATCTGTCAGCATCATAGCTACAAAGAGACACAATCTGGGTCAGACATTCTTTTGAGCACATTAGCTAGTGCAGCTTCTTATTAGAAACTCACAGATTCAAAAGCCATATTTAAAATATGAATAATTACTGAAAGCATATGAGAGAATGTATTTTGGAATTAGAAGACTGACCTCATGAATTTAGTATGTTGGGCGCTTACATCATTTCAGTTTATGTTCAGTGGTCACCATTTCCAAATAGTAATTTGGAATTGTTTGAAATAGATTGACTTGCACACTGTTTAATGTTCCTCCTTTATGTGCAAGTCTAGCCAAGTATCACCTGACATATTTTAGGTAGCAACATTGACCCTTCCAATATAGACAGCTACTTACAAGACTCAGCAGCTACTTATACATATCTCCAATAAAATACATATTTTTGGGAAATGTAATGTTGGTAACTGTCAAAAAAATGCCACACACATACACACACAAACTAATTGCAAACACAAAGGTGTGCACACACTCCACTACACCTCCTGCACTGTAACAATAAAACAAACACACACACATACACACATGCACACGCACACGCGCGCACACACACACACACACACACACAGATATAGTACTTACCCTTGTTCTTGGGAACCTGCTCTGAAGATGAAAAAAATCAGCTAAATTACTTTTTATATATTTTATATATTTTTTTAAAAAATCACAAGAATTTTGTTTAATAAGTTATATTAAATTAATATTTCATTCACAATCCCAGTACTGGAAGTAGTCTCCCACTGCAGCCCCAACCCCAGGTTCTCTGAATTACCAAATATTTGGTTCTTTTCTTAAGTGTGAACTACATTTCAAACCTCACCCAGACAATATATACACATTGGTTTGAAATACAAAAAATGTAGAATGTAGTTCACACTTAAGAAAAGATACTTCATCAAGAACTACATCAGGAAGTAGGGGCACTTTAATGGTGCCTGGTAACCCCACACTCCACCGGCAGCCAGGGATAAAATATTTTTTATTTATTTATAATGTATTCAGGTTATTCATGTTACATTATAACCAAAAACAATTATGTACAAAGTATATGCCTTCTGCTAGTAATTACTGGAAGTATTTATTTTTTGGTTCTCTGTGCACAGTCTGGTTCCTCTCATAACAAAAAAAACAATGTATTTCATTTTTGTGAATGTGGTAGAACCATCCTTACCTTTCTTGTCTGAGCCAATGCTCACATTGACAGTCAAGTTACCCACAACATTACATCTGTCAATCTGAGGGACCACAGCATTGCCTCCAGTCTGAGCTGTGATGGAGGGATGGAGAGAAGCTGATCTCTGTTCAGGAGATAGCTGTTCCGAATGGTCCTCTCCTGCTGGATAGAAAGAGGAAGAAAAGCAATACAAAATAAAAAGCTGTATTTGTGAGAGACTGATTTACACTTTGATAGGTGTGAGTGACTCTGGTGATTTAGATTTAAGATTTTGAGTAACTCACTCTGGTGATTTAGACTTTGGTGTGTGAGTGACTAACTAGTTCACCACATCATTCTTCAATATGCATCAGAGTCTGCTTATGTGGGAATCAGCAGAAAATGAGATTGCACTTCTTTGAAAGGAAGGATGTCTTCTGTCTTGGTGAAAAGACCTTACTGCATGGGGTGGAGCCACTGGGGTGTGAGCATACTCAGCAGAGTGAGACCGCAAGGTCACTGAAAAAATGGACAGCTTTCATTTGCCTGTGATGTTTCCAGTACATGACTGCACACAGACATATATGTGCAGCATCACACCACAGCTTTCCCCAAGGTGATTCCCTTCGGCATGTTTGTTTGCCTACGCTCTTACACCACGATTGTGCCTTTTAACTTTCCTACCATTTATGTTCCACCCATGCACCTTAAATGTTTTAACAGTTTATCCACACATTTTTAGTGTGATTGCAATGCGAAGAATTGCAAGCACAACTATTGTTATCCGATAGTTTTTTTCTTTTTCTTCTTCTTCTTCTTCAAATTTTGTCCCGCTTCTCCTCCCACAGTTTTCGAGATATTGACCCCGATCGGTGTGCTTGTATACAGCTAAGCCATGCCCGCACTTGTTCTCTGGTTTTTGTCATTTTTTCATCCCTTATTTCCCCCAGACTCCCATTCATTTTCAAAATCACCCCCCTCACACTTCATGGCCTTCCCACTCGGTCACTTTTCACCCCAGAGCCACCATACCTCACATGTTGCCTCGGGACAAATCACCTAACACTCATCCAAGACCGTCTTGATCCACAATCGTCTTTTTGTCTTTTTTTTCAGCAGTTTTTTTTACTCATTTATTCATCTCTCCATCCTGCCATTGACTTCAATTCATTTTTCAAAGCCCTCTCACACGGCCACACTTAGGCCGTCAGCAAACGTACCTCATATGCTGGCTCAGGTCATGCCATCCAACACTCACTGCAATTCATACTGACCCGCACTCATCTTTTACTTGTTTATTCATCCCTCCATCCTCCCAGTGACTTCATTTCTCAAAGTATTACTGCTTGGTCACCTTTCAGCCTACAGTCATAGTACCTCATATGCTGGCTCAGGTCATGCCAACCAACACTGATTGAAACCCATACTGACCCAAACTTGTCTTTTACTCTTTTATTCATCCCTCCATCCTCCCATTCACTTCAGTTCATTTTTCAAAGTCTTACCACTCAGTCACCATTTGACCAATAGCTACGGGACCTGAGATGCTGCTTTGGGTCATGTGATCTAACCCTCACCAAAGGTGGGTGTGTCGCTCGCAACCATATTGTTTACCCTAGCAACCGCCTAGCAACCACTTAGAAACACCCTAGCAACCAACTAGCAACCACTTAGCAAGAACTTAGCAACACCCTGGCAACAACCCAGCAACCACCTAGCAACACCCTAGCAAACACCCAGCAACCACATACAACACCCTGGCAACCACCTAACAACACTCAGCAACCACCTAGCAACACCCTCGCTACCACCTAGCAACACACTAGCAACCACGTAATATACCTTAGCAACCACCTAGCAACAGCCTAGCAACCATCAGGTAACACCCTAGCAACCACTTAGCAACAGCCTAGCAACCACTTAGCCACATCCTAGCAATCATCTCATATACGTTAGCACATTTTCGCTGCCGGGTTGCAATCACACTCTGCATTTTCTTCAGGAAATGCACTTTTCTAGTTGTTCTTGCTCTTATCTTCACTCAGACTAGCCTTACTTTTAACACCGACAAGACAATTTGCACAGGTAATCAAGATACCACACATTTCTGACGGGTTGACAGATTTTTTAAATGTCTTTTTACCATTTAGGTAGTCACAGACTCTCTCATTGTACATGGCTGCAGCATGTGGGTTAAAGGGGCATGATTAGGTAAAATGTAGCGTTGTGTAGTTCTCGAACTAACAAATCTTTTCAGTGTACAAAAAGATTTGTTTGTTTCACCCACCAGTCAGAAAATCTCCTCAATGTGCTTTGAGCGACAAATTTATCAGCCTATTGAAATCTACAAAAGCAAAAATGACCGGGCAGCATGTCAGAATTAGTAGAGCCATTGAACACAAACACCTCTAATCACTGAAAGAATAAGTAAACAGTAAAATGAAAATCTTGAACAACAATAAATCTTGTTCAGTGCCTACAGTTCATTCATCCAATTCTTGCAGTTCCTGACTGTTTGGGTCTGCTGCAGTTCGCCGAGTCACTACTGATTTGTTTAGTTCTTCAATTTCTCTCAGTTCTTCCAGTATATCTCATTGAGTGAATCTCATTCAGTTTGTTCAGCACATCTTGTTCAGTCTGTTCAGTGTTTCCTTCAAAGGGGGGACTCCGTCTGTGATGATACTGTGCTCCACTTTAATACTGAGATGATGCTCTATTTTGTAAACATGAAATACTTAAACAACCATGTAAAACAGATTCCAACATTCAATAAAATGAATTAATAATAAAGCTAATTGCTAAGTTTAGCATTCTAATTTATTAGCATTCTAATAGCACTATGTGTTTCACTGAGGAATTTAAAATTGGTATAGTCCAAAACAACCACTTTGCTTTTTTTAGTGTAGTCAATGTATGTCTTCTGCTGTGTGTCCTACTAGCGAATTGCTGTAATATAAATGGTGATTTAAGAGTGATTTGTTAAACTGGTGCACTTCAGCATATAGAGTACCGAGGTGGGTACGTCATCACTGGTTCCGCTGAGATCACCCCATATCTCTCCTCCATCATCAACTCATCTCTAACTACTGGCCTTGTTCCCACATATCATAAAAATGCTCTGGTTACCCCCCTGCTAGAA
Source organism: Megalops atlanticus (assembly GCA_019176425.1). Classification (NCBI taxonomy): domain Eukaryota; kingdom Metazoa; phylum Chordata; class Actinopteri; order Elopiformes; family Megalopidae; genus Megalops; species Megalops atlanticus. The sequence continues at coordinate 4,463,759 of CM032879.1, read as the reverse complement.
AAACCTACCACTGACCCATCTGACATGAACAATTACCATCCAGTATCCCTCCTGCCATTTGTATCCAAATCCCTTGAAAATGCTATACTTAACCAACGGTCTCCCTTTCTCCACAAGCATAATTTCCTGGATCCCCACCAGTCCGGGTTCAGACAAGGGGACTCAACCGAAACACCACTCCTGGCAGTGACAGAGGCCCTCCACACAGCCAAAGCCTCCGACCTGTCTTCGGTCCTCATCCTCCTCGACCTCTCCGCTGCATGTGATACCGTCAATTACCAGCTGCTCATCGCCAAGCTCTCGGAGATTGGCATCTCTAGGACTGCCCTTTCTTGGTTCAGGTCCTACCTGACCGGTAGATCTTCCCAGGTCTACTGGGAAGGCTCCACCTCCACACCCACTCCCCTCACTACAGGCATCCCCCAGGGCTCTGTATTGTGACCCCTCCTCTTCTCCATCTACACCAACTCTCTTGGTTCAGTCATTGACTCACATGGTTTCTCCTACCACTGCTATGCTGATGACACTCAACTAATTTTTTCTTTTCCTTGCTCCACACCCCAGGTCAACGAAAAGATCTCTGCATGCCTGGCTGACATTTCCAGACGGATGGCCTCCAACCACCTCAAGCTAAACCTGGAAAAGACTGATCTGTTGTTCATCCTGGCCAAGCCCTCTCCTCTTCAAGAGTTCTTGGTTACTGTCGATGGCACCACAGTAACTTCCTCCACTTCTGTGAAGAGCCTGGGTGTCACCCTCGACAACAGGCTGGACTTCACCGACTACATCTCCCAGACAACATGCTCCTGTCGATTCCTCCTCTTCAACATCAGGAGGATTCGCCCTTGTTTGACCACCTACTCCACCCAGCTGCTTGTCCAGGCCACCGTGCTCTCCCGCTTGGACTATTGCAATGCCCTCCTCGCTGGCCTCCCAGCCTGCACCATTCAGCCGCTGCAGTTCATCCAAAACGCAGCTGCTAGGCTGATCTACAATCTCCCTAAGTTCTCCCGCGTCACCCCCTTACTGAGATCCCTCCACTGGCTTCAAAACCTTGACCCTCAAGTTCTCTGCTGCAAGAAATACTGCCCCGACCTACCGCCAGGACATCATCCTACCCTACGCACCCGCTTGACAACTTCGCTCTGCTACATCCGGACGCCTTGCCCCTCTCACCAACAGAACGAAAGGCCCACAGCCCTCACAACGTCGTTTTTCCATCATCGCCCCCCAGTGGTGGAATGATCTGCCCACCCCCCTGAGAACAACTCCTTCACTCCAACCCTTTAGATGTGGGCTGAAGACACACCTCTTCAGACTCTACCTGGACTGACACCTTTGCCATTTTGACCTTGTAAATCTTAGACTCCTGGCTTGTACTTGTAGCTCTCTTACCTTGTATCGTGCACATTTTTGCCTAGGTAGTATAGCGGTACTTTATTGTCCCTGTGATTGTATTTGATATATGTAATCCTAGATCAGATTAATTAGCTCGTGACACCGACCTTGCACTCAGCTTCAGCACTATCTACATTGTATGACCTGTACACATCTTGCCCTTGTGCCTGTTTGCCCACTATATGCACTTTTGTCATCGCTTTGGATAAAAGCGTCTGCTAAATGAATAAATGTAAATGTAAATGGTTCTTCGCTGGTGTCGGAAGTAAATTCCCTATGGAAAATTACAATGGGCTTCGCACACTATCCATATTTACTCAAGTTCGGATTCATTTCAGCAGCTGGGAATTTCCTGAATTAACCTGTTTGGTGTGAGGAAATATATGGACTCATCAAATGTTTCAATATTTTCCAAAAATGTTCAAATTTATGACTTGTAGTTCGTTTGTAGTCCAATTTTCGAATGACATATCCAATAGAGCAATGCGGGGGGAACATCCTGACAAATCAGATACCACCATCTCATCCGGACATTCTGGGAACTTCGGGTCTCATCCTTAAAAAAGAGGAGAATATGGCTAAGCAACACCATTGCTGCTAACGATGAGCTTGCTATTGCTGATAGCAATGACTGCTAAAGACGAGCTTGCAAGTTAGCTGCTATAGCGATAGCTGATAGCGATGATTAGCCACACTAATTAGAAATTACGTGTGCGCCTATTTTGAGAGTTGTATGCCTTATCACCACATAAAAATTGCGATGTACTCTAATGAAAGTTGGAATTTCTCTGACTTCTCTATGTGAGTTGTTGATGCCTTTTGCCCTGAGCACTTTCAGAATAAACATGGAATTGTCTCATTGCACTCTCTGTTTCATCACTGAAGTTTCTTTCTAGAAGGTGAGATTCTGGGACACTTGTTAATTCAAAATTCATGAATGACCGTGATAAGCTTTGACTGCTGCATACATATTACATTTCCTCATTACTTAGAGAGGTGGCTGGGAATGACAGAGCATACATAATAACATTAAGAAAAAAACAACATAAAAGGATCCAATATGTCCTGCTGATTAAAACAATGACCAGACCTAGGTTGGAGGTGGAACTCCACCTATGATAAACTTTGTTAAATGACATGTTTATGTTGATGTGCAAGATAAACATTCCAAAAACCCTTTATTCATCTTACTCTTGTCTTGGTCTTTCTCCATCTTTTCCTTCTCTTAGTTTTCTTTTAACTCCTGTAGAATCTCCACAATTGGGTCAGCCATCACAGAGACCTGAAAGGCGTTAACAAGGTAAATGTGGTAACAACGTCTTTGTAGACGCGCCCAGAAGATATACAGTATGTCACCGTATGAAACTAGTACAATTATTATTGCCTGATATGTGTGATAAGAAATCAACTTTGATCAAATTATTCAATATGACCTGTAGTATATCATACACACGGAATAAAAGGCAATAATGTTTGTCATGAATTTTTAGCCCAAGGCTATGACAATGCAAAAATTTCAAATATTATCTAACCCTCCAGAGTGTGTAATTTCTGTTATCAAGCAGGTTAGTATTATGTAGATTTATGTGAACCTGACAGTGAAAAGCAAATCAGCACAATGGCCCAGGGTTTGTCAGTAGCACTTCTGTCACTTTGGTCTGTTGTATTTGAGTTCTTTTTTGCAAGTAACTTTGGCACTAATGGAATGCTTTCCTTAATGTATGTACTGTACTTTCTCATCAGCTTTGAAACACAAATGGAATCATGCTCTAGACGGAAGAGGATAGATTAAGAAACATACTGGGCTGCATATTCATGTTGGACAAATATTCCTTTCAGTGCTTCATTGTGTGCTCTGAACCAAGATAGCATTCATCTTTGTCAGCAGCACTGATGAAGTTTTTTCTGCAGTATTGCAACATAATTGTAAAAGTACAGGATTTCCTAATAATGACCTTCTTGCACAAACTCTGTTGAGAGGTCATAAAGCAATTTTAGATAATTAAAATTTTGCTTGTACTGCAGTTTCCATCACTTAATATATTAGAATAAGATGGGACTTGCCCTGGAAGCATGTTTGCATCTGGCATGATCAGAAATATTCAAAAACATGGAAGAAGACAGTTGTGATGGATGGTAATTCATACACTTACATATCTGTGTTTTAAGGTGAATATGTCACTGGCAGTGACAAAATAGCCCAGATATGCTCTTTGTTCTGGACCACACTGTAGGGGTTTCAGAACACAGAAACAGGGAATCTCAATATTTTCCTTGAACAGTGTTATCTAAATCTGCCTCCACTGTGTCTTTACTTGAGCAGTCAAATCCTCAATTACACAATTACCCAATGCATAATTATTTAATTAATGAGCACACACACACACACATACACACATATATATATATAATATTCCTTTTAGTGCTTGTCTCTTTAAGAAAACAAAACTTAATCTGAAAAAAATCCATCTTCTTGTTAATAACAAATGCCTCAATATACTATATGCCAAAAAAATCTGACTCATGCTCATGTCAGCTCTCTAGACAATGCATTTGGGCATTTGGCTTTCCATTGATCCTAACCAAGGCAAAAACAGAATTTTTTTTTCTGTAAATCATCTGTGAATTTACACTTGTGTTTGGGCATTATAGTGTTCAGCGCAGGGCCAGTGGTAGACTTTTCGGCTGTAGTTATCTGACTCCTTAGGCTACTGGATGTTTGCCATGCACAGTACCAAGTTATGTCACACACATGCACACTGTGCATTATAGTTTAAGTTCAATAAATAACTGGTCTATGGAACATAGTATTGGGCTATTTGTTTATTCATACACGGTCTATGCAATGAGCAAAGCAAAATCCTGAACATTTTAGGTTACAGAAACAGGATATGTCTGGGGAAAAAGGGGACATCTGGCCAGCCTAGTGTGAGCTCTAGTGAAAGGTGTAAATCTCCATTTACCCACACAGCAGATACGGCATACAGCAGATGTTTCTCTGGATTGCAAGCTATAAATAGCCTGTCTTGATCGATCTGAGATCTCCACTTTATAATAAAGCAGATGTTTCCCTTGTAACCATCCTAGCTAACTTTAAAACACCACCTTAATATAATCAAACATCTGCTTCCTACCGAACTACGTGCCCCCCTTCACCTTTAACTTCTCTCCTCTCCCGATCACTCTCTGCTGTACTTACTGCGTTATTTTAGACTTCCTTTTCTCTTTTATCCCTCTCCCTCTCTCCCACATACATCTGAAAATGGAGACTGAAATGAATAAACATCCTTGTCCTCATTCCTAGTACCAGATGTCATATTTCAGGCCTGCCTGAATTTACTGCCACTTTGAGGAGGTAGGAGCAGTGAGCTTCTCTCTTAAATGAACATTGTCTCTAATGGATGCACACTATATTCATTCATGTGGATTTATTTGTCAACGAAAAAAAGACTGAAATGTTGCTTTAAATAACTACTTTTAAATCTTGTGTGACTGAACTGTGCACTGTTTTTGTTTTTCCCCTCCAGTATAGCCAATTTATATATAACCATTTACAATCTCTGAGTTCCTCTTTGGTTGTAAGGTGGAGTGGAGTATGTATGTGTGCATTTGTGGTAGCTAGTTTAGGAATTATAGAGAAGAAAGGAAAAGAACTAATAAGCAACGACTAATGTAAGTTAATGTGAAATTCAAGAACACCTTAGTACTGAACGAGTTTTGCCTTCTCCGGGTTCCGTACCTTTCGCCTTCATTCACAATTCTCCGTGAAAACGAAAACAACGGGAAACAAGGCCACGAACTTCCCATGTGAATCAGCGGTGGATTAATAACAAGCGAGAAAATGAGCTCACCACAGATCACAGGTCCGGTCACGTTGGATAGCAGTGGGATGTTTACTCAAGTAAATTGGTAACTTGATAGTATTTATAGAGAAATACCGCGGAGAAAGAAGTTCAGCTTCCGTGCGGAAGAAGTGGCTGTGCACGTAAAAAATGCGTGCTTGTGGAGAACCGCATTGTATACTGGAATGTGTCAGCTCGTTGCTTGACTGCAAATATGCTACTGGTACGGTAAATTGTCTTGATAACGTTTAAGTACTATGTTTAAATGCTATACTATATTAAAAACATTGTTTATGACGAATAATGTTACAACTTCGGTTGCATGTTAATTAATCATGCTAGCTAGTTCCACTGCTAAAGCATCATAACTGTATCTTCATTGTATTAGCATAGCCTGAGATGTACGTTGTATGGAGCACGGTTTAGGTCAGGTTACTGGTATGAACAGTGTTTAAATGGGAATAGGGTAGAATAATTTCGCTTGCATTTGCAGTGAGATTATTTTGTTTAAATGTAAAATAATTATTAGTTAGAATTTCATAGATATGTGTTGTGCTTGATATCCGTGTCATCATTCTAAATTGTGATTTTTATTTATTTATTTATTTATTTATTTATTTTTCCTTTTAAGGTTATCAACCTAAAACTAAACTTAAAACTAAAAGAACTACCAATACTACAGCTATTGTCTGCAACTGTAGCTGTTGCTGAAGTTATTAATAAAAAAAGACAAGAAGAAGATTAAGGGGTTCATTATTCAAGAGTTGATCCATGCATCATCTGTAGTCAAGCAAGGTCTCTTTCGAGTTTGGGTAGGAGTTGATGCAGAAACCCCAGATAACTTGACACACACTAACAAGCATACACGCATACACGCACACACACAACTGACATACACATACACATAACACATACACACATAGACATGGTTGGACCCCTTTTGCCTTAGAACTGCCTGAATGCATGTTTGGCATAGATTCAACAAGGTACTGGAAACATCCACAGTCTTTGGTCAAATTGACATGAAATCACTTTTGTCTTAAATAAGGACTGACAATCTAATGACTTCTGAAACTTGTTCCACCACATCCCAAAGGTGCTCTATTGAAAATAGATCTGGTGACTGTGGAGGCCATTTGAGTACAGTGAACCATTGTCATGTTCAAAGAAACCAGTCTGAGATGATTCCTTTATGACAGTAGACCAGATCCTGCTGGAGTCTAGCCATCAGAAGATGGGTGACTGTGGTCATAAAGGGATGGACATGGTCAGCAAGAATACTCAGGTAGGCTATCATCCATTAAAAAAGGTTGTAAAGAGTGAAACAGAAAATATCCCCCAGATGCCATTACACCACCACCACCAGCCTGAATCAAAATACCTGGTCAGGATGGATCCATGCAGGTTGGCAAAATTCTGGAATCTGTCGAGCACCAATCCAAAATCACCAGGCAAGGTCCAATGAACTGGTCAAGAGGTCAAAGCACAGGAATAGCCTCAGTTTCCTGTTCTTAGAAGGACAGGAGTGGCAGGCTGTGGTCTTCTCACAGAGCCCATCTGCCTCAGGTTGAGGCATGTTGAACTGAGATGCTCTTCTGCATACCTTGGGCTTGACTGAGTGATTTGAGTTACTGTTGGTGTGCTTGATGAGTCTGGCCATTCTCCTGAGACCTCTGAATCAACAAGGCTTTTCTGGCTGAGAACTGCCGCTCACTGGACATTTTCTAAACTGGCCCATTCTCTGTAAACCCTAGAGATGGTATCGAACATAGTCTCTAAGTTTGAAATTAGACCAGCCCGTCTGGCACAACAACCATCAAGAATCAAAGTCACTTAAATCACCTTTCTTCCCCATTTATTCCCCAGATCAATCCTGTAAATATGTACTATATATGGTCATTCAGACAGCAATGGCTGATAATTTTCTAATGTATGTCAACTGCCAAATAAGTAAAAAGATTAACAGGCATAAATGACTCTGTACCTGAAAAATTCCATATAATTTGAGACTTCAAACTTGCAATGACAAGATTGGCATCATAAAATGGAATGAGGCAATTTCTAATTCTTTCCTATTTCCACCACCAAAAAATTGTATAATAAAAGACACATACTATAAATATTGCAAAATCTGGTAAAGACTCAAATTACTCAGAAAAAAAGAAATAAAATGCTGACAAATACCAATCTTCAAATGATCTGCAATACAAATAAGACTAAGAAATAAGGAATAGGATAAGCTGAAGATCCTGAATAAGAAATATGTTAAAGAAAAAGAACATACCCTCAAACACAAATTATAAATATAGCTCAAAACCCAAAAGTGTCATGGCAAATTCTGCATTCCATACCTGTTGAAGCTGCAAGCATTATTTTGTTTCTTTTATTCAACTACTAACTCCTCATTTTGATCCTCCAGTTTTACAACATGCAAATCACCTGTTTAATTCAACCTTTGTCCTTCTCAGAGGTATCAGAAGAAACATTACCAGTAACCGTAAACTCTCAAAAACTCTGTATATCACTCCCTATATATGGCCTTAACATTAAATTCATAGAAACACAGTTTTAACAGTTTTTCACCATCTCATTGACATGTCCATTCAACAGTAAATCTTTCCTTCTCGCTGGAAGCTATCCCAAATAACTCCTTTTTTAATTTTTAAATCAGATGACCCTACTCTTGTATCAAACTATAGATCCATACCTGTTATTCCAGTCATGCCTCAATTTTTGGAAGAGGTATTCACAGACTAACTTGGGTAACACCTAGAAAACTTCTCATTGATTCTCAGTTTGGTTTCCACCCCAAAGGGTCCAACCCATTCAGCCATGTTACTTCTCAAATGCTACACATTTGTGTAGCATTAAATCAGGGTAGCTTTACTGGAACTGTTTTCATTCAGATGGGCATTCCACTGAATCATAATTTATTACTGGGCAACCTCCATACTTTCAATCTTTCTGTCTCCATTATTTCCATGCTAAAATCCCACTTAAAATCCAACTTAACTCATTGATTTGAACTTCTATAAACAGACCAAAGTCTGCACTTTACTCCTGTAATACTGGAGTTCCTCAGGGATCCATTCTGTCCTTTTCTGACAGGTACAGTAAATGATCTTCCTTCTGTCTGCAGATATTCTAGCTTCTTTCTATATGCAGATGATGCTGTAATTTTAATGTCTGACCCTGATGCAAATCAGCTGAACACCACAGTGCTTTCCTTTTAACCACCTATTTCTATATGCAAAAAAAGAATGTAAGCATTTCAGAACTCCCCACAAAAAGTCCAACTCAGTTGTTCCCATATCAACTGCAAATAAATTTAACACAACTGGAAGAGATGTTCTGTACTGTATTGGATTCACCCCATACATACAAGCTACACATTGGCCAAAGAAAATTATAAGTGCACCAGAAGCTATATATTTTCACAAAATGTGCACCCATGCCTGACATGAGGTGACCTGAGGATGTATAGACCTGAGCCCACATATTATATGATCCAGAATCTGACAATACTATTACAGTCCCCTCACACCAGCAAATTAGTGTGGTACCTGGCAAATTACCTTATTTCATGTATTACATGTAAAATGTTTGATCTTTGTAGAATCAAAAAAGATACAACATGAACCCAAACAGGTACTTAAAAAAATACTTTATTTGGAAAATTAAAAAAACAGAATCACATTTAAAATGAAAATACTGAATTTGTATATCTTAAATAAAAAGTAATAAAAAACTAAGAAGAATGATCAGCATGACTGTGGAAGGTATAGGTGACATTATGTAACTGAAGGAAAAAAGGGGAAATAGATTTAGTGTTTCACATAATGTTGGATGATCATAATAAATAGACAAATGATTAAGTAAACCTGCGAATGAATCAAACACTTACACAATAGAATTCAAAATCAGAATTTATAATTATAAAACACAATTTAAGCAAGCACTCTAAAATTCCAAACTGCAACATAAAGGACTATATCACATCACCTCAGAGTGCTTGTTTTTAAACATGATGATCAGGCAGGCATCTTATGTACATTCTGCTGGTATAACTGCATTCTGAGAAGTTAATGAAAGCACTGAATCAGTTTTAGAGACATTCAGCTCTAAAATCAGGATGAGGATGTAATGATGACAACATTGTGCTGTAATATGAAACCACCCTGTAACACTACTATATTCACCGCATGAATGTGTGTGTGTGTGTGTGTGTGTGTGTGTGTGTGTGTACATGTATGTTACAGAGAGTATGTATGCATCTGTTACAGTGGATGGCATTCATTACTTATATATAGAGAGAGAGACTATGTATGCATGAGAGTATGTATGAGTATGTGTGATACAGGACTCTACTCAAGCTGGCATAGAGACATTGAGGCATTCCCAAGTCTAAACCCAGGATAGAGGGGTTGAGTGAAGGTGGTGTGGACTCTGTGCAGGAGGGTCAGTGTGTCAGAGGAGACACTGTAGAAGGACAGAGTGCCAGCTGGCCAGTCCAGATATACTCCTACTCTACTGGAGGGAGGAGAGGGGCCAGGTATGCATGTTTTCCTGTTATTATGCCAGATATAGTAATCGCTGTAAGAGCAGTCCAGACTCCATGAGTTTGTATTCTCTCCAAACACAGAGTCAGCACTCCCTCCTTTCCTGCTGATTCCTTTATATGCCACTGCTAAAGAAAACCTCCCAGTTCCAATCAATTTTTTATTCCACTCAGCCTCCCAGTAACAGTGAGTTCCAGACAGACCCTCTCTGCACAGCACCTGGTGCCAGCAGTCAAATCTCTCTGGGTGATCAGGATATGGCTGCTTCTCAATCACTTGTGTCACCTTTCTGTCCCCCTCAGACACAGACAACTCAATGTTCACTGTGTTGGTGTCTAGTGTGAGCTGACAGGCATCTGCAGAGAAAAGGGAGAATAATGAGATGTGTTATTTTTAATATTCTTGTAATATGTAATCGTGTGTGTGTCTGTGTCTGTGTCTGTGTCTGTGTGTGCATGTGCTTGTGTTTGTGTGTGCATTTGTAAACACTATCTGCTTCTGTACAGATAGACCTGTGTGATTGTCAAAGTAAGTCTCTCTGTCTATTCATGTCTGTTTGTATACATGAGAGAGACAGAGAAAGAAGACAAGAACGTAATAGAAGAGCAGTAAAGAAAAGAGTGATGGGATAAGAAGACAGAGAGGAAACTAAGGTACATATTTCCTCCTCTCTGTCCTCCATCTCTCTCTCCTCTCTCATCACTCAAATTGTGACTGATGTCTTCCATCTGTCTGAGTGAAGTTTGTTCGGTGCAGACACACTTACATTTCCTCAGTCCTGGTTTGTTCCTGTTCTCTCCTCCATGATCCACACTGTAGGAACAGCACAGCAACAGATAGTGACTGGGTGACACACAGACTGTCTATGCAGGGTGGAAACTCTGAGCCCTGTGACAATGGGACAGCTCCTCACACTGTCACACCTCTGCTGTCCTCTGTACTTACAGCCTGTCTATGAGGTGCTGCGTAGAAACTGAGAGCTCTACACACTGTCACACTGCTTCTGTCCTCTGTACTTACAGCAGCGTCTGCAGTTTACAGCTGGGGTCCTCCAGTCCAGCAGAGAGCGCTCTCACTCCTGAGTCCCCTGGGTGATTGTAGCTCAGATCCAGCTCTCTCAGGTGTGAGGGGTTTGAACGCAGAGCCAAAGCCAGAGAAGCACAGCCTATCTCTGTGACTCAACAGCCTGACAGTCTGCAGAGAGATGGAGATGAGAGCTCTTTGATCACCCAGGATCGGAGATACAGCATTCTATTATACACCTTACAGTAGCTTAATATAAAACATTGGTCAATGGAATTAGTGAATATCATTCTCAAATACCAGCATCATTCTGAGTGTGTTCAATCTGAAACACTATACATATTTCCCTTTTCTCAAAATTCAATATGAATACACCTGGAAAGGGCACAGTTGACAAAGCAAAAGGACAGAGCCGAGCTGTAAGTTGGAGAGTTTGGAAAGAAAGCAGGGACACGCTGGTGTCTATGTGTCTAACATATCTGTATGATACTGCTGTACAGGTCCTGACTGTATTAAGGATCTGAATAGTATTTGGAATGACCCCTGTCTGTGGTCACTGTACTGTGGAGTGTACAGACATTTTTAAAGAGGAGGAACAAGAAAATGTTGTTTCAGTACACTGTGGAGCATACATAAATCTATTTTCTAAGTCCTGACATTATAACAACATTAAAATTATTAAACAACATCAGCAGAAGAGTGTTCCTCACCCTAGTCTCTGCAGTTTACAGTGTGGGTCCTCTAGTCCAGCAGAGAGCGCTCTCACTCCTGAATCCTGCAGCTCATTGTCTCTGAGCTCCAGAACTCTCAGCTCTGAGTGGGATGAACGCAGGACTGAGGCCAGATCATCACAGCAGCCCTCTGTGAGATTACATTCTTCAAACTGGAAAGAAGGAGACAAGAGCTCTGCTCATTACACATATACACACACACAATTCATACAAACATGTGGGTGAATATGTATTTTAGTATGTGGTAGTTTGTCACAAATTAAAAAAAAATTAGAGAAAGGAAATGCTTAATATCTACAGTACACTATGTACATGAAAGTGGTCTAGCTATCATGATACCATGATTAAGACTCTTAAGCACAGACTTCACATAAACTGCCCCACTAAACACAGACTTATCTTTCTCTTATCTTTTGTCTTTCACCCTTGACCAAGGCACTGGCAAAAAGAACTGGAGGTGGTCCTGGGCGCTGCACTGTGGCTGCCCATCTTTTGGTGTGTCTCACTGCTGGTGTGTGTGTGTGTGTGCATCACTGTGTGTGTAGGATGGGTCAAATGCAGAGGATGAATTTCCCCATGAATCAATAAAGTATATGATTATTATTATGAATATTATTATTTCATTCAGTAGAACATGATGATTGAAATCCAATAACAATAATACAAAATATGATCACCTGACATCTGTATTTTAGACTGTAATCAATTAGATTCTGTTTCAAAATAAATAAAATAGGTGGAATAGTGTCTTTTATGAGGAAATAAAATGTATTTTGCACTTTTATATACATTTAATGGAATTATAATTTATCATTTATCATTTTACCATTGCTATGATAAAACAAACACATGATTGTATACAATTTGTTCTTTTTAGTTTTTTTTTTTCCTTTTTTGAGTGTTTTTTCTGTTTTGCAAGCATTATTCATGTCTCAAAGATTGTTTGGGTATCAAAAATACCTTTCATTTTATTTTTGTGTCATTTTATTTTTGTCTCATTTGCCACCATGATTATTTTGGATAACCCTGATCAGAAAATCTTAGATGTTGTTGGAATACTTCACACAGAGTCAAATACTCCATTGGGGTGGAGTAGGGGTGTTAGGTCTGCTGAGCTCCAAAGAAATTCTATGAAGCAATTAAAAAGGGCAGTATTGCAACGTTTATGGCAAGGGTTCTAGCATTCACCAGATCAGTGCAGTTAATTAGTTCAGTGTCTCTCCACCCCCTACAGCAAGTATGCTAATAAAGGACAGGGGGAGTGCACAAATTATTGGGTTTCATAGGGTGTGTGGTCACTAGTGGACAGGTGAAGGTTAGGAGGCAGGGTCATCCTGATTAAAAAGAGAAACTTCTCTATATTAAGTCTGTTGGCACCTCATGTTGTAAGAGAACAGACCTGTTTTGTTCAGTCCATACAAAAAAATCCAAATATCTCCATTACCTTTTTACAATTAATGCAATGTTTCACATTTCACTGTCAACATTTAGATTAAACACGTTCGTATCGGAATTTCAATTCCCAATTTTCATTTTTTCATTTCCATGGAAATTTACCATCAAAAGTATCTGCTTGCACTGTGAAATTCACACACTGCATGTAGTTTACGTGCTGCAGATCATGGCGGTGAAGAGAAGGTGCTTTATTTTGCCAGCTTTGCAAGTAATTATGCAGTAAAGGAGCTTAATAACAATTCACTGTAACTCTGCACAGAGCTATAATGTATCGTTAAAATGTTTTTACCAAAACTGATGTATTACACAGCACTACTCACCTCAGTCTCTGTAGTTTACAGTTTGGACTCTTCAGTCCAGCACAGAGCCGCTCCACTCCTGAATCTCCCAGGTTATTGTAGCTGAAGTCCAGCTCTATCAGGTGTGAGGGGACTGACTGGAGAGCAGAGGCCACAGTGTCACATGACTTCTCTGTGAATCTACAGCAGTTCAGCCTGCAGGTTGGAGACATTTTATATAAACCAAGGTATTTTAAATGCAATACTGATGGTGTTCAGCAATAAACTTACTACTACATTAGGTCTATACTTCTCTGAGGTGCAATACTGTCTGAAGTCTGTGCTACATTCTGCAACTTGGGCCTAAAAATGAGTTGTCATACTTGACTAATTTAGGGTAGTTGTAGAGGCATGGTTCTCACCTAGTTCTTTCCCTCCCACTGTAAAATCAAATACCATCCTACAAGCTGATCTCTGCAGCACCAGTGGCCACTGTGCATGTTTTATAAAGGCCACACCTGCCTTGCTAGTTCATTGGTTTTGTATCCACCATTGCCTTTCACATTTACAATATGCCAGATTCATTTCAAACTGTATCCAGTCATACAGAGACACTTCACTGCAGTGGTGACAGTGGAAATAATGGGTATTTTCGTGTAACAGCAGTGTCACTATGAGGTAACTCTCACTGTTCAACACTGTTAACATGACAGCTCTTGTCTTATCAAGAAACAGTCTTAAGGAAATTAAACACACTGTCATTAGCCCAATGGCTATAGCTTATATACACTAACATCTTGGTAGGTAACCTACCAAAATCATGTACAGAAAGTATTCTACACACATTTTAGGAAGACAAATGACAATCTATGGAAGACAAATGACAAATGACAATCTATGTTAATTGTACTTAAATGGTGAGTTCATCTTGCCTTGATTAAATTAATGTCCCTATCAATAATTGTCATTTTCAGAGTACTCCAGCTACCCAATGGCCTTTAAGAAACCATTCAATTTTAACAGTGAGCAGAGATCATTACTTTTCATTGTTCTGTACCCAGCTCCTGTTTGCTAAACATTTAGTAGCAATTTCACATTAGAAAGATCGTCTGCAAGTTCTGGAGGGCATATGGTATGATGGAGTATTAGGGCCACATTGAGAAAAAAAAATTCTGAGATTTCGAGAATAACGTCGTAATATTACAAGAAAAAAGTCATAATATTACCAGAATAAAGTCGTAGTATTATGAGAATAAAGTTGTAATTTTATTAGAAAAAGGTCGTAATATTTTGAGAATAAAGTCGTAATATTACGAGAAAAAGTCATAATATTACGAGAATAAAGTCATAATTTTAGGTTACGTGTTATTTTAGAGGGGGAATATCAGAAGAACTGATATTGACTGATGTGTGGCACGGCACTACGCCTGAGACGAACAGCAGTTGCCAGAAGCAGACTCGGGCTGCCATTGTATGAGGGGCCATTTAGGAAATATTTCAGACTTTTGTTACACATTCACATATGAAACACGTACGCATTCACATGTGAAACTTTCACACACGCATCCACACTACTGAAAACTCACACACATATATGTGAAATGCTCATATTGACACATGTGAAAGGCATTCACACACACATACTTATGAAATGTTCGTACAGATACACATGGAAACGGGCGCATTCGTACATATGAAATGCGTATATAGACTTGTATAAAACACACAGAATTCTTCACACATAGTTAAAGTTTCATACTGAAGCATGTATGTGAGTGTGCAGTGTTACAAAAGAGTGTTTCACATGCGTCTGTATGAGCATTTCATATGTATGTGTGAGTCCGTTCCACCTGTATGTGTGAATGTGTTTCATACAAGTCTATATGCACGTTTCATATGTATGAATGCGTCCGTTTCATGTGTATCTGTATGAACATTTCATAAGTATGTGTGTGTGAATGCCTTATACAATGGCAGCCCGAGTCTGCTTCTGGCAACTGCTGTTTGTCTCAGGCATGTCTCAGTGCCGTGCCACACATCAGTCAACACTCCATGCAGTTTTCTTCTGATATTCCCCCTCTAAAATAACACGTAACTTAAAATTATGACTTTATTCTCGTAATATTATGACTTTTTTGTCATAATATTATGACTTTATTCATGTAATATTATGACTTTTTTCTCATAATATTACGACTTTTTTCTCGAAATCTCAGAATTTTGTGTGTGGCCCTAATACTCCGTCGTAATATGGGTACCAAATGCATTTTTTTGGGACACACTTAATGGTCAGTCCCAAGAGGCTTTGCATTCATGGATGCTTTCACACTGATGTTGTTTGATCAAGGCTGACCGATCAGTTCAGAACAGATGTTGCACAGATTCATTATCATTCATGTATTAAATTAATCATGGAAGAGTCAAACTAATAGTTTTTGTCTGCTACGATCCCATCCTGATGATATAAAGACCAGTGGATCTGAAAAGTGCCTTCTCTGAATCAATGTAGGAACAAACAAACCATTTCAATGACAGCAGCTAACCTCTAATTGAGGTTTCATAATTCATGTCACGTCTATTTAGAGGCTACTATTTATGTTAGGAGCTGTCAAAATGTAAAATTAAAATGTTTTGAGATTATGTTTTATTAGAGTTTGAATTTGTGAAGAGTTTTGATTGAACAAAATTTGCGGTTCAGCAAACATGTTAGCACAAGTAATTAATTAGTAATTAGTAATCTAAACAGTAATTAGATGCAGCTGCAACTCCAAAAAAGGAATAGCTTTACTGTCACAGTACCGATTTCATAACTGGTACTGAGTAATGGAGATGAAGACAAATGAAGATTGTAACGTGGGACCATACCTAAACATTTTACTTTCAAGTTCAAATAACTGAATCAGGTGTTAAATCACTCTGACCAGACACTTGCCATCTGGTCAGTACCTATCACCATACACTGTACAGACTCCCCTGAAATCAAATATCATGGTTGAGAACCAGTCACCTGATAATCCCAAGACTCACTTAGAAGGTGTGCTATCCTGCTTTGCTGCGATAAAGGAATGAAAGGAGAGGGATGAGACGAATGTCAACAAAGAAAGAAGATTGGAGGAAAGTGTACATAGCTATAATCACTGAACTGAATTTACTAAAAGAGATGTATCACACAGCACTACTCACTTCAGTCTCTGTAGTTTACAGTTTAGACTCTTCAGTCCAGCATAGAGCTGCTCCACTCCTGAGTCTCCCAGGTTATTGTAGCTGAGGTCCAGCTCTATCAGGTGTGAGGGGGCTGACTGGAGAGCAGAGGCCACAGTGTCACATGACTCCTCTGTGATATTACAAATGTTCAGTCTGCAGAAGAGAGTTCAGACTTAATTTAATATGAAAACATATTCTATTTGAAATGTAATACCAATAGCATTCAGTAATAAACTAGTATGAGTGATTATAAGGTCTGCAGTTCTCCAAGCTTCCACAATCACAGTTTGGGTTTGTGTCTTGTCCCGACTAATAGTAATAATGGATTACCAATTGTGCATTGACAAAAATTAATATTGTAAATTTTCCATTCCACATCAATAAGAGCTGATGGAAACATATACAATCTCATCTCTTTCGAGAAGTAGTTCTTGCTGTAAGCCAGCAACTGAACTCTACTGAGTAGTATGAAATAAAAGTGACATGGCACTCAAACCCATTGTATATCATTGTATTTCATATCACTTTTGGCACTACTAGGGGTTTGATATCTAAAGAAAGCAAGGAAAAAAACATAACGCATCATGAGCTGAATGTATCTTCTCATGCCTACTTTTAACATAACATTTATGGCTTGTTTTAAATGTTACATCTTTTAGTAGCACAAATGTGTAGTATGTAGAAGTTGTTTTACTTTAGCTACTTAGTCAGTAATATGTTCAAGTTCTACAAAATTGTCAGAGTAAAATTTCTTTTCTTTTTAGCAGCCAATCAGTGCCCTGTTAGGTTTGTCTAGTTGCAATAAGGCTGCAGTATACATCAAAATGTTCTTAGATCTTCCAAGTCTTAAATTCTTGGATTTGAAACACACACTTGATTTTTTATGACTGAAAATACAAAATTCATGGAACATTTTCTGAAGGTGTTGTAGTACTAATATTTATCATACATTTTAAGTCTTCTATTTTAAGTTTGGCAGTTTTAGGGGGTATGGCTAAGATTTGTTCTTAGTACTTTGTTTTCCTATAGAATACAAACAGATTCTGCTAAACATAGACTACTGATTATGATTATTGTCTCAATTTTTAAGAGCACAACATTACTTACATGGCCTTCCTGCAGTTTTTGACTCCTGGTAACAGTCTCTGATGGCCTGCTGCTGATGTGTTGTACATCTTCAAGTCAAACACATCCAGGACCTCCTCTGACATCAGTAACACAAAGGCCAGAGCTGAACATTGGTCTGGTTCCAGCTCTTTATCAGAAAGCGTTCCTGATCTTAGGGAAGTCTGGATTTCCTCCACAATGAGTTATCATTGAGTTCACTCAGACAGTGGAACAGATTGATGGTCCTCTCTGCTGAAGGTTCCTTTCTGATCCTCTCCTTTATGTACTTAACTGTTCTCTTAATGCTCTGTGATCTGGCAGGAATCATAACACATTTTAACAATGTCTTTAGTCTTTTTGGTCTGCTTTCTGTGCAGACCAGTAGTGCTGGTAGGAGAGATTGATTGGACTCCAGTGAGAGGCCAAGAAGGAATCTGAGGAAAAGGTCCAAGTGCCCATCCCTGCTCTGTAAGGCCTGATCCACTGCACTCCTGTGTAATGCAGACAGCTGCATTCTGGGAAGGGGAATAGCAATTGGTCTGAGTACATTTTGTTTCTTCTTTACACATGAATGAAATGAACAAAACAAGGCAGCCAGATACACCTGGATGCTCAGATGCACAAAGCAGTAGAGCTTCTCTTGATGCAATCCAGTCTCCTCCTCCTCTGTGCACACTCCAGAGTACACTGAAGCTTCACTGACATCAATGCCACACTCCATCAAGTCCTTTTTATAGAATTTCAGATTTCCCTTTTTCAGTTGTGTGAAAGCCAGTAGCCCTAGTTTCAGGATTATTTCTTTGTCTGACTCCAGGAGTGCTTGTGAATCTGTCTCATTTACCTCCTTATATTTCTGATTCTTCACATTAATCTGCAGGAGCAGAAAGTGAGTGTACATTTCAGTCAGAGTTTTGGGGATTTCTCTACAGTCAGCTCCACCCATCAGATTCTCCAGCACAGTAGCAGAAATCCAACAAAAGACTGGTATGTGACACATGATGTAGAGACTCCTGGATGTCTTCATGTGTGAGATAATTCTGCTTGCCAGATTCTGATCACTGATTCTCTTCCTGAAGTACTCCTCCTTCTGTGGGTCACTGAACCCTCGTATCTCTGTTACCCGGTGGATACATTTAGCAGGGATCTGATTAGCTGCTGCTGGTCGGGAGGTGATCCAGATGAGAGCAGAGGGAAGTATATTCCCTATGATTAGGTTTGTCAGGAGCATGTCCACTGATGTTGACTTTGTTATATCACTCCACATCTTATTTTTCTTAAAATCTAGGGGAAGTCGACACTCATCCAGACCATCAAAGATGAATAAGACTTTGACTTTATTCTTCACTTGTTGAAACTGTAATAGACTTTTAATCTCTTCTCGTTCTGGGCAATATATCTGGAGAAGTTCTATCAGACTGAATTTTTCCCCCTTCCTTAAATTAAGATCTCGAAAAGGAAGACTGAAAATGAAATGAACATCCTGATTGGCTTTTCCTTCTGCCCAGTCAAGAATGAACTTATGCACAGAGATAGTCTTTCCAATGCCAGCAATCCCCTTTGTCAGCACAGTTCTGATAGATTCTGTTTGACCAGGTAACGGTTTAAAGATGTCATTGCAGAGAATTGGGGTCTCCTGTGTGGTTTGTCTCTTGGACATTCTCTCAATTTGTCTCACTTCATGTTCCTTATTGACCCCCCCACTTCCACCCTCTGTGATGTAGAGCTCTGTATAGATTTTATTGAAGAGGTTTTGTTTGCCCTGCTTTGCTAAACCCTCAAATAAAAATTTTAAATTTTCCTTCAAGTATGTTTTCAGAGTCTCTTGGTCTTTTCTTATGCACTCATCTGAGGAGAAGAAATGTGAGAAATAATGATGTTGAAAAACAATAATTTTTGTAATTAAGGTTAGACACACAATTAATACAAATATTTCTATAAATATTTGTATTAATTAATTGAGGCATTGCTGGTATATCTGCATTTTGAAGGTGGTTACCGTCACCAAAATATGTCCTTACAGCATGTGTAAATGCAGCTGCCAAATGTACAATTTAGGTAATATTTTTCTGGTACAATTTTTGTTCTGTCTTTGCTGATGCAGTTGCATGAATCTGACATCCTCCACAAAAGGCTGCATATCATTTGCCAGCATCTTACCAATGGCTGTGTGAAATTTTCTATGTGTTCAGACAGCTTTCCACAACTCAGTGACAGTCTTCACATATTCAGTGTTCAGTATTCTCCTTAATTATAACACTATATTATTAATACATATTTACATTCTGTAAAAAAACAAATTGCTAAACAAAGAGGAAATACATTCCATGTTCTCATTAACTCAAAGTTAAAGGCAGTTTGGTGAGTTCAGCAACCTCCAGAATGGATGAAAATTGTGTTTGCATTGGAACAAAGCAACCTTCTGCATTTTTTGTCAGCCAAAATGAAGGATAAATCGAATTCAGACCTTAGCCGATATACCAATATGTTTCTTACCTTCGTTTTTGGAAATGTGCCCTGTAGATGAAAGAATACAGAGTTACACACATTCCTACTAAAACATATATTTTAATGAGAATATTTATAACATTGTTCAATGTAAAACATATACTACTTCCTGATCAGTGGAGAAAGCTCATTTGGAGATGAAAGAACACAGAATTAATTCAATGATAAGAGAATGACTGAAAGTCAGTGACAAAATCTGTAACTAATCCTGCAGCAGGTTTTATACAGTTTTTAAAAATGTTTCTAAATGCAACATTGTGTTTATAAGATGCACACTCACAAACACCCACAAATGCAAATACACAGATACCCTTCTTACCTTGGTTTTCAAAAACATGCCCTGCGAATGAAAGAACAGGAGTAATTAATGGACAAGTGAATAACTTAAGTACATTAATTGATTGAAAACATTGATTACACCTGTGTTAGAAATTCTGCAGCAAGACTGAGACTCATTCAGATCCTCTGCTGCTGCTCTGATTCTGACACTCTCATACAGTCATTTAGAAGATATTTCACTCACAATCCCAGCATGTATGACCTGTATGGTTCTATTTATAAATCCAATTCATTTCCCTCTTGTGAATGTGTTAGAACCATTCTTACCTTTGTCTGAACCAATGCTCACACTGACAGTCAAGTTACCCGCAACATTACATCTGTCAATCTGAGGTACCACAGCATTGCCTCCAGTCTGAGCTGTGATGGAGGAAAGTAGAGAAGCTGATCGCAGTTCAGTAAGCTGCTCAACACATTCCTCTCCTGTTAGATATAAGGAAAAGGAAAAGAGATACAAAACAGAAATTCTGTGTTAGGGACTCCCTACTTATTTTGATTTAGATGTGTGAATCACTCACTCTAATGCTTTAGCCTCTGGTGTGCCAGTGACTCAGTTTAGTGATTTCAGTGATTGCCACTCATGGGTTAGAATGGAATATGATGACACCCAACTGTTAAATTACAGACACATAGCTAACTCAACAATTGTTTAGGATGGTGCCATTACTGGCAGTCCTCTATGTCTTTTGATGATAGTACCATACCAAGTACATAAATGTACTATTTATTTTCAGCTGCCAGTATGTCTCACCACACCCAGCATGCTATATTCTTTGGACGCTTATACACTGCTTGTATTTGTATTTATTTAAAGAACTATAACAAAGCAGAATGATTAACCAGATTGTCACTACAGGCACAGAGGTAGAGATTTGCCATTGAATCCTTTGTTTCTAAGGGGAGGGGTTGGGCCCCTGGTAACGTGGTGATGCAGTGCCATGCTACCAGACTCCATAGACACAATGCATCTAGGGCTCTGTGATTCTGCATATACATGTAGCTAAATGTCTGCGTAAATGGCTGGATCTCTCAGATGCATACTGTAGCTATACTATAGAGAGAGATTTGAATTGTCCCAGGCAGATAATGTACTAAGCTTGTGGTGGGGATGCCTGCTCTTGCTAGAAGGTAGTGGAAGAACCAATGGTCTGACATCAAGGTGATGCTCTAAGCCTATAGGTTGACAAATGGATTAGGTCTCATCTACATTTACTTAGTTATCACCCTCTTGTAACCCCTGGTTCCATCACACGGATCTGGCTACTTCATAGTTCCAAAAATGACAAAAAGTGAGAGAGGTTGCAGAGCCATCTCCTCCAGAGCCCCTCATCTATAGAATAACCTGTCTGTTCATGTTCCATTTCAATTTAAACACACTTATTCAACTTGTGTTACTTAAACCAGAGAATCTAGACTGAGGAAAGTTTTATAATAAAACTGACATCAAAAATATTCCCTCGTTGGACTAATGGGCAATGATGAGGCAAAGGGATGTCCTAGAACCTTGTGGCTGTTCAGCAAAGTTGTCCCTTTCTATGTAGGCATGATATCACCTACATAGAATCAACATCATGTTTAAAAATGAGTCAAAGACGAGACCTGATTCACCAAGCCATTTTTAAAAACATGTCAGTTTGCTTCTGTGAGACTTGATTCACTATACTGTTCTTAATGAGCCAAAGTCTGCTTCAACAGGACCTGATTCACCACCTGAGCACATGCTGGAGTCCACCATGATGGATCTCTGGTAAAGCCTGTAAAGAAAGTGCCTATATCGGCACTTTTTCGTAATTGAACGCTCACTTTCTGAATTGTTTGAGCACCCCTCAGTGAGTGAGAAAGGAGATTTATTAATTTATCATTCCTGAATGACTGTCATATATACATATATATATATATAAATATATATATATATATATATATATATATATATATATATATATATATATATATAAAAGCTAAGTATGAAATATGAAGGTTTTAATATCTTCATTGATTGTATATGCTGATTAAATGTTCTTAATGGCTTATTAATTCATCATTCATGATTGGGCGTGATAAGCTTGGACTGCTGAATAAGCTCTGCATTTCCTCATTACTCAGTGAGCTGGCTGGAAATGACAGAGCTGCGGAAAACTAAGAAAATAAAACACATACTGGAACAAATATATCCTGTTTATTATAAGAATGACTTCATCCCATATAGTCAGTAACCTGCCAGCTCATATAAACTGGGCAGCTGCTACAACCAAACACATTCCATGTTCTGAAACCACAGGAGCTATTGTTTAACTTTGTACATTTGTCACCAGCAGAAGTGACTTGCTTATGTTATCGTGTAAAATGAATACACAAAAATCTTTTATGCATCTTACTCTTTTCTTGGTCTTTTTCCATATTGTTCCTTCTCTTAGTCTTCCTTTATCTCCTTCAGAATCTCCACAATCGGGTCATCCAACACAGAGGCCTTAAAAGATGGCGATATGGTCATCAGTGACTCCGTAACTCAGTAGCAGATCATAGTGGACATAAAGTGTTTCACTGTATGCGAGCAATGCAATTATTATAGCCAGATATGTGTAGGAAGAAACCAAGTTTAGGCAAATGCACTTGTATGAACTCTACAGTCTTTTCTAACCCCACAGTGTGTGCACCTTCTGTACTCAAACAAGTTAGGATTACAGTGCCTTCTTTTCTCCTGACAGTGAAAACCAAAAAAAGCACAACAACCTAGGGCTTTTCAGTGGCACTTTTGGTGCTTCAAGAAAAAAAGCACACAAAAACCTGTCAATCTCATTTTTGCCACATTGGCACATTGCCACAATGGGATAAAGTACTGTTTTTAATAGGGCTATACCAGACTCAGAATTTTGTCAGTTGAATCAGATTTGGCTGTTCAATATGAAGATTCGAGTATTCGTTCCTTTTTTTCATATAGACTATCTGGCAATCAGAAAATCCATTGGCATGAGTTTCAGCAATGATTTCGACCACATTAACATAGTCAAATGCAACACAGTCATTGGAACATTTTTTAAGCATTTAACCCTTTCGCAGGTACAGTCACACCGGTGTAATTAGCTGTTTAGCGCGTATGCTAAAACCAGTGCAATTAGAAAACTAGATTGGAAAAATTCTAGCTAATTTTAGATTTGAGGAAACAGCAATTTCACATTTAAAAAATATAGCAAATGCTAACTGAAAACTATGAGAAGCTTAATAAAGCTAATGAAAACATAACGAACCACGCGCGCTACATAGCATAAAAAATAAGTTAAGCTACGTGCGAAAGGGTTAAATTAGCCTTGTACAGTAAATAGAGTTATTGCCTGCATTATATGTATAGTAAATCTGCCCAGATAATTGCAGAATGGCTGCCTAGCTATGCAACTTACCCATTTCAAGTGATTTGCCATGTTCGATGTTGTTGAATGATAAGGGAATTCTTGCATACAAAGTTTGCATTTAACTTTGTTATGGTTGTCCTTCAAAAGTTCGAAATGCCGCCATACTTTAGACTTCTTTTGAGACATGGTTATAGCTAGCCTAGTTTACTAACCACTCCTCCTCAGGTTTCAGCTCTCATCAGTTAACCACCAGCGCATGTTGTCACGTGGATTTTTTTTTAGCAAGCGCACCAGCTAGCCCTGCTAGAATATAAAATTATATTTATGATTCCCCTTATTTATAATTCCTCATTGA
This sequence comes from Megalops atlanticus, assembly GCA_019176425.1. Taxonomy (NCBI): domain Eukaryota; kingdom Metazoa; phylum Chordata; class Actinopteri; order Elopiformes; family Megalopidae; genus Megalops; species Megalops atlanticus. The sequence goes on along the minus strand of CM032879.1, from coordinate 4,439,616 downwards.
AATGTTATCCCTGTGTATTTTTGTAAGCTTCTATCTGTTTTAACCTGTTATTGCAATGCACACTGACTGACCAAAAAAAAAAAACACTGCTTCACTGTCGACTGACGGGTCTCCAACAGATGATTCGACTCGTTGACTTTCAGGGGGCAGCCCTGGTTTTTAATCATATGGAATGACTGGTTCACATGTTTAATTCATGAATACAGCAATAACAATGCACATATCAAGCGAATACAATTCAATTCCAATCAATTAAACTTAAATTATACTGTGAGGACAATTACCTAATATTATTTGCCTTCATGCCAAGAGAATGTCAAGTTAAGATTTTGTGGGAAGATTAGTACGTTGCTATTATAAACTATATTGTACCTAGCCTCTAAAACAAACTGACGAATCGGCCTCTAAAACGAACACCATTGAAGACGTATAATATTCATATATATTTGTTGGGTTTGCCTTGACTAAAGCTGACTGATCATGAGCTGTGTTAAATTGAGACTGCAATGGTGTTCCCTCCACATATAAGAGTAATACAAGAATGAACAACTGCATGCAGTGATCAAAAACACTGGGACAGACAGACTTTGCCACAGTATTGTTATTCATTGTGCTGTGCAGACTAATCTAGCATTTACAATTTCTGTGAGCTTCTATAAGAAGAGTTCACATGCTGTATAAAGCAGCTGCATGCACTCCTTGTGCTCCTGAGGGTGACCAATGCACTTTCAGTCCTTTTTCAGGCACAATGAGTTTTGGAGAATTCCCCAGGAGTACCCCAGCCAACTGACACACAGTAATTATAAATATCAACGTTAATGTGTATTCAATGCAGAGTGGGCATCAAGGGGGGGCATTCGCGGGCCATGCCCCCCATAATGAGTTATTGTGCCCCCCCCTCGCAGGCCAGGCCTTTGGTTCCAAACTTTGCGTTTTATTAATTAATTTATATTTATCATATTAAAAGTGAAAACCTTTTCACCAAATGAAATGAAATAAAAACAAAAATAAGAAAAGAAAAAAACACACCCTGTTGGTCATATTTGTATAAGGTCACATTTGGGGAAGTAGTATGCTCATTGGTCTGGTGCTTTGGTGCTACTGGTTTGATTTGTTGATTTGTTGTCATTACGTCAGGATAAGCACGCGCATAACATACAGTTAGCATTAGCAAGTCAGACAGCACTTGGCACTAATATGCCAGCCTTGGCTTTCAGGATTATTACGCAAAATGTTGAATGATTTTTGGGTCTGTCTGCATTTATTTGGTAAGAGTGGAGTATATAGTCTATTTCAAATGATGTTGTAATGATGCGCACAGTGCAGTGTGTGTGTGAGAGAGTGACGGAGAGAGAGAGAGAAAGACGTGGCTTGCACGTAGGCTATATTTTGTGCACAGTGCAGTGTGTGTGTGTGTGTGTGTGTGTGTGTGTGTGTGTGTGTGTGTGTGTGTGTGTGTGTGTGTGTGTGTGTGTGAGAAAGAGAGAGACTTTGCAGCATGTTTTGAAATTGGAACTGGTCTGGTGTGTTGGTTGCTGATGGCAAACTCATATTATCAAGCATTTACATCATAGATTGAGTTCTCGAACGGCAGTTCTCTTGAACGGCAGTCTACTGGGAAATGTCTTGATCAAGCTCCCCATGTTAATGTGAGAAGATTTGTCATGGGAAATAGTGCACTATGAGTGACGCAACAGAACACTGCAGTGGTTAGATGTGCTCCTTCAGACATAGCCTAAGACTTGTAGTTGGTGTTTGTCCTTGTAACTAGTTAACTTTAAAAAAGCATCTTAATGAGCTAATTCAATTTTCACTGCTCACCACTGGTCTCTTGCCATATTTAGCAAATTGACACATTGCTGATTGAAGTCAATTGCCAGGAATTTCCTGCTTTTGACATCAGGATAAAAAGTTAAGTCTCCAGGCGACTGAGTTTGTGTTATGTTGTAGGGTCATGTCCTTTGGCTAAATTCTAGGCTTGTGCCAATATTCAGTATTAATATATGTTGCAATATCTGTGAGCCTTCAGTCAGTAATGTTACCTAGCTGCATGAAGATAACAATGCCATCCTCTCTGGCATCAGGGTAAGGGGTTTAGTGAATTCAGTCTCTGTTAAGATAACCTCATGGTATGTTGGAAGTCATGTCAGTCAGCTTAATGAACAATGTCCTTGATCTCATTAATTAGTGTCATGGTATCACTTCATTTACTTATTACAATACAGAGCCAGTCTTCCAACAAGTTACAACATAAACACTGAGCTAATGCGCAAACCACAAACTTGACTGATGCCCACCAGCTACCTAGCGAATATGGCTGACAATGTATTACTCTTACTTGTCAGCTGGTGACTTTATTTTATTTCCAGTCTGCTACCTACATTGTAACCTAACCAGTTAGCTACCTTGATAACAGCATGTGCAAACGTACATCCCTGTCCTGATATGCACACATTCACCATTTATACACTAATCACCTTTATTGACAAGGGGTATGGCCACTATTCTCTAGATGTGATATGTCTATGCTTGTTGTTTGTAATTTGATATGGCCACCTTTTTAAGTACCAGCTTGGATCATACCATACACTGTAGCAATTCCTTGACCACATCTTGTCTGTCCCTCTCCTTCACTTCGTACTTCAAAACTCTTCTGTCAATTTTCACGTGTCAAACTGTGACAGAATACTAGATAGAATCTTTTCTATTTAGCCAATATACCACGGTTGAAAAAATGACACTGCAGAACAAGTACATTTATCCCTGCTTGTGCATTTCTTTATATTTACTGCGAGAGTACAACCTTACAGATACAACAGTATCAAATACAAAGACCGATTCTTACATTAAAGCAATATCACTACACATGTACGCTACACTCTCCGATGTGCTTCAAAGACATACAACAAAACTATGTCATCAATATATCTATGTCGGTTCTTCATCAATCATAAGAACAACCCCAGTAGCACTTATTATTGTGGTTCTTCTTCATGTATTGATTACTTTGTTGGCAGCACAAATTTCAATACGCCATGCTTTTACCGTTTCCAGTATTCTTAGAATTACGCAGAGCTCACAATTGATACTTGGAGGTAACAAACATCGAAAGACCTACTTTTCCTCTGAAGAAAAAACAAAGGCCAATTTACCTGACAGTATTCAAGGAACATTGGACAGGTTTGTTTTATAACAGTGCCTATCCAGTATCAGTGCAAATTGGATTCATTTCGGTATCATTAGGTGCAAGGATGAAACTATTTTTCAAGTGATAGTACAGTAAATAAGTACTTACCCCATGTGACTAAATTTTTGTTTCCTCTGTACGTACTGCGTTGTTTTATTCTTCATTGTCTCTTTTCTTCACCCCCTTCTCCTCCGTTTGTTTTCAAATGGCAGAGTAGATTTCTACTTTCAGTTTCATCTTCTGGGCAGAAGCTTTCTTTTTTGCCTTTTTACTTTATCAATTCGCCTGTTTCTGGGCGGAGTTTATACAAACAAATTATATATCTTTTTATCTAGTCACACAGGCTAATTAATTCCACTCTTCAGTTATTCCGCTAAACTTTTATGTATTAGTTCCACAATGAGTTTGAGAAGACGCCTTGGTCCTTGTGAAATAGCTGCATCCATCGTCGACTAGAAATATTCACCTTCATTCGCCTTCTTAGCCTCTGACCTTTTAATTACAAAATGTGTTTCATTCATACATGATGACAAAGATTCGTGAAATACGAATCTTATTTGCAAGTGAAGCATCATTTTAGTGTAATGGTTAATAGAGAAAATTATGTTAAAGGTATTTGTCTGCCTTTAAATGAAGTGTCGTGTAAGGTGTTTCTGGACCAATACAGTTGTCACTATCGAAAACAGGGTTTTCCTTTCATATGGGCCATTTTGATAGCCCAGCCTGCATGATTGGGGATGTATTAACACAAATATGAATATATTACAAAACTCTTTTTATAAAAATCTTTGTTCTTAACATCATCATGTACATTTTTGACTGTGTGAAGCAATTGTGTTGTGCACCTATGGCAGCTGTCCGGTATTGTTGTCAGTCCTTCCATGTGATGTCCTGCTTGTCATTTTTTGTCTTCTGGTCTGTCAGTGTGGGTGTGTCATGTTTTATTTTTCTTGGTGCATGTATTTTCATTTTTGTTTTCAGCCATCGCTCCACCTCCTGTCCCGCCTATCTGCCCTGCTGCCACACCCACCACCTGAAGCCCATCCTGCACACCTGGTCCCTGTTGTCTCATCATCAGTCTGTGTATTTATACACCTCCATCTGCTGTTTCTTTGCCAGTTCATCAGTGTCTCAGTCTGTTTCGTTCCTGTTTGTTGTTTGCTTGCTCTGTTTTTTTGACTCTGCCTGTTTCCTTGGATTTAGACTCTTGCCTAGTGTTTTGGATTTTCTGCTCATGGATTTTCTGGTTTTGACTCGGACTGTTCTGTTACCAAGATTTTGGATATCCTTCAAATAAACGCCTGGTTTGTCATCCCGGTCTGCGCCTGGGTCCTTCTACCTGGAAGCCTGACAATTGTTTTTGTGTTGGTCAGGAAGTGTGTTGTTGTCCTGTGTTCGTGTGAATATGCTTGTGTTCTGTACAAAAGCCAAGGCTGCATAAGCCAACATGCTGCACCGATATCTCAGACATACCACTCATGAAGCGCTGCAAGGCTGGTTGGTGGAAGGAAATAAACCCCTACCCTATTATCCCTCTTCCCCTATGGTCCTGTGTGTGTGTGTACTTGACCATCACTTTAACACCATGGTCACCATGGATCCATTTTCCAGGCACTTTTATCCTGGGTCACATATCTCGAACACAGATTCATTACCTAGTTTTCCTTGCAAAGAATCTTTTATTTCTTTTTGATATACAAAATCATAAATCATAAAAACATAAATCTGTATGCATATATATACAATAAAACCAATGCTTTCTACACTAACAACATGTTGCGTAGCCTTCTGTCCCTACCTCTGGAAAAAAAATCACACAGTGGGGATGGCAATCTTCGGTTCCAAGTTGCACAAAGAGTCTTCTAGAGGCATCTCTTGTTTTATTCTGTTATTTGCAGCTCACCTACTTATATCCCTGAGTGCATGAAGCATCCTACTGTGTGCTGTAAACCAGAGTGCATGCATTTTCTATCAGCATTATTGGCAAGGGTTATTTAACATTCTTTAGTAGAAGTAGAGAAAAACATACCACTCATTGTTAGCAGTACTACTGAAGGACAATTATAGCCCTCATTTATTATGTTATACACAGGTTAGTGTCGTGTGTGTGTGTGTGTGTGTGTGTGTGTACAAATATATATGTATGTTATGTAACAGTATGAATGTGTGTGTGTGAGTGTATGTACATTTGATTGCATGACAGTGTGTTTGTGTGTATGAAGGCATGTTTTCAGTTATGCCTGAGTGTGTAGTCAGCGTGTGTGTGCGCGTGGGTGTTAGATAAAGGACTCTGCTCCAGCTGGCACAGGGACAATGAGGCATTGTGAAGCCTAACCCCAGCAAAGAGAGGCTCGGTGAATGTGGTGTGAAATCTGTGCAGGAGGGTCAGTGTGTCAGAGGACACACTGTAGAAGGACAGAGTGCCAGCTGGCCAGTCTAGATACACTCCTACTCTGCTGGAGAAGGGGGCAGATATGTCTGTTTTCTTGTTATTGTGCCAGACAGAATAACGGCCAAAAGAGCAGTCCAAACTCCAAGAATTTTTATTCCCTCAAAACTCACCGATAGGGCCTCCTTCTTTCCTACTTATCCCTTTGTATGCCATTGCAATAGAAAACCTCCCACTCCAAAAATACCAACGATCCTGGCCCTCAGCCTCCCAGTAATAGCATCTCCCAGAAAGACCTTCTCTGCACAGCACCTGCTTATAGATGTCAAATCTATCTGGGTGATCTGGATACGGGTGCTCCTTTGTCCCCCATGTGTGTGTCACCCTCCTGTCCCCTTCAGACAACGATAGCTGTCTGTTCACTGTGTTGGGGTCCAGTGTGAGCCAACAGGCATCTGCAGACAAGAGGGAGATTAATGTGATTAATTATTGTTAATATTTATGTAATTATGTGTACGTGGTGTCTGTGGATTTGTGTTTGTATGTGTGTGTCTATGTGTTCATTTGTAAACATTATCTGCAATCAAATGGACAAAATCAGGCACACACATGGATACACGCTCACTCACACACACACAGACACACACACAAACACACAGAAAGACATACACACACAGTGTAGTACGTACATACACGCAGTGTAGTATGTAGTGCATAATACAGTAAAGTATGCATGTTGCACTTGCCCCTGTGCAGATATAAAGATGTGTACATGTATGACAGGTCTTAGTGAAACTTGTTCAGTGGACACAGACTTACATTTCCTGGGTCCTGATTTGTTCCTTCTCTCCTCCATGGTCCACACTGTAGGAACAGCACAACAGCAGACAGTGACTAAGAGATGCAGTGCAGAAACTCAGAGCCCTGTGACACTAGGACAGTTCCACACACTGTCTCACCTCTGCATGTCCGCACAGGTTGCTCCCACTTCTGTGTCCTTTGGTTGCAACGTCTGACAGCCTGCAAAGAGAAGGCGACAAGAGCTCTTCATTCCCCCAGCTCTGGACAAACCACCAGGATCATACACATGGCATTGTTATAGACCTCACAGTAGCTGAATATAAAATAATGAATAGGCTGTGGAAGTAGGGACTATTATAATCACATACAGGCATCAGTCAGAGTAGCTCAATGTCAAAGAAACAACTTGTAATTCCCTTTTCTTACAACAATTTCTTTGTATTGATACTCCAAAGGGTTTTAACATACATGTGGAAAATGCTCAGTTTTGGAAAGTGTGAAGAGAAAACCGGCACACATTGTTGTCAGTGTTTATAAAATGTCTGTATGCACGGGTCTGTAGAATATTAATTACCCAAGATACTTTGAATAAAAGTGATCCTTCTGACCAAATATGCAGATTGTGGAAGAAGTGATGAATCACACAGTACTACTCACCTCAGGCTCTGTAGTTTAAAGTTTGGGCTCTGCAGTCCCGCGAGGATCCTCTCCATTTCTAAATTGCTCAGGCTACTGCAGACTTGGTCCAGCTCTGTCTGTTGTGAGGGAACTGACTGGGAAGGAGAGGCCACAAGGTCAATACTAAACATGAAATTAGAGATGCAACACTGATGGTGTTCACTGATAGTGATGACTGTAAGCCTTACAGTCCTCTGGGGAAGATCTGTGTGCTACACTCTTCAACTGCAGCACTTTCAGCCTAAAAATAAAACATCCTTCTCATCTCAATTCTAATAGTTGTACAGCATCCTGGTGGTCTGATGTATGGGACAAGCGTTCATATTGTGCTTTAATTTAACAATTGAGTATTGAATTAAAATTTTATTTAAACATTGGACATCTTGAATGTTGTTTTCATTTAAGACCATGGGCAAAAGTTTCTTGTTATAAGTGTTCTTTAAGTTCTGTAAGTAATAAATGGAAAAAGTTATATTTGTCTCTCCCCCCCGCCCTTTTTTTTTTTTTTTTTTTTTTTTGCTGATCCGAAAAATGATCCGATCCGTGACTCAAAACCAGGATCCAATCCGATCCAAACTGTGAGTTTTGTGATCCGATGCACCCCTAGTCCCTTCCCAACGGGGTCACTCCTCTCAGACGCCAACCCTATCTGTACTGGTCCCTCAGTGGTGGAATGCACTTCCCACAGGGGTCAGGACAGCGGAATCACTGGCCATCTACCGACACAGACTGAATACCCACCTCTTCAGACCCCCTAACACCTGTTACTTTTATCTATTTTTTATTTTTTTTACATGTAGTAAGTGTTATGGATAGTGTAATCTTGTGACTGCAATGTATGGTAGTGTGTGTACTTGGCTTCCCTTTCTAGGTTGTCTAGTCAGGTTAGTACAAGTTAATTTGTGGTATTACTTGAATGGTGTTGTGCTCACACTCACTGGCCTGGGAGTGTTGTTAGCCTGGTGTGACACTGCTGCTCATTCAACTTGGAATGGATACACTTCTGTTCTCTTGTGCTGGAAGTCGCTCTGGATAAGAGTGTCTGCTAAATGAATGTGATGTAATATAATCAGGTTAAGAGAAGTAGATATAAGTCTGATGGACTCTTGATAGACACAGAGGAAACTAAGGATCTTTTCTCCTCCCTTGTCCTCTGTGCCTCTCTCCTTATTCCATTTCTGACATCTCTTCCATTTGTCTGAAAGAAGCTTGTTTGGTACAGACACACTTACATTTCCTGGGTCCTGGTTTGCTCCTGCTCCCTCTGCCATGGTCCACACTGTAGGAACAGCACAAAAACAGACACAGACTAAATGACACACAGCTATGTATATGGATGTATTTTGTTCAGCAAAATATGCAATTTATCTTTAGATAACACACAAAAGACCATACCAGCATTTTAAATAAAAGAAGCAAATGCTTGAGTTTGACAAAGTGGAGGGGCCCATCCTCTGTTCAAAAAAATTACAGCTTGGAGATGAGATATGGCCTCTTTCAGGATTTGACAAAGGCACATATTAATGCAGATATCCCCTTGGAAAAAGCTGACAATTTCAAAATATGTGTATTTCTGAAGAAGCACATGGAATGTAGGGCAATTCCAACAGTTTACTGACTCAAAAGGAGTATTTGCCAAACTGATCAGGTTGGTATTTACTGTGCACTCACACAAAGACAATACTACAGACCCGATTGAAGCATCTGACTGTTTATCTGTAGTTACAGATGGATTTACAAGTATAAAAGGTCAGTATGATCTGCTATTTGTTTGCTTTGCAAGGACTCAGTAGTGGCGCATTGAGTCATTCTGACTGTGATTTACTGCTATTACATACATTGACAAAGTTCCTAAAGATCAATTCAAAATGAGAAGGAAGCAGGAAAACTCCAATATACAGAACATCGTACAGATGCAACTCCAAAGGAATGTTTTAATCTACCTCTAAATCTACGACCTGAGCCACGTAAAATCGATGGCGCACTTGTTTTTCGGCTATGTATCACCCTATACACGTGCCATTTTACCATAAGCTTTGAGGGAGCAGAGGTGGCTATTTCACCGCACAGAGATGCGTTAATTCAATTCAATTCAATTCATTTTTATTTATATAGCGCTTTTTACAACACAAGTTGTCACCATAAGCAATGATCCCAGGCCTGAGACCCCCTGTGAGTAAGCCTAAGGCAGAACAGTGGCTATTTCAGAACCGCTCAGAGATCTGCGTTAACAGGCAGAGTTAAAAGGCAAACTTAAAGTTGAACAGAGTACTAGAAGACACTGATCAAGGACTATAAATGTTTGAAAGACCCACGATTTCTGATTTCTTAGTCTAAAAGTTACAGTTCCCAAAGGTTACAATATGTGAAGACATTCTGTGAAGCTACCGGAAAACGCTTCATACTAAAACCCTGGGCCTCGTTTTACAAAAGCATCTTACGGCTAAGTTGATCGTTAAAACCTTCTTGCAAAGAAACCTTCATTTACAGAGTGTTACCTGAAAGCATCTTAAATGACTATACTCTTAGAAATCTTGTTGAATTAGCAAGTACCTCTGAGTAATTGTAGAAATCTATGTGCGTCGTTAGAAAGTAAATCGTCCTTTCCGCGTCACAGAGCACCTACAGGAATAATCGCGAGCTACAGGTATAATGCTTTAACAGTGTTTGAAACATGTTTATGCATAGACAGCCCATATATTATCGCAATATCAGTTGACCAACACTCATTTCTGTTTATATAAAAGGCATCAAGCTTTTATCTTGTCTTCATTTTGAACATTTTACATCAATCAATGAATGGCAGCTTTTCCTGCAAGAAATATCAGAAGCGTTGAAGCATTCAGTGGGTAACGCACATAAAGTCAGTTTCCGCCTCTATTGTCTGACTAGTGTCGCAGCAATGCTCAGCGGTAAAAATGTATTCTAATCAATGGATGTAGACTGTCGACATATTATGAATGATTAATGTTTGTAATCACAGCTAAATGTTTTTATTAGGTGAATATATATCCTATTTGTTAATACCGACTTGAATTACAATGAATAGTCATTATTGTATTATAGATATCTTGAAGTGGAATTACGATTTGTAAAAATGAAATTGTCATTTCGACAAGTCATACTTCATGTCAAAAATCATTTTTAGAGTGAAAATTGAATAATGGAGATCTGTAATCATTATTATGACTAGTGACAAAGGAACATCTATAACTGAAATAAATATATCTATAAAACAACAGTCAATAGTTATAGTTACCATCTATTTGTGACTAATTGTTAGATATTTTAAATTAACATTCTGTCTAGTCATAATTTAAATACGATTAGTCAAAATACAATTGTGGCTCGTCAAAATGTATGACAAGCAAGCGTTATTTATTGTTAAAATGGCTTGAAATACCCCAGTATGACTAGTTAGAATTAGAGATAGCTTAAACAGAATATATGACTAGTCATAACTATATTTGAGTTGTCTCGAATTAGTATCATAGACATAATTTCATTATAGATAGGCCTATAAATTTGCATTCGCTAGAGTGATTCAATGTTAAAACCATTTGCCATACTTGACTTCATTTTCCCCTTACCTGATAATTAGGCTTATCAAGATGTGATGTCACAGTAGTGATAAATATTGCTTTCACAAAACTCCAACTAGACGGCGACTAGTTACGTTAAAATTTAAACATCATAAGCAGGCAGTTATGTTTTGTTGTTCTGTGCCGAACTCCTGATAACTAAACATTTGACAGTTTCACATTTTTCACATTTATACTAACTGCGTTGTTTTACTCCTCCTTGTTCAGGTTCGTCTCCGCCCCACCCCAGTTTTCAGTTAGTACCTACGCAGAATCTGCGTTTCTGTTCAACTTTTTGACGTGTGGCAGTTTGCTGGCTGTGGATTTATCGTCTAGTCAACTGTTTATCACACAACTTACGTTAAAAATTCAAGTCTAAGGGAGTTTCTGTTTGAGCCGAAAGTGCGCCTTATAAAGTTAGCATACTTAAGCACAGTCTTCGCACACAATGACAATTATTCAGTTATGAAAGACGTTGATAGAACCTATACGTTACTGGTGAAATGATTAAGGTGTAAAAATGAACACGACTAAGGATCCTTAAAATTTAAGAATATCTGTAACGGACGATTTCTACCACTGTTTAAAATTCAAATATCGTCCAGTAAACAGGCGTTTCTAAAGTCACTGTGCCGCACGATAAAGCTTATGGCTGTATTTCAGATTGGTTTGTGGTAATTTCAGTTTTAGTTTAATTTCAAATAATCAGTGTCAAAATGTATAAGTCGCATCTCTTAATATACATGATTCGCTGTTCGCTATGTGTTCAATATCTTTATTAGTTTGTTGTAGCCTACATTCGAAAACATGATTGATTGATCACATATTTTGTCGGGATGAAAAATACTGGTGGCTGGAAATGTTTCTTTGGATTTTTGCAAGTACTGACGGTTGTAGCAGCGTAAAGTGACTTGTATTATGTATTCACATTACTGAATATGGTCAAATACTGGCACCGATTGAGAACCTTATTGCAAAGTTAGCAGAACATCAAGAGTCTTTCGGAAAAGGAGATTAAAAATAAAAGGCCAAGATTATCGTCTTATTTCCAGACATGCTTTCTGTGTGCAGTTGTTTTATTAACGGGTTCAACGGAGTCGTGAACCTTCTACTCGCAAAGAACGTTTTCCAGAAATGTGTTGCATTATATTTAAAGTATACTTTATTTATGTCTAGATGCCCTAATAATGACACATTTTCTTTGCTGCATTGTGTTGTTCTTATAAAATTGTTCGTGCAATTTTACTGAATTGAGTAATAAAATGCCCAAATATCTCATTTTAGGCTGCTCGACGTGAAAAAATGTTAAACGATAAGATATATTTCGTATCATTTATTGGTTAAAGTTAAACGCCACTGCTAAGGCAAACTGGTGCAGTCTGTGAGGGTCAGGCACCTGTACATTTTTAATGTAATCACCTGGATTCATTTAGGTGTGAGTTATAGTTTGAGATGCATTAAGCAGCTCATGGTTGACTTAAATGTTTGAGAGCATTAAATATATATTTTCTATATATCAAAATGTCAGTAGCTTTTCTGGATTGCACTTGCACCCCTCTCTATTTTCTCCTGGCGCCGAGCCTGGCCCCAAGTCTCCATATTATTACATGTGTAGCAGGATTGCTAATACATTCTATGCGCTGGCACACACAAGCTAGCTAGCATGTTAGGCAGGGCTGACAACATAGCTGTTACCCGGTTTGCCACCACGCAAATCAGTCAATGGAGCGGCTATAAATACAACGTATGGGGGTAACAAGGAAAAAAGCCTTACCTTTCGCTGTTCCTGCGATGCGTGACTTCCTTGCTGTCTTGGAGGTGGCCGTAGACTGAGCGGTGCTCCCCGGCTAGTAGTATCCTCCTTTGTGGTGAATGAAGGACATCGCTGGCTTTTATTGTGAGCTTTTGTTAACCGAATTGTTTTAGTCTGACAAACCAACTGTGGTAAGCTGTTTTAAATGGGTTTTAATTGATTTAACTGTTTTGGTCATTTGGGTTTGTTTGACACTTTTACTCGTGCGTGGCTTGGGTTTGTACTTGCGGGGAGGAGGCGGTAGCGGCATATCGGAGGTGGTAGTCTTTTACACAAACACGGTGGGGGGGAATTCGGTGCGTGGCTTTGGAACTCACCCTGCGGTTGTACTCCTTCGTGTGCTTGTGTCTCTGCATCACGAGTGTCTGCGGTGCCACTTCCACTTCCAATGTCGTGAGTACCCCTCCCAGCGGTCGGCTCCTACCCCCACACAGGCGGTGGCGCCTCTAGTGGTCATGGAGGACCTATTGCCACTACCCTTTTATTTTTATTTTTATTTTATGGATTGTCTTATTGTTTTTTTTTTTTTATAATAAACCGAGTTTTAAATCCATGAATCCACGCCTCTGCTGGCTTTATTCAATTAAGGGGACCTGAGTGGGGAATAAACCGCTGTGATAACTATTTCCTTGGGCGCAATTCCCAAGGTGGCGTAGTCTAGACCAGTACCCCCGGTTACACATGGAAGGCCTTTCTCTTGATCGCAAGTTAAAACAGCGTCTGAGGGAGATTATACTTTTGGATCTCCCTTTAATATCACCACACCAACTTTCTTCCTCTTCCCAATGCGCTGCGCTGTTTACTGTGTTAATTCCAAATTGTTGCGTTTTATTTATCCTTGTCTCTTAACTCCGTCTCCGCTCTTTTTCAAATGTTTTCAAATAACGCCTAAGAATTTTCAGTTTCAGGCCCTGTCCACACGTACATGGGTATTTTTAAAAACGGAGCTTTTCTATGCCTTTTGGCCTTTCGTCCACACGCAAACGGCGTTTTAGGTCACTGAAAACGGATCTTTTGCAAAACGCCAGGGTGAAGATTTTCAGAAACTCCGTTTTCACTGTTCAGGAGTAGACAGGGAAAACAGAGTTTTTGGCTTGTGATGACAGAGTGTGCGCCGCAATATTTTTTTTTCAGGCTTCTGATTGGCCAGCATGGCTTTACGGTTAGGGTTATTTCGTCGCCTGTTGGTTTAGCATGTTCTTGACAGCCTGTGTTTGCGTTTTCGTGTGGACAGAGATTTTTTTAAGAAGGAAGGAGGAAAACCCCCATTTTCAAAAATACCCTTGTACGTGAGGACATGGCCTCACATTCTATGGTCAAAACGGATTATCACAGAATATTTAAGTTAAAAGTTGTTAAAATATCACAAAGTGAAGTAGCGCACAGTATTTTGTCTTGCAGTTAACCTGCAGTTAACGCTTCCATTTCGGGCATAAACTACACTGTAAAAAAAACTGTAATATAACAGCTTTTTTCCTTTTTATTTTACATATTTTTCCTGTATTTCAGAAATACATGGAAATGTCAATAAAATTACAAAAACAGACTGAACTTACGTGTCTAAAATAACATGAACATTTTGTAACCGTGAATTAACATATCAATATTTTTAAGGGAAAATGTAGGGTTTTTTTTTTTTTTTTTACATCAAAACATTGTTAAAATACAATTTCAATCTTAATTTCACAAATATTTCCTTTTTTAGAATAGATGAAAGTTAAATTAAAGTTTAATAGGCCTACTGTAAATAGCCTAGGCCTACATGTTAAAGGCCTAATACAGTTTGTGACAGTAACAGTAACAAGTAAAGGTTCTGTTATTTTATATAGATTTTTAAATTTACAGTTGTTCTGTGTTATTATGGATATTTCACAACAAAAGCATTGACTAATGTGTTTTTGTCAATATGTAACATTTCTAAGCATCAGTGAACTGTCAACGTGGACATCTCAGATCAGAAGATCAGAATTCAATACCTTTGCTTGCAGTACAAATGTTGAAATTAACTATTTGTTCAGAAGAGACATGCTGAAGCTGTATTGGTTTGATAGCTAGCTAGCAAAGTGCATGAAAGCCAAATTAGCTAACAAGGTCCGTGTACCTGGCGGCCAATGGATTTTGTTTGGAAATGAGAAAACCAAAATAGGAAACAAAAGCGATTTTTGTTTTGATAACAGAAAATGGAAAACGAAAAAACGACCCGTTATCTGATTTTCTTTGATGTGCTTATGGAAATCGGGAATTAAAATACGTGTGTGGAAATCTTCTTTCTCAATTTTGCGTTGATTTTTTTGTTGAAACCCGGAAGTTGCTCCCACGAGCTTGACAGTCGGTCACATAGATACGTAGATACCTCATTGGCCGCTGCTGTATGTCGCCGCTATACGTCTGCACGTCCGCCATATTGGAGCAGTCAGGATCTGCCAGTAAATAAATACAATGTGTATTGAGAGATGCAAACTATCTACAAAATTGACTGTAACTCGCTTAATTCTGAGCCGATTTTCATGAAATTTGGTTTGTTATAAACGTGAGAAATTGAACATGATACTGGTTTCTTACTGGAATTAAAGTCAGTTACTGGGGATGCATCTAATCAGCTCTATGCCAAAACATTAACCTTCTGAATAGCCACAACTTCCTCTGGGACATGCAGTCTCCAATCTATGAATGGGCAACATCAAGTGTAAATTATTTAGAATTTCCAGCTTTTGTGAGTTTCTCCAAAAATGTAGATTTCTATATCTCTGTAAAACTATACTATTTCAAGGATAGTAATCCTGAGAACAAAAGGTGTTCACATGTTGCTGAAAAGTGAGATGGAGAGGAATGAGTTTGTCCAAGACAGGGAACTACTTTGACTCTTACCTAGTTGCTCTAGAGGCCAATTATTTTATGTTTACATATGACTGCACTGTATATCTGAACATTGGTCTCAAACACTTGACACACTACATCAGGGGTGGGCAATTCCGGTCCTGGAGGGCCAGTGTCCTGCTGGTTTTTGTTTTCATCTCTTAGTTACCTGTTGATTTTCACCTTGAAAACAGGTGTGCTTGCTCTTCAGCCAATCAGAGATTGTATTTAGTTGGTCAACAAGAAAAACAGCAGGACCATGGCCCTCCAGGACTGGAGTTGCCCACCCCTGCACTACATGGTATGTAGTATTGTATTATTAGACTATATTACAGTATTGTATTGTATTATTATAATATAGTATTTAGGGGTACAACGGATCACAAAACTCACAGTTAGGATCGTATCATGGTTTCTGAGTCACGGATCGGATCATTTTTCTGATCAGCGCAAAAAAAGGGAGAAAAATATAATTTTGCTTTCCGTTTATTATTTAAAGAACACTTAAAGCAAGGAACTTTTGCCCATGGTCTTAAATTAAAACAACATTCAAGATGGTGCAGGTGTAGGAACCACCGGACTCACGAGTTGACGTAATATTGCGACAGCTTGACCACAATGCATATTCTGAGCGCTTCTTCTGCTGTTCTTCAGCTGTATCCGAAATCGCTCCTTATTCACTATTGGTGTTCAAAATCATTCTTTTTAGTGATTCGGTTCCTTTCATTCAGTTCAATAAAATGATTCGAATCCTTGACTCACTGATTCGTACATTTCCATATCCGGTCGGGCGGCATACACAAATCTGTAAATAGTTTTATTGCATTTTAAAAGTTACTGTACATTGTTCCAAACATCATGTCCATTATTAGCCTGCTCTGCGGAAAAACAGCATGTGTGAAACCAAATGTCAATGAAATTAATAATAATTAAATCGTAATATTCATTACGTGAAACTGCACCATGCTATTCAAACAATCATGCAGCCGCAAAGTATACTTCGTCTTTAGAAGGTAGTAGAACCCCACATTTTAACGCGTATAATAACCTAAGTACATGTCATTTGCTAAAACAAAAAAAAGCACTGAGGAAAAAAGAGCCACGCTTATATCCGAAGCGAATAACTTCATTTTACGAGTTTTGAACTAACCCAGCCCAAACATTTTAATATACTTGTAGGCCTAGTCAGTGATGTTGTATTTTTATTTGTTGTTAATGTAGACATAGTATGCTACAAATGTGAGGCATAGGCTTATGCATCACATTTCTGTTTTGTTTTGTAGCCTATGTTGATTTGTCAGTATTTATTAATAAGAACTTTATTCACGTTAAAAGGAAATGTGATGTCAACATTAAATACATCATAGCCTACCTAAAATTGCAGTTGTGATAAACAAGAACTGCGATACATTGTGCACACCTAAAATATGCTACTGCTAAAAATATAAATATAAAATAATATTCCAGGTAGATGAGCAAAATAATATATAATAATATTTTTAATTCCTATAATAATGTCACGGAAGCACTCTGATTCCTTTTGCATCGTCACAGTCAATGGCGGATGTAGCCGAAGCCTGCTATACTGAGAACTAGCGATTCTGGCAACCAGGTCTTCATAGTCAGTGAATCTGGTCACCAGGTCTTCATAGTCAGTGAATCTTTTGGGTTGGAAGGAACTGGTGAACTGAGAACTTGTCAACAGTTCATCAGGTCAGTAGGGGGAGTTTAGAGTAAGTCACCGGGTCCTTTGAGTCCGAAGGAACTGGTGACCTGAGGAACTTGTCAACAGTTTATTGGGTCAGTAGGGGGAGTTTAGAGTCTTCGTAGTCACCGGATCTTTTGCATTGTCCCACATTGTCCGCTGTGCCGAGATGGCCAGTGGGAGGTGCTTCGAGAGTTTTAGCATTTCAGCCATTGGCTAGTTGTAGTCATGAACATACTGCTGATACAGTTTTGTGATAGGCTGCTTTGTGGACAGACTGCATATCTAATATCCACTGGAGGGAGAGTTATAGCTGCTATGCCAGCTATTCAGCGCACATGTTTGCAAAGAGGAAGGAACAAATCTTTTAGACTAGGGATTCAGTACACTCAGTTCACTTCAAAGATTCGTTCAAAAGGATTTGTTTGTTCACAAACTGCAAATCACTGCTATTCACTATATAGTGCATAGGTATACATTTTACACTTGATCGTTGGACTTAACTGCCAGCTAGCTAGCTAACGTTAGTTTCAACTAATTTGAACAGATGAAGCCTTGTGCTAGTTCTTTCATTAAGTTAGCTAGCGATAGTAAGCTAAGGTTGCTGGTTTGTAAAATGGCACTTGTATCTTTTTACTGCAACTCTGCTTCGAGATTTAGGGCCTAGCAACTAGCAACCGCCTAGCATCCCTTTTTTTCCCATACACTTCCATTCATTTTCATCCCCTTTTTCCCATACACTCCCATTCATTTTCAAAATCACCCCCCTCACACTTCATGGCCTTCCCACTCGGTCACTTTTCACTCCATAGCCACCATACCTCACATGTTGCCTCAGGACAAATCACCCAACACTCATCCAAGACTGTCTTGACCCGCACTCATCTTTTTGTTGTTCACTCATCCCTCCGTCCTCCCATTCACCCCAGTTCATTTTTAAGGTCTTACCGCTCGGTCACCTTTGGCCCGACAGCCACCGTACCACATATGCTGCCTCGGGTCAAATCACCCAACACTCATTGAAAGTCATACTGACCCGCACTCGTCTTTTTGTCGTTCACTCATCCTTCCATCCTCCCATTGACTTCAGTTCATTTTTCAAAGTCTTATCGCGTGGTCACTTTTCGGCCTACGGTCACAGTACCTCATATGCTGCCTTAGGTCATGCCACCCAAAACTCATTGAAACCCATACTGACCCGCACTTGTCTTTTACTCGTTTATTCTTCCCTCCATCCTCCCATTCTCTTCAGTTCATTTTTCAAAGTCTTACCACATGGCCACCATTTGACCAATAGCCACAGGACCTGATATGCTGCTTTGGGTCATGTGACCCAACACTCACTAAAGGTGGGTGTGTCCCTTGCAACCATATTGTTTACCCTAGCAACCACTTAGCAACACCCTAGCAACCACCTGGCAACACTTTGGCAACCACCCAGCAACGCCCAACCACCCAACTGGGTGCCCTAGCAATGCCCAGTGACCATATTGTTTACCTGAGCAACCACTTAGCAACACCCTGGCAACCACCCAGCAACGCCCTAGCAATGCCTCAGCAACCATATTGTTTACCCTAGCAGCCACCAAGCAACACCCTAGCAACCACCATAACACCCTAGCAACCACCATATACCTTAGCAACTATCTAGCAACAGCCCAGCAACCACCTAGTAACCCCTTGGCTACCACTTAGCCACATCCTAGTGATCGTCTCATATACGTTAGCATGTTTTTGCTGCTGGGTCGCAATCACACTCTGCATTTTCTTCAGGAATTGCACTTTTCTAGTTCTTCTTCTTCTTCTTCCTCTTCTTCTTCTTCTTCTTCTTCTTATTCCACCAAATTTTGTCCCACTTCTCCTCCCACTTTTCGAGTATTACACTTGATATTGTAGCGTGTTGGGGGTAGTGGGTGGCGTTTCCCAGCATGCCTTGGGGCGATGGACTGTTGTTTAGCCCACCGTGAATGTGACTGTGTTTGACTTTGATGTACTTCCCTCCTACTGTGTCTGTGTGTGTTACTTCCTTGTTTTGTTGTTGCCAAAATAACAGCAACAAGTGACAAAGCAGCCTGAAGTCATTTATTTCCAATGGTTGCTGGACTACACTGAGTGACATGGTGATGTGAGGGGAAGGATAACTTTACACTCACACTGGCAGTGACAAAGCAGCTGGAAGTCATTTGTTTCCAGTTCTAATTATGTGTGCTTAAACTGTTCTCTCATTTTTCAAGATTATTATTCTGTTTCTTTAGGGGCAATGTCTGTGTTCTTACAGTTAATATCTGTTAAATGTATAAGATTTCAAGAACTTATACAAAAGTTTATAGTGAAAGTACAGTAATAGATCTGAATTTTGGTAAAGAAAATTACCTTTTTTTCTAGTTTATCTGCATTGTTTCATCTGCCAGTATTTTCCTGTTTTTTGACAGACATTTTCTGGCACCCCTGCTGCCAGAATATTACTGCTTTTATACAACTTTTTTACAGTGATATGTCTATTTTAGTACATTCTTCACAGGCAATGACAATTATCCAGTTTTGAATGAAGCTGGCAGCACATATTTTTACGACAGTTAAGGTGCAAATTAGCATGACTGAGGGTCCTTAAAATTTCAGAACCTTTAAAACAGACATTTTCAAAGTTGAAACATTCACTGACTGAACATTTTTAAAACAAGTCCATTTTCAAATATGTAAACCTCTATCCTTCACATCATTTTATACTTCTTCAATCTTCCAAGTAACAAGGTCTTAGAAAAAATACATTTTAGTCTGCTAAGACAGAAGTGAAGTAAAACTAAAGAGTTATAAATTTATTCTGTAAAAGTCACGTGTATCCCTCAAGAGAGATTATGCACAAATTGGAAAAGGGCTGAGATGTTCATCACTGGCATTCTGAGCAGGGTGACAGCTGGGTGCACAAGCAAAGCAGAGGGACTGCCAAATCAATCAGGCAACTTCTTTAACGTCATGGGTCACGCCAGTCTTTCCCTTATCCTACAGTCACTGAAGTCCATGGTTCTTGCAGTTAGCAGGAATAACTGTATATCCAACAAATCAATCAGGCAGACTTCTTTAACGTCATGGGTCACCACGCAGCCCAGATCAGTCTTTCCCTTAGTAGTGGAGTTTTGGATGAATACCTACAGTCACTGAAGTCCATGGTTCTTGGACAGGTTAGATAAGTCAACAAATAACCTTAAAGAGGAGACATCTCTGACCACATATCACCCTACTTAAAATGAGCCATCACTTTAAGAATTCACATTATTTTGCCAGATAAAGCGGAAGTAGGGCGTGACCTGCCCTCGGATGTAGAATCCTTGGCTAAACGGTGGCTACAGTCATTTTGAATCTGAAAGAGGTTTAGGCGCCAAATACTTCTAATATAATCTTAAAGAACTCTGCCTTTTTAGCCAATCTAAGTTGCTTAAGCTGTAACATCCTGGTAGACCACAGCTGCAGGGGGTTGCCTTCTCTCCCCCTTCTCCCTTCCTGAGCACAATCAGCGTGTGTGTGTGTGTGTCTGTGTATGTGTGTGTGTGTGTGTTTCTTTGTGTGCACCTATACGTTCAGATCATTTACCCTTTTGTACCCCACAGTAGAAAAATGTGGAAAACCCAATGTTGTGAATATAGAATGCCATCTTATTCAGAGGTCAAAGGGTCACTGTCCCTGAATGCAAATCAGTAAAAAAATATCATTTCCAGAGATGCTTCCAGGCACTCCCCAACCATAAAATTAATCATGCGTGGGTCAGGAGGTGGACATATCAGGCCTCCAATCACATTTGTCAGAGGTGACATTTGCCTCAGCTCAGATAGACGCTCCGTCATCCGTTCATTTATCTTGCAACTTTTTGCATTTTTGGGAGTTTTGCTGCTGTCATGAGTGGTTCCATTCTTCCTTGGGAAACATCTCTGCACACATTCATTCACCCAAACATGCATGTTCTTGCTTTGTTAATGTCTTTAGAAATGAAGGATGTTAAGGTGTCTGTAGCCCAGACTTTGAATTTTGTCTTGTCTTCGTGTAACTGCTCCATCTGCAAGGAAAATGCTCACAGGCAACAAAAGGAAACCAGGTTGATACACAAGCTGCTCAAGAGACCTTCATAAAATCAGATCATTAGCATGGACTTTCACCCACAGGATTATCCCCACATTGCTCCATCTGAACACTACCAGGTTGATACTGACTGCTATGCTTCATAAAATCAGATCAATCCCCACATTGCTGAACACTCCAAACTGCTCCATGATTTGTCTGCAGAGGCAGTCAGAAAATGCTGCAAGGCACTGATACTCAGACAGGGTAATCCCAGACAAATGGACTGCAGTGCTGCTCACAATTCAAATATTTTGCCACAGAATGGGAGTTTGATCACCTGACCTCCTCTTCAAGGCAGAATCAGCTGTCACTCAAGGCCCTCAAGAGGGGAACAACCCCTGGATAGCCATCTACAAAGGCAGAATGCATCCATGGTAAACATGGAGTGCCCTGCACATTGCCTCATATCAAAATGGCTGAATAGTCCAGCCCTTGTGGCCAACACCGGACATCAATGTGATGAAAATTATGAACGTCACACCATAATTTGACGGAGGGCCAAACTGATTTGAATTTTTAACATAAATGTTGAATTTTGTTTGTAGTACTTGTGTATGGTTTTGTAATTTGCATAAAAGCAATTAAGATGTACTGTTAACTTTGCAAATAATTATCAAGAGTTTAGACAACCATGTTAATTGCTTTGAGCACATGGACGTTAGTTTGCAGAAATGTGCAAAATCAATTGAGAAAAACTGTAATGCAGCAAATTTGATGAAACTAGAGCGCTTGAAACAATTCTAAACATAATGAACTAATGCTTAGATATTCTACATTTCTAAGTATAGAATATTTTTATGGACAGTTGAACCATACTGAATGAAAATGTATCATTTCAAATTGTTTCATCACATCAAGTGAATTCTTAGACACATTCTGATATATTATTTTGTTGCTTGGGTGTTGATATTGTATAGTATTGTCTTTAAGCCAGACATCTCCATGCCTAACAGACAGCACGTTGCAAAGTGCTTCTTTGATAGGTCTGCTGAAGACTTGCCAGTGCTGGATGTGGGTGAAACTGCTGTCTGAAGACCACGCGGGTCTTTTGATACGTGCATCTGCAAGAAGTCGCACCACAGTCTTACCTCTTGAACTTGGATGGCTTCCTCTACTGCTGCCATCAATCCTGCTGCAAGATCCACATGTAGCAGAGCCGACACTGAACCAGGTCAGCAAGCCATGCGCTCACCTGATGAGCAGGATTATAATTAAAACCCAAGCACATGGGGCACAAAACTGTTGCGTGAGCAAGAAGGAATTGAGGCTGAGGCTCTTTTCTCAGCAAACTCACCAGCCTGTGGCCCTAAACCTACCCCTGATAGAGCCTACACTGACTCTCTGTGCAACTCAGCTGTGCAAAGTACTGGGCAGGATCACTTTGTAAACAAGTGACTGCCATGTTTCCTCTAGGATAAATTTTCATCCATCACAGTGACAGACAGGGGTGAAGAAATTCCATCATCATGAATTTTTCCCTCATCATTTACACAGGTAGGCACATCATAAGCCATTTAGTCTCAAATGTCACTAGAAAGACAGCATGATACAGAAATATATTTATCCTAAGTAACTCAACAAATTGGCATGCTCTGATAAATATTTTTAGCAATGAGCTCTGACAATGATATAGTGCACTTCAGCTCTGAAATCCGTAACACGATAATCCATTTGAACATCATTACTTGAATACTAATGGGACATTAAAAAAAGAAATGCTAATGATTTGGAAAGTCTGGATTTTGATCATCAAAAGACAAATGGGTTTAAAATCTTTCTGTGGAGGTTTACAAAATTTGGTAAATGATGAGTAACTGTCAGTTCATGGAAACCATGAGCTGCGATGAATATGAGATTGTAACTGTTCTTCATTGTTTATTTGTTTTATTTGTTCTCTTCTAACAGAGCTGGTTGACTGAAAAAGTAAATGATGAGTCCTGTCCAACACATAGATCATTACACCGATACTCAGACCATTAAACCAATACATATACCATCTAACCAGTAGATACACACCAATACATACATCAAAGCAGTTCGTCCAACAGCAAAACAATGTATTTCATCTACCTGCAAACTAATATTAAACTAATAAACAGTAGATTAAAATAGAGACCAGTAAACTATCATATAGTCAATATAGGCTAGAATGAACACCAAAACAAACATCCAAAACCTTTCAAAAATTAGAAAAAAATAAAACTAAAACTTTGAGATTTAACAAGTATTTATACCCTTCATAACTATGAGGCTAACCTTACTCAAGTGCCAGATATTGTCTTACAAACTCATCCAATTTGTTTATGGTCTCCACATCTGTAGGAAATTAGAGGACTGCCTGTTTTAAATTACTTCATGAGCATAAATACTTTCCCTCTCTATAAGGTCAAACAAACAAAACAAACCAAAATGAAGAGAAAAGACCATTCAAAACAAGTAAGGGATATAATTGTGGAGAAGTACAAATGTGGGGAATGATACAAGAACATTTCAAAGGTAGTCTACTGTAAATACCTCAGAGCTCAGTGCAGTCCATCATACAGAAGTGGAAGAAGTATGGAACTACAGCCACACTGCCTAGGGCAGGCCACCCCACTAAACTTAGTCGCCGAACAAGAATGGCACTTGTCAGAGAGGCTACAGTGATGCCAACTGTCACTCTAACCGTGAAGACATTGAAAAACATCACATGGAAGATACTACAAAGATATGGCAGAATGTCTTATGGTCTGTTGAGACTAAAGTGGAACTTTTTGGCTCAAACACTAAGCGTTATGTGTGGCGTAAAACTAACACTGCACATCAGCGAGTGTAAACTAGGGAGGAAGTTTGCGTTTTAGCAGGACAATGATCCAAAGCACACTTCCAGAGCAACATTGGATTGGTTTAAAATGAAGAAAATTGACATCCTTGAGTGACCCAGTCAGATTCCTGGCCTTAACCCCATTGAACATCTGTGGAAAGACCTCAAAACTGGTGTCCACTGCTGCTGCCCATTTAACCTGGTACAGCCTGAGCAATTTTGCAAGGAGGGCTAATATTGCTCTATCACATTGTGCAAAATTAAAAAACTTATCCAAAATGACAGATGGCTGTAATAGCTGCGAATGGTGGTTCAACCAAGTACTAGAGAAGGGGGAATATGAATACTTATTGATTGATGACATTTTAGTTCTTGTTTTTTTTTTCTTTAACGGATTATAATATTATTTCTTTTTTGGGCTGCACTGTTGCAGAGTTGAGTGACAAACATATACAGTGGCATGCAAAAGTTTGGGCACCCATGGTCAAAATTTCTGTTACTGTGAACAGTTAAGTGAGTAGAAGATGAACTAATCTCCAAAAGGCAGAAAGTTAAAGATGAAACATTCTTTTCAACATTTTAAGCAAGATTAGTGTATTATTTTTGTTTTGTAAAATTTTAGAGTGAAAAAAGGAAAGGAGCATCATGCAAAAGTTTGGGCTCCCCAAGAGAGCTCTCAGATAACTTTTACAAAGGTCTCAGACCTTAATTAGCTTGTTAGGGCTATGACTTGCTCACAGTCATAATTAGGAAAGGCCAGGTTCTGCAAATTTCAAAGCTTTATAAATACTCTGACTCCTCAAACCTTGTCCCAACAATCAGCAGCCATGGGCTCCTCTAAGCAGCTGCCTAGCACTCTGAAAATTAAAATAATTGATGCCCACAAAGCAGGAGAAGGCTATAAGAAGATAGCAAAGCCTTTTCAGGTAGCCGTTTCCTCAGTTCGTAATGTAATTAAGAAATGGCAGTGAACAGGAACGGTGGAGGTCAAGTTGAGGTCAGGAAGACCAAGAAAACTTTCAGAGAGAACTGCTTGTAGGATTGCTAGAAAGGCAAATCAAAACCCCTGTTTGACTGCAAAAGACCTTCAGGAAGATTTAACAGACTCTGGAGTGGTGGTGCACTGTTCTAATGTGCAGCGACACCTGCACAAATATGACCTTCATGGAAGAATCATCAGAAGAAAACCTTTCCTGT
The DNA here is from genome assembly GCA_019176425.1 of Megalops atlanticus. NCBI lineage: Eukaryota > Metazoa > Chordata > Actinopteri > Elopiformes > Megalopidae > Megalops > Megalops atlanticus. The sequence continues at coordinate 4,414,493 of CM032879.1, read as the reverse complement.
GTCCTCACCACAAAATTCAGTATCAGAAGTTTGCAAAGGAACATCTAAACAAGCCTGATGCATTTTGGAAACAAGTCCTGTGGACTGATGAAGTTAAAATAGAACTTTTTGGCCGCAATGAGCAAAGGTATGTTTGGAGAAAAAAGGGTGCAGAATTTCATGAAAAGAACACCTCTCCAACTGTTAAGCACGGGGGTGGATCAATCATGCTTTGGGCTTGTGTTGCAGCCAGTGGCACGGGGAACATTTCACTGGTAGAGGGAAGAATAGATTCAATTAAATACCAGCAAATTCTGGAAGCAAACATCACACCGTCTGTAAATAAGCTGAAGATGAAGAGGATGGCTTCTACAACAGGATAATGATCCTAAACACACCTCAAAATCCTCAATGGACTACCTCAAGAGGCGCAGACTGAAGGTTTTGCCATGGCCCTCACAGTCCCCCGGCCTAAACATCATCGAAAATCTGTGGATAGACCTCAAAAGAGCAGCGCATGTAAGACAGCCCAAGAATCTCACAGAACTAGAAGCCTCTTGCAAGGAAGAATGGGTGAAAATCCCCCAAACAAGAATTTAAAGACTCTTAGCTGGCTACAAAAAGCGTTGCAAGCTGTGATACTTGCCAAAGGGGGTGTTACTAAGTACTGACCATGCAGGGTGCCCAAACTTTTGCTTCGGGCCCTTTTCCTTTTTTGTTATTTTGAAACTGTAAAAGATGGAAATAAAAAAGTAATCTTGCTTAAAATATGAAAGAAATGTGTCATCTTTAACTTTAGCCTTTTGGAAATCAGGTCATCTTTTACTTGCTTAGCTATTCACAGTAACAGAAATTTTGACCAGGGGTGCCCAAACTTTTGCATGCCACTGTATGCTAAAACACCAATTAAACTCTCAGATTTAGCCAGTATATTAACCAGCAAGCCCACATACTGTACAACCCTAATCAATTGATTATACCCTGCCAAACCAGACCAGTAAATGTCATGTGATGTATGAATAGACAGACCAGTGAACAAATATAAATTCCACTAAGCCAGCTAGTTAGCTAATCAACTAAATGTGATGAACAAAACACAAAGATTCCTTTTTTGTTCTTAATGGCACCAGATAAACACCCTTCAGTGTTGTTTAAATGCTTGTGTAAGTGTGTATCTGAATTATCTGCAATCAAAATCATGCCTAAATTGGACACACTGATAGGGTGACATGCACCCAGACAGTGGGTATAAGATGCTGAATATATTATAGAATGTATGTTTGATAACCTATATGACTTTGTGCATACCCATTTTATTTTTGATCTGATTCAATTACACTCTACAACACTACTGTAATTCACTCTTACTACAATATAGTCTTTAACACTGCCTGCTTTCTTACTCAAACCTTGTTTCAGGAATTACATGTAAAATATTCCATCTATGTAAATCCAGAACAAACATAACATCAACAACTGCAAAATACATATTGAAAAATATTTTATTTAGAAATTTTCTTTTGACAAACTCACAGTAAAATGGCATTTGTATTTTGTATTTAAATGAAAACAATGTACTTGTACATTTTACATTTAGACTGAAAATACCACATTTTTATATTTTGTTTGTGGTATATACGTAATTGACAATCTTACTTGAGGAAAAAAAGGGAAATATAGATCTATGGAAAACACATAATATAAGATTATTATAATAAGCAGTCATATCTTTCCCAAAAACCTTAAACATTGACAACAGTATCTGTATTCAAATGAAAAATATCTTAATAATGATTTCACGGCAGTTAAGCACGCTCTGTGAAAGTACAAGTCCACATTGTTACATAAAGCATTATTTTTTTTTAAGACACTGATCAGGCAGCACAGGACTGTGATGTTATGTATATTCTGCTTCTATAACTGTATTCTGAGATGTTATTGAAAGCACAGAATCACTTTTAGTGAAATTCAACTGTAAAATCAGGGTGTAAGGATGACCACAGACTGCATTGCATAGACAGCATTCAGAAACATCCTGTAATGTAGCTATATTCACTGTTAGAGATATTCATGGTAAATATTGCTGGGATTCAGACATTAAAGTGTCTCTTTGGTTTACTGAGCTTTTTATTCTCTAAACACGTGGACTCAAGGCTGTGGGAAGCAGATCCTTCACTTCTTACTAAATTTCACTTGTTTAGGTTTTACCTTAAAAACTGGATTTTGATCTGTCAGCAATAAATACACATTTGTAAATGGATGAAAAATGCTATGTAAATTAAACATAAATTATGTAAATATATAAATTATACAGCAGGGGGTATAGTTTCACTTTCATGTCTCAGACCCTGTGTGAGTGTTTATGTTCCTGTGTAATTGCATGCATGCATGGAGGTGTGTGTGATTGTGTAAGAACGTGTGTAAATATGCATAAATGCACATATATCTGTGTTTGGTGTTGTGTGAGTTTAAATGTATGTGTGTGTCAGGATGTTAGTGCGTGAGCGTGTGTGTATGGAAGAGAATCTGTGAAGTGTCTAAGTGTATATGTTAAGAGTGAGGTGTGTGTGTATGTGTGTTTGTTACAGTGAGTGAGAGGTGTGTGTGAGTGTGTGTACGCATGTGATACAGTCAGTGAGGTGTAGACATATGTGTGTTACAGTGGATGAGGTATATGTGAGTGTTTCAGTGGGTGAGGTGTGTGTATATGTGTATGTTACAGTGGGTCAGGTCTATGTAAGTGCTATAGTGGGCCAGGTGCATGTGTGTTAGAGGTGTAATGTGAGTGTGTGTGTCTTTGCATGTTACAGTGGGTCAGGTGCATGTGTGTTAGAGATGTAACAATACACCCAGATTATGACTGTGGTTATGATTATGGTCCAATACAGAAAATTAGGTTCACAGTTCAGTACTGTCACAATATTTTCTCATATGAGAATATCTGTGTGTGTGAGAGGATGTGTGATTGAGTATGTATAAATGTGTGAGTGTGTCTGTGTGTATGAATGCGTATGTCTCGAAGTTGGTGTGTGTATGTGCAGATGAGAGTGCAGCATACAGTGGATGAGGTGTTACAATAGATATAATCTGTGACTACATCCATGTATATGTGCGGATTTGTGTGTATTTGTGTGTGTATTTCAGGACTCTACTCCAGCTGGTGCAGGGACACTGAGGTGTGATGAGTGTAAATCCTAAACCCAGGATAGAGGGGTTGATTGAAGGTGGTGTGGAATCTGTGCAGGAGGGTCAGTGTGTCAGAGGAGACGCTGTAGAAGGACAGAGTGCCAGCCGGCCAGTCCAGATACACTCCTACTCTGCAGGAGGGGGAGGGGGGAGATGGTATGTCTGTGGTCTTATTATTGTGATGGACAAAGTACTCGCCATTACAGTACTCGAGACTCCAGGAGTTTATATTCCTTCCAAACACACAGTCATCACCCATTCCTTTCCTGCTGATTTCTTTATATGCCACCGCTATATAAACACACCCATCTCTCCCACTCATCTCAGCCTCCCAGTAACAGCGAGTCCCAGACAGACCCTCTCTACACAGCACCTGGGGCACAGATACAAATCTGTCTGGGTGACCAGGACATGGCTGCTCCTCTACCCATGTGTTCGTCACACTCCTATCCCCCTCAGAGACAGGCAACATTCTGTGAGCTGTGTTGGGGTCAAGTGTGAGACGACAGGCATCTGTAGACAAGAGGGAGATTAATGACATTAACTGTTGATATTCAAGTAATTATGTGTATGTCTGAAAGTAAAAAACAGAATTGTGTGTTACTGATTGCATGTCTTTATTTGTGTGGCTATGTATGTGGTTTTATTTGTAAATATGGTACATCGTATAGAACAGTGTATGTCTGTACATGCCTCTGTGTGTGAGTGTCAAAGTCTGTCTGTTTGCCTCTGTGTGTCTGTCTATGTCTTTATACTTGTGTACATGAAAGATGTAGAAAATAAAAGAAAAAAAAAAGAAAATAGCGAAGACAGTGACTAAACAGGAGAAGAGAGATAGAGGAAAGAGTGATGGGAAAAGGAGAAACTGAGAAGAAACTGAGGAACTTCTTTTCTCTACTCTGCCCTCTCTTTCATCTGTCTGACTAAACCTTGTGCAGTGGAGACAGACTTACATTTCCTTAGTCCTGGTCTGTTCCTGTTCTCTCCTCCATGGTCCACACTGTAGGAACAGCACAAGATCAGTAACTGAGTGACACACAGCCTGTCTATGATGTGCAGTGGAAACTCTGAGCCCTTTGACAATAGGAGAGCTTTACACATTGTCACACCTCTGCTGTTCTCTGTACTTACAGCAGTGTCTCCAGTTTACAGCTGGGGTCCTCCAGCGCTCTTTTTCCTGAGTCTCCTGGGTGATTGTAGCTCAGATCTAGCTCTGTCAGGTGTGAGGGGTTTGAATGCAGAGCTGAAGCCAGAGTAGCACAGCCTCTTTCTGCGACTCGACAGCCTGACAGTCTGCAGAGAGAAGGAGACAAGAGCTCTTACAGGTTCACATCAATCACAAAGATACGACACATGGCATTCTGTGATAGATCTTACAGTAGCTGAATGTATAATAAATGCAAAATATCAAATTGCAGTTGTTGACTATTATTTGTCAAATATGTGCATCATTGTGTGTATCCAACCAATGTAAGTAAAATACAGTGCAGAATTCCCTTTTCTTAAACAGTTTGTATAGATGCACCTCAATTTTAATACAGTTACACCTGAGATACCAATAGGACAGAAATAGGACAGAACAGTGCAGAAAGAGTCTGCAGAAAAAGCAAGAACACATTGGTGTCAGTGCTTCTGTGGTGTCTGTATGATACTGTTGTGTGATTTCTGTGAGTGGAGCTCCTCACTTTAGACATCATACTGTGAACTGTACAGTCCAACTCCAGACATTAGAAATGCTATTATCATTAGTGCAATATTTACTTCCAGTTCCATGTGACTGACATTAGAGCCCCAACTGACCGAGGGGGTTTTGTTGTTACTGCTTCACATCTTCCTTAGTATATTAGAATATTATATATCATCAGTAGCGTGTTGCTCACCCCAGTCTCTGCAGTTTACAGTGTGGGTCCTCCAGTCCCGCAGCGAGTGCTCTCACTCCTGAATCCTGTAGCTCATTGTCTTTGAGCTCCAGATCTCTCAGCTCTGAGGTGGGTGACGAAAGGACTGAGGCCAGATCATCACAGCAGCCCCCTGTGAGATTACACTCACCCAAACTGTGGAGAGAAGTAAAAAGGATCTCTGTGTGTTACATAATTACAGATACACATACACACGTCTGTGAGATTACACCAACTCAACCTGTAGAGAAAATAACACAAGGTCATACTTATAGACACTATAGGGTAACCAACAGACTGGCCAAGCCGATGTATCAAGCCAATGTATAGTTACTGTGTCACACTGCACCAGGCTCGGCGCCAGGAGAAAATACAGAAGGGTGCAATTGCAATCCACGGTTGGGGGGGGGTCACAAAATGTCATATCTGAAAAAAAAGGTAATAAATACTAGGTAGACAACTGGGCAACAGGGGGTGCACCGAGGTCTGTCTGGGTCACCCCTAAGCACTCCCATAGCACCATCCCTGCATTGCACAGGCATGGTTAATTGCAGAACTTGAAATAAGCATAAGGACCATCAACACTTAAGCTGAAAATAAAAAATGACAAGTATATCATCTAATGTCAGCCTTCCTGCTGTCTTAAATAACAATCAGTAACAGCTTTAACAAATCTGTATTTCGGTCCTAATCAACAAGTTCCATAAGACCTACCGTATCACAGTTACAGGCACAACCAGAATGGCTACCTCATTACCAACCAAAGTGTTTAGAGTTACACTCTCCAAAACAAATCTCCAAAACCAAATGTTATGGTGGACAACTGGAAACCTGTCAACCTTACAACTTGTCTAAAAGCAGTGTTAATCCTGCTTCCCTGTGATAGAGGGGTAAGAAGGGAGGGATGGAATTATTGTGCTAAAGAATGAAAGCTCAGGGAGAGAGGAGTAATCTGGTAATTTATACACAAACTGCCACCCGGTACTTACAGCAGTGTCTCTAGTTTACAGCTGTGGTCTTTCAGTCCAGTAGAAAGTGCTCTTATTCCTGAGTCCCCTGGGTGATTGTTGCTCAAATCCAGCTCTTTCAGGTATGAGGGGTTTGAATGCAGAACTGTTGCCAGAGAAGCAAACCCTCTCTCTGTGACTCGACAGCCTGACAGCCTGCAGAGAGAAAGAGACAAGAGTCTTCACTCTCCCAGCTCTTGGACTTTCCCAGCCACAAGAATGAGACACATGGCATTCCATTAAAGACCTTATGTATAAATGGTATCAATCTTACCTCCAAAATGCTTTGTGGCACCAATCTGACAGAGCTAAGTAAAAGGATTAACATTACTGGACACTTTGAAGAGAAAGCAGGAACACTGATGTCAATGTTTCTGGAGTGTCTGTCTGACACTACTGTATCATTCCTGAGAATATTAATGTTGTAGTTTCAGTGAAAAATCATTCTGGCCAAATGTTCAGGTGGCAGAAACTATACAGTTTCCTGGCATTATGGGTGAGAGCTGGTTACCTGGCAACCCTAAGACACGTTTCAAAGATGTGACATCCTGCTTTATCTTCACTATATGTCCTCGACCACAGGTATGTGGTGACCTAGACCAGCATATTGGCAATCATGAATGATTGGTAAGAATGGTAAGAAAGCATAATCTGGGATAGAGTAGTAAGAGGGGAGGGAAGGGACTAATAGGAGTAAGGAAGGAAGGCTGAGGGAAAGAGGATCTTTTTAACATTTCTCTGTTCCCCTGTATAGAGCCATAATCAGTAATCTGTGTTTACTGTCATGTATTACACAGCACTACTCACCTCAGTCTCTGTAGTTTACAGTTTGGACTCTTCAGTCCAGCACACAGCCGCTTCACTCCTGAATCTCCCAGGTTATTGCAGCTGAGGTCCAGCTCTATCAGGTGTGAGGGGACTGACTGGAGAGCAGAGGCCACAGTGACACATGACTTCTCTGCCACAAAGCAGCTGTCCAGTCTGCCAAGAAGAGTTCAGAGACATTTAATATAAAATATGAAATATCCTAAATGTAGTTCTTAATTAATTAAATGGAACATGTAGAATTTTTATATTTGTAGTTGTCAAAATGAAAAAATGTTTTGAGACTTAAAATGGTTTTTTGTTTGTTTTCATCTGTGAAGAAAAAACTTTTAACTCAGCAGAAACTGCAGTACTGTAGGCATTTTGCATAAAACATACTCGAGTGCAGCAAGATTCATAATGTTCTTGTTGGAAAAAAGGAATCACTTGTCTGTTATGAGACCAGACTGGCCACTGTACATATGACAAAGATCTTATTTAGCATTCACACAGGGCTACCTGACTGCTATTGTCCTGCATGATTGAGATGGCAGGTAAGCCAAACAGATGGGAGGTCAGTGTGTGAAAGAGAGTGGGGAAGTAGTATGGGTTACAGTACAGACATCATAGCAGGTAGTGAGCCATCATCACTAAACTGTACTTACTAAAAGTGATGTATTACACATCACTACTGACCCCAGTCTCTGTAGTTTACAGTTTGGACTCTTCAGTCCAGCACAGAGTCGCTCCACTCCTGAATCTCCCAGGTTATTGCAGCTGAGGTCCAGCTCTACCAGGTGTGAAGGGACAGACTGGAGAGCAGAGGCCACAGTGTCACATGACTCCTCTGTGAGATCACAGCTGTCCAGTCTGCAGAAGAGAATACAGTGGCATTTAATATAAAAACATGTAATATTTTAAATGTAATCCTGATGGAGTCCAGTGATAAACTAAGAGTGAGTATTTTAAGGCCTATAGTTCTGAGGATGTCTGTGCTACACTCATCAACTGGAGCACTTTGGACCTGAAAAGCAGACGGCCTGCATGTCCAAACTCTAACAGCAGCAGAGCTGTGGTTCTGACCTAATTTGTAATATTTCAAATGTAACAACAATGGTTTTCTGACAGTTGTCTACGAAGGATGCCTGCAAAAGTATACAGTTGCAGATGCAGCACTTTGGGCTAAAAATCAGGAATCCTACAAGTCCCAATAGAGGTAGTTGTAGACTTGTGGTTCTGACCTAATATTTCTGTTTCCTCCGTAAAAATCAAACAGCATCCTACAAACAAATCTCTGCCCTGCCACCTATGGTCACTGTAAACATTTTGTGGAGACCACGACTGCCTCACTAGTTCACTTCCAGAATCAGTCATGGTCTACATCTTTGTCTACTATAAGGAGCTTTGCTACATTCACTATTACATTTTACATTTAGAGTATGTCAGTGCAAGTTTATAAACTGCACCAGTAATGGGTGATATGGTGCAACAGCAGCTTCACTGTGAGGTTATGTGTCCTTCAGTATCATCTTCTCAATAACCAATAATCAAAGAAATGGAGGGAGGGGGGTTGAGTTACTTCAAAGAAATGATTTATCATCAATCCAGTAGCTCATGCTCACTGACATCATTGTAAATACCTTGCAGACACTATGTACACAATAAAGTCAACATACATTTGGGAATACAATGATAAATTCACTTTTTGTTCACTGTACCTTGTCTGATTGGTTGATTTGGCAAAACCCCAAATGTCATCAAGATTCTACTTGTAAAGGCCACAGTCTGAATAGGCCAGTTTTCTTGCATTTTTTGGCATAATTAAAGACCATTAGGACTGCCAATGAATGCACCTGTAGCAAGTAAATCTGCAGTAAAGCAGTACATAGAAATGATTCATCTGATATTCCACTCTCAATTTTCAGCCTTTTGGGACTGAAATGATATTTGATTTTTTTTTTTTTTACTGAAATTTCAATGTTCAAATATTTCTTTTGAAGGTATTGCAGAATTTATCATACCAGTAAAGTCTATGTAGGAGTTATGTCTAAGTTTTATTCATAGCATTTTAGTCTCCCCTGGAAAGCTCTGATTCAGATAAAAAATAGACTAATGATTGCAAAAACAGTGTCAGTCATTTGCAATATTAACAACATTATACTTACATAGCTTTCCTGCAGTACTTGATAACTGGTAATAGTCTCCGATGACCTGCTGCTGATGCATTATACATCTTCAAGTCAAACACATCCAGGACCTCCTCTGACATCAGTAACACAAAGGCCAGAGCTGAACATTGATCTGGCTCCAGTTTTTTATCAGAGAGTGTTCCTGATTTCAAGGAAGTCTGGATTTCCTCTACTAGACAGTTGTCATTCAATTCATTCAGACAGTGAAACAGATTGATGGTCCTCTCTGCTGAAGACTCCCCTCTGATCTTCTCCTTAATATACTGTACTGTATCCTCAGTGTTCTGTGATCTGCTTCCTGTGTGTGTCAGAAGGCTTTGGAGAAGGCGCTGATTGGTGTCCAGTGAGAAGCTGAGAAGGAATCGGAGGAAAAGGTCCAGGTGCCCATTTTTGCTCTGTAAGGCCTGATCCACTGCAAGCCTCTGCAGCTCGGACAGCTGCATTCTTTGAGTTTGAGGTTTTGGTTCATCTGGTCTGAGTACATTTCTGTTCTCATTTACAAATGAATACCATACAAACAAGGCAGCCAGATACTCCTGAATGCTCAGATGCACAAAACAGTAGACTTTCTCCTGATGCAACCCAGACTCCTCTTTGAAGATTTCTGTACACACACCAGAGTATTCTGAGGCTTCACTGACATCAATGCCATACTTTCTCAAGTCCTCTTCATAGAAGATCAGATTGTCCTTCTCCAGCTGTTCAAAGGCCAACTGCCCCAGTTTCACAATGATTTCTGTATCGGACACTGACAGCTTTGTGTTTGTTTCATTGGTTCCATGATACTTCTGATTCTTCACATTAGTCTGAATGAGCAGGAACTGTGTGTACATTTCAGTCAGAGATTTGGGGATTTCTCTACTGTCAGCTTCACCCATCAATTTCTCCAGAACAGCAGCAGAAATCCAACAGAAGACTGGAATGTGACACATGATGTAAAGGCTCCTTGATGACTTTATGTGTGAGATAATTCTCTTTGCCAGGTTCTGATCACTGATTCTCTTCCTAAAGTACTCCTTCTTCTGTGGGTCATTGAACCCTCGTACCTCTGTCAGCCGGTGGACAAAGTCATGAGGGACTCGATTAGCTGCTGCTGGGCGGGAGGTGATCCAGATGAGAGCAGAGGGAAGCAGATTCCCCTTAATGAGATTTGTCACAAGCATATCCACAGATGTTGATTTTCTTACATCACAACACATCTCATTCTTATGGAAATCTAGAGGAAGCCGACACTCATCCAGACCATCAAAGATGAACAAAACTTTGACCTCATCACATTCAACACATTCAATCTTTTTTAGTTCTGGAAAGTAGAGCTGGAGAAGTTGCATCAGACTGAATTCTCTCCCCTTCTTCAAGTTCAGATCTCGAAAAGGAAGAGGGAAGATGAAATGAATATCCTGATTGGCTTTTTCTTCTGCCCAGTCAAGAATGAACTTCTGCACAGAGACAGTTTTTCCAATGCCAGCAATCCCCTTTGTCAGCACAGTTCTGATAGACTCTGTTTGACCAGGTATAGGTTTAAAGATGTCATTGCAGAGGATTGGGGTCTCCTGTGTGTTTTGCCTCTTGGATGCTGTCTCAATCTGTCTCACCTCATGTTCATTATTGACCCCTGCACGTCCTCCCTCTGTGATGTAGAGCTCTGTGTAGATCTCACTAAGGAGGGTTGGGTGGCCCTGCTTTGCTAAACCTTCAAATATGCATTCAAACTTCTTTTTCAGGTTAGTTTTCAGTTTCTGGTCCTGTATTATGCATGCATCTGAGTAGAAGAAATACAAAAATTAAAATTCAAATAATGATAATGAACTGTCAAAGAAGATGCAGTGCCAAAAAGAAACACATTCTGGTTTACTGAAAATTATTCAGTCATCTTTTTAAATATAGAGGCCCGTAAGCAGGCAAATATGTAATATTGGATCATTTTCCTCAAGAAATAAATGACCAAGTATAATATTTCTGTCTCATTTGTTTAATTGGGTTCTCTTTATCTACTTTTAGGACTTGTGTGAAAATCTGATGATGTTTTAGGTCATATTTATGCAGAAATAAAGAAAATTCTAAAGGGTTCACAAACTTTCAAGCATCACTGTATGCTTTGGAAAACGTGAATGCTCTTAAAAAGCAAACCTTTAGGTGTCTGTGCATTGGTGCTAATGTTATTTCATCATTTTAACAGAAACACAGTCAGTTAGAGAAAACTCTTACTTCTAAGGTCATCCTTCTCCAGTGAGTTGGCAAGATCACTCTGGTTCATGTTCCTCAGAATGCACACTGTGATCTTCAGAGACCTCTCTCCGCCGCAGCTCTCTAGCATCTTCTCAACAACATCCAAGACCTCATGGTCCTCCATGTGGCTCTCAATGCATTGCAGGTAATCCTGACTCAGATGGCTCTTAAACTGTGTCAACTCACTCTTCTCCAACTTCTCCAGAGTGCATCTCAATAACTAAAATAAACACATGTAGAGGTGTGCTGTGGAATTTACACTGATCTTCACAGGGTGGGTAAATTGCACTTTTATTTCCCTGCAGTAGTGTCTGTGGGATGTTCACTGATCTCCAAAAGTTGGGCGAGTTACATTTTTATTTCCCTATGCTGCATCTTCATAGAGATGGAACATATCCATGATAGAATGTTAATTACTAAAGAAAGTATTCCAAAATTAAAACCTGTAATAATATGTATGGAATATCAGTAGATACTAGGTGCAGACTGGCCATTGGGGAAATTGACATGGTCCCCGTGGACCAGTCTCTTCAGACCTGCATGGGAGGCTCAGCCAGGCTGCTTTTTTTCAGTACTGTTACATTAAATTCAATTAATTTCACAGTGTGACTTTCTCTCCCTCTCTCATGTACACACACGGACACATCACCATCACCAGTCAGACACTCTCTTGTATTGATCCAATATTGCAATATATAACAGGGGCTGGAAGAATGACCCTCTTTATTTGAACATGCCCAGCGTTTACTCGGAGTGGGATCGGTCAGTCAACTGGGTCAGGTTGGTAGCTAGCTAGCTAGGCTATCTTGAAAAAATGCTATAACTTTTGAATAATTCAAAAGTCGGCCATTTGAAGTATTTGACCCAAAGATGGTAGCTTTAACGTTGAACAACCATACTAGCTTAAAGTATTTCACCAGCTGTAGCCTAATAACCTTTGTGTGGCAGTCTGCAGAAACCCATGAGATCATGCTGTGTTTGGAAAATGGCCAAAAAGGATCAAAAATGAGGTTGGATGGAAAAATAAGTTAGAGATATTTTAAATCTTGTAGTTTATGTAAATGTAAAAATATTTTATGAATATTTTATGAAGATTTCTTTCATGTTTTGAACATTACACTGTCAGGAAACATAAATTCAATTCCCCTTTCCTATCTTTCCTATTGGTAGAGTCAGCTGGTTGAACCAGCTGGCTAGCTAGTCAGCCAGCTGGCTATCATTGCCGTGAAAACAAGCTCACCCCCTATAACCAGCAATGTTAAGTAGCTAGCTCCATGACCAAGATGAACGCCAGGTAAAGTTAGCTAAGCCAGCCAACATTAGTTAATTGGTTACTTTCACTTTCTGCTGCCAGTGAGTATCCAGAGTTGGTTGACCACCTGTAGTTCAGTTATGTCACGTTTGTGTTTGTTTAGAGGGCTCCCATCTCATTGAAACTTCAATGCAGTTGTAATGTTTTCTGCCATGTACAGTACTAGGACAGAAATTCCTTGTTCCTCCTCATTCCCTCTCAGGAAACCACATAAACACACATTAAATGAAACGCCGAACTGGATACCTGACTCCTGTGTTTTAACTGATCCACCACTGCAATAACAACATTACCCTGAACTCAGCGTATAGGTGAAACTGCCCGCTCAGTTTCATTAAGTAAGCATTGTACATACATACACTATTGGTAGCGGGCTATCATGCCAGGATCAATGCGCTGCGGCTGCATGCCTAGACTGCTTTATTATTTTGGTGTGTTCATTTTGGGGCATTGTAATGTCAATTCCCCTGGCTGTTTTCTTTCCTCCCCTGTCTGATACCATACCTTTTTTGTAAAGGAAAATTTCATGTCCTGGTCTCCCTTCTCTAACAGACAGTTGGAATCTGCTGGCTTCTGGACCCTGTGAAGAGAATATGAATATAGTTTCCAGTTAACCTCATCCTGTTACCGCTTATCTATCTCACAGAATGTGGACACAAAGCTTCCACTTAATCTCACCCTCTTTCTGCAGCTCTAACTTACAGCACATGGAAACAGAGCTTCCAGTTAACCTCATCTTCTTACTGCAGCTCTAACTCACAGCACATGGAGACAGAGCTTCCAGTTAACCTCACCCTCTGTCTGCAGCTCTAACTTACAGCACATGGAAACAGAGCTTCCAGTTAACCTCACCCTCTTACTGCAGCTCTAACTCACTGCACATGGAGACAGAGCTTCTGATGGAGATTATAAGTAACATCTGCCACAGGTATGAGCTACAGCACACCTTCAGGTCTCTTTCTTGGGCTTCATTTATCACAGGAGAAATGCTATAATTCACTTCCTTCTCATAAGTATCAAAGTAAAATATAACTTTGACCTCCTAATAACCAGAGACTCCCTTGATCTACTTTTCATGCTAAATTTCAGGTAATATAGCAAATTAATCAATGAAAACTGTTCACTACTCATACAGTCATGTTTAACTGAATGTAAGACAAACTGCACAAAAAACAATAAAGAAGCTTTGTGCAGCCTGATGGTGGATCCATATTGTTTAAATTTGATCATAGAAACTTCTATTGAACTAAACATCTAATACATCACCTTTGATCATGTGGAAATCCTTCACTGAATTTCAGTGGTGGGTTCATTGAGCTGTCACTCTTCGCTGACAGACAGCTAGGTACAGGCGACACTGGTCTCTCCAGCTTGACCCTGTGAATAGAACATGGAGACACAGCTTCCAGTTGACCTCATCCTCTTACTGCAGCCCTAATTTGACTTGGAAGGAGAGGTCTTGCAGCAAAATACCACCAGAGTAAAAGCCACAGCATAATCACTGCAAAAAACTGAACATTAGAGAAAAAAAATCCCACATCTACACACTAAACAACCCAATACCAAGTCATAAATAATGTTCATACTCTTCTATTTACATTATGATGATAGGAAAGAAGTTTTATTTTAATTTAAATTAATTCATATGTATCATGTTTTTTCTATTAAAATTCTGCCCTGAAAATACATAAAGTTATGGCCGACTGTGAAAGTCAAATTTATCAATAAATACTGGATCCATGCATTTATCATATTGTGATACCTCTTGCTATCGGGGCTGAGGGTTCCATCACTGGTGTCAGGCTCCCTAGGTAGACTCATTGCAGAGACAGTGCCCCCTATCTCAGGAATCTGGAACACATCAGACTGGAAGAATCCAGGACAGGCTCTTAAGCCAGATCAGCAGACCTGTACACACACACGCCACAGACACACTGATTCACACAGTCACACACACTCCTATGTGTAAGTATGTTGATATATTAAAAGTGTGCTGAATATGAGTGAGCATAATACAGGGAGTCTGGGTCACCACTCACAATCACCACACCAGCAGTGAGAGCAACAACCACTCCAATAACATCTAATTACATTATTTTCACGTGGCAGGCAACTTACATCAGGTACAATTTTATCAATTTATGCATCTGGATATAGTTACTGAGGCACTTGTGAGTTAAGCAGCTTGACCAAATCTGAAACAGCAGTGCCTCAGCAGGTAATCAAACCACAAACCTTTCGGTTACAAGCCCTGCTCCTTACCACTACACCACACTGCTGACACACAATTCAAACACAATTACATTTATTTTACATGCAAACACATTAAGGCACACACCAATAACATTTCAACATTTTACTTTCAGTAACATCTCATTCCCAAAAAAATCCCACTACTGACACCAGTGTGAATGAATGAAATCCCTGAAAAACTGAACTGAGACCTCAGTGAGAAGAAACCAAAAGCGCATAAATATATGTCCCAGTATGTATTGTTTTGATCTATTTACTTTTGAATTAATGCTCCAATTTTCCTTTTAAAGCTATGTCAAGATATGTAACTTAACCTCAGGTTTACACAAGTTGTTTTTTATACCCTTTTGTTGGATTTGGCTTTTGTTTAATCTACATGAAAAAGTCAATATTGTCTTTTTATACAAATGCATTTTAAGGATGAAATACTATTTTGCTTACAAAATATTAAAAATAACTATACACTCCATGTAAAAAAGACATCCCTCCTGAAGTGGGGAGAGATTCCTACTAAAAGTCACACAATCAACTAAACAAGGACGTTTAATTTCCCCAACCGCGTTAGATATCTCCTTATTTTCTATTAGTATCTCTTCGGGGGGCGTCACCAAGGAACCGATAAAGAGATGCAAGGAAGAGATACAAGAAGTCATCAGCTTTGAGACGCACCCGGAGACCCAAGTTAGAATGGATTTGTACAGTATATGGTAATATAGTGCCACCTAGCGAAAACCTTATTTATTGCCACTTTGAAATGCAAAACTGCTGAAAATTCCGGTAAAGCAGAAATGACAATCATAAATGCCTCGTGTTTCATTAGCGACAACTTAGGCGTTAAAAGCACCTGTTACATGCTATAAGAAACGTATTTACAACAATACATTAAATGTATATACAGCACTGTTATGAATGTAGATGAAGATGACTGTCATAGGTTTGAGTTGTATCTTAAAATGCACGTCCTTCATGCTCTAGTAATGAATCTTCATTTCATTTCATAAGGACATAAAACGTAGCAATGAGTAGGGTAACGCGGGGCACAACCTAACACATTTTGGTTTTTGCGAAATAATTTTAATTTTAAGTTGGAATAATCATGTTTTTATACAAGCAACATATACATCTCTGCTACAAACGAACACTTGAACTTTGTTTCTAGCACCTACCGTTCATGTACAATTCCACCGAAAATGACGGGAAGTGCAATGTTACAACTTCCCCATGGGTCGGGTTAATTGTAACAGACAGAGGGTTAGTTGTAACACTTGTTAGAAAAGCCTGATAAATTAGTGCAAACAAAGTTAATTCAATATAATTCTATACTGTATGAAACAAATATATTTTTCAACCATACTGCATTATACATTATCTATCTATATGACAGACAGACAGATCAATCGATAGATACACACACGTCAAATTATATATGAATACTGACATGAGACTCCCCTATCTGTTTTTCTTATTCGATGTCTCATTTTGTTGTTTACGAAAGGTGGCTTAGTTGTTAACGCCGCGTAAAAACTAATTCCGCAGTACAGAAGCTGTACTTAAGCCTAGCTTGCTTGCTGTGAGCTCGTCACATCTTTCAAAACGGTGCTACAACAAGATGGTGATTAAAGTGATATAAGGTTGGATTTTGTGATTTACACACACAGCTCAGTAACTGAAAAACACTTGTGATGAAAAAAAAAATACTTCCATGCCCTGAAAACACTCTTTGGCACGGGTTTCTTCAAAACAATGACGAATCTTTCTGAATTTTCGCAGGAGGCAGTGGCTAGGAAATGTGGTAATGTGGCCAGAAGCACACGCTGGTTGACCTTGTATAACAACATAAAAAGTACGTGTTAAATTTTGCCCCGCGTTAGGTTGTTCCCCGCACTCCCCTACAGGCCATTCAGCCCATCTAGATGTTTCATTTTGACTATACTATAATCCCGGATGCTGCATTACTGCAGGTGATTCAGTCTGAATGGTGAAATTCTAAGTGCCTCCAGCATATAGTGCACCGTATTAATTTAGCATAATTATTCTTCTAAATGTGATTAAGAGCCCTGACGGCACCAAAACCAGAAACACCTGCGGCGCTCCAGGACCAGGGATACCCCTGGTAGAGTGTATACGGCGCTGTGTCAGATCTGACCGTAGGGTTTGTCTGTGACTTCCTTAAACACATGTAGGAAACTAAAAAACATCCTTTTTGGACGCCTGGTGGTGTCCTATTATTAGTAATCTACAAATACACAACTATTTAATTAATGAATACAGCCGTACATAATGTACGTGTATAATGTGCGTTACGTCCTGAGCTTTTCGAAGACTAACGTCTCCATTTTACAATGCAGCAGGTGTTTCCCCTTGCAGCTAATTAACAGAATCTGAATGAGATTATAGCTTTGGATCACGCTTAGCAAGTACACACACCTCTTTACCTTTAAGTTCTCTGCGCTCCCCAACTCATCCCGCTGTACTTACTGCGTTGTTTTATGCCTCCTTTTCTCTTTTCTGCGTCCCCCCTCTCTTCCGCCTGTTTTTAAATGGCGGCTGGTCAAAATTTTATTTTTACTTTCATTTTTGGGTTGCGCAGTAGGCTATGCACATTTTACATTCAAATTACAATAACAGTCCGTGTTTATATTAGGGGTCGACCGATTATCGGGTCGTTAGATAATCGGGGCCGATATTTGCAAATTCTTGAGTATCTTTTATCGGTATATTTTTATTGAAATTCCCGATAAAAAAATAAAAAGTTTTAAAAGCAATGCACGTAACTATCCCGACGCATCTCCTCTGTCAGAAAAAAAATTCTATTGGCTAACAATAGAATTCCACAAAATTCCCTCATTGGCTGACACAGACAACGTTACCTGACCTTGAAAATCAAACGTTTTCAGCTGCTGGAAACAAAAATGGAAGGTAAGTATCCAGTAAAATGGTCGTTGTGCTCAAACCATGCTGTTATCCAAATTGCACTAGGCTAATTGGACCTTTTTGAATCAGTATAAGTAGTCTACGCTTAAGCTAAAAAAAAAAAAAACAAGCTTGGAATATAAAAGAAATAAGAACTTGTAATAAGGCTAATTGGTGCACTTGTACTGTAAGTTGCAACAGTTCGACACTGCATATTTAACAAATAGTAATGTATATTTATTCTTTCAAATGAAACATTCGAAGAAATTTATCCTAAAGCACAGCCCTTCTGAATTACATTCGTCATTTCAGCAACCGTTCACGAAATTAAACTTCTGCTCGCTTGCGGTTGCACTGTATGTCGGAACCTCGCGGCAAAGCTGAAAATACCCGTTTGCCGCTTTGATGTTTATTAATTTGGCCTCATCATCATCATGGAAGTCGAGTTATTAAAATAAAAATTTGCAGCACACAGTTTGCACTTCACAGTATTTTCGCTAACTTTGTCACAGTCCTTCCACACGGTACCCTACTTTTGTATGAGCTGTCCACTTTTCACATAAATGACTTCTGAGCAAATGGGCTCCTAGAATCTCCCCGCAGCTTCAGAAAAAGCGTGGACGCACAGGCTAGTTTTAAGGTTTGATATTTCATACTTTATAATGAAAATACAGCCTAAATGATGTATCAATTCGCTTTATTTCTTACGCAATGATTGCCATCGTTCGTCCGATAATTGAATGCTTTTGAAATAGCGATAGGCATCTGTTGCGTAGCCAAAATAAGATAACCATAGAGAAATTTACCCACAACGTCAATATTACAATGCACATTTTAGTTATTGCAATTTTAGTTTATTTTTATCTTTAAGAATTTTGATTTGATCTTTTTGCTCTTTATTTAACTTTCATAGTGGTGACTGACGTATACCTGAAAACATGCCTAAGTAAAGAGGGTTTGTAATTAAATCCATGTTGTCACAGCCTATTTCTTTTCACACCAGGAAAAAAAACGTTAAAAGCATTCAAATATCGGCCTGAAATATCAGTTATCGTACTCTTTTTGTCACAGATGATCATCATCGTATCGGCCCTGAAAAACCCATATCGGTCGACCCCTAGTTTATATTAAACCATTTCATTTTCATTTATCATGTGTGCTTATTATTAGTCAAAACAGACGCAATATTCTTTAATAAAAGCCTGATTTTTTTTTCTTTTATTCTGAAAATAATCCGTGCTCCAGCATAAAGCAGCCTTGCAGTTCATGAGTGCATTGAAGTCGTGGAATATTTGGTCTGATGCATATGACTAAAACGTTACAAATTTGTTCTGAACATCTCGGTCGTGTTTTTCCGCTTTTTATATCATATAAGGCGAGATTCACCCGTGACACTAAAAATGAACACCATGAATATTATAACTTCAAAAAGGCGTGGGGAACTCAGCAGGCGTAGGTATCTGGGAAGCGATAGAAATGCTTATTAACTCCTCGTTCGAGGAACTGCGGTCAAGATATCGGCGCTTAAAATTTGAGTGCGCAGTTACATGAAATAATACTGTACTCATGTCTGTCTCTGTTTTCATTGAAAGGGTTCACATACACGAAAGGCAACATTCCAGCTCTGTCTCTATAATCTCAGGTTGTCACTTAAACCTGCTTTATCATTCTCAATGTCAGAATAATAGAAACAGGAAATCATGTTGGTAATTTTTATAGTATTTTTAACATTTCTAAATGAAAGATGATCAACAGCTTCCTGTAGAGGGAGGCCGGGTCATGTCATTAAAAGTAATGTAGTCATCTATTCTCTTTCCATATGGGGTATCTAAAGACTATCCCCATATTCCCATTACTCCTCCTCTCCCACCTCTCACTCACTTCTTTTGGAAAGACAAAAGACTAATGTGATTAGTAATATTTACAAAATAATGCAAACATCAGGCTAGTAAAGAAGCACACAGTAACTCTTGATAGCAGTGCTAAATGACAAAAATGTAAATTTAAAAGGCTGCCTTTCCAATAATTTTATGTGGCTCCATGTGCGATGAGTTAAATTATGAGATTTTATTCTAATAGTTATTAATCTGCTTACACACATGTATGCATGTATATATATATATATATATATATATATATATATATATATATATATATGTGTGTGTGTGTGTGTATATGTATGTATGTTTACACACACCGATGAGCCAAAACATTATCACTACCTGCCTAATATGCTGTTGGTCCTCCGTGTGCCACCAAAAGAGCGCCAACCCACCAAGGCATGGACTCTACAAGACCCCTGAAGGTGTCCTGTGGTATCTGGCACCAAAACATTAGCAGCAGATCCTTCAAGTCCTGTAAGTTGCGAGGTGGAGCCGCCGTGGATCGGACTTGTTGGTCCAGCACATCCCACAGATGCTCAATTGGATTGAGATCTGGAGAATTTGGAGGCCAGGGCAACACCTTGAACACCTCATCATGTTCCTCAAACCATGCCCGAACAATGTGTGCAGTGTGGCAGGGCGCATTATCCTGCTGAAAGAGGCCACTGCCATCGTGGAATACCATTGCCATGAAGGGGTTCACCGGGTGTTCAACAATGTTTAGGTAGGTGGCACATGTCAAATTGACATCCACATGAATGGCCGGACCAAGGGTTTCCCAGCAGAACATTGCCCAGAGCATCACACTCCCTCCATCAGCTTGTCGTCTTCCTACAGCGCATCCTGGTGCCATCAGATCCCCAGGTAAACAGTGCACACGTACACAGCCATCCACGTGATCTAAAAGAAAACGGGCCTCATCGGACCAGGCGACCTTCTTCCACTGCTCCAAGGTCCAGTTCCGATGCTCGTGTGCCCATTGTAGGCGCTTTTGACAGTGGACAGGGGTCATCATGGGCACTCTGACCGGTCTGCGGCTACGCAGCCCCATACGCAGCAGGGTGTGATGCACTGTGTGTTGTGACACATTCCTCCCATAACCATTATTAAAATTTTCTGTGACTTGTGCCACAGTAGACCTTCTGTCGGTTCGGACCAGACGGGATAGTCTTCGTTGCCCTCATGTGTCAATGAGCCCTGGGTGCCCAACACCCTGTTGCTGGTTTGTGGTTTGTCCCTACTGGATAACTGTTGGTAGGTACTCACCACTGCTGACCGGGAGCACCCCACAAGCTTTGCCGTTTCAGAGATGCTCTGACCCAGTCGTCTGGCCATAACAATTTGGCCCTTGTCAAAGTCGCTCAGGTCTTTACTCTTGCCCAGTTCTCCTGCATCCAACACATTGACTGTGAGAACTGACCCCGGCCCCCAACCACGCGCAAGCACCCCCGCCGAAAACAAAAACAACGCCAAACTGCCACCTCAGTCGGCTACATGTACATTCACAACTGGGCTGGCTTTCACTAGAATGATAGCTACGGCATAAAGCTACAGCAAAGTTACAAAAAGTCACTCTGAAGAGATTTAACCCTTTCGCACGTAACTTTTTTTTCTCAACGTAATTTTTATATGCAGCGCGCGTGTTACGTTACATGGTTCATTATGTTTTCATTAGCGTTATTAAGCTTCTCCTAATTTTCAGTTAGCATTTAGCCTCGCTAAAATGCCTTGTGAATCCTTTGCCTGGTTGCTTAAGTCCCAACTTTGGTTTTGGTCTCGCCCTGTAAACAATTTCAAGCTTCTCAGCGAAATTTCTCCGAGTAAATGGTACACTTAACAAACTACTGACAAAATCAGTTTCCGTTGCCATCTCCACATCTCCATCAGCCATTTTTTAAATTACGGTAACCTGCTAGCTGACGATTTCACTTTAGCCCGCACCAAAGCCTTGTAGAGAGAGTCGCGTCAACTCCGTTCGCTCCAATGGACCATTTTTTTTTTACCGCAATGGCGGATCGTGGAGCCTCTCAATAGTTCCCGGAAGTTAGCAGCAAATACTAGAAGCGCAGTAGAGTTGCAGCAAAATAGGCCGTTTGTGATGCCCTTTTAAAGGGTAAGACATTTAAAGAATCATATTGTATATTATCAGCACATCTGAATCAAATTAACATGTGCTTCAAAGCATATTAGTGGATTACCCCCCACTAAATTAGTAGATTTAGGGAACGTTAACAGATAACAGATTAGGCTAGGATACTGGATAAAGTTAGCAACACATAACATTAACCACGAACAGCCTATTAATATGATTACCTCACATATTTTTTGTTGTTATCTTTAGTGATAGTAAGATTGCTCCTGCTGACTTGAGCCAACCATTTTTTTTCTCCTGATCCGTGTCAGTGGGGAAACCGTACATTCCCACTCCTTTCTCCGAGCGATTTGAGCATCCCCTTGCAGCACAGCAAACCATGGTGGAGACTACTGTATATGCAAGGACAACACGGAGGAAAGGGCACAGACAAACTGCTTGACACGCTATTCATGTTTCTGAGTTTATTAGAGATTTATTCAATGAATTCATGACAATCATTGATAGTCACCTGTCGGTCTCCTTCTGTCCTATCTGAAAGTCATAAAGATTACTTACACCCTCAGTTACCATGGGATTTCTGAAACCACCATGAATTAAAGTAATGTAAGAAAATTAATCTGATCTGAATTTTGAAACATTCCTTCCCTTCCCCTCCCTCTAAATATATCAATAAACATTAGGATATTATTGCTCTTGACTACCATACAAGTTTAAGAACATAATAATAAAAGAATTCAAAGCAATAAACAACAGCAGCACGCTCTTTAACCAAGGTAACGCCTAGAATATGTCAACAAGGCAGGTAACGTTATCTGTTCACACTAATCCTCAAATAGTACCGGATTTTACTTTAAAAAAAAAAAAAAACATATTGATGTAACTACATACACATGTCCTTTTGCTATATCAATATTGTAAATCAATGCATTTACTGACTACTAATTACCAAAAATCGCAGTTCTGCCTCTCTGTATATTTAAGCATTCAAATTGCCCGCTAAGAACTTCCTGGAACTATCTGAAGTCTACATGAATCACGTGACGATCAAGCATTTTGAACTTCCGTTGACGCGACTCTCTCTCTACATGGCTCTGGCCCGCACAAGCCCGATTGGTCAATTAAAACATGATCACAGGGTCCGCTACAGAATATCCAGCATACCCCGTCCCCACACAAGGCATTTTGATTGGTTGATTTTACTGTCATTCTTGACTTTACTGGCACTGTGTTGTACAACAAGAGTAGAGAATCCCCTGCGCTGAGAGACCAGCGAGACACTGCTATATTATCATCAGTCATCAGGTGTCGCTGTTAGCCTTCACAGTTCATTCGAACAGTTTATACAAAAATGTAAAAACTAGAATTAATTTTATTTATTAGAGGCATGCATTGATGTATCCATTCTAGTAGGGTATTCAGAGATTACCCTGAAGGCCCTGACGGACCACCATTGCATTAACTGAATCAGGCGTGCAAGCAACTATAAGCAACATAGGAAGGGCAAGACCGGCTTTCCAGTGGTGTGCTCACTGAAAAACTACAACTTTATCTTAGATATATATGGTACTAATATATGCATTTTAACGTTTTAATATAGCTGTCTCACTTTACCTACAAAACACCAATCAATAGGTTTTTGTTGGAAACCTATGCACATCTAGCCGATGGTGACTGTAGATGAAGGGCCGCTGTAATGATTACTTATTTCAAACACTTGCTTACCAGTAGAAAAGTGTTGCTTGAGATAAACGATTTGGGAGGGGGGTAGATCTTTAAGCGGGTGTACGAGTTGTCGCTCCACCGCTTGCAAGGTGTAATCGCCTCTTAATCGTCCAAGCCTCATCAATCGGCATCGGAGCCAATCAGAGGCCCGTGCATGAGGTGAGAGATGGGGCCATCCGTCGCGGATCGCAAAGGCCTGGTACCACTACTGGCTGCGTAGCAGCGCGGAGCGGAGGTTGGACTTCGGAATCTGGACTGTAGTGACAGGAGTCGGAATAATGGCTACCAGATAGCTGGCAGGGTAGTCAAAAAGAAGAGATCGGATAACATTGACTTGCCAGTGCAACGCACGAAGCAACTTGAAACAGGTTCTGCTTTTATATTTTAATGGTGCTGTGTCAATGACATCTTGTTTTAGGCTCGGGATTGCGTGGTTGTGTAGGAAGCCTAGATTTGCCAGTAGATAGCCAGCTAAAGTCGCCGGATGTGCTGCTTTTGCATTCGCTGAGGAAGAGTCCTTTCTGTGTATTTGCGGATGGAAGAAAGCTCCAGCTAGCTAGGTTTCACTTGTGGGATATTTTATGATACTTTTAGCTAGCTTGCTGAACAGCCTTATTTACATTGTAGCTGGAAAGCTTGCTTGCTTGCAGAAAATTAAGCAACCCTCTGATAGCATTCCGTTCGCTGTATAGAAGGTGATGAGCTGGTGAGAATAGCTATCTTGCTAACAGGTAGCTAGCTGGGTGACGTTCACAGCTAGACTAGCTAACGTTTACTATAGCTAAAATACGTCAGTACTTTGTGTCTTTGGTACTCCAAAAATCAAAATATTGAACGTGCCTGTTTAAAATGTTTTGTAGATCACTGCAGTTAGGATTTGTGAGACTTGCAAGCTGATTACATAGCTAATTGGTTTGTGCACCACTCATCGTGTGTGTTAGGTTAGGTTTCTTGCTTTAGCTAGCTATTTTTTCGGTCACTGTATACGATCAGTTCATGTTTCGTGATAAACGTTTTGTTTATCAAGTTTTTTTTAATCCTTAAATGTTTTGTAACGTAACTACATAGCTATTTTTTTCTAACTTTAGCATATCTTTCGCGAATCCCTGTCAGCTAGCTTGCTAGCTAACGTTATACACTGTACTAATCACTGTATGTGGCTATCTAGCTCGGCAGCCTCCGCACTGAGCACAGTATCTAACTCGCCAGTCGCCAACATTAGTCAGTCTGCCTATCTTGCTTTACTTCGCTGTTGTATATTGCTGAGTGGTTTTGTTTGGTAGAAAATATAACAACTCGATGTTTTGTGTTTTTAACGTCAGCTGGAATACTGATAAAAATGTGGATATGGGAGAGGAGTTTCAGCTCTACCAATTTCAAGTCTTTGGCAGATTGATGTCCTGACAATTCATGGCTTTGCGAGCTACAAATGAAACCGTCTGAAATCAAGAGCAGTTGGTTAAAATGTGCGGTACAAGTTGGCAATGGGTCGTTATTTTCTTGCCTACTGCGGACAACATTGAATCTGGTAAAAAAAAAAAAATGTAGCCAACTAGCTCTTCACTGGCAAAGGTTAGGCGGGAAGCCGCTTCATTGAATTGGTCTCGCACAGGTTCAGAGGTCCAGTTTGCCGTTTCCATTTAAGCATTTTAAATCACTGCCTCTAAAGGCTTTTTAAGTTTGTCGAAAGGCTTTTAACTAAGTAAGTTATGTACCTATTGTTTTTTATGACCAACGCCTCTGAGGATAGGCCACATTTTGGACAGCAGTGTGTTCATAGTGAAGTTCAGGGATTAAAGTTCTCCGTCGCTACGACGGATTTCTATTAAAAAAGAGATCAGTGTAGATGCGGGGGGGGGCGTGCGGGACTTAGGAATCGCGCTACCAGGTAGGCTATGTCCATTTCAGATAGGTTATGGCTGCATGCTATAATGTTATAATGTTCTTTTTAGTAATGTTAGGCCTATTTTATTTACATTAGCCTACTTATGAATTTTGCCATACGATTGTCTACTATCAGTTCAGTTCCTTATGTTGTAATGGAGACGGATCGGGTAGGCTAATGGAGCCCTATAGGCTAGCCTACTGACGCTGCTGGAAGACTGGGCCTTCTCTTAGGCTACTAATTAAAGCCACAAATTGAAAATCATACACCTCCTTTCTTGACAATATAACAATAATATGTATTAACGAAACAATCGGAGACGATAATATAGCCCCATTATGTATTGAAGTAGGCTAATCAATTAATCACGTCTCGGCGGACGCGCGCACATTCAACTTCAGTCTACACACAAGCCGACGTTATTAACACCAAAATATAGCCTACATTCATAAACGTGACAAAATACCCAAAAACCACAAATTAATAGAGTCTTAATGTCCAGCAAGTAATAGAAATACAGTAGTTCACATACGAATAAAGTTGATCAAGATTGCAATCAAAGTCAAAGTTTGTGACCAAGAAGGAGCGAGAAGCCGCGGTTCAAAAAGGAGCAACCTGCAATCTCACCACTCCGACCAACGAGAAGAAAGCAATCCTTTTGCAACCACCCACATCTTCCGACCGAGAATAATCCACAAGGAAAGTTTATTCCAGCAGCTAAGAATCGTGACAGTTTGCAATTAGATGAGCCCGAACGCCGTATTCACCTGCATGCGCACGTTAATTTCCCCTCATCCCTAGCACTTGGCCTGTGAGGACGTCCTATCCGTCTTCATTATACAATATAATCAACTGATAGCACACATAATGCATAGCATAATTCAAGAGTAATGAAAAGAGAATAACATGTTATTATTAAAAGAAAACATGCAGATAGACTTTTAATGGGTGCCCATTATAGCGGGACATAGGGGTTTTGAAGGGTTTTGTCACGTCGTTGTATGTAGGCTACATTTTATGAGGTTAGGCTACTGCTGTGTGTGAGCGTGAGCGAGAGAGAATGGGTGCTTGTCTGACAGTAGCGCAAACTCACTGTATCCCGTAGGCTATACAGCCGCCGGGCTCACGGTGTCCTGGACAACAATATTTTAATGCTTCAGAAAAGAAGTTACACCTTGGATTTACTGACAGTGATTAATCTTTTCTGAAGTAAGGTTCTATCGTGGCATTGTCATGCAAAATAAACTGAAAACACAAAGTTCAAGTATCCCTATGATTCTAAAGACCTGCCTTAAATTAACCCCGTACCGATTTTCAAAATTAAGTGCACATACATGATTTTTATACCATTTAAAAATAAAAGCGTTACTTTGACGCAGTTAATGACCCAAACGCAAATATTCATGTAGGCTAATGTGGGGGCCTCCTCTTTTTTTTTGCTGTAATCCCTGGAAGTTAGAAGTGGTCATTTTCGCCTTGATGCAGCTGGGCAACAGGTTCGATTTCTCTCACGCATCTCCCTTCCACAGTTACATTCATTATTACCGCACCACAGTGGATAATGCGGGATTTAGATAGCATGGGATCTCAAAGAGGGTTACAGTGGGTGGGGGGCTCACCTCAACCACCACCAGTGTTTGGCGCCTTCCTCCTGGATAATTCATGGCAGCCATTTTGTGTCACACCATTCACTACACATCAGCTGAGGTGGAGAGGGAGTTATTTCATATATCTGTTAATCTGGGGGATGATTAGATGGTCAGCTTTGAGAGAGCCAGAGACGGCATTTGGTCCCACTCCTACCAATAAATGTCGAGAGCTCTCCAATGACCACCGTGAGTTAGTCCCCCAGTTTGGAGTCTCATCCAAAAGAGGGCTCCAACATACTGCACTGGTCATTGGTTTTTTGTTGAGAAGGAAGAGTGCCCTCCAACTTCACACTTTCAGTGTTCGTACTTGCTTCAGAACCCTTTGTCTCACTCTGTTCATCTTTAATTTGCCTGTAGTTGCAATGAACTGGTTGGCAGCGCATGAACTGCAGTCCCCAACTATCTTCCATTACCAAAAGACACTTCTTTTAAAGCAACACAACTGTCCTTCATGTGCTATACTGCTTTATAGAATGCTTCATTGTGGCCAGGAACCTGGGAAAAGTTTTCATTTGGCCATGACTGTGCTTTGTAAACAACAAAAAATAATGACACAGATAGGCCTAAAACCCAGGGGAAATGATGAGTTGGAATCACAAAGTGCACACTAAAGCATTTCTAACAGAATTAATGTGTGCGGTGGCACATTCCAGCTAAACACTTTCCCAGAGGTTTATTCTGAAACACTTACTGACTTTGCCCTGTTAGAGGTAGGCTGCAGGATAAATGATACCTGTACCTTTAAACCTGTGGTCATTTTGTAGAGATCACCTCTGACTGCCCCTGCATTCTCAAGTCCTCTTTGTCCCTCCAGGATTAGGACCCATGATGTGTCCACACACCTAAGTGAAAGTGACAAATGTTCAAGATATTTTTCAGTCTTTGGTTGGCCTACATTACAAACAATTTCATATTTTGTTCAGGTCATGTTGATGTAAAGTAGGTATCCTGCATGGAGCATAGCTAAATCTGCGTTTAGAATCCAGAATTGGTAGATTCTGGTTGTATGCTGTCACTTTAGTCCTTTGTAACCACTGATAAGAACTGAGGTGGAATCAAATGAGCAAAGATGAAGTTCAGCATGGCTGCAGTCTTCTTCTTTCTCAGGAAAGAAGGCCTTACTAAACTGACCCCTGTTTTTTCCAGTCACAATGTTCAAATTAATTACAGTTTTGGATAGTAATTAGTAGCTATTATTTCACTGCTTGGGTGGATGTAAGACCACAGCCTGTATACTACACACCAGGTCATATTGCAGTGGTACATTTATTGATGCAGAGTGCCATATAATGTCATTTTCAGGTACAAAACTAAGGTTTTGTGTTTTTGATGAAGGCTGTTACTGGTTTTTGGAAACTGCTTCTAATACCTCAGATCATAGCAGACAAGATTTTACTTTATTAGATTGATATCATCATTCTTAAAATGCAGAACATTAGGTTATGGATTATTTTGCCTGAGCTTTTTAAGGTGTTCTGTGTATAAAGTATTGCATGTTGATGCTTTTTAAATGTCCACCTGTTGTCTGTGAGCAGAAAGGTTATACTGTTTCAGCTTTGATTTTTTTGCACAGCAGAACTATTTGATGAAATCTCTCCTTTGTTCTTGTGGTCTGCAGCATCTCCTCAGAGTTGTTTTGAACAACCCCCCTCATCCCACCCCAAACTGTACCTTTGGAGGATCGGTCCATGTGACCTGCAAGGGAGACAGGAGTCCAGCTCCAAGAGATGAAATGCACATGTGAGTGAGGTAAAGCTGACATCTGACAGGAACATCTCTAAACAAGTGGTGATTACACAGAATTCAAATGGAAATTTAAAGAAGGGTCCTTTGTCCCGTTAGTATGCTCCTTATTTCTGAACTTGTCCTCTGATGAATATATAGGTGTTACAGTAATTATTTTGGTCAGTGTGAATAGTTCTCATCATCTTTATGGTAGTTGGGTTTCTAAGAATAAAATATGCCTTCTCCAAACTCCTTTAAAATGGAAAGAAACAAGGTGAAGCGCTATAGTATCAATCTGCAACGTAACACATTTTGACATTCATCAAAGTTGGCAACATGATATACACATACATGTATGCTGGTAATGCACTGGAAAACATACATGCTATTACATGCAATGTCAACTAGGTGTCCTCTTTTTTGGCTTGTCATTTTGTCATGCAGGTGTTTATCTGGTATAAAGTTATTTTCTTTCATGGCAATGAAAGTGGTCTGCAAAATCAGCTTTGATGGGTGGAATTTCAAAAGGCACATGTTGAATTAGGCAGCAGTCCTTAAAGTCTTCTGACTGACATAGAACCTCTGTAAAGTGGGTCTGTAATCCTCCTTTTCATGGTGCATAATCCCTGATCATACATGGTGTTGGGGAGCTGCTGAATTAGTCCTGAGTATTAATCTTGCTGGCAGATTAATTGCAAAGCATAGTATGGATTCCTCCATATCAGTATCCAGTCCCATATGGGCACTACTGCTAAACCGCATTATGGGCTCTCTGTTTGCCTTAAATCATTTGGCACACTTTTCACACAGTTATTGGAGCCATTCTATACACTGATTGGAGTTTAATTAGAAATGTGAGCCTCAGTTTTAGTTCCCCTCATTTTTAGTGCTGTTCACCTTCCTTCTATGCTTGAACCCAGACTTTGGAATTGGTAGTTGTACATGTGAAGCTCATCTTCACTGCAGCAATCCCTGAGTGCGCACAACGAGTACAATCCTCCAATGCACTCAGATGCAGCCAGTGGCTATTCAAAACACTGCATGTCCCACAGTGCACCAGGAAGCAGACGTTGTACAGAGCATAGGCACATTTCCCTGACATCAGCTGAGGGACTTGGAGGTGCCTGACAAGTCACAGGATACTTTTGAGCATGACACAAGAGCCCGTGTAGATCTACCACTGTCCCCAGCAGAGCAAGGCCAGTTTGTTCTGGCCCTGTGGACTCCCCACCATTGGTGGCAGATGACATGACTGAGATAAAGAAAGTAGTGCTCTGCTTGCATTTGGAATGAGCTCCTTAACCAGCTGAGCTGCTAAGTAGGGGGATGTGGGCTGTCTTGGTGGGTATGGATGGAAAGTAAGGGTTTCCAGTAAGAATTGGAAAGCTTTTGTGAGCTAGTGAGTAGTGGTGCAGCTGTGACTAGTGCTGCAGGTTGGGTGACTGTAGATGTGAGACGCCCTCTTACAGAGGAATTTGGTACACTGGCTTCAACATGGTGTCAGTTTTCATGCATTCGGGGGTCAGTGGAAATTTTGCACCTATAAACTTTTTAGAAGTAAAAAAAGGAAAAAATCTATAAATGTCACATGACTTTTGGCTCTTGACAAGTTTTTATCAAGTATAGTAAGTTGATTATGACAGAAGTAAACCCTGCTTGATTTTGTTTGAGATTTTGTCTGTATATTTTTGGCCGGATGCTCTTGAGGAAGCTGTCAGACCACTTCCTGGGTCAGTTGTATGTTGGGATGTCACTCAGTGCACAGTACCCTGATGCACTGCCATTGTAGGAAACATGGGAAGTGTGCCATGGAACACATTTTACAAGCAAATGTCTGTATGAAAGCATAACATAAGATGTTATCAAAATTCACATAATAGGATCTTTTTACTTATATCCAATAGCTTAATCTGTTTTTTAAGACACAAAACATTTGAACATTTATTGAATGAAGCATTTACTTTAAGATTTCATTTTGCTCACTAGAATCTATCCAAAATGATTACATTAACATGAAGGTATCACAGTTTGTGAAGGCAATGGTCAAGAGGAAAATGTCACATCTTTAAAGCTGCTACTGTTGGCTGGGATTGTATTCCAAGAGTAATATGAAGTGCTCACATAATGTTTGAAATGCTTTTCAAATAGTAGAAAAAGGGAACACAAAGTGTTGCAGCAAGTCAGTTAATACGGCAGTTAAAATAAGCTTATAAAACAGTGTAGGCAATTAAAAAGTAGGTTTAATTCAATTCAAAAAGCTGGTTTAATTCAAATAAATGATCTAATGCAAGTTCAGGTAATAAAATCTAATTAAGAGGAGGGATAATTAAAAGAAAGTTTGAAGAGATTTTTTTAAACGGATATAAAAGTAGAAGATTAATGCCCAATACACTGCCTTGGTTTTATGTGCAAAAGGGGCTTCAGCTAGGACGGTTTAAGACTGCTGCTGCACAGAAGTCTTGTTTATTGTGTTTTTCTCATTACCTTTTAATTTCTGTCATTATGTTCTGCTACTCAGTCTCTTCCAGCCTAGAACAGTCGTTGTTCAGGCCATTTGCATTTCAGAATCGATAATCCCCTTTATTTAGAAACGACCTTCACAGCACTTTTAACTAGCAGCAGGCAAAAAGGTGACCGGCCAGGCTGCTGCAGAGGGAGCACTCATGTTACCTTGCTTTGCTGTTGCCGATTAGAACACCATGTGCCATCTCAAGGACAGAAGGCAGAAGTCTCTCGATCGAGAGCCCTTTCACATGCATACACCGGCAGCATTCAAATGTTCCTCTGTTGTCGTTCAGAATACAGATACCAAATGTGAAATTCAGAACAAACAAATTGACAGACATTTGATTGACAGCCCTCTTCCAGAGTGGATTGATGAAGTGAAACTTTTGTAAGCAGTTTTATGAAGCCATAATATCTTACAATGATACCTAGCAGTAATTGGCCTGGATACCTGGAGCAGAGCATGCCAAAACCAGGATTTTGGCTGCAGTTTCTCTGTTTTGGAGGTTTTGCCAGCCCGATTTTCCTTGTTTGCATGCTGGGAACTGTAGTCCAAAATGTAAGCTATGCCACATATCTCAAGGGTAGCACCCACAGTAATAAATCATAAGACAGTAGTTTAGAGGTCAAACACCAAACAGGAAAGGGCTCTAACTTGTAGACATAGCCAGCCAATATGAGGCAGGCACTGTGGTGCATGATGGGAAGTCTATCTTTAATATCTGCCATTTCCACCCAGTTTGTCTTCCACATTGAAGGGTCATTATTGATCATTCTCAGGATCACCTGTCAAACATATCACTGCCCTATAAGATGCGTGCGTTTCATCTGCATTTTGCATTTGTTGCTGTAGGTGTTAGTCACCTAATATTACCAAGTTTGTACAACTTAAAAGTTTAGATATTGCCAATTTTTTCAGTTTTGTGGCTATAGTTCCTGTAGTTCTGGATTTTCCTGACCTAGAACTATAGGAATATGATGTGATTTTGTCTGTGTTTATCCTCTTGCAGTTGGCTTTTGCTGAAGCTCTCTCCACATAGTATTCATGTCCCATTCATCTGACTGCTTTATGTATGTGGCCATAATACTGTATACCAACGGTCTCTGTTTAGTTACCAGGTGCAATGTAAACTCTGTTAAACCTATAGGTCTGTAGGGGATCAGATCTGTACATGTGTTTTGTATGTAGTCTTGTTTTTTTATATGGCATTGGCATCCATAAAAACATAAAAATGTGCCCTCTGAAACCATCTGTCCTTTCCCATCTGCATGTAACCCTAGTGACTCGTGGTTGACGTTTTGGCTGTGTAATTTTTAACCGTGGTTTATCCCGGTAAAGTACTCATTAGTGGCTTGCTCCTGCAGGTTTGGGAGGTGCCGGTAATGTGCCATGGGCTACGACGTCACCAGGTTCCAAGGGGAAGTGGACGAGGACCTGCTGTGTCCCATCTGCAGTGGAGTTCTAGAAGAGCCTGTGCAGGTGAGTGTCTTCCTCTGCCCCCTTACCGCGGTAGGGTCTGAACACACGGCCATTATAAAGAAAGTTCTGAACACAACTGCAGGATCAATCGACCTGTGGCAGATTATTATTGGAAAATAGGGAAATAAGGCAGTTCAATCTGCATAGCAATTACATGACCTATATTGTGCACCTAGTATGATTTTACTTTGTGTGTGTGTGCGTGTGTGTGTGCATGCGCATGTGTGTGTGCATGTGTATTTGTTGTTCACATGTCCAAACATGATGCTGGAAGTAAGGGCCTGTATCAAATCTTGGACTGTTGAAGTGATAGAACTGAAGAGGGGGAGGAGTTTGTTCTGTTTGTGAATCCCTCAGCATTTTCATTTTTTCAGTCTCATTGGTAACCCATTGGCAAGTCGTGAACCCCCAGCACAGAGGCAGCAAGGTTACCGTGCCAGTGAAAGGTTGACGGGTTGTAAGAGATGGAGCGAGAGAGAAGAAGGGAGAAGGAGAGCGAGAGGCGGCGTGCTCAGCCGTCAGGACAGAGAGGGAGGGAGTGGGGAGAGAGAGAGAGAGAGACGCACAGCCTGTGTCGGATTTCGCAGAGCTCTGGAGGGTGCAAGTCCGCACACAAGCCTCACAGCCTGTGTGCAGTGCAGGATGCTGGCTAGCAAACAGAGGACGGGCAGGGGTAGGGTCCTCACGTGTAGTCGGGTTGGAGAATGAACAGAGAGGATCTGTAACGGTCTCCCGTCAACCAAGGGTGTTCAGATGGTTCTCCTCCGTGCAAATTCCTGATCTTATGTTAACCACCTTCTAGACAGTTCATCAGGTGAGTGCCTGTTTGTAAATTCTCATAATGACTGTAATTGCTGTGGTAGGTTTGATGCTTGCTGCAGGCTGAAGGCAGCCTTAATGGATGCGTTTGTCCTTGCACATTGCAGGTTTTCCTTTTTTCCCCGGATGTATTTTCTGCTGAAAGAAATGTGCATGTGGGTTTGAATCTGTGTGAGTGATTCAAAGAAGGTGTGAGTCAGTGTGTGTGGCTGAGTGAATATATGTTTTTGTATGCATATGTGTGAGGCAATGTGTCTGAGTCTGTGTGTGTGTTTGTGTGTTTGTGTGTGTGTATGTGTGTGTTTGGCTTAATAAGTGGATGCAGAAGTTTCTGTTAGTGTGTGAGAGTGTGTGGATACAGCAAGCCATTTACTGTGAAAACAGCTCTGTGTATGTGTTTTTGTGTGTTGATATAGCAGGCCATTTACTGTATAGCTCCTCGTTCCGTGTGTGTGTGTGTGTGTGTGGATACAGTAGCCCATTTACTGTAAAGACCTTCTCGTGTGTGTTTACCAGCCAGCCCAGCTGACAGGCTTTGCGCAGCGAGCTGGCAGCAAGACAGGAAGCAGACAGAAAACTCTGGCTCAGGTTTACAGCACAGACAGCAAGCAGACAGAAAACTCTTTCAGGCTTAGGGCACAGAGAGGAAGTGGACAGAACTCTGGGTCAGGTTTAGGGCACAGACAGGAAGCGGACAGAACACCCTGGCTCAGGTTTAGGGCGCGGACAGAACACTCTGGCTCAGGTTTAGGGTATAGGGACTGAGTACAAATGGAAATCAATACAATTGGTTGCTGGCATCTGCACTCAGTCCTGCATGGCCACAGTTATCATGCCAGTACATTAATACTTTTCACGTTGTCATTCTTACCTTTCATCACAGAGATACTTAGCTGGTAAAAAATGCAGACAAGGAAGAAATTGAAACAGCATTTCTCTTTATTCCTTCTCTGTGACTTCAGGTGACCTTGTGTTTGAGATTCTCATTTTCATTTCATTTTGTGATTTAGCGGATGCTATTATCCACAGCGGCTTACATAGGTTAGTTAGCATTTTATCCGTTTATACAGCTGGATATTTACTGAGGCAATTCTGGTTTAAGTATCTTGCCCAAGGGTAGAGCAGCAGTGGCCCAGGAATCCAACCAGCAACCCTTCGGTTACGAGGCCTTCCCCTTACCACTACGCTGCACTTCTGCCAGAGATTCTGGTTCTGCTGTTGAGAGGGTGTCAGAGAGGGGTACACTGATACCTCCTCAGGGCCCACAGTGAATCAAATGGGAAAAGAGGGTCATTTATACTCCCTCTGGGCCCACAGCAAGTCCAGTGGGAGGGAGGTTCATTCATACGCCCTCAGGGCCTACAGCAAATCCAGAAGGGAGGGATGTTCATTTATACCCCCCTCAGGGCCTGCAGTGAATCCAGCGGGAGGTTTATTTATATCCCCTTAGGGCCCACCAGTAAATCCAGAAGGGAAGGCGATTCTTTTATACTCCCTCATGGCCCTGAACAGTGATCCCTTTCAGGGGAGTTCATTCACTAAGGGCAGGTCCTCTGGCCTCCTGTCATAATTGAAGCTTTACATTACTCATGACTTGCCGTAAACTATTGATTATGACTATTGACTTGCATTTCTTTGAAAGGAGCCATTACAATGCGCTTCCATACACCAGAAATGCCCCACGTTCTGGTGTTGATTATAGAGCTGAAGGGTTTCCCGGTGACACTGTATGGTGTGTGGAGATCATTCACCCCAGCAGAGATGAGCAGAGTGTGGTGGATGGCCTGTATCTGGCCCCTGCTGACTGGCCTCTCTCCCCCTGTCTCTCCCAGGCCCCTCACTGTGAGC
Source organism: Megalops atlanticus (assembly GCA_019176425.1). Taxonomy (NCBI): domain Eukaryota; kingdom Metazoa; phylum Chordata; class Actinopteri; order Elopiformes; family Megalopidae; genus Megalops; species Megalops atlanticus. The sequence continues at coordinate 4,379,112 of CM032879.1, read as the reverse complement.
ATGCCTTCTGCAACGCCTGCATCACGCAGTGGTTCTCGCAGCAGCAGATCTGCCCGGTGGACCGCACCGTGGTCACGCTGGCCCACCTGCGACCCGTGCCCCGCATCATGCGCAACATGCTCTCCAAGCTGCAGATAACCTGCGACAACGCAGGCTTCGGCTGCAAGGCTGTGCTGCGCCTCGACCAGCTGCAGTCCCACCTCAAGGACTGCGAGCACAACCCCAAGAGGCCCGTCATGTGCGAGGACGGCTGCGGGTGAGTGGGTTACTGAGGGCTGCGGGTGAGTGGGTTACTGAGGGCTGCGGGTGAGTGGGTTACTGAGGGCTGCGGGTGAGTGGGTTAGTGGGTGGTTGAGTGAGACTTTGGGGTTAGTGGGCTAGTGAGACTTGTGGGTTAGTGGGCTAGTGAGACCTGTGGCCTAGTGAGGGCTTTAGGTTAGTGGGTTAGTGAGACCTATGGGAGAGCGCTGGGGGCTTGACAAAGAGTCGGTGAGTGTGTGGGTAAGTAGGTTGGTGTGGATCTGTGAGCGGGTGTGGGTCCTGGGTGAGTGGGTTATATATTTTTATATATATTTATATCTCATTGTAAATCTGACCCACCGTCCCATTGTAACAGTGGCCTATTTTTCAACCACCCAACACCTTGGCAACTTGGCTTTGTCCTTAGTAAAGCAGCGTGTTGTATGTTGTATTTTGACATATTTCACTTCCTAGTTTCTAGCTGGGGGTTAGTATCTTCATTCTCTGTCCCCTCCTCTTGCTTGTGAGTTGGGGGTTGGTGTCTTCATTGTCTGAACCCTCCTTTTGCTCAGGCTGGAGATGCCCAAAGATGAGTTGCCCAACCACAACTGTATCAAACACCTGCGCACTGTGGTGCAGCAGCAGCAGACCAAGATCGCAGAGCTGGAAAAAACTGCAGCTGAGCACAAGCACCAGTTGGCCGAGCAGGTCAGAAACCACCTTTAAATATGGGCACTGAGAAACTCCACACCATAGCTGAACATGGGCATGGACATGTGAACACTGATATGTAGAGCACACAAAAATGTGTGTGAAATGTAGAACACGAAGTAAAACTGTGTTTAAAAAGTAGTTGTCTTTTAAACTCATCTTTATATCTCTCCTATTGACCAGGACATTGACCTATGATAGTAATATTTGCTGTTTTACCAATTTAGCACAGAACTGGATGGTACCAAAACACTCATAGCAATTTTTTGTGAACACAGACTTAGTGACAACAAATGGCGTGCTACCCCATTCAGAGTTTGCAGCCCTGTGGAGTAAAAAAGACTGGGCTTTTCAGTCACATGCTTACACACGTACACACACACTTGCATTACAGTTTCTTAAGAGAGGCTCTTCTTGAGAGCAACTTTATATAGAGAGTACAGTTTTTAGCCAAGTTAGCCATTTATAGAGCTGGATATTTTACTGAGGCAGTTCAGGTGAAGTAACGTGTCCAGGGGTACAGCATCAGCATCCCACCATGGAATCAAACCAGCAGCCTATGGGTTACAAGCCTTCCTCCTGACTGCTATATCATGCGGCTACGTGTGCACACAAACATGTCAGCTGAAAGCAGAAAGACACTCAGACTCCGTGTTTGCCAGTAGGTGAATGATTTGGACCGAGCCATACCCTATACATCTGCTGCTGTAAATACCTGTCTGAGAGTTCTCCAGTAATTCAGCAGCTGAGTGCATTACCCTGCAGATGCTTTGGACTTTGAACTAGAAGCTTAGAGTGAAAAAATGATGCGCTTTTGCAGTCACAGTGTTCAAAATGAACCATGATAGCTCTTTTTCCTTAAAATAGCTACCTCAGAGTCAGGCAGTAGAGGACTGACTAACTGATTAGATATCACAATTCATTGAATGTACATATTATAGGCAAATGGTCTTTTGTAACTTGGCTTATTTTTTGCTTTTGATTATGAAATGTACATATCTGTGAGAGTGAAGAAATGAATTGGTGTCCGTGTAATGGGTTCAGGCTCAGGAGGAGAGCAGGGTCTCATTCAGGTGTGTGTCGGTGTGTGTGTGTCGGTGTGTCTCCATCCTGAAATCGGTGTGTTCTATTCTTGTGCGTCAGAAACGGGACATCCAGCTCCTGAAGGCGTACATGAGGGCCATACGCAGCGCCAACCCCAACCTGCAGAACCTGGAGGAGACCATAGAGTACAACGAGATTCTAGAGTGAGTGCTTCACTCATCACTTCCTCTCCCTCTCCCCCCAACTTCTGACTCAAGAGGCTCTCTCCAGCTCTGTCTGCACAACTGTTTTTCATACAAGGTCCTGCTAGGCTGTCTGGAGTCTGGAGTGTTACAGCAAGTGTGATGCATTTCTCTCTCTGTCTCCATCTCTACCTCCCTCCCTATTCCTATTTCTCTCACTCTTTCCCTCTATTCTCTCTCTTCCTTCCAAACTCTCTCTCCCTCCTTGACACTCACTCTCTCTCCACCTTCTCCCTCTCCCTCCCGGTCTCCCCTCCCTGCCCAGGTGGGTGAACTCCCTGCAGCCAGCTCGGGTGACGCGCTGGGGGGGCATGATCTCGACGCCGGACGCCGTCCTGCAGGCGGTGATCAAGCGCTCGCTGATCGACAGCGGCTGTCCGCTGTCCATCGTCAACGACCTGATCGAGAATGCGCACGAGCGCAACTGGCCGCAGGGCCTGGCCACGCTGGAGACGCGGCAGATGAACCGCCGCTACTACGAGAACTACGTGGCCAAGCGCATCCCGGGCAAGCAGGCGGTGGTGGTGATGGCCTGCGAGAACCAGCACATGGGCGAGGACATGATCCTGGAGCCCGGGCTTGTCATGATCTTCGCACACGGCGTGGAGGAGATCCTATAGCCCCACCCCAGCAGGAGAGAGGGAGAGGCCACTGACCCCCAGATTGGTGGACCTGCGAACGCCATCACCCCCCACCCTGTTCCTGCCCTGTCCTGCCACCCCTCCTCTGACCCAGCTTTCCTCCGATAGCCTGCTGTGCAAACAAGCCGATGGGTTAGGGTTCGGTCGTGACTGTCCGAACGGCAGGGTGGACGGAGAGCAAAGGCGTTAACGTTAAACAAATTTTAGAATCACACTCTAGGAAGGAAGGGGGGGAGGGTCGACCACTCCCCCCCCAATCCACCTAAGGACATAAATTCAGACTCATCAAAAACTAAAGTGGAAACATTACCAGCGCCCAGGTGATTTTCAGGGATAAAGTGCATATGAGAAGAGCATCACTTGCAGTGGAGTCATGATTGTATCCTAGCCTTCTCCCTCCTTAACAGCAACCACAGGGTGTTCCACTTTGCAGACTTGAAAAGGAGGGGAAAAGCAGATTTTGAACCTCTTCCCTTATATGCTTCCAGTTGTTCAGATTGAAAAATGCTTCATATAAATTTAATTATAAAAAGCAGAGAAAGGTATATACACATACATACATCACAGAATATATTTATCTACAGTTAGTATAGGATATATCATACAATAAATGATTTTAGCTATTTTATTTTTTGTAAAGGCCTGTCACTTTGTGAGTAGGTTGATGTCACGCACAAAGAACATTGAAATTTGCGGTGGGGTATCAGTGGCAATTTTGTTCGGTGCCGTCGTTACCTCTGAATGCTTTAAGCTAAAGAGAGCTCAGGACTGCTGGACAAAGAGTGCACTGTTTGGAGCTGAGCTCTGCATTGCTGTAACTCAATAATGCTGGGGTGCTTGCCTTGCATTCAGGAGAACTGCTGGGTGTGTTGTCTTCAGAGCAAATTGCAAGGGGAGAGAGCAGTACTGGGAAATGCATCCTTTGTCCACTACCTTCATTTCTGCACCAAAAAGGCCAGAACACCAGACCATCGTGCTTTACAAACGGGTGCCATTTTTACCCTTTGCTCGAGATGGAAGAGCCTGGACCAATCACATGCAAGCAAGCATCATTGGAGCGCTTCCTCATTCTCTACAGAAATGCCTTATCCTAACGAGGCTCAAGAGGCTCCACAGACATGTTCAGCTCGAGCCTTGGGTTGGCTGTGGACTTTGGGGATCAGCATTAATCAAGATACGTGTGCTTTTCCAGAGTGTCTCTAATGTAGGAGGAGCTTTTACACTACAACTTTTACTCCATTCAATGACATGTGGGGTGGAGCTTTCTCCAGAGTCATTGAAATGTGGGAGGAACTTTTATTCAAGAGTCCCAATAACATAGGAGGGGCCACATTACATTACATAAATTACATCAGTGCTAATGAAATGCCACACTCCACGTTGATTTACCATTGAAGCTGGTGAAAGTTTCATCGCAGACAAGATGGATCCTGTTTATCTCCAGCTTGCGACGTGCCTCTGTGAGGGAGCTGCCCCTCACGATGGCTCCAATGGTGCCTCCACGCACATCGATTCAGGAATTCACCATAAGAACGAGATGAAACGCAGTGAGCCTCTCTGACCCTCTCCTCACCAGTCTGAGATGGCATTTGGACTTCGGCCGACTTATCAGGAGAGTGTGGAGAAGGTGGAGCCAGGCCCGCAGGGTGGACATACAGAAAGAGGACACAGACAGAAGGATGGAGAGAACCACCAGAGAGTGGCTTACCCTGCAGTATCAATGGAATGAGCAGAAACGTTTCAAGAGAAACACTTTTTTTTGTTGTTATCGGTGAATATTTCTTGACTTTTGTGCCATGCCTTATGTACGTTTTTTAAGGACATCACCGAGCTCGAGGAGGTGTTAGAATTTTGTGTATAAAGGTGTGCCGTTCGCTCATCTCAATAGAAATAGGTTTTCTTCATTTTATTTGTATATAATTAGTGAGAAGTGGGTCCAACTGCATTCTGTTGTACATTTTTTTTGTTTTCTTTTTATTTCTGCAAAACTACCAAAGTGTGTACTGACAGCTGTTGTAAAAAACACAAATCACGTTTTCCATTTCATATTCAAAAGCAGGTGTTTGCTGTGGGTGATTTTCAGTTTTAAAATGTCACAAGAACTGTTAATGGTTTACACAACAATTTTGATGTCTGATGTTGTGCATAGTTGTTTGTTGAAGGCATCCTTGTAAGGACTCTTAAGGTTATTGCATAGCTAGTGGTGGTTCAACATTAGTGGTTCAACATTAGGCCGTTCCTAATGCTTACAACATAGTTTCTAGTCAGTATGCTTTATGTTTCACGTCACATCAGATAACGGCTCCTAAATCCCAGAAGCAACGGACGGAACTAAACCACTCCTCATGGGTGTAGGTGGAAACCATGCTGAGTCTTTGCCTTATAAAGCACTTCCTGCTTCTCCGTGGTATACTTGCCTTGCAGTTTGGAAGCCGCAATGTGCAGTTTTCACCAGATGGACATTACACTGCTTTGCAGACAGGCTGCCCTCACTGTACTCAGCAATGTATTGGAAACATGGATGCGCAGTGTTTGCTGGTTGGATGTTGCGCTGCATTGCAGACAGTCTGTAGTCTTTTGTTTGCGATAGATTAACTAAGTGCTGAGAGTAACGGGTCTGATGGTTTTACCAAACGCCAATTTACTGGCATGTAGCAAAGAACCAGGTGACTTGATCTCTTTCAAATCAAAACCAACGATCAACAGATGAACTTCAGCTAATGTTTCGGAAGTTCACATGTCCATTCCACCGGGGTTGCTTGCTTGCTCACTTACAGGGGTTTGGCTGGATCAGTTGGAGGCTTAGGAAAGTCATTTTGAAGCACTCATGGGATAGATCCACTAACCCAGCCTCTTCAGCACTGCATGTGGAAATAGTCAGGGACTGAAGTCCAGTTGGTTGTCATTTTGTTGCGTTGTTTTGCCTTGTGCTTTATGAAGTATTAACATTTAATGAGCCCCAGTCTTGTACTGTCTTGAATGTGTCTGTGTGTGTGTGTCCGTGTTCGGCAGGGGTGGGAAGTTACAGTAAAGGAACATTACAGTACCTCATAACAAACCTGAAATGAGCGCTTTCCACACACAGTGAAGGAGTACAACTGGAATTGTCTTAATACAGCACTTAGTCCCTAGCTGTCACGGGGGGTGCATAGCAAAGGTGAGCAGCCTGCAGATGTCACCACTTTCACCCTTAGCAGGCTAGCAAGAACAGGTGACGTCTGCACAACAGATAATCCATTGAGGACACCACACCAGGTCAGAAGTGCTGATTAAGACCGTTTAAGTTGTGTTCTAGTGTAGCGTGTGCGTTGCTCCGGTTCTCAGCTCGTTTCTCTGTGGTCCTGCAGGTGATGTCACAGCCACCACCCCTCAACATAACTCTACCGCTGACCTGTCCTTGACTCAAAATGAAATCAGTATGGGGAAGTGTGTCATTGATGTTTTTATTATTTTTGATTTTATATAGCTTTTCTGTACAGATTTTTGTTGTAAATATGGTGGCTGGTGTATGTATTCAGAAACACTTCAAGCAACATTTCCTCATGCAGGTTTCACTCGCTTGGCTTTAATATTGTATTTTGTGTTTTCTTCTGTTTTATTAAAATATGATTACATTCGCTGGATCATCTGTCATCCTCTCCGGTGTGTGAAGTCAGGTTCCATTCAGCAGGCTGTGAATGAGCTATGTATAAGCTCATCCCTGGTGCCCCATGGCCTCTGAGCACCCTTATGATAGAGCCACTTAATGATCACTTAATGAGTCAAACACAGTGATACATTTCTCCTGGTGCTCAGATTATACAGCATTTCTGTGCTTGCTTGGATGCAAAGAAACGCCAGGCTATGATCAGTAGTTGAAGTTTAATCCAGTTTTTTTAAACCTACTTTTTTCCACTGCCTGATGTTTACATGCCTTTGGGGATGTTCTCTAAAGCTGTGTGCCTCAGCCAATCAATAGCTAGTTCACATTTCGCCAGATAAATGGTTTCCTTTGGTGACCTCAGTCCCTGCCAGGGCAACCGGTTTCTCTACCGAATAAGTTCTTTTTCTGCTCAAATGTGACCTGACACCTTGAGTTTACCATTAGTTTCATAGATGAGATAGGGGGTTTCAGGCATGTTGGAAGTGAGTGCCTAAAGAAAAAGGCATCTCTGTTTGTAGGGAAACTGATCAGATGCATCACTTTTCAGATGTCAACCCTCGCTGGAAGGTCTTGCTCCCCCCTCTCATACCCACAGGAATGCCGCTGTGACAGGGGAGATCCAGTGGCCCCTCCAGTGGCATATCAAACTTCATTTCCATTGGCAACAATAACAAGTGGGTGACCCAGGGGCCTGGGTCAAAACATATTCATTGACTTTCCATCAGGGTTAGGGTTTGGACAGTTTCAATGGAAACACTTTGTGGCATACCTGACACTTATGGATTATATCCATATGATGGCATGTTGGAACAGAAGAATTTTGCCCATGTTACCTGTATCTAAAATGGGAAAAATGTGGCATTTTCTATATTGATTGTTATGATGAGGTTGGCCAGGGGCATAGTGAACACACAGCAGTCACTTTCTGCTCATTTTATGCTATAACCTTTAAATATGCATCATTGGATATTATGGATTTTACCAAACTGCATGATCCTCTCACTTAACTGATTTTTAGGATTGTTTTATCAGTCATTAACATTGCATCATTTTGCATTTGTTTCCTCTGCGTCTGTGATATCCCCTGCCGTAGTGCAGTGAGTTACTGCCATGTTTGGAGACCAAAATGCATCAACAATTTCCATTTTCAGTGGCTTTTCAATATTAGATCAGGTAGCAAGATTAAACTCAAATGAAGTCAGAGCTACCCGATGACCTTTGCTATCTGACAGTGCACTCCAAAGACAACAGCTTACTTCATTTTCAGATGCACAATTATCAGGGCTGCCCATGTGTAGATGATATATGAGTCATGGACCAAATAAAAAACAGTTAACCTTGACTTGCCATTGTCACCTGTTCACTTTTTCTTTCCTTGATTCACAGATGAACGGTTGTGCAGAGTATATTATGTGATTCGGGGACCGGGGATCATCACACGGCTAGGCGCCATGCTTCAGTGCATAGCACGGTGCACGCGGCATAGTCAACATCACCAATCTGCCATTTTAGTGGTGCAGAAGAAAGTGTATATTGACTGTGGATCAGAGCCTGGTCTATTACATTACAGTTGCTCAGCATATACAGTCTTATCCATAGCTACTTACATTCAATCAGCCTGATATTTACTGAAGCAATGCATTTTAGGTAGCTGGCCCATGGATGCAAAGACAGTAACCCACCAGGGAATCAAATCGGTAACCCATGGGTTTGGAGCTCTACTTTTTACCACTACAAGAATTTCAGCAAAACATAACTACATTTTTAAGTGAAAATCAAACGACACTACACCCAGAACTGTAAAGTCAGCTTGCACAATACCACACATATTCAATGACCCCAATTTATTATAAAATAAACTGCAATGACATAATGATTATGAACACACACACACTTTTTGATCAAAACGCTGCTGTCCGCTCCACTGAGCACACACACGGCACTCTGATAATCCCTGGCTGTTTGAACTATTTGCTGTTTTAGGCAGACTACTTTTCACCGAGGGATTCTGTTTTAATCCCCGTTTTGTCGTCACACATCAGCGCGCCTTACACTGCGCCTGGAACTATCAAAATACCAAAACCGACTGCTGACTAATGTGTGGTCATTGGGTTAGCGAAATGCAGGGCGTACCAGTGTGGGCCTCTGACAGCTCAGCAAGCGCTTGTTGATTACAAAACGGGTAAACCTTACTCCAACACTGGTTAACACCACATACTTTTTCTGACGTTACCAAACATTCGACCAGCTCGCCGTGTCAAGTTTCTTGATGTCTTGTCGGCAGGAAAATTTGAAGCCAACGACTATTTAAAGTGCGGTTGCAAAATCAAAATCATTTTAAGGACACAGCTTTCAAGGTTATAGAATAAGATGAGGCGAGAGTCATTACCGTCTGTTCAAAATGCCTCTAATCATTCCCATCATAACAATCAATGTAGACCATACGCCACATTTTTATGAAATGCTGATGTGGGCAAATTTATTAGTTCTACTGCCTATGTCTAGGCGAATCTACAGCTTGTGGAACGGAATCGATCTGAAGACCACGCGTGGAATTTGAACAGGCAAGTGTGACACTTTCGGATTGCGCGATTTATATATTGGGGGAAGAGTTTGAGGCGGTGCTTTTTGTTGAGAAGAATAGCCTACTGCGAGTCGGGCGTGTGCAGCAGCTCTTTCTCTTTCACATTGTATTCTTGCGAGCAGCGACATTTTTCTGCAGTCCTGATACTGTTTTATAGAAAACTTTTTTCGTTTTCCACGTGCTGCTAGCTGCCGTTCTCTCCGCAAGCAACACGACAGCTGAACCAGAAGACAGAAGGCGCATATCGGGTAATTAAGGTATTTGTCACGTAGGCTAGTGATCTTTCGCTCACTGTGTGGGTTCTGGGTCAAATCAATCACCGGCGCTCATTTTAAAACTGTTTTCTCAGCTTCCTTTCCACTAACATGAACTCGTTGTCACAAGTCTTCGCTGCAAAACCGTTCTGCTCGCAGTTTGTTACAATTCAGAAACACCCTCATTCTCTTTTCAATTCTGGCCGTCTTCTGTACCCCGCCCCTTCTTTAACTTTTCTCTTAGGGATTTGTTTTTTTTGCACCTGTCGGAGGTAGTTTGATGTAAATGAGGTCTTCCCTGCCAAAGGAAAGATGGACTGCGTGGGAAAAATAAAGTAAAACTTTGGAATCGGAAAAGCGTTCTAAAGAAACAAACCACACGTGAAAATCTGATGGTGGAACAAGAATGGAATACAAAGGGTATTCAAGCAATCGAAATAAAATTATTAATGAATCGAATGCGTAATAGAACGAACCATCATACAAGTTCAGTTCTTGATGTCTACCAGTGAGCCCTACTCACAACTAGTTATTCAAGTGCGATGTGCCAGCAGCTGGTTTGAGATTAGTCGGATGATTGAATTTAGCTTTTCAAATCAAGTAATGGCGATATAATATTGACGGAAATTACCAGTATTTTGCTTTTCTCCGCTATCACTAGATGACTAGACTCAGAGCAGATACCGATTTCATTGTAAGTAGATGGATTCATGCTTTTTTTCCCAGCCTATGTGATGTAGGTGAGAAATCTACAGGAATTTAGTCGTCTGTACAGTTCAGGTGGTAATTATTCACTTCACTCAAATCAAATCAAATCACTTGTTCTTTCTGGGTTTCAGTCAGGGATGGGTATTAAGGGATCTCTAAAATTTCAGCAGTGTGGATCTCTGATAGGAAGAGAGGGAAAGTCTGACTTGTGGGGAGTATATGAAATGTCCTGATGGATGACACAGCAGAAAAACCTAAACATGGCAGGGGAAAGATGTTCATTCATACCTTAAGTGGATTGTTATTTCATAATATAAAAATGCACCTGACCTACTGAGAAAAAATAATTTGATTGGCTGTTTTCAGCCATCCAATCAAAATCAGGAAACAGATTCTCTGCCTCAAAGTACAGTATATAGAATTAATTGATCACCATTGGGTATTTGATGGATTTCACCCTATTCACACACTTCACTCTTAACACATCCAGTCCAAATTTAAAGGGTTTCCACGTGGATACAACACGTACGTGTATTAACAGACTTGAATTAAATAGCGTAAAGGCAATCTATTGTTCTTTTCTGAATGAAAAGTGCCTGCGCTAATCCACCAAGCATTTTCCCTTCTGATAATTCACTCTTGTAGGGGCAATCTATTACATTAAAAATTAATAATCTCTCAGACAACAGACAAACAAGGACAACAGTTTGGTATCCACCTGCTCTTTTCCTGATTAGATCATGCCATACATTCCACTTTCAATGTCTGCAGGTCAGGGACAAACGGCATTTTTACATAATGATTTAGCAGTCTAACTGCAAGATGAATGAACGTCTTGTCCTCATCATGTTAAGCTTTTTGCAGCAGGAGGGTGCAGGCATATGAAACAGTGCAGTTGTTGCATCATTAATGCAGACCAACTGCCTTTAGGAAGAAGAGGAATTACCGGTCTTGAATCACAAGACAGGGTGTGTCTGTAGGTACCTAACCAAACAAAGCATTCCTGTCAGGCAGCGCACACTCTCACAGTCTTTGTTTGTTCTTACTTTATTATTTAAATGCTTCACATTTACTGTGCATGTAAAAGGGGAAATTTGAACAATGGAGCTGAATATACAATGCTTACCTCTCAGGATATTTGAAAAACGGGCTTTTTTTATTGAGGATTATTTTACAAGTCTGTATATTTTACAGTCAAAAAACTCCAAACTGGTAAGACTATCATCTCATAATTTTTTTCTTTAAATGTAATCATTCCAATCTTCAACCCAAGCTGAAGTTAGACAAATGTCACCCAGCCACATTTGCTACTTGTCCACCAATCCCTGTCTGCTCTGGGTTTGGAATGCTCATACCACACCACCAATCCCTCTGCTCTGGGTTTGGAATGCCCATACCTCTCCACCAATCCCTGTTTCCATTGGGCTTGGAATGTCTGTACCTGCTCTTCCTCTGGGAATGCTTACATATGAGACCGTAAGGAAAGCTGATCAAGATAAACCACAAAGGATCAGTTCTTCTTTAGGAGGGGCACTTGAAATGCTCATGCTTTAGATTTCCACAATTCCAACAATTCATAACTTGATCAGAAAATTCTAAGCAAATATTTTAAAGTTGTGACTTCTTTGCTAAGATGGAAATTCATATAGATTGTATAATACTGCTTTCAACTGAGTATTTCTCTATTTCTTTTAAGAGAAACTCACATCTAAATCATATACTGTATAGAGCTATCTGGCTATACACTATTCATAAATTAGAATTTTACAGGCCATGAGATAAACCCAAGGGCTGCCCTGGAAAAAAGCAAATTCTCTCCCTTTAGCAGCCTAATTTTGACATAACTGTTGTGATCCATTACAATGTGGGTGTATGAGTGTCTAGTGTTTCACCACCTCAGGTAACCTCTCTTTAATGGTCTCCACATGCACAGGGGCTTACCAAATCATCACCGATATCGCTGATGTCATCCATACATACAGTGCATTCAGAAAGTATTCAGACCCCTTCACATTTTTCACATCTCGTTTTGTTGCAGCCTTATGCTAAAATTGTTTAAATTCATTTTTTCCCTCAGCAATCTACACTCAATACCCTGTAATGACAAAGCAAAAACAGGATTTTAGAAATTTTTCCAAATTTATTAATAAAAAATTGAAATATCATACTGGCATAAGTATTCAGACCCTTAACTCAGTACTTAGTTGAAGCACCTTTGGCAGGGATTACAGCCTCGAGTTTTCTTGGATATGATGTGGCAAGCTTTACACACCTGGATTTGGGGATTTTCTGCCATTCTCCACTGCAGATCCTCTCAACCTATGTCAGGTTGGATGGGGACCGTCGGTGGACAGCCATTTTCAGGTCTCTCCAGAGATGTTCAATTAGGTTCAAGTCCGGGCTCTGGCTGGGCCACTCAAGGACATTCACAGAGTTGTCCCTAAGCCACTCCTGCATTGTCTTGGCTGTGTGCGTAGGGTCATGGCCCTGTTGGAAGGTCCACCTTCGGCCCAGTCTGAGGTCCTGAGCGCTCTGGAGCAGGTTTTCATTAAGGATATCTCTGCACTTTGCTCTATTCAGCTTTCCCTCAACCCTGACCAGTTTCCCAGTCCCTGCCGCTGAAAAACACCTCCATAACAAGATGCTGCATCACCATGTTTCACCGTAGGGATGGTATTGTGCAGGTGATGAGCGGTGCCTGGTTTCTTCCAGACATGATGCTTAGAATTGAGGCCAAGAGACCAGAGAATCTTGTTTCTCACAGTCAGAGAGTCCGTTAGGTGCTTTTTTTCAAACTCCAAGCAGGCTTTCATGCGCCTTTACTGAGGAGAGGATTCCGTCTGGCCACTGTGCCATAAGGCCCACAACGGTGGAGTGTTGCAGTGATGGTTGTCCTTCTGGACGTTTCTCCTATCTCCACACAGGATCTCTGGAGCTCAGCCAGAGTGACCATCAGGTTCTTGTTCACCTCTCTTACCAAGGCCCTTCTCCCCCCGATTGCTCAGTTTGGCCGGGCGGCCAGGAACTAGGAAGAGTCCTAGTTGTTCCAAATTTCTTCCATTTAAGAATTATGGAGGCCACTGTGCTCTTGGGAGCCTTCAATGCAGCAGAAATTTTTTTGTTGACTTCCTCAAATCTGTGCCTTGACACACTCCTGTCTCTGAGCTCTGTAGGCAGTTCCTTCAGCCTCATGGCTTGGTTTTTGCTCTGAGATGCATTGTCAGCAGAGAGACCTTATATAGTCAGGTGTGTGCCTTTCGAAATCATGTCCAATCAATGGAATTTACCACAGGTAGACTCCAATCAAGGTGTAGAAACATCTCGAAGATGATCAAGAGAAATGGGATGCACCTGAGCTAAATTTCAAGTGTCATAGCAAAGGGTCTGAATACTTATGTCAATGTGCTATTTCAGTTTCTTATTTTTTATAAATTTGCAAAAATTTCTAAAATCCTGTTTTCACTTTGTCGTTATGGGGTATTTAGTGTAGATTGATGAGGAAAAAATTAATTTAAATGATTTTAGCAGAAGGCTGCAACATGACAAAATGTGGAAAAAGTGAAGGGGTCTGAATATTCTTTGAATGCACTGTATGCACGAGCACACCGTCGCATACACATATCATTACATAGGCTAAGGACCTCTGCCTTTATAGGAATTTAAGATAAGCTCAGTAAGCTGACAGAAAGATAGAATCAGGTCAAGGGTAAAGAAGGAGGTATTTGATTTGAGGAAGTAAAACTGTGGTGATGCTGTCTCACAGTCTACAGTTTGTGTAAAGGATTCCTAAAGAGCTCATTTTCAGGACAGAATGCTGGGGTAACATGTAGGATATAGCATTCTGCCTCATTTGAATAGAGTTACACTTACACCACCCTTTATTGTAAATGCCTATGTGTCCCCTCACTCAGATCCTAAAGGAAATTAAAGTGAAAGTTTCACTTCCTTGTTTCTCAGAAGTCAATGGCTCATAGGAGGAGGACTGTGGAGCCCTGAAACAATTAGGGCTTTGTCATCAGTCAAGTTGATCTGCAATCTACTGGTCTAGTCTGCCTGATTGTGTGAGCTCCACAAAACTGTCTTGCAGACTTGGATGAGAAATGCAGGTTAGTCAGCAGCCCTCTTGTGTTTTATTTTATTATTGTCTGTTTTGGTTGTTTAATCAGTTGAGGAAACTGTCTTAAAGTAGTGATAAGTCTATACTGGTAGATCTACTGACAGATTTATTCCCTTTCTCTCTGTAAAGCCGGTATTGAATCAGGTTTAAAAATCCATACTGGTTCCCTGCTGTGGAATGGCGGTATAGACAGGCAGCAAAATACAGACGTACTGTCTCTTCACTGGTAGAGAAATAGACAAGGACAGTCTCTATACACAGTGAAATACAGATGCACTGTTTTTTATAGGCAGAGAAATAGAGAGGGGCAGTCTCTATACACAGAGAAATACATATGTAATGTCTCTGTATAGCCAGAGAAATAGAGGGGGTCAGTCCCTCTAGGCAGAGAAATAGATATGGACAGTCTCTGTATACAAAGAGAAATGGAGATGTCACAGTGCTGATGTCTCCTGATGTTGTCTCCTGTGAGAGAAAAGGGCAGGATGGGTAGAGTCCAGTACCTTGTCGTCCAAGGTTGAGGGAAATCCGACACTGGAAAACAAAAGCCAAAGAAAGTCTATGAGGTTACATAGCTGGGCGTACCCAGCACAGAAATAGGCACAGAGAATACTTGTGCAGAACACATGCACAGTGCAGACACAGGCTGCTACAATCAGCTACACCTGAGGGTTGTTATATTACTGTCCACTTCCTGTTGAAAACAGGAGTTACCTGGCCTGCAGGCTCGGTCGCTTTTGCGTGTCATACAGCTCGCCCACTTGTTTTTAAGAATGGAAGCCATTTCAGTGACCTTACCGCAGACTCCCTCGTGGTATTATCTCTGCATAAAGAGCTCTCCCATGAGGCCACTGCAGGCACAGTAAGCATTGTGGCAAAAAGGCACTTTTCTCCCATTTTCACCCCCAGATTCCAAACCACAAGAGTGCTGGAATTCTAAGTCCTTGGTTTCAGTTTGAGCAGTTTACGCTTTATCAGTTGCCAATGCACGGTGATGGTTGTATTAGGATTTGAAATTATAAACTGAGGAAAGGAAAGCCAGTGTAATTACAGTATGCAGAGTAACAGAAGAAATGTACTGTGTATAATGCTGGGAACATTAACACATTAATGTTTAACTCTGTAAAATTAAAGGAGATACATTTTTCCTATTTGAGTTCAGTATCTCATATATCCTCCAGGTGCTGCTTGCAGTGCATGCCCCCAGCTGGATGTTGACATTACCAGAGCATGTATTTTATGTTTATCCTATATTTATAATCTGTACTCTTAGTGCTTCCTCCAGGCGCAGCCTCATGTTTGAATGTAGCCTCATGTTTGAATTTCTCTTGAAAACTTGAAAAACCTACATTAGTTTCTACCCCTCTGTCAGATTTGGTCAAAGCCCTCATGGTTGATTGATAAACCAATCAATTGATCTGAATTGGTAGAACACAAGCTAGTGCCTCAGAGCAGGTCTCCTTGGTGCAGGTTTGGCTTCTCAGTCCATCGCAGTGACTGTCTAGTCCCCAGACACCATGTCCTTTGTGGCGGACACAGAGGCAAAGGACCTTGGCCCGGTGGACTTCATCCAACTGCAGCAGCACATCGACTGTGAGTGAGAAGTGCTGTGGGCTTCTCCAGTGTCTCCCTGCCACACTAAGCCCATCAGCACACCACACACACACACACACACAAAAACACACACACACACACACACACATATATATATATATATACCAGACATAGACTACATTTTTACATTACATTCATTTTGCAAACACGCTTATCTAGACAGACACACACACACACACACACACACATACACACAACCATCCACATGTGCCACCACACACACCTGTTCGACCATATTAAAAATATTGACCATAATAATGTTTTACTCATCCCATTCTCTCTCAAAGCCTTTCACAAAGGCTGAAAGGCTATACTAGAGATTATGCTTGTTTAAACAAAGCATATTTTTCTTCACAAGACTATTTTCTTTGTCTTGCCGTTTCTCCTAGCAGTTAGGTAAGCACTGTAGTCAATGTGTTGGCACCGACCTGGTCCTTCCTTATTCTATTTGGTATTGACCTGTTGCGTGCCTAAATGCCTCACACCTTATTTTTACTATCACAGGTTCTACTTTACAGGTTTCAGCCTCATTATTCAGTATACCTCTTTCCAACCCCCTTTTTCATAGATTTTCTGGTCTGATTTTGTTTGTCTGACCACTTTTTCGTTAGCTATTCTCCACCTCGTCTATTCCCCTGACAGATGGCAGGCTGAAAGTCAAGGATGTGATGAAGGAGTTTGAGGCAGGTGGAAGATTAGCTGCGCATAGCCACGGAGGGGTGAGTCCCCAGCAGAACTGGAGGCTTGGCACTGTGTACACAGCACACTGCCAGACTCAGAGTACAGCATCACCAATATGAAACAGTGGGTCTCCCGGCTTCCGTTGTGCTAAAAATCTCAGCACCGACACTCTGCAGGTTGTTTTGTTGTTAGATGGGAATGTTCCCTGTACTTGGTTCAGACAGCTTGTGATGGTGTGTCCTTTCTGTCGCTTTGCCCCTGCTACATTAGTGCATTGACCTGGAAGGCTTCAGTCTCTTTCTTAAGATGTACCTGGAGGTGGACGACCTCCCCCCCGACCTCTGCCAGCGCCTCTTTTGCTCCTTCCAGAACCCTGAGCAGGACGGGACCAATGGGACCACAAGCTCGACGCCAAGTGAGTTTCCCAGTCCTGCTGTGGGTCACGCCACCCTCATGCTTGTCTCATTGGAGCATTACATTACATTGTTGTCATTTAGCAGACGCTCTTATGATTTTATCAGTTACAAGACCTACTCCAAACCACTACAACACAGCCGCTGCTCATTTCTGCAACAAAAATCAGAATGAACTTTGAAAACTGCTGCCATGAACACGTGGTGAAGGTTACGCTGGTGTTAAATTTTTGCATAGCGTATACTTGCCATTCCAATGATGCATCCATCACCACAGTTGGGACACTTACTGCTGCCAGTCAAACAGACATGGTACACACAGAAAGATCTGTAGAGGTCTTTTGCAGGTGTTCCATTTTTTCCACCATAAATGAAGACGCATAATTCCACATACAGACATCAAGTATTAAAACAGTTGCTATTTAATACAGTTCCTTTGTATGATAGGTGTAGAGGTGTAGTGCGATATCCATGCCCACTTCATGAACAGGTTTATCAGTATTTGAAGAGACTGTGTGTGTGCCCCTATGTGTGCGTGCATGTGTGCATGCAATTTCCCCATTCTTGTTCATTTTCAGAGGTGGTCTGTCCTAAGGATGTGTCGTGTTACTTCTCCCTGCTAGAAGATGGGCAGCCCCGTGATAAACTTGAATGTGAGTATGGATCGGCACCCACCTGCTGGACCTCCCACGCTGCCTCACATGTTTCTTAAGGCACTGCCAGCCCCTATCAGTTTGCCTGCTCTCACACAGGCATCACTGAGCTACCATTTCTGCTCTGGGCACAGGATACTGGCGAGAGGAGACAGATGAGTAGATGATCTCGACTCAGGCAACAGAACAGTTTTTGTTCTCCCTTTTTCTTGCAGATAGCTTTAAACTGTACGATAAAGATGGCAATGGAGTTCTGGACAGCTCGGTAAGCATCAGATGGCCTCAGAACAAAGGCACACAAGTGTGAATGTTGCTCAAGGGTCATCCTGCAGCTAGTTCAAATTTGTCAAGGGAAAAGAGCAGGTCGAACACATCTAATAAAAATTTGGTCTTAAATATTGTTCTTGTTACTTATACATTTTTCTTTCATATCAGTGAGGGCCAGATTCATATTATCAGAGTTATCTGAAATTTCAGTACAAAGGGTGTTGCGGTTATGCCAAAGCTGTGCCCAAGTGAGTTGAGCATGGTTAAGATGTAGTTAAACACTGAGCCACTCTGGGTTTGGTGACTTGCTCTACACAAATCAGGCTTTTGTCAGCTCTGCTGACAGCTCTGCTTCAAGTGGCTCCGCAGCTGTGTGCTTGTCTCCTCTCATTGGTCTTTGTCTCTTCAGGAGGTGGACCGCATTATCACTCAGATGATGCGAGCAGCGGATTACCTGGGCTGGGATGTCACAGAGCTCAGGCCGGTGAGGGATTTGATGGGTCTGTGTGTGCTCTGTGTGTCTTTGCCATTTCTGTGTCTTTGTGTTTCCACACTGTCTCATTGCTGTGCCCATGTGTCTCTGGAGAGACGGGCCAACACTTTGCACAAAAATGAACAGAAAGAGCAAATGTTAAAAAAAAATTTGAAAGCTAAGAAACAAAAGGAATCATCCTGAGTACACAGTCCGCCAAAAAAGTGAGCCTCCTGCTCGCCACCCACACACCTGTATTTAATATGCCTTTAAATAGGCAGGTGTGGCTCATTAACCGGTGGTTGGGTGCCCACAAGTAAATTACACATATTGACAATTAAAATCAACAATTAAACAATTAACCTGTTCAGATGACTTTGATTGATTAGCTCCCTTCACAGTCTCTTTACTGGGTCTTCGTGGCTGTGTTTCTGTGCTGTATCTCATTGCTGTCTCTTGCATCTCTGCTGTGTCTTTGTGTTTCCACGGTGTGTCTTTTTGCTGTGTCTGTATGTCTCTGTGTCTGCTGTGCTTTTCCATGCTGTCTCCCCACTCCACACTGTTGAACTGTGCACTCAGCCCAAAAAATGCACCACAAAAGTTGTATTGTCATTTGGGCACCTGAACTCCAATATCCTACCTGTATAGTGTCATGGCTTGACTTAAACTTGAGCTTGAATGTCAAACTTTTCATTTGCTGAGCAGGTGTGTTTTTCTAGGCTGTCTTTGAATGCCTACACAGAGTCTTACACAGTCATTAACTGATTTTAACAGCTGAATTTAGTATGAAAGCATTTTAGGTGTGTGACTTTCTCAGGGGTACTCATTCCATGATTGGTCTGGTGCTTTGAGTTCAGACACAATGGTGTGATTGGACAGGTGCTTTGAATTCTTAAGCTGTGCTGTGATTGGTCCGCTTTCTGGAGCTCTGAACAGTGTGCTGTGATTGGACAGGTACTGAAGGAAATGATGGCGGCCATTGACTCGGACAGCAGTGGCACAGTGTCCCTTGAGGAATGGATTGAGGGTGGCATGAAAAATGTGCCACTTCTGGTTCTGCTGGGACTCAAGGTGAGACTCTGACAGCCTCAGATAGCACTCTCCTAGCCAGGTATCACAGTCTTACCCACCTGTATCAATGTGCTCTCCTAGTCAGGTAACATAGACTGGTTCACCTGTACGAATGCACTTGTACAGCCAGGTAGCATAGACTGGTTCACCTGTATGAATGCACTTGTACAGCCAGGTAGCATAGACTGGTTCACCTGTATGAATGCACTTGTACAGCCAGGTAGCATAGACTGGTTCACCTGTATGAATGCACTTGTACAGCCAGGTAGCATAGACTGGTTCACCTGTATGAATGCACTCTCCTAGTCAAGTAATAGTCTTACTCACATGTCATTTTGTCATTATAAAAAAAAAATCTCAAACATTTACCCTCATGTAAGTAGGAGATCCATATACACAGCATTGGTTGTTGCTCAGTTTCACTATCCCTCCAGAACAGGAATGAATCAAAGCCCAAATATCACAGTTTCTGCACCCATCATAAGGCGTGGATCAAATGAAAAACAATTTATTGAATATTGAGTTGATTAAGCTGTGCTGTGTTTTATGGCCGATAGTACAGAGGTTAGCCACAATTTTCAACTATTGTCCTCTGTTGTCTCTGACCATCCAGCCCTTGGCTCAGTTGTGGCAGTTTATTGCCCATGTTTCATGTACTGAATAAAGTGTGGTGAGAAATTTCAGCTGTGAGACTGCGATGGCGCTGAACATACCAGAGGCCTGGTTGTAACAGTGCAGACAGCAGGCCTTATGACAATGCCTTCAGCTCCATAAAATGAATTTGTGCTTATTGTATTCCTATATATTTAATCTAAAATTTCAATACAATAATGTCAATATGTCAATACCCATCTGTTGGATGGGTGTCTGCCTCTGTTTCACTGACTGTTAAATACATGTGTCCCTCTGCTGCCTCCCCCCTCCTCCCTGTCACGCCACCCCCTCAGGTGACCCAGAAGGACGGGCAGCATCTGTGGAGAATGAAGAACTTCAACAGGCCGGTTTACTGCAACGTGTGCCATAGCATGCTGCTCGGCCTGCGCAAACAGGGCCTGTGCTGTGTCTGTGAGTACTCAGCTCAGCCACTAGAGGGCGGCATTCACACGCTTGCTTACCTGTAGCCACTCTCTGCACATTGTGGTCCCGTAGCTCTAAATGATGCTCATGAAATGATTTTCAAGAGCTTTGGAGAGACGAAACGGTTTCATGCGCTTTCATTTGTGACAAATCAATGTAACAGACAATAACTCTGCAAACTGATGAGAGGCTTTTTAAACATCCAACTATTTTTTTTTCTTTCACCCAGGCTGCAAATATACGGTCCATGGTCACTGTGCCAATAAGAACCCCGCTCCCTGCACCCGCACCTATGTCAAGTCCAAAAAAGAGGCAGGGGTGAGACTCTGGTTTAACAGCTTTTATGTTAGGCTGTGGGCTGCTGTCAGTAAATATCAACACAGTGTGAAAACGTTTACCTTTTAAAGTGCTCTAGCCTGACCTGCAAACTGCAACTCGTATTTTACTGAGCCAAATCTGGGTTAAGCACCTTTCTCAGGGGTACAATAGCGGTTCTCCAGCAGGGAATCGAACCAGGAACCTTTTGGTTACAAGCCCTGCTTCTTACCACAACACCACACTTCTGCCGCTATTGTGTTCAATCTGTTAGGCATGACTACGTGTGTTTTCACACAGTAGGATCCTCTGGATAAAAATGATGGTATACATGTAATCTGCGTTTAGTTTTTCCCCTACTGCTGTGTTTCTCTTGGTACCCAGTTAGCTCAAAGTATTTCCTCCTGTGGCTGGGAGATCAGATGTTACAGCTCAATTTTTGATTTTGCCTTTGATGGCATTTAGGGCCATGCACACCCAAATGACCCCCATGTAAGAGGACATGTTTGAGGGTCACTTGGGACAGGCAGTTAATGTGTGTTACCTTCCTCAGTCTAACTCATGGCCCTTTTAAGCTCTATGGGGTTTTGCTAAAGGGATGAATGGTACCAGCGGGGTTAATGAGGTAGTCTGTCTGACTGTCCCTCTGTCCATCTGTCTCTCTCCGCACTGCAGGTGGCAGCTCATGACTGGGTCCGCGGCAGCTACGACTCCAGCAGGTGCGACAGGTGCCAGAAGAAAATCAAGAGCTATCAAGGCCTGACTGGCAAGCACTGCGTGTGGTGCCACACCATGGTGAGGCAGGCAGTGTTTGTTTGGGGGTTCAACTGTGTTTTTATAAATCACTGTGGGACAACGGAGCTCTGGCCCAGAGTTTCTCAAGCTTTTTCGGTTGCTGTATTCTTTGCTCATGGTATAAGGATTCTTGTACACCCTCTTAGTGGAGACTTAGTGGAGTCATTTTTATGACTCCCACTAGCACATGATCATTTGTTTGTCAGCACCCCCTAATGAGGTCCCCCTTACCCCTGTGGGCCCAGACACCCCCACTTCAGAACCTTTGCTCTAAGGAATCAAATCTCTATTGTCTGTTCTGGGTGGCTCAGGTTGAAGTACCATGTTCTGCCAAACCTGGTTCAGGGCTCTTGTGGCTTTTATTTCTGGTTCTGTGGCATTCCTCTGTCATTCCTGGAAGGCTGTGATGATCTGAATGAGCGCACTGACATCTCTGTCACCTGTCACCTCCCAGTGTCATGATGAGTGTGTGGAACAGGAGCCAACCGAGTGCACCTGCGGGCCCCTGCGAGACCACATCCTACCCCCCTGGGCCATCTACCCCGTCATCAAGGTGGGTGTGTTGCATGGTAATATGTGAGATCACTGAGAGGGGGTGGGGCTTCATGGGGCCTGAGGAAGGAACCAGTTACCATGGAGAGCTTATTAGGATATTGTACCCCTTACCTTTGCAGCCATACAACCTTATCTAAATAGGGTTTCTGCCTTTTGAAGAAATGAATCAATCATGTGTGCACATGTAATAAAGTGAGTTATATTTGTAGTGTCATCATAAATACATAACTGGAGTCTGAAGATCAATAGGGATACTGTATGTGGAACCTCCACATGCTAACTTGGTCCCATCTGTTCCCTTTGCTCTCTGTCTTTGGTCTCCTGCTTCCATCCTGCTGTGTTCACCCCTCTGTACCACACCCCCCAACCCCCCTCACCACCACCACCACCACTGTCGCTGCCCTTAAAGGAGGACAATCCCGGCGGCAATAAAGTCCGCTGCCCCAGCATCTCGGACAGCAACGAGCTGCAGAATTGCACTCCTGACGGTCACATCCTACAGGTGCTGCCTTGCTAGTCACAGTAATGATCACATGTGGGATTGCTTTACTACATAGAGCCTGTTTGTGTGTGTGTGTGTGTGTGTGTGTGTGCGCGCACATGCATGTGTGTGTGCCCATATACCCATGCACCCATGTGTGCGTATGCATGTTTGTGGCAGGTGGGTGGGGGGTGTGTCATGTAATGTATAGTTCTGCTGAGACTAGTTTTGTAAGGTCCCTTCTGGATTGTGTACACAGTGAGCACTCATGCACACTGTTTTCTCCTCAGCCGTAGAGATGACTGCTTTTCTGTTCACTCAGATCAGCCCTGTTCCAGACACGCACCCTCTCCTAGTGTTTGTGAACCCCAAGAGTGGAGGCAAGCAGGGCGAGAGGTGAGCGGCACCCTCTACACAACCTCACAGGGTCTGGGGCTGTGTCAGGGACCGGATCGGGGTGTGGGTCAGGGACCAAATCAGAAACTGGAAGCTGGAAGCACCCTGCTCCTCAAAATAGCATCTTTGCTTTCTAGTGTAAAAGCAATACGCTCCAGATAGTCAGATGTTATCAGAAATCTTGACTAAGCCTTTTTGATTTGTGTATTCATTTCTTGGCATGCCCATGTAGACCATATCTCAATTCCTGCCAATACAGGCATGGCACACCAAACTGGCCCCCTCACTCTGACAAAACATGTACAGTGTCTCACTGCAATATGTTTAGAGACTGACGTGTCATATCAAGCTGTCTTGAGCAGTCACTCTGTGAGTGTACTTACCTAGCAAGGTACACACGTCACTTTTCTCAATAGTAAAACTCCAACCAATAGGATCCTTCTGGCTCCTAAAATTCACATCCAGGTCTCTTTGGTTCTGATAAAGCCATGTGAAGTTACTTTCACACTGTAAATATATGTTCTGCATCTGTTTCTGTATTCTCTGTTGTCGTCCTACAGGATGCAACCCATAATAGAGGAATAACCTGCTGCTCCTGGTAAAGGATCTGAGTTTAACAGTCTATGCCTCTGTGTTCCAGGGTCTTGCGCAAATTTCAGTACCTACTGAACCCTCGACAGGTGTACAATCTCTCCAACGGAGGGCCTGGTCCAGGGTGAGAATCACTTATCCAGTAATGTATAGCCATGCAGCAGAAAGTACAGAAAAATGTACTAATGCCGCTTCCATTTAGCATTTTCTTATTTATAAGTGCCAGCTCTCTGGCCCTTGTGGCGGTAGTTCAGAAATGCAGTGCTGTGGGTTCATTGGTGTAATCGGAGCATAAATATCCCATCACATGATGTATTCTATCCTTGCTCCTGAAGTGTTTGCAAGTCTCAAAATATGCTGAGGTTTGAGATAAGTCAGTGCAAAGTGAGAGTCATTCATTCATTCAGGAAATGTACTTGGGACACATTATTTATGATGCAAATGTTGGAACATGTTATTTATGATTTACGTGGATGGAAAGTTATGATTTAAATAGATGTTATTTATGGAGTAAACTGGATTGTTTGATTCATCTCCCCTGTCAGACTGCACTTCTTCAGGAACCTGCGGAACTACAGGATCTTGGTATGTGGGGGGGACGGCACCGTGGGCTGGATCCTAGATGCCATCGGTGAGAACTGTCTGTAACTCCTCCCCCTTCATATTTCAGATTCAGAACTCTCCAATACCAGAGCTACTGCTGAAGGAAAAAAGGGATGTTTGTGTAAACCAATATGGGCATGAATGAGAATGTATGAATGAGAACATATTTTATAAGCAGTGCTGCATGTTTTGACACAGAGAAAGGCAAAAACTCCTGTACTCCTGTAACACTCCTGTATTAATGATTGTGCCATCTCAATCCCTTCCATTTTAATCAGTGAAAATTCTCTCTGTGCTCATGAAAATTGTACATGTCACACTGCCTCTGTTAGACAAGGCGGACCTGGTGGTGCGCCCCCCGGTGGCCGTGCTGCCCCTCGGCACAGGGAATGACCTGGCCCGTTCACTCAGATGGGGAGGAGGTGAGGACCTGTTTAATCACATTCAGTACTGAAGGGATACACAGATAACGTGCATATGTGTGTTTGTGTATGTATGGGTGTCTGTGTTTGTGTGTACGTGCGTGTGTATGACCTCTCCCTCTAGGTTATGACGGGATGGATCTGAGTCAGATCTTGAAGGAGATCGAGTGCAGTACGGAGGTGCTTATGGACCGCTGGAGCGTGCAGGTGATCCCCGAGGACAGCCAGGTGAAAGGGGACCCCGTGCCATATGAGATCATCAACAACTACTTTTCCATCGGAGTGGTGAGTCCAGGTCTCTGTGGAAAAAGCCTGTTTACTTCTGATTGGCTGTGACATTTTGGTGTGCTGACATTCTGTGTCCACAGGATGCCTCGATCGCCCATCGATTTCACACGATGAGAGAGAAGCACCCCCAGAAGTTCAACAGCAGGTGAACATGTTTCTTTACAAGCACGTATAGCTTAATTTGGACCAAGGGTAGTGTTTCACAGTATATTACATTCACAAACTGTTATTTGTTTTTATTTTACATGTAAAGCAATCAGTGTTAGTTGCAAGAAATCTTTTCTTTGAATGGTTATCTACCTGTCTTATAGAGTGGCAACAAGCTTTTCTTTCAGTTTGTCTAAAATATCTGTTTCTGTTCTAGGATGAAGAACAAGCTGTGGTATTTTGAGTTGGCTACCTCTGAGACCATATCTGCCTCCTGTAAGAAGCTGAAGGAGTATATTACCATTGAGGTGAAGACCAGTCACCCCTCTGATATGATAAATTCCTATAGTCTACTAGAGGGGGCAGTCTCATTGAATTTGATAGGCCACATTTTATTTGGTGACCTGTACCTGCATTTCTAATGGCATCCTTTGTGTGTGCATAGTTGTGGATGGAGTTGTCTTGCATGGATGGTGATGCAGTCTCCGCATGATTCTTTCCACTTAGTGTTGCAGCACTCCTCTGGACCTCAGTAGTCTCTCTCTGGAAGGAGTTGCTGTTCTCAACATTCCCAGCATGCACGGTGGCTCCAACTTGTGGGGCGAGCCCAAGAAGGCCGACGCCAAGGGCACAGCTGACCAGGAACTTCCAGAGCTGATCACTGACCCTGACATCCTGAAGCACAGCTCTCAAGGTGGGGGCAAGTGTCACATGCACCATGTGAAATGTGTGCTACAGATATACACTCAGTGACCACTTTATTAGGTACACCTGTACACCTGCTCATTGATGCAAATATCTAATCAGCCAATCATCTGGCAGCAACTCAATGCATAAAATCACAAAGACATAGTCAAGAGGTTCAGTTGCTGTTCAGACAAAACATCAGAATGGGTAGGAAATCTGATTTCAGTGACTTTGACCGTGGGATGATTGTTGGTGCCAGACGGGGTGGTTTAAATATCTCAGAAACTGATGATCTCCTGGGATTTTCACGCACAACAGTCTCTAGAGTGTATAGAGGATGGTGCGAAAAACAAAAAAACATCCAGCAAGCAGCAGTTCTGTGGGCGAAAATGCCTTATTAATGACAGAGGTCAGAGGAGAATGGCCAGACTGGTCCAAGCTGACAGGAGGGCGACAGTAAACCAAAAAACCACACGTTACAACAGTGCTATGCAGAAAAGCATTTCTGAACATACAATAGGTTGAACATTGAGGTGGATGGGCTACAGCAGAAGACCCCTCCGGGTACCACTCAGCTAAGAACAGGAAACTGAGGCTACAGTGGGCACAGGCTCACCAAAAATGGACAGTAGACGATTGGAAAACATTGCCTGGTCTGATTTCTGCTGCAACATGCAGATGGTACGGTAAACAACATGAATCCATGGATCCATCCTGCCTTGTGTCAACAGTTCATGCTGGAGGTGGTGGTGTCATGGTGTGGGGAACATTTTCTTGGCACACATTAGGCACCTTAATACCAATTGAGCATCATTTAAATGCCACAGCCTACCTGAGTATTGTTGCTGACCATGTGCATCCCTTTATGACCATGGTCAACCCTTTTATAATGGATACTTCCAGCAGGATAAAGTGCCATGCCACAAAACACATGTCAGGAACATGTTCCAGGAACATGACAATGAGTTCAGTGTACTGCAATGGCCTCAGTCACCAGATCTCAGTCCAACAGAGCACCTTTGGGATGGGGTGGAAAGGGACGTTCGCAGCATGAATGTGCAGCCAACAAATCTGCAACAACTGCGTGATGCTATCATGTCAGCATGGAGCAGAATCTCTAAGGAATGTTTCCAGCACCTTGTTCAATCCATGCCATGAAGAATTCAGGCCGTTCTTGGGGCAAAGGGGGATCCCACCCAGTATTAGAGAGGTGTACCTAATAAAGTGGTCACTGAGTGTATATCTATGAGTTTGTGTGTGTTTTGTGTGTGTGAGACAGGGAGAGTGTATGTGTCTGTGCAGTAATGAGCGAGAAAGACAGTTTGTGTGTGTGTGTGTGTGTGTGTGTGTGTGTGTGTGTGAAAGAGAGAGAGGGAGAGACAGAGCATGTGTATGCGAGTCTGTGCTTCATGCTTTATGTTGTATGGTCTGTCCACCCTCTAAGACATCAGTGACCGCCGGCTGGAGGTGGTGGGGCTGGAGGGGGCCATAGAGATGGGCCAGATCTACACTGGACTAAAGAGCGCAGGACACAGGCTGGCCAAAACCTCCCAAATAACAATCAGGTAGAGGACACAAAAACATGTGCAGGCATGCCAAACAAGCATGGCAAATACAGGCACACACATTCATGCATGCATGCCAAATATATGCACATACAGACATTCCAAACATATGCACACACATACATGCCAGTAGAAAGGGCATCTACTCAACTCACATGTGTCTTTTGATGTGTAAACTGTCTCCCTGACTTTCATTTCAGTTAATTAAAGACAAGCATGAAGTGAGGCTCAAAAACTAAATCAGCAGTTAGCTTTCTCAGAACGGTTGAAATTATGCTTGTACATGTCTGGTTGACATGTTCTTTGTTATCCTCCATCCAACCCCTTGCCCTGCAGGACAAAGAAGCCCTTGCCTATGCAGATAGATGGGGAGCCGTGGATGCAGCCCCCGTGTACGGTGAGGGATTGCTTCCTTATTGGCGAATCACAAAGCGCCAGCAGATATGCGCCAGAAACACCCACCCAGATACAGATAGATTGAGCACAGACTGATTCACATTATTCCATAAACTTAAAGGGGGGCTCTGTGCCAGTACGTTATTGAAGCGCAAGTCAAACATGCGTGATGTGCCCAAAAGGATTTAATGAAAAGAACATCTCATCTGCCTTACGTTTTCTGCAGCTGAAGTATTGTTTTTTTCCAATAACACTTTTTGGAGCATTGAATTGTGTACAGGTACTCATTATTTCACTACTGCGTTGAATCCTGGTGTCCAGTGCTTGTGAAGTTCCACTAGGTGTGCGCATGTAGGCTATCATTGCCTTACACACATCAATGTTAATCGGACTCAGTAAGAGTGGGTGACTTTCCTTGTTCTTGGCTATGATATTCAGACAAATTTGTTCACACATTTATCTGTGTTCAAGTTCAACTTTATTGTGATGTGTATTAAAATACAATTAAATACTTGTGCTCTGACTCTCTCTGCCTTAACATGAAGGGCACACCAACACAAAACCAACAAAGAAGGACACTACAGGCCTACATAGACTACGTACACCATGTACACGTAGATATACATTATACACACAAAATACAGTACACAATAACATTACATATTTACAGCAACAATGTGCAGTGCATATGGTTGTGCCAGCTGTTCAGCAGCCTGATTGCCTGTGGGAAGAAACTGTTACTAAGATGGGTGGTGCGTGATTTGATGCTCCGGTAACATTTTTTAGATGGAAGGAACGAGAACAGAACATGAGCGGGGTGGCTGGTGTCCTTAATGATGTTTTGGGCTTTCGTTTCGCATTGAGTGGTGTAGATGTTATGAAGTTGTGCTAGTTCTGTGCCAATGATGTTTGCTGCTGTCTTTACAGTCCTTTGTAGCAGTCTGCAGTCCTGAGCAGTCAGGTTGCCAAACCACACTGTGATACAGCCTGCCAGTACACTCTCTGTGGTACAGTGAAAAAAGTTCACAAGAGCTTTGGTACTTATGCCAAAACTCTTGAGACGCCTCAGAAAGTACAGTCTCTACTGTGCTTTCTTGACGATGCAACTGGTGTTAAGAGACCATGTTAGGGTGTCCGAGATGTGTATGCCAAGAAATCTAAAGCTATTAACAACTTCAACAGATGACCCATTGATGGAAATAGGAATGTGATTTTCTCTGATCTTTCTGAAGTCAACAATGATTTCTTTTGTCTTATTGACATTTAGAGAGAGGTTGTTATCATGGCACCATATGGTTAGGTCTTCCACTTCCCTCCTATAGGCCCTCTCATCACTGTCACTTATTAGGCTGATCACTGTGGTGTCGTCTGCGAATTTTATGATGTTGTTGTCATATTTGGCAACACCGTCATGTGTAAACAGACTGTACAATACGGGACTGAGACAGCAGCCCTGAGGCACGCCGGTCCTAAGAACTAATGTAGATGAATGTGTTTTGCCTATTCTCACAGTCTGGGGCCTGCCTGTCAGAAAATCAAATAGGCAATTACTGATAGAGTTGCCCAGACCAAGACCTCTGAGTTTCAACACCAGCTTGGATGGTACAATTGTGTTAAAGCAGAGCTATAATCGAGTTTGTCCCTGTATTGTCTTTTAGTGGTTTTGATGGGTCTCCGTAGGTCATACTTGGATTTTTTGTAGCGTTCCTTGTCCCCCCATTTAAAAGCAGCGGTGCGCTCCCTCAACCTCAGGCAAATGTCATTGTTAATCCAGGGCTTCTGGTTGGGATAGGAGAGAATAGTCCACACTGGGAAGCAGTATCCACACAGAATCTAACATAGCCAGTGACCGATTCAGCATACTCATCCAAACTCAAGGCAGAATCCTTAAAGATTGACCAGTCTGTTGATTCAAAGCATCCCTGAAATTTGGACTCGTATTCTGTAGTCCAGCATTGGACTGTCCTCACAGTGGGCTGCACGCACTTGACTTTCTGCTTGTAATTCGGTAGCAAGAGCACTGACAGGTGGTCGGATTTCCCAAAGTGAGGTTGTGGGATAGCCCTATAAGCTATAAACAGTGGTCGAGAGTCTTATTGCGTCTGGTTGGGCAGTTGACATGCGATAGTCAAGTAACCCTGGTTCCTCTTGTCTTCTGTCACCCCCATCCAGATTCACATCCACCACAAGAACCAGGCAGTAATGCTCGCCGCCCCTCCAGCAAAATCCTGTGGCTTCTTCAAGTAGGATTCTGCCGACAGCAGACAAAGAGTGCCCCGCACGTGTTTCATTCATGTTGTAAAATATGCGGCGAGTCTGAAAGCGTCTTTATCATGAAATGTGTCTGTATTGTAGAGAGATCTTTGTGGCGACCATGTTATGAAAAAAAAAAAACCATGAGTTCTGCTTCAAATGACCTGGTTTTTGGCTGGCCTGACTCTGGATTTTGAACTTGAGATTTGTCACTGTTTCTTTGAAACAAGTTTCTTTTGAAACTTTCTTTGAAACAAGTTAGGAATGATATACCACAAATGTGTTTTAGCATGCTTCTATTTTGATTGTTTGGTACCAGTCTTCAAAAAAGATGGAATAAATGGCTGATGTTTTACTGACAACACCACTCTGCTTTATTTGAAAAGAAAATAACTTCCCATTCCATAACTATGATTAATGTCAGTATTGATTCCTTTAATCCCCCTTTGGCAATCATAACTCCTCTATTATACTCTGACTATTTAATCTTTTAGCCACTTAAAAAGACAGATCACTTACAGACTGCCATTTTAGCTCATATGTTTTAAACCCCTGTTAAACACGTGCAGAGATATTTAAAGAGTGTGTATTCTTGATGAAAACGTGTTAATTCAAATAAAATTGGTGGAATTATATATCGAAAACTTTGTTTCTGGTTAATTATTTGGGACATACCTGTGCTCGCACATTCAAGTTCAGTTTATTCCAGGCGTTGGCCGCACTCAGAAGAGAAGGCAATACATGCTGGGCACACCAGGAGGCGCTCACTTCACCTTTCTGCTACACAAATGCCTGTCCGGCTCTGAAAAAAACTGTGCCTCGAAGAACCACCCACGCTATTGTTTTGAATAACTAGATTCACATTTCTCGAACTCTGAATTGTCCTAAACGCCTATAGGCTGAAATTCAATGAGCCATGTACATTTTTGAAACAGATGAAAATGAGGATCTGGGATGAAACGTGACGTGTTAACATGCTGTAAACAAACTTCTTTGTAAAATATATATTGTAATATATATATATATATATATATATATATATATATATATATATATATATATATATATATATATATAACGCAAAAACGAGCATTCGTGTTGGCGCACTTAAAACGTGCTATGCAGTTTATCAAAGCCAAAACAAAAGTAAACAATAATCAAATGACCTCAGCATCTAATTGTGAACTGGGAGCAGGAATCGCCCCGCCTCCAGGTTCGCATCTTCACTAAAAAAACACCGCCTTCGTTTTAGCGGTGTTACCAACAATAGCTTGTAGGCGTCACAAACGCAACTTTTGTAGTGACGCAAACATCTTTCCCATTCACTGCCTGGGAGTTTTATAGCAGTGACTGTGAAGCTATACACTACTTTTCTAGTTCTTGTCACTCACCGGCTGGTGGGCACTGTGAGATGAGGAACATGACTTTCCGGAGGCTGAAGAAGCAGAGTTCCAATAGAACGGCTCCCCCGAACAGCGCCGAGATGCATTTTCCCTCCTCGAGAACAGACAATTCCAAAACCTTGGTCTCCCTCAACAATTCATCGGATGTTTACAATTACAAGACTCTGGCGTATTCTGGGGGAACGTTGCCCCGAAACCACAGAAAAGTATGTATTCTCTTTTTATCAACATTTAAAAACACTATTGTTGTATGCTGCAGTGTGTTTTTTCCAGCCAGCCAGTTACATCCCATCACGAAGTGTAATGTTTTGGGTACCATTCAGCACGGTACAGTCGTCTGATGCCGATAGCATCTCGTTAGATGTGCTCTTCACTTGACGCATATACGGAGGCTATACACATACATACACACACACACACATATGTGTGTGTGTGCATTTACTGAACTGCTGCCAGATGAAGTTACAGATTCTCTCCGAATAATTTGACTTGCGCTTCTTTTTCTCTAAACACAGCAGTGTTTATGTTCCCTGTTGTATCACTGGTTTATTACGCTCACATTGAGTGCACATGTGGAGTGTCTGGAATTCATTACGAGCGGAGACAGTGGTCCTGGAAGGTCTTGAATGTGGGCAAAATAAACTTTTGGGACAGGGAAACAATCGAACACTGCTGTGGTTCTGTCTTGCTGGATGCAAACCGTTTGGAAACTGGACCCTATGACGTCCGTAATACCACCCAAAGCAATTTCATGTTTACTGTTAGGTTTGCAAATTTATATTATTATAATTATAGTAGATGGAGGTAAACTTAAACCCCCGACCTCCTGCTGAATTCTTGTTTAACGGGGTGTTGTATATCTAATTTTCGACCGCTTAAAACATTTTAGTATTTACTAAATGTATTTTGGTTTTATGTCTGGACACGTTCCCTATCGGCAATCAAGTAATTTCGCACCTCGTGTGGAATTTCTCACCCGCACACAATATAAAATGCATGCACGTGCGATTGATCTATATATGCACTTTATGCAGACACCTAGCTCGGCGTGTTGACACCTTGGCAAATGATTCGTAAGTGCTTGAGTTCTCTGTGCCCGGTTATATTTTCTCAGGTGATTAGGGTACAGATAATGCTGCTGTTGAAAATGAATGGGCTGTGCAATTAGAGGGCATTAGGCGCTCGTTGAGCGCGGAGCAACATGCAACGTCATAGACAGTGTGCGCTTGTCGGAGCATACATCACGAAGCAGACCAACAGCAGTCAATCTCTGCGGGAAGCGAAGCGCCATTCAAACCTTACAGTCTGGCTTGGTCCCTTGCTCAATAGCGCCTTTTAACGGTTTTTTAACTACACAGAATGAGGCTGAACTCCACCATGTGTTAGTCTATCCATTTAATGGATGCATTGTTTCAGCTGAAGTCGTTACCACTGCGGTTTTGATGCAGTTTTTCGCGTCCATAGGCGTAGATTACAGGCACTTTTTGTAAGTGAGTTGCGTGGGGGTTCTTTCCTGACTAGCAGTGCAAAATACAGTGCTACTCAGAAGGATAAAGCCAGACCGATAAAAATGTACGGTTTGAAATTGAATCTTAAAACAATTATATATTAGTTGAATATTTAGTTACAGTTTAGTAACAGGAAATAGCAGTTTTATGGTCATAATATGTATTTGTAATGGTAGAGTTGTGTGGAAAACACATCTGATACATGGCAGTTTGAGCCATTCTGGGTTTTACTAGAAACAGGTTAATGCAGCACTAGCAGTCAGCTTCCACTCAGTGCACTAACCTGCCTTAAGTAAATACTGGAATGGCTCAAACTGCTATGCAGGCCTATTAAAAGGCTATTTACATCCCCCATTACCTCTATAATGTGTTTAAATTAACACATCAAATTAAAATATATCAGAAGTACTGTACCTCCACAGTCAACAGGAGGTTTTTGTAGCGCTTTGCCTGCCCCTGTCTGAATTTGGATACAGTCTGCTGTTGCCAGCCACCTGAAAGACATGGACCAGATTCTCTTTCGGCCCCATTCCCATATGCTGTAATCACAGATTAAATGGCTCGGCCCTAAACCCACGTCTAGAACGAAAGCACTCAAAACTGTATTAACAGAGGCTGAAAGACCGGGGTCATCAGAAGTTTGTGATGCAGTCTGAGCTGATACCGGGGACAGCATGGCTCTACGGTCCTGCGGCTATGAGGTTGGGAACATAGAGAGAGCCAGAGCAGGTCATTGTGACTGAGTGACTTTCTGATACAGAGCTAACCAGGATATGAGATTATCCCAGGCATTTTTAGTTCTCATTTACATAACAATGCCTCTCTCCCCCTAAATTGATTTTGACCATCTGTTAAACATATCCTAATATTTTGTCATCCATTCAAACAAAAGCACCTGTCGGCACTTTATGAATGATTTGGGTACATTTTTTATGCTCTCAAAAAATAAATCAGTTTTTTTCATAGTGGTGGTCCTCAGAATATCATATAGTATTGGTGTGCACTTAAACAGCTAGTTGGCTATGGTTTCTTGTAACCTCTTAAGCTGTCCTAGAGCCTGTGCTGACCCCACCCCCCCCCCCCAGCAGGCCTGCTGTCCAAAGACATTGCTGTATTCCTGTCATTATTAAATGTATTGAGTACACACAATGGTAGCAGTGTGCACACAATGTAACCACCATCATCACAAAGGCTAATGAATCTAATTATAATGTATTTTAATAATTTATTTTAATTTTTCCCTTTTACATTTATTCATTTGGCAAACACCCTTGTCCTGAGTGACCTACAAAAACTGCATTCAGCAGGATTAGGCAAATAGCCATATAGATACCCAATCATTAGAGCCATAGTTGAAATTTAGGGCCATTGTGGTAAACAAAGTATATGGTACTACTGCCATTTTCCAGCCATCAGCCTTGGACTGCTATCAGCTTGAATTGCCACAGAGTTTTTATCAGCCCAAAATAAAGGCTTGAAAGTACCTATTAGTCCCAGCATGAGTACAGTGTCCCTTTGATTCAAAGCTTTCCAGTTTCCACTGGGTGGTGTTTGAGACAACAGTAAATGCAGTGGTTTAGTAAGAACAGTCAATAAAAACACCCTTATCTACTCTGTACTGCATCTTTTTACAGCTTAACTAGCATTTTAGTTGTTCTGTTTTTTTCTACCTGCCTTTGCACAGATATGCGATGTCCAAGTGGAACCTTTGTTGGAGTAGCCAAGGTGAACAGGTTATGTGGCTGATAGATATAAACAGATATTTAAACATGTTAGCTTGAAGCAGACCAGGAAGAGAGAGCAAGAGGTGCCAGTCTGATTGTATGGGGTAATATGAATTTAATTCCCATCGTAATCGTAAGGGAAAGTGGAAAGTTGTATAGACAGTGTCTCGCACGCATGAGCAGTGTGTCGCTTTCCTGTCAGAAATTCAAGAACAGTGAGATTTGCGAACCAAGGGGTTGCACCATTGGTGGACAAAATGAAGTGGCTGTCCAAATCGTTGACCATGCCTCCAACACAATAAGAACCACAATGCAGAAGAAGAACAATGCGGGGGGCTCTCATGGGAAGGCTTGGTAGCATGTGGGAACAGACCGAGTCATTTCAAAAGCTCAGGACAGTATTTTGGGAAATAAGATTTTTAAAAATAAAATCTTTCATATTCTTCAATCGCCAAGGGGCCATTTAAGAGAAGGGTTCAGAGGTGGAAGGAGAGAGCGCCGGTTCATCAGCTCACTCTCTGACTGTGTCAGTCAGAATCCTCACGTTCTGATTGGTCAGTCCACAGCATCTTCCAGTGTCTCATTTCTCTCTCTTTCTGACAGGGTGGGTTGCAGACATGGAAGTCACCTGAGCAACGGAGGTAAGCCCATTCTCTCTCTGTAGTCCACTGTGTCTCTCAGTCATTCCCCTGGACATTCATACAGGTTTACTGTCTTGATCGTCCTCCAGTAGGAACCAGAGTTGGTGAAGATATGTTCTCATCCTTTGGGATTTGGGATTATCACATGAGGAGGTGGAAAGATATAATCTAGTGAAGCACTGCTGTAAATATCAAAACATTACGAAATATGCGCTATTGTAATCGATCATGCTTCAAGCATGCCTCATGCCAAACCCCCCTCTGTGATACAATGGCAAAAAGTCCATAGTGCACTGCTTCACACTAGAACTCCCCTGCCGTGGTTTTCGGCATTGGCCTGTTGGCATCACACACGGGCCTGTCTCTGGTGGAGTTTCCTGGGATTAGACTCATTCTGAGCTGTGCAGCTAATTTTTTAAGTCACTCACAATCACACGTTTGTTTTGGTTCCTCTTTTTTTGTTCAAAACATGACGCTTATCACCCAGAAGACGTAAGTTATCACCCCCACAAGAGGTCACCCCCACCCCCCTGTATAGTCTTATGTCGAGACCTTCTCTTTGTGTATGTCACAGTTGTTTTTCTCTCCCACATTTCAAATGTAATGAGCCAAAGCTCTCTGCAATGCAAAGTACCATGTACCATGGAGAATAAAAAGATTTATTGTTAAATATTAATTATGAAAAGTTCTTTCTGCAAAATCCAGGGACACATTGGCCTGAAAACCTGAACCTGAAAAAGCCCAAAATGAGGCAAACTCCCAAACCCTTGACACAGATTTGGATCTGCATTCACATACAGAAAAGACTACAACTTCAAGGTGCAACCTGTATTTACCAAGGGTCTCCCAAGGTGCAACAGTTGCTTGCCACATTGCATTCAAATGTGCAGAACAACTCTGTTGCTACTCATAAGGCACTTACTTGCCTTTTTCAACCCACAAAACTCACAGAAGCTGAATTTCGGAGTGGTTTTGCAACTTACATTTGAGCTCACTAGTGGTCTGTGATAAACCTGTGACATTTCAAATCTTTTTTTAGTTTGTTTTTAGTTTAACCATCGCCAAGAGACCACGGATCCCTGCATGAACGAGGGCCAGTGTCCTCAGGGAATTGATTTGGCTGTTGATTAGGAAAACAAATCTGACTTAGTGCCCCCTCTGCCTTTCAGGAAAGTCATTGTCCTGGAGAAGAAGGATGGGGAGACATTCGGCTTTGAGATCCAGGTAAGAGGATTGTCTGGGTGGCTGGAGATCCTCTGCGATTTGGGCCAGATAACAGTGCTTTGAGGATCCATATTATCCTTCAGATTAAGAGCATCAGGAGCAGATTAGCTTCAATTTCACTACAACCATCTGACTTAATCCAGAATCCCAAGCAGCAGAGGGGGTGGGAGGGGGCTTAGTGCTTTGTGTCAATTTGTTAAAAATCCTTAGCTCTATAGCACCTTCTGGTGTCCCGTCAGGCACCTTTGAGTTTCTCAGGTGATGCACACATCGTCCATTAAGTGTTTGCCTTCCTGTGGTGCATTGTAGGACTTGTAGTGCAAACACTGCATTGGCTGTATGCCTGTTCGAAAATGGCATTCATCACAGGTCAGTGCCCCTGCAAAGAAGAATCCTACATTAATTTATTATGGAACCATCAGGAAGAGAAAGTCTTGTCAGGATCTCTTCTATTATAATTGCATTACCGCACTCTCTGTTACGAGTCCTCTAACTTCCTCCTCCTCCTTAAAAGGAGGTCTCTGTCAAAACTTCATCGTTGAAAATATTCAGATTAGTGTGGTTGCCGTGGCTTATTATTATTTATTCTTCTACTAGCTCTAACTCCACCTAAACCATTCGCACCACAGATACCAAACCAATGCCAAATCAACCGGCTTGTTTTAACGATATTTAAAAAGCGCTCTAATTTTACCCCCATTCAAAAGTATAGGAACCGGATAGCGGGAGGATTTCACTCCCGCGTTTGAAGAAAATGTTTTTTTAAACTGCTGTATCTCCGGAGGAAAAAATGTGCAGATTCTCACAATGTCTTTGGTTCAGCACTGTGATGTACGGTTTTTGAGATATGAGCCTTTGTTCAATCTTTGATATGCCCTCACTCTGACCAGTTTAACAGTTGATATTTAAATTGTTGCAACAGAGCCAATCAGAGACAGCTGGTGTCAAATTACTGTTCTCTCTCAGGCTCCAGCGCCAGACACAGAGGGAGGAGGGAGGGGGGAAGGAGATGGCAACTCCAATGCACACAAATTCACGCGTACGGTCAATAATGCAAACAGGCAACCACACATTGCATTTTTTTTTCAGGAAATGCACATAAATCTAGTTAACATTATGTGGATCATGTTATTGAGATATGGATATATTTAAGATCAAAATGTCCGTCACTGTTTAAGATTGAACCCATCCCACCCTGCCATGAACTGGCTTCAGGAACACAAAGAGATCCTTTGGGCCAGGTGTCAGGCATGACTGTAGAGGCTTTCATTGGCAGTTGGCTTAAAATGAACTCGTACACCTGTAGACACACATTAGAGTCTGGTTTATAAAGGTTGCCCACGTGAGTTTCGCACACAGTTTTGCTAACATAGGCAATATACCAAGACTGTTGAGTCTCTGGCTTCTCCTTTATCAGAAAATGCGGAGAGCCATCTCTTTTATGAATGTAGTTATTGTTTTAGGTCAATGCCAGGCTGTGTTTGACCATCAGCATTCCTGATGCAAATGCAGGCAGTGGTCCATTTACATCTGTGATATTGTTTGTGTGGTGTGCACCTCTGGGCCTTTCCCCCACTGCACTGAACATAAAATCTGATGTCTCCAACTCACATCATGTTGCAAATCACATAGCTGTAGACTCTCACCTAAACAGCACAGAGCCTCAGTTTAAATGCCTCACTGGTACCATACTGCTATGTACAACCAGAACACCATGGATAAAGAGCTGTATCAGCAGTGACAGCAAAAACAATATGTAATTCAAAGCACTGTTCAATTACGCTGAAATTTCATCCGCATAAGATAACTGCATCCAAGCTGTGGTACCGCACAAGACAGCACTTCAATGCCACACCCACCTATTTCACCTGCTACCGTGGGGGTGTGAAGCCAAACAAGGGTGAAAGTCCCCTGCGTGTTTTGTGGCTGTCACATTTCAGGGGAAGTTCCAGTCTGAAAGGAACACAGTCACTTGCAGCACTGCAGGACTTACCAAGGAGACAGCTGATAATGAGTCACCTGTACAGGGAAATCTGTTGGTGCACAGCAACCAGAAACAAATCAGTACTGTTTTCTCTTCGTCAAGGTAGAGTCATAGTGGGAAATGTTAACGATCTCATTCTCAGTTCCATTTTAAGATGATGTTACAGTGCGGCCTTTTTTAGCCCAACGTGGACTCCACTGAACGTATGTTAGAAGAGGGAGGCTTTTAGCATATATTGAGTATCACAAGATTCAAATTATCACACATGCAAATGGAGCGTCTCTGAGCAGAAAACAGGATGTCCTGCAAACCTTTTTGAGTGTAATCTGATGTGTCTTCCTCTTTCTCTATTCCTCTGTGTTGGAGCTCAGCTTCCTCTGTTTACACAGCAAGTGTTGTAGAACCCATTCAGCTTATTCAGCAACCACTGGAGCTGTCGCTCTCTAGTACTGCTGCTGCTGATGCAGTTCAAACTCATATTACTGCTACTGTTACTGTTACTATTGTTATTGTTACCACAGCTGCTTGCTGCTACTCTTACTACTGCTGCTACTACTCTTACTATTGCTACTGTTACTACAGCTGCTTGTTCCTGCTGTTACTACCACTGTTACTCCAAGGTCAATTTTCTTTGTACCATGGTCCATTTAGAAAGTCCTTTGCCCTGTTAAAGGTCATCTCATTTTTAATCTCAGAATAGACGTCATTTCCAAAACTTCTGCAGACATATAAAAAAGGCATTGCACTTCAGTGCAGTGACTAGAGGTTAGCACCTCAGCAATAAGACATGATCCTCCCTGTGTTTCTGGGAAGGCAAAAGAAAATGGCATTGCTCCCCCTCTCTGTTTGCTGCTTCATTCTCCCCCTCCAGCCAATCACAATCACCCATTGCTTCTGTCTTTCCTGAACTCACTGACTCAGTTGACCTCATTGCGGGCAAATTGGCACGTTTAGATTAGATTAGCCTTGGCTAGCATAAATGAGCTGGTGTTCAACGGTGTCTGTTCAGTCCCATAGCATTAGCGTTGCACGCCAGTCAATCACACGCCCTGTGGCAAGACACTTGCACATCATTTAGTCAGTTCCTCTGACTATCACACCTTTGCATTTCAGACCTACGGGCTCCACCAGGAGAACCAGGCATCCGTGGAGATGTGTACGTTCATCTGCGAGGTCCGCGCGGACAGTCCGGCCCACCGAGCAGGCCTTCGAGATGGTGAGCAAGTTCCCTCCGCCCATCTCTTCTTGGTGTCTTGATGATGTCTTCCACCATCAGCTTGATAATTAGTTATTAAGTAGTTATTATGATGAATACAATTAATTAGTCACAATGTTACTGGACAAACCTCACGGCACGCCTGCCTCCCAGCGCATACATTTGTTTTGGACGTAGGTTTTTGGATATAGGGGCAGCAGTGTAGCATAGTGGTTAAGGAGCAGGGCTCATAACCGAAAGGTTGCCAGTTCGATTCCCCATGTGGGCGCTGCTGTACCCTTGGGCCAGGTATTTAACCCACAGTTGCCTTAGTAAATATTGTAAAAGTCTGTAACTGATGTAAGCTGCTCTGGATAAGAGCGTCTGCTAAATGCCAATAATGTACTGTAAAATCAAATCTATGTTAGTGTGTTAAAAGTGTAAATTCCTCTCAAAATGTAGGTTTGGAGTCTGAGAATTGAGGTCTTAGCAGAAACCACACAGCAGGTGAGGTGTGGCAGTCGATGTTGAATAGACCCTCCTTCCCACCCTTTGTCCCACCCGTTGTTTCTCTGTCAATAAGAAGATAACACGCACCCAAGCAAAAAGCCGTTAAACTGCAAACAGGACAGAGCTTCCTTGTTCTTCAGGCTTGCAGTAGTCCGGGAGTCCGGAGACGTGTGTCAGCGTTGCAAGAGCATATTTATCTTTTGTATTTGACTCTCTCAGAATTGTTTACTCATCCATTCAGCTGCAGCCTTGAGCGTAGGCGGAACATGCTGGTGTGAAGTTCACGGGCACAACGACCCAGCTCTCATCCAGAGCCAGCATTTAACGTCTGAGGCATTTCAGTGGCCAGGATACATAGTTTAAGGAAAGGGGGTTTTAGAGAAGCTCTATCTCTTTCTCTCTCTCTCTCTCTCTCTCTCTCTCTCTCTCTCTCTCTCTCTCTCTCTCTATCTATCTTTGTAACGCATGGTTTCACTTCCTGCATTGCTGACGTGTGAATTGTAAAGAACCCATCTGCGCTTTTTTTGAGACTTACCGTCAACAGAATTCCGGACAGGGGAAAACGTACTGTCTGTCATTCACCAGACCATAAACATGAACCACTTTCATCTGCTTCAGAAATAACATATCACACTGATTACAAAAAACAATGGCATCTAATGACATAAAGAAAAAGAGAGTCTTGTTTCTGTGTGTGTCTAAAGAGACAAGAAGAACTGGAAAAAACAAATCCATGCAGCCATGTCACATTAAGGAGAAGAGGGGAAGATGTGTCCTATGGGTTGTGTTTGCACAGAGATGTGGGAAGCTGTGTGTTTGAGATTAATGACCCATTAATGATCATGAGCTACATCAGAAAATGAACAGGAGCCAAGAGCATGAAGTTGACAGCAACCTGCAAAAAAAGTGGTTTGCTGGTAGAATTGTAACTTTTATTTT
Source organism: Megalops atlanticus (assembly GCA_019176425.1). Lineage (NCBI taxonomy): Eukaryota > Metazoa > Chordata > Actinopteri > Elopiformes > Megalopidae > Megalops > Megalops atlanticus. Next base: position 4,338,058 of record CM032879.1, on the reverse strand, counting down.
TTGATTGGTTTGTTTGCAGGTGACACCATCTCAAGTGTCAACGAGACCAGCGTCGAAGGGTTTCAACACACAGAAATTGTTCAGCTGATACGGTCCTCAGGAAACACCATCAGGTGGGTAGACTGCTCTGAGGAAACGGTTGGGAAATCTTATCTTTCTCATGAGCTGCAGTTAACTTTCTTACGAAAATGTGTGCTCAGAAGGAAAAGGGGAAGCTCCATATCTCTCCCCCATAATCTAGTGCAGGTGTTGAGGGTGTGACCGTTGAACGTAAGACCACCAAAAAGTCCAGACGGCATGTTCCTTTTTTCCCTGCTTTATGTAAGTGATTAACTAGACCAACACAAGGGTTACACAGGAATGCACGTAAATTAAGTCCAAAATTCTCAAAAATCCTGTATGGTTTTCTGAAAGGCTGCACTGACACCCCAGCTGAGTGGAAAGAGAACAGCTTTGGTTTTTGTTAGAAGAGAAGAGCTGGAAATTGGAGCAGAATTGTTACTGTGCAGGGACAGACGTATCAGGCGGACCGCACTCTCCTTCTGTACTAAATTACAGAGGCCCCCCTCATAAACAGTGGGAGCTGTCTCCCAGCTGGGCCCGTTAACACGCAAGAGCAGGACAAAGCCCACCTCTCTCTTGCTCTCTGATTTCCACAAGTGTAACCAAACGGCTCCCACTAGCTGCAGTCGGCAACACAGCCTGCTGAATCAAAAAATACATTGGCCTTGTAGAATTCCAGCCCCTGCCAAGGGTGTGTGCGTGTCTGCTGGCCTCTGGAGGGAGGTGCATGACCTGAAATGTGACACCATGCATGCCCACATGGGGGGTGTGCCTCAGGGTCCGTGCATTTGGAGTGCTCTCCGGTGACTGGCCCAGCTCAAACACACCACATGGTCCATAAAAAGATGGTTTATATGACCGGGCCTGTGAGGTACCTCTGCAGACTGGCGGGGGCTTGGGTTTCTCCTGGTTTCAAGAGATCTCCTTTACAGATTCTACTTAAATGTTCATGAGTTTGGGTCATAAGTCATTAGTTATGGGAGAGGTTTTTTTAAAAATATAAATTAGATTTTTTATTTTAGAATAATGTATAGTCAAATGCATTTCTCAAATAGGTTGATCAAAACGCAGTTAATAAGTCAGTCGGTGGCGATGCATTTCTGTCAATGACAAATGTTTAGGTACAGAATGCACTCGGGTTATCTGGTCTGAGATGGTGTGGAGGAAGTCACATATAAATGCCTAGCCATACCATTGACAGGCCCCCACAGGCTATCTGGTAAATAACAGCACTGTCTTTGGACTGCTTGACAGTTAAATGACTGAACTCCTAGATAAACATGAAAATGATATAATGAACATGTTTGCAACGTCTCAGTGTGGTGGTGCTGGCAAAACACATTGTATCTATTGTATGACACATTGATTAATTTCCATACAATTCATCTTAACATAGAAGGGAGTGAAGTGCATCATGGGAGGTGACCGGAGGTGTTCAAATACGTTCCATTTTGCATTTTTCTCAGGCTGGAGACGGTGTACAGTGACTCCATACGCAGAGCAGAACTGGAGGCCAAGCTACAGTACCTAAAGGTAAGACCAGAATCTCTGTTCTCCTCTCAGAGGTCAGGGGCGTATTTTGTCTCTGCTCTTTGGACATGGCTGCATGGATGCCTAGACATTACACCCCAGGACAAGCTAGCACAGTTTGGCTGATCTCACTGATGCTCACCTGAGTAGTAATAAGAAGAGTTTGGAGGTCAGGTCAAGCGGGCGGGATGGATTTAAAAGGGATGTTTATGTGTCAGTGTGACTCTGACCCCTGTTTCCATCACGATAAAGTCATCTCCACTGTAGTTACTGTCAATAAGAGGATCTTTGCATTTGTTGCTCTAATGTGTGTCTCTGTGTTCCGGACCTCTTATGATATTCCTTGGTCAACGAGTGACCACTGTATCAAATGGGATCTTTTCAACTGACTTGGTGTTTTGTGTGTTTTTAACAGCAAACCCTGCACGAAAAGTGGAATGAATATGAGATTCTGATGAGGAGAGAAGAGAGGCTAGTGCACGGTGAGCTCACTTCCAGATCACAAGTCATCAAGTATTCACTGCTCTCTGCTCCCAGAAAGGGATCCAACTTGAATTTTAAAGCAAAAAGTAAAAAGACAAGTTATGTTTTTTCTTTGCCAAGCATAAGCATACTAACCCATGTACCGACACACACGCACATCAAAAACGCACATCATGCTGTACATGAAACGTTGGAGGCCATGTTCATGGAATCTGACACCACCTGTCTGAATTTATCTTCATCAGGTGTACGGGTGGGTGAAGCGGCACTGTACGAGTCCCTGGAGTCCGCCAAGGCTTTGGTGTATAGCAGCCTGCATGAACTGATCCCTGCCCCCAGCCCCACCCCCAGCCACCCTGCCCACTGTACCATGAGTGCCAGCGGCCAGCCAAACGTGCCTGTCAAGGATGGCCCACTCGCCCACACCCTCTCTCACCGGGGCGCCCACACCAACGATTCCTCCAATGGCTCCACAGAGAGGCGGCGGCAGAGGGTCATCCGCACAGCCAGCGACCTCCTCACCACCGCCAAGACCCACCTAACCCGCAGCGCCAGTACTCGCAGCTACCTGAACGGGGTGACAGGGGACGGCATTTGGGAGAAGCAGGAAGGCAGTGGCCAGGATAGCTACAGCTCCCTACCCCGTAAGGCCAAGCAGAACAGTTTCCGCAGGCACCTGCTTAAGTTCCTGCCAGGACTACAACGCCCCCTAGAGGAGGAGGAAAGCAAGCCATGACAAGGTTCAGGATTTGCGGGCTTTAAACCAGACGGCTTGCTTTTTAGAGTGTGTATGCCGTTCTCTTTTCACTTATTTAAGTTATTTAAAGTTATTTATTATGACTTTTGTATATGACACTTTTTGTCTTCATTTGGGGTTTTGTAATGAAAAAATACAAAAAAAGAAAAAATACCAGCAGATCACACAATGTAACAGTGCCCTTTTTGATGAAGGGGTCTTTCTGGACATTTAATTTTGTATTCTTCACAATAACGGATGGATCCTCTGGTGATTTCTTTTGTTAAAGATGAGAAATAAAAGTGTGGCAGCAGGAAGCTTTGATTGTCATCTTCATTTGTACGACACGCAATTGTGGTCATTGTTTCCATGACTCTGAAGGTCAGACACTACAGATACGCTGTACAGTGCTGTAAGGTTTGTCACAGTTTTCCCAAAGCAACATTCCACTCTGTTACCTCACAAAAAGGATACATCATAACATCATAAACAAGCAAGGGGGGTTTTCATATTAGAAGTTTAATTCAAAATGACATTGTAAATAACTCATGGTAGTAAAGGAAATGGATGAAAATCAAGAGACACTCACTCAAACAGATTATTTTCCTACATATCGTGTTCCTTTTAGAAGCTCTTACATCTCAAGGGGGGCATGGTGTTCTTCTGCATGTTTGATTAAAGGCAGAGATAATAGGGTCTTAGTTGGGTGTCATTCACTCCACTGTCTCACCCATGGTCAAAGGCTAGAAAGGAAGTGAAGAAAGAATGCCAGAACACTGGGAACACATGCTGCTCTATAGAACAAGTGCTGTAGCACTGTCAAAGTACTTATGAATAAAACATCAGCTCTGACATCAAAAACAACCCACATGGCCACATAGAGTGGCAGAAGAGCCAGCTACTATAGGCCACAGCTAACCCTTACTCTGGTTCATCATGTTCAGAGCTTTTGAAACAAAGGAGTATTTCAGACAGGCTATCTCCCACTTGCTTTGTGTCTAAGAGCTCAAGCACCCTCCTGTGAGAAATGTGACCATGCCAAAGGCAGGATTCCATGTTGACTTATAGTAGGAGCTTTTAGCAGTGCAGCATCAGACGCTGTCCTTAGAAGGCTAGATCCTTCAAATGTGCCTTAGGACAGGCTTGGGAATATGAAATCCAACTTGGATACAATGTGTATACAATGCACAGACTTGGTTCTCCTTTTAGGTGTTGTCACTAGATAAATCCAAACTGGGATTTCAAGGGTCAGTGCACCCTACAAGGAAGAAACGTATTTAAGAGAAAAATACATGCAGCATACAGCTGGAAAAAGGCCTATTAGTACAAAATATAGGGATTCTATGGTGCACGGAAGGCGTTTCTCCTCACCTGCCATTCGTGACTGAGCTCCGAACATTTATGGCTTGTGTGTGTGCACTAGATTCTGGTGTCCACTGTTCACAGAGGCACCATTGGAAAAGTTTCTGCCCTCTAGGCTTTTGGCTAGTGGGAGTCAGGGGTGGGCTGCTTTGTTATAGAAAAGAATAGAATCACTGTATCCACTGTCCTATTGTGCATTGTGATATCGCAGGAGCTGGCAAGTGGGCTAGCCAGGCTATTCTCAAAAGCTGAGCAAATAACTTTGCAACATTCTAATAACACATTAAAACACTGCTGGAATTTAGCTCCAGTTTAGCTGTTTCTCAAACACTGCACTCCTGCATTTCAAGCATCCTTCTTGAGCACCTTGTCACTGTTCAACAAAAAATTACAAAGGGGTTTGAAGCTGACAGACACTTCTCTCATGAAAAAAGGTTTAAATAAAAAATAAAACACAGGAACAGAGATGTACAAAATAAAAACATAAATAAGACAGGATAAAACTGGTAAGATGGTTAAAACAAGACCTAAAATGTATAAAACCCAATGTACGTAAACACAAACCCTCCCCAGTGCTGTCCTTGCTTCCTTTTTCAATTCCCTCCTCACAACCCACCTTTTAACACCTGGTGGGTGTGGCTGCTCAACTAACCAAATCACCAATTATCTGATCCTGACTGTGCAGAGGTCAGCACAATTACATAAAGCTTCTGATTGTGAGGTTTGGAAATGAAAATGCACAGTGAGGATTGCATCCTCCCAGGGGAGATGGTGGGCTGTTGGTTGAATCGAGAGGGTTTTTGATCTCAGCGCTGGCCTGGTGTTGAGTCTCCGGATCACTGTGGCGAGCAGCGTTTGTGCTGAGCCAGGGAAGGAGCATAGAGGATGTGGGCTGGAACAGGAAGGGCAGCCAGCACAGAGCGTGGTGCGAGGCTGCGCACAGAGAAAGCACCCATGACACAGCGCAGCAACCTGGGTTTCCACGGCACACGCGGGATTTTTCTGATAAACTTCTCTGCAAAGTTCAATGCAGGAAAGAAGAAGAAAAAGTCTAGCAACATTTCACTGAAAATATTTTCAGTTGATGGCAGAAAAGCCAAATCTGTCAGGGCCTAACAGGGTCCAAAGAGCTAACAACAGTAATGCATGTTTATGTGTCAATTTAATAAAAGCAATAACATATCCTATCCTTTAATAGGGTTGGAGGGTAGTGTCTGGGATATTAAGCTCCATCACTGAAATGATGTCCTTTACTATCAGTTTTGACAGTTTCCTCTTTTTTCCTTCCAATCTGTGCTTTAGCCCTTGTCTTCATCAGAGGAAGAGCCCTACAGCAGGTGTTCTTCTTTGTACAGCTGGTGGCGATACTACTGAGGTTAGATGCACCTATACAAAACCTCAACTTAATCTTAAGTACTTAAATATTCTTTAAAAAGTGCCAGTGGATCACATGACAGCAGCAACATGTTTAGATGGGCCCTCATTTTATTTATTTATTTTTTTTTTTTTTCAGAATGGTGAGAAATTCAAGAGGGACAGCAGGATACCTGCAGTGTTCCTCATCTGGCCTATAGGACAGTGGATTCTGGCCATTCTGTAATTGTAGCTCCACACCAAATGTGCAGAGATCAGATGCACCTATTCAAAATGTCAGTTTGCAACAACTTACTCTTAAATACATAACACCAAAAATAGTGTTACGACATGCCATTTAACATTACAAGCAATCGCTATTGTTGAAATGGTTGAAGTAGTTCCTTATTATACAGCATTTAGGTGTTTGTCTATGATCTGTGTCAGGGCCATTTAGTGTTTTATAACTCTCCTAAACTATACTTCTATGATGGACAAAGGCTGAGTTTTCATCAACATTTGCCCTTAACTCTGACACACAGTTGTGTGATAACACAAGATTTGCTTTTATTTTTATTCTTCACAGTCACAGTTCAGGGCTCAGAATCAATAAAAATAATTGTGCTTGTGTCGAAAAAAGTATTGCTTTCATTTATTTGTCAGTCCAAGTTAAAGACAAGTGTCGATTTGCCAATACATTTGTGTGGCAGGATAGGTCCATACATGAAACAAGATGACACTAGATGCTGACACCTTGATTCTTACGTGATTTCCAATCATGTAAATAATAGCTGATCTAAACTTTTAACCCACTTCCTTGAAAATCCCCCACACGGCTTCGTCTCGCATTTCAGCTGAGGCAGGACGCCGCCTCGCACTAACTAGGGCAGAGAGCTTAGTGTGCAGACTTAGCTTTCAGACTACATATCATAGTGATGCTGGGCTGTCCACACGCATGGCACACTTTCTGCTGCTGAGTAGGTGAGGAGCAGGGGAATGCACAACAAACGCCTTTGCTGGCATGTATCCTCTCGCTGTACTAGGGTGACAGGTGCAGTGAGTGGGCGAGAGGCTGTCTGACCGTCAGCAAGACCAGCCAATCAGCAACTAGACCTCCATCCTTGCCTCAGTGTTGGTGACAGTGGGCTGACCAATACCAAGCTTTGCATGCATAAATTAGATACCTGAGTCCACAACAAAACAAATGTAATATAGACTTTGTTCCTCAACCTGTACAGTTGTTCTTTAGTCTATGGAAAAACACAATCAAAACAACACAACCCCATTAAAACTTTTAAAAGTTTTCTGCTGTCTGTTTATTTTATATCGGAGGGGTATGGGCACATATGGAGCATGGAGCGCTGAATGAGACATAAAATGCATTCTTTTTAGTTTTTTTTTTTTTTTAATTTTTAAAATTATTATTTTTTTTTTAATTAAGCAAATATCATTTTTCATGTCAAATTTAACCAAAATATTTTTCTGCATTGTAAGATTTTAAATTGCAACCTGAAATATTAAATATGCAGATGTATTGTCTGTGGTTTGTAGGGTTTACAGCTCAAGGTAAGTTTAATTCTGTTCCCTCTTTTACAGTGCAGTCCTCTGCGTGTCTGACCAAGAAGAGAGCAGAACAGCAGATACACACCAAGCTATATCTGTTCATTTCTTACAGCAAGTATACACTCTGTATTTCTTTGCCCTGTTCTCTGTGGAGTTCATTACCAGGAACCTGGTACCATTTACATTTGGTAAATGTATCAATCTTTCTTAACATTTAGTAAATATTTGAAACTTCAAATACATGTTTTAACATATTTAGGAAGTGTGAAGGAGAGCCTTCACCTTTCCGCAAAAAAACTGTCAATTGCTTGTCAGTTTGTTAATAAGATGTTGTCTGTCAATTTTCAACCTTGTCAATAATTAAGCTTGTTTCACATCAAATGCTTTTAATTATCATTGTGTAATTGTGTGTGTGTGTGTGTGTGTGTGTGTGTGTGTGTGTGGGTGGGTGCAAACAAAACCAGCCATTGGTTAATCGGCCTTACTTGCCCATTAAGGGCTTGTTAAATACAATTGTTTCGGTGCACTGTGGGAAGGCTGAGTTTGACTGTATGGTCAGGCTGGTTCTTTCATTTGTGTATTTTTAAAATTATTTATTTTGTAAGTTTTCATTCTTCTGTTTCATTTTTTGTGGCAAGGCAGTTTCTCCACATGAAGTGTTTCAAACATGAATGCAGGTGTATGAAACGTTTACCAAATGAAATGTTTATTAAATGTATGGAATATTTATTTGATGTGTGAAACATAAACATTGTAGAACTGTGAGACATTTCAAGGTGCTGATAAAAACACAGTCAATCCACAGCAAACACTGCAGCAAACCCACCCAGGTATGCTGCTGGAAGCAAGGCTGGCTCAGGCAGGCAGCTCCCCAGGGCGCTAGGCAACGGTACACATCATCACTGTCAACCGATGGTCTCTCCTTCCACTCCTCTAAAGCCAAGCAATGATATCTTCCAACGGGTACATATGGTAGTCTATTTAAACGTACCCAGCTGGTGGTAAAACGCTTGGTGTGCCTGTAATTCCTACTCCCCCCTCCTACCCCCCGACCTCCACCTCTTTTTTGGGATTTTCCCAACAGGGGAACAGGGGAGTGGCAGCTATTCCTTATTGGGGGAGGGGGTGCACTCTGAAAGGCCAAGACTAAATATTATACTGTATGTGTGTGCTACATTTAAATATATGATAAATGTGTGCGTTCCCAACTTGCAAGCTGTCCTGAGCAAACTCACAGACAAAGTGAGCAGCAATTCAGGCCAGATCCAGGCTTTTGCATGAGGTCTTTATTCCATTGGGCTCAGGTGTGAGCTGGCAGGTTTTCCAGCAGATGTGCAAATATTGACATGTGCACATAGACATGTCTTTGTTATCGTTTCCAGACAGAGTAGAGGCTGTGGTAAAGACAGCCAGTCTGTTACAGGGCATTATTGACAAGGTGATATATCAAGGTGGCATAGGGGAGCACGGGGCACAACCTAACACATTTTGGTTTTTGCGAAATAATTTTTAAAATCTTTAAGTTGGAATAATCATGTTTTTATACAAGCAACATATACATCTCTGCTACAAACGAACACTTGAACTTTGTTTCTAGCACCTACCGTTCATGTACAATTCCACTGAAAATGACGGGAGGTGCAATGTTACAACTTACCCCATGTGTGGGGTTAATTGTAACAGACAGAGGGTTAGTTGTAACACTTGCTAGAAGAGTCTGATAAATTAGTGCAAAGTTAATTCAGTATAATTCTATACTGTATGAAACAAATATATTTTCTAACCATACTGCATTATATATTATCTATCTATATCACAGACACAGATCAATCGATAGATACACACACACGTCAAATTATATATGAATAATGATATGAGACTCCCTGATCAGTTTTTCTTATTCGATGTCTCATTCTGTGAATAAAAAGTTACATGAAATTAGTTCTTTTTATTTTAAATGTGAGATAAATAGCTTCTTGTCATTGTTTACGAAAGGTGACATAGTTGTAACGCCGTGTAACAACTAACCCCGCAGTATGGAGGCTGTACTTAAGCCTAGCTAGTACTTGTTGTGAGCTCGTCACATGTTTCAAAACGGTGCTACATTATAGGCAACAAGATGGTGATTAAAGTAATATAGGGTTGGATTTTATGATTTACACACACAGTTCAGTAACTGAAAAATACTTGTGACGAAAAAACTTACTTCCATGCCCTGAAAACACTCTTTGGCACAGATTTCTTCAAAACGCTGACGAATCTTTCTGAATTTTCGCGGGAGACCGTGGCTAGGAAATGTGGTAATGTGGCCAGAAGCATACGCTGCTTGACCTTGAATATAACATAAAAAGTCTGTGTTACATTTTGCCCGCGTTAGGTTGTTCACTGCGCTCCCCTACATGTACAGGAGATGGCTCTGGTGCATAATATATTCAGAACTCAAAGTTGGGGGATTACTGGTCATTATAACCAGTGTTTTTGCATCTGACATTTGTATACAGAAATCCGTATATGATCGTATAACTTGACCAGGGTTGGGGAGTAACGGAATACACGTAACGGCGTTACGTATTTAAAATACAAAATATGAGTAACTGTATTCTGTTACAGTTACCATTTAAATTCATGGTAATCAAATTACAGTTACATTTTTAAAATATTTAGATTACTGAAGGGATTACATTTTCTTTTCTTTTTTTTATCATTTAGTGTTTGTTCAGTTGGAAAATTTATCCAATGATACACCCCGGAGTTGCCTATCTCCCATATGCCCCTCACGAAAAAAAAGAAAGAAAAAAGCGCGCAGCCTGCCTGACTCACAAGACAGTGGAATGGAGCATAGATATCGACACGTTTCTATATCTATGGAATGGAGAGTGAGACAGAAAGCAATCAGCGCAACGCGTTTATGTCATGGAAATACCGGGACCAATGTACTTTCAAATTTGGCAAAGGTCACAACATAACAGTACAATGCAAGCTGTGTTTGCCAGCAACCAAACTGCTATCCGCTTCAAAAGAGTCGACCTCTAACCTTACGGCAGCGTATTGCTGCCACACCAGAAAAAGAAAAACTGATCAGTATCACGTTATAACGGGAAAAGTTTCACGTTAAAACGTGATAACTTATATTGTTTTAACATGAAACGTTTCACGTTATAACAAGATATTTTCACGTAATTACGAAATACAAATTTATCACGTTTTAACGTGAAACGTTTCACGTTAAAACGTGATAACTTATATTGTTATAACAAGAAACGCCTCACGTTTTAAGGCGATACGTTGGTCTCGGGCGGAAGTGGGCTTATTTGTACTCTGGCTGTGAACTGGCAATGAACTGGTGTCACCATGGCCCAAAATACCCCACTGTTCAGATTTCTAAGGAATTGCGGTGTACCAGAGGAGTGCATCTCATGCATGGAACAAGAACATGTAAAAAACTTAATTAAATCGTGTAAATGGGCCATCCTCAGTCTCTCCGCACACCACTTCCTTATTCAAACATGAATTACAGCCTAACAATATAAGTTATCACGTTTTAACGTGAAACGTTTCATGTTAAAACAATATAAGTTATCACGTTTTAACGTGAAACTTTTCACGTTATAACGTGATACTAGTATATTGTTAGAACAAGAAAAGTTTCACGTTAAAACGTGATAAGTTTGTATGTCGTAATAACGTGAAAATATCTTGTTATAACGTGAAAATATATTGTTAAAACGTGAAAAACATCTTGTTATCACAATAAACTTTTCCCGTTATAATGTGACACTGATCAGTTTTTCTTTTTCTGGTGTGGCAGCAATACGCTGCCGTACTAACCTGAAGAAGTAAGTTTTTTTCATTATTTAAGCTAATATTGATCGCTAGCTAGCTATCTTACATAGTTTGGTTGCACTGGATTAGCTATTCAGCTAGCTAGTAAGTATGGTATTAAAGCTAACTAGCTAACGAGTAGATACAGACACAACAAGTGAAATTTCACATGCTCAAAACCGCGATTACTCCAACAATTTTACACTACGCATATTATACATTAAATTGTTAAGCTACTCCTTTCTCACGCACAATGTATTTAGGGTGGCTCGTGCCTTTTCTAACTCATGTTTTCGTGTAATTTTTGAATTAACATTTACAATTCTAAAGAACCTGCGATGAAATGCCCATCGACTTAACACGGGGGTGCCAAAATGTTAGCCACAACAATGCTAAGTGAGGCTGTGTTCACACGTAGCGTCTGTTTTGAAGCTTTCAGCGTCTGTTTTACATAATAATCCTATGAAGTAGACCGTGTTTTCAAAAACGTCCTGAGCGTTTTCTTAACGCCGTCGCTGGCGTTTTCTTCTGCAGCTCAGGGCGTTGTTATTTTTCAGTTGAAAAAAGTTCAACTTCTCAGAAAAAAAAACGCCCTAGGCTGTTGCAAATAATTGCAGTGCAGATGTCACAAATGTGTAATAGCGTATCTTTGTATTATCTCCACACAAAGAAACAAGGTAGTCCATCATGGCGTGCTGATGGGCAAGCTGCAAGTTTCCATCTCTGAAAAGCACACATCCACCTGCAGGAAGGAGTGGATGGCCATTATTTCAGGTGCACTGTTAACCATTAAGCAGTGCGGCTGTGTGCAATTGTTTTCCATAGAGGAAAAGAAAATTTTGCATAACCATCAGTTTATTTGGTATCCAGCAAGCTACTGTTGTGAACTTCAGTTAGGGAAAGGTTTCATTTTTTTGAATGGTGTTATAACATGTGGCTCTAAGGCCAGAAACTGAATTTACAAGGAAACTAGCAAAACCCCCTATGATACCCAGCTGCTGGCTGAGCAATTAACACCCCCAGTTCCACAAATATCCACAGCCACATATGCACATGCATGCACATGCATTGGCATGCGCACATACACACTTGCACATGCACACATATGCACATATTAGTCCTTGCCAGATGATGTTTCACCTCATTTTTTTATTTATAGTTTTGGCATCTTGTTATTCTTATTTTTATGTCCTGTGGTTTGACAGCATTTTTTGTCTTCAGTGAGAAATGAGGAGATCTGGGAGATATGTGGGTTTGGTCTCACCAGTTAACATTTTCTGGCTCCGTGAACCAGGCAGACATCATAGCAACATTGACAGAAGACAGATATCCCAGCAATATGGACAGAGGAGTGCATGTGGGCCAGGGGTAGGAGGAACATTCCATTTATTCTGGAGTTCTCCTCCTCTAGTCATATGACAAAAAATCTATATACCTATAACTTCTTGTTTGATCAAAGAGAAGACCTTGGCATTTATATGTAAAGGCTACCGTTGTGATGTACAGAACATTATTTTCAGCTTGTTCTCAGTGTCCCTGATTTCCCAGTGGGAGGCAACAGTTTACAGTGTTGTCTTGCAGTGAATCTATGTTAACTGGGACTTGAAATCTTCATTTTTGGCCCAGACTGTGGGTACACCACAGAGAATGTGTATGTGGGAAGGACTGCACAGAGTCGTCCTTGTTGATCCCAAAAACAAAGGCACTGCCAACAATTCTTGAACCAAAAGGGGTGAGAAAAGGAGCAATACCACAAAGACAGGCAGATGAAAAGTGCATAAACACTTAGGAATTCCAGATTAATGTATTTATTCATTTAAAATTAGCCTTGATGAAGTAACATGGAAGTCTGAAAACATTAAAGAAAAGTAGGCCTACTTTCAAACAATCACTTCTTGTTGATCAACTGAGAATTTGAAAATTTCTTTTATGGAAATGTTTATGGAAATAACTATATTAGCATTCGTTATAATAGCAAATTAAATTTACATAATAAATGCTGAAATATGCACATGCTTTAATCGGGTACTTAAGGATTGGATAAGTATTAAGGAATTAAACCATAAAATGTGGATGTATTTCACGCTCGATTTTGCTGCCCACTCAGATTTACCAATAAGCAGAAGCTGTTCTGTAATATTTAATTTATTTCAGATATTCTCGATTCTGAGAGGCAGAAGCAGACCAATTGACAAAAAATGAATATTCATAGAGTATTTTCTTCTAACTGGTCTAACAAACATCATATTGCCGGTTTACTTTTTGGTGGAGTTCCTCTTTTTAACTAATGAAAAAAAGGCTTAAATTGGAAGACAGACGCAAGGAGATTAAAGTAACATAATTAGACCTCTTCCTGTCAGGTTTGTCGTTAATGCCAAGTGCGACATCACGTCCCGACGCATCCCGATCACGTTCACTCTCTCTCCTTTTGACCCTCTTTTTACACGATATACATTTTATTACAGTACGTGGTTATACAGAAGCCTGCCTGGAATTATTTTAGACAGCTTAAATCGTACAACACTTCAACTCACTTTTCACTGTGTTTGTTTCTTTCTTTTTAAAGAAATGTTCTTTTCTTTTAGTAAGTCATGGTTAACTTTTTACGAGTAGCTTATTTGCATATGCCATTTTGGAGACCAGTGCTGAGTTTTTATAATATGTGTCTTGTTTGCTCACAGCGCCATCTGACGTCATGTATGCAATAGTCTCTCTCAGGGCCGGGCCATCCTTTGCGATTTAGTAAATGCTACTCGCTGTATTGTCGGCAACAGAATATAGCATGAGCACAGCAACTTTAGGATCAAGAGAAGCCCTAACAATTTACAAGTGCTTGAAAATCGGTAATTCGGTAATTCTTTCAAGCTTTGAGTAAACAGGGATTTGTTTGCTACATATTTGGTGAGTATGCGAATGAAGAGATGGGTTTCACGCCGAGACTCATGTACTACGTCATTATACTTCCTGTACATGAGTTCTGTCATGCCGTGGCTTTGCAGCTCCACCGCCTCTTTTGACCCTTTTCAGAATTTCAGCATAGTATCTGTCGCCTGTCTGCAGTGTTGTAAGTCCAAACGGTATCACATGGAAGTCCTCTGAAATACGAAATCTGAAGTTGCGCGCTTTTTGGAACGTACAGGTTGAATGTAAGGAAACATGCTGATTAATTATTTCGTTGAATCGGCTCTAATGGGAGTTGCTATGGTGATTTAAAGCCTTGGTATGATTCCGCTCTTGAATTGAAAACCACTGGGCGTCTTCAAGTTGCGTTTCGTGCTACATCTAAGCCAAGTCTTGTTTATGTACTGATAGCTGATAACCAAACTACTTAGGTATAACATGAATGAAACCTAAACCAGTGTACCCATGGGTAGTTTCCCATGACTGGATAGACCCCTGATCAAAATCATTCAGTTACTCAAAAGTCTCGTCACTTTGATGCACGTTCCATTTTCTGCATGCTCACTGCATATTCATTTGCACAAATTTAACATATATATATTCATCAACTGAATTAAAAAATATTAATAAATGCAACGTGTACTGAAGGAATATTTAGCTTCCAGCAAGATTGACTCGGTGACTGACTATACAGGAAGTTTTCAGTTTTTCCTCTAGATGGCGTTAGATGCTCAATGTTAGGAATTCAATACCACAAAACGTGAACTTGAACGCTATCATGTGTTTTTGTCGAGTTTGGTAAAATCATACCAACATTGATCCTCTATAGAGAAATACTCTCTCTCTCTGTATTCATACTTTTCCATAAAAATGAACATCCACTGAATTCAACAGTTCATTAAAATAAATGACTATGCGATCACAGGACTCAAATTATGGAAGAGAAGCTCTTATATCGAGTAATTAAGAAGGTGTGCATTTTAAATGTTTTCTCACTACATGTAGTCTGGCCTTTGCCCCTCTATTTCATGGTTCAGTTGGGATGATACATCCCAATATAGACCAAGCCACTTTTCATTATAATAAGATGTATGCTTTTCTAATTAGCTAACGAGGAAAACTAATGCAGCTCTGCAAACAAACAAAACTGACCAAATAACCTCTTCGCTCATAACATTTGCCTCTCACTCCCTCACACAGGAAGGCCACCCTCTTTGAGCCCACCAGACCACAGCATGAAGGAGGAGTACATGGAGGAGTACAGGCTCATGGGTCACATTACCGCCCCCAGTTTTCATGGGAACACAAGGAGAGTGGGTCATCCCTCTGGGGCCCTGGGGACACTCAGTGCCCAGTGTGAGGGGAAAAAAGCCCCCGAAATCCAAGCCCTGCTCTCATGTCTGCATGCAGAGACGTACAAACACGCCCTGCAGGTCACTCCTAGCCAGACAGATGGACCCTTTCTGGCACAGGCCCCGGGGCAGCAGCAGCTGCCAGCACATGCCTCTGATGCCTGTGTGACTTTAACCCATAAAACATGAGCTAGCACTTCAGGAACAACATGTCGCTCCCTCCAGGTCACTTCTTTTTCACTCCACTTTTCATCAGTCTAAATCTAAAGATAACCTTGCCACCTTCAAAGTCATCTGGGGAATGATCTGACACATCATTTGAAGTCACAAATTCTTAAATGACCACAGGAAAGTTATTTAATTTACTTAATAAATATGTAGGTAATTATATTTTTTACTGAATGTAAACATATATTTAGTATATAAATGCACAAGAATATGCACACAAACACACACATGCTGCTTAGAAATTTGAGTAGTCTTTTATATAGTTCCAAAGTTCTGCCATCTGTTGCCTTATTTTGGCACTTAGAGTTTTCTGTGCTGTTTTGATCTTATATCCTAAGATTATAAGAAATATCAAAGCTCCACCACTAACAACCAAATATTCTAGCCCTCAGTTAAGGAGTCATATGTGGTTTTCATGTTCTGATTTCTGAAAAAAGAACAATAAAAAAATTTTAAAACACACATTTATTTCTTTTAGAATGTCCAGCTCATGCTTTTAAAATGGGATATATTTTTTCCACTGCAGTGGTTTAGTTGATATGCAGGGCATTTCAGATATACAAAGTCTGATAAAATTGTTCCCCAGACCCAACAGTCTGTGGTAACAGAAATGATGGATGTGGTAGTCGAAGGACATCAGTTGGAGTGTAGAGATGGTCCTGTGGAGGGCTGCACCTGTTCCCACTCATGTGGTCCTTCAGGCGCGAGCGTAGGAGAGACTGCTCTAGAGAGGATGAGGCGTGGCCAGACGGTCTCAGAGGGCTCCCCGTGACCCAAACGCACGGGGTGATGTCACCGCTATCCTTGTCAGGTTTCACCTTTCATGCCTGAATGAAGAAGTAAATACTCTGGAGTTAGGTGGCTTTTCAATAGACAGTACTCATTTATGAATAGGGGATTAACTGAAGAACATGCAAATTAGGTCTGAATGCAGGTCCAGCCAGTGATGATGGTAATGCTGATGATGATGGCTATCTGTTTTTAAGTAGCTGTCAGTACTTGCTTGTGATGTCCTGCTTATATTGTTTCTGTCTTCCTGTCTGTCAGTGTGGGTGTGTCTTTTGTTTGGTTTTTTTGTGTACATGTGCTTTTGTTTTTGTTTTCAGCCCACTGTCCCACCTCCTGTCCCACCTATCTGCCCTGCTGCCACACCCTCCACCTGAAGCCCATCCTGCGTGCCTGTTCCCCGTTTACTCATCACTATCCCATGTATAAATACCCCTCTATCTTCTCTGTTTGTCATAGTGTATTTGTTCGTTTTGGTCCTGCCTGTGTGTTTTCTGCTTGCTCTGGTTTTGACATTCTGCTTGGTTTTTTTTGGATTTTGGAACTTGCCTTGTGTTTTTGGATTCTCTGCCTGTGGATTCTCTGATTTTGATATGGACTGTTTTATTACTACTGGTTTTGGATTTCCTTCAGATAGACACCTGGTTTGTCATCCTGGTCTGCACCTGGGTCCTTCACCCTGAAAGCCTGACAGTAGCTCCTTTTACACAAGGATCTCACAGTCCTTCTCAGTGTCAGGGTCATCTCCTCCACTCCACCAATGTTTTCTTTGTTGTAAGATTTTTCCTTCTCATTATTTTGTCTCCTGTGTGGTGAGTACAAATATATACTTGTTCTTTGGTTCTGGTCTCGTGTCCAGCGCCTGTCCCATGTGATGCCACAGCCGATGGAGCTGTCATCAGAAAACATGTGAAGGCAGATACTGCACATCTGCCCGTGCATCCCCAGCCTCCCCCAGAGTCTCTGCAGGACCTCCAGAGATATGACCTTCTACTGCTCCACCCCCCTCCAATGGAGCCTCATCTGAATGATGCAAAACACAAGTCTCCCAGAACTGGGATACATTTGAGTCGGGCTATAGGTTGGGTTAGAGGCAAGCTTCTTGGTGGGACACTTGCCACAGGGCTGGGGTGAAACTGCCAAATAAAGCCAGGCTGGGGTGGGCTGAGGGCCCCCTAATCCGTCACTGGTTAACCATGATTGACAGAAATGCATTGCGCAGGGGCAGCTTGCTGGCAGATGTTATTGCCATATATTGTGATGTATGATGAGACTGAATAAAAAACACGGATATGCTCCATTGTATGAGCTGATAACATAATGAGTGGTCAGACAGATTTCTGGTAGGTGAGGCCATCTTAATTCAGACAAGCAAGACTGAAATTGAGTCTACTGTTGACCCTCGGTTCATCTGACTTGTAAGAACTGCAGTTCTCACAAACTAACTAAAAACCACTGTGTAAAGGCCCCTAAAAATATTTTCAGCTCATGCATATAATTCATATATACAGTATACAGCATAAATGAGTACACCCTCTTTTAAACCTAACAAATTCAGTGATTTCTCTTTACAAATAAGACATATTTGGGGTTCCTATGTGATGTTCCTGCAACACTCCTTTATCAGTTACCAATGATATGTCAATACTAAACAGGAAAATATGATTTTCTTGTCAAAACAGTAAAAGGCCATGTTGCAAAAATGAGTACATCCTCCTGAAAGTTAAAAAATAACACTTAAAATGTTTTTTTGGTACTTGTTAAGGGCAATTGATCACCAGATGAGTCTGATGAACCATCCCACTCAAACAGCTGTAATTGGTTGACAATTAAAGTGGTACTTAACCCATTGAATCACTCTCAGACTTAATGCTGACAACAATGGCACCACATGGGAGAGAATTGTCTGGAGACTTGAGAAAGAATTATTTCATTGCACAGGAAAGGACAAGGGTACAAGAGGATTAGCAAATCGTTGCTAAGTCAGAACACAGTAGCAAAAGTGATACAGAAATTCAAAAAGGATGGAAACGTCCAGGTCGTTGCCGTAAGCTTTCACCTCATGATGAGCAAGGTTTGCTGAGAAAAGTGCAGGAGCATCAGCAAGCAAGTGCCTCAGAGCTGGCAAAAGCTGTGGAAGGCCAAACTGGAGTGACTGTTTCATCTCGCACAGTAAGATGCACCTTGCATAGAAGTGGAATGCCTGGTTGTCATCCACGCAGGAAGCCACTGCTGAAGCCAAAGCACAAGAAAGCGCGTTTAGCCTTTGCCAAGGCCCATATTGACAAAGGTGAAGACTTTTGGGAACCCATACTCTGGTCTGATGAGACCAAAGTCAATCTTTTTGGATCTGATGGCATCCAAAATGTATGGCGTCGCAAGGGGGAGTACAGTGAGAAGTGCATGGTCCCCACAGTGAAGTATGGCAGTGGTAAAGTTCTTATATGGGGGTGTATGAGTGCTGAAGGTGTGGGGGAATTGTACTTCATTGATAGCATCATGAATTCACAGATTTACTGCAAAATCCTGAAAGAGAAGATGCTACCCTCTCTCCACTCCCTGGGTCGTCGGGCACTTTTTCAACATGACAATGACCCTAAGCATTCTTCCAAGGCCACTGCTGCATTCTTAGGGAAGAACAAGGTGAAAGTGCTGCAGTGGCCAAGTATGTCACCCAACCTCAACCCTATTGAGCACAGCATAGACGGGACAATATGTCGCAAACTTGTACACTTGATGCCAAGAAGGGTCAGTACAGTACTTAAAAGTAAGGGAGGACATACTAAGTAATAGAATATTACATACTTGTTGGATTGAATCAAGGGTGTACTCATCTTTGCAACCCTAAATTTAAGCAAAGTTGCCCAATTTACTTATTTTACAGATATTGATGACATCTTTCTGTTAAGTATATGTTTAATAAATTTCAATTTTGTCATCTTCCTATGAATTGTAATGGTGATAATTTAGAAAAAAAATGATTTCTTTATGTTCAGACAGAGCGGGTGTACTCATTTATGCTGTGTACTATGTGTGTGTATGTATATATATATGTATATTATATATATATATATATATATGTATATAGGGGAGAACGGGGTAAGTTGTCACACGGGTAAGTTGTCACACTGTTCATACCTCCAACAGAAGAGTTGCTATCTCAAAAATCAAATAGCTACTTTGTGTGACAACATGCTCTATGGTCAACTTCCTGTTCACATGTGGTCAGTCACTCTATTCTGAGGTGAGCACAATTTTCTTATTTTTCACCTTCAAAAGTAAAAAAATGACACTTTACATTTTATGTAATAAAACTTTGTTAGGTATGCATGTTCAAAATTATATTTTTGTACTGAGTAGAGGAGACATTAAAGTATATTTTGATACTTTAGCTGCAGTGCTATGTTGAGCTAACCTTGAGATTAGCACACATGTCAGTTTGGGGCAAGTTGTCTCAATGACTTTGGGGCAAGTTGTCACCGTATAAATAGGCACATAGAACATGCTCAGTCAGTGCTGACACAAGTCTACCAAGTCCAGAGGACATCTGGCCCTATCCAAATGCTGGCCCCTGAAAAAAAAAACTTGCAAAGGAAGAAAACAGTGCAAAGCAGCAATTCTAACTGACAAACCAGTGAAGCAGGCACTAGAAATGGAAAAGAATAAGGCACAATTTAGCAAAAGTCTGTTTCGGAAGAAAGGGAAGCAAAGGGGGGAGTCAAAATCTGGATCTGTAAAGAACAAGAAGGCACCTAAAAACAGAAAAATCCTAGACGAATCAGAAAAATCATAGACACTGAAGAGGAGTGCTTCTGCCTCGTCTGTGTGGAGCCATTCTCCAACAGCCGCCCAAAGGAGACTTGGGTGCAGTGTGTGAGGTGCAACAAATGGGCCCATGATGCTTGCACCTCAGGCCAATTTATGTGTGCCAGAACTGTAACTCTGAAGATGAGTCTGATTAGTCACACACAGATGTTGTTTGTTGATATTTACGGATGATTGTTTGTTGTTTTGAGTTCTTTAATGATGTTGAATTTGGTTTTGAATTTGAAATAAAAAAAATCAATATTCACAATTAAGTAGTTGTGTTTTTATTTGTTGATAATCTAATGTGACAACTTACCCGACATGGTGTGACAACTTACCCACTGATGGGGCAAAGTGGGCACACTGTATTTAACTGTCTATAACTTTGTACTGAAATAAGACATTAAGGTGTAATGAATACAAAATATGTACCCAAGATTTCTTTCTTTCATTTGGTATGACATTTATACCATTGTGATGTACTGTGCCCAGTCAATGTAAGAAAGAGTGAAAAGTGACAGCATACCCCGCTCTCCCCTATATATATATATATATATATATATATATATATATGTTTGTGACCATGCTAAGCGGTCAGTGGCATGTTTCATTCAAGGGTATGCGGTTTTTGTTTTATCCTATATGATGATGTTAACATCTAGTTCAATGGAACAAATGAAGTGGGATTCGTTCAGATGTTAAGATTTTGCATAGGCCTACTTCAAAATGTATATACCATATATACTTAACTGCATATTTTGCATTTTTGTCTTGTATATTTAACATATGCCTATGCCATATTTACCGGAAGACAAATATCAAAGCAGAGGATGGGGGGCGTGTCCATCTACCCACCATCGATTGACGGGTTAGGACTGTTGCCTCGTAAGATTATAGATGCAACAGCCGCCACTTATTTAAATATACCGCACAGAAGTTGCCGCCAAATTCTGGACCGAGTTCGATGGGGTTTGCGGTTAGTTTAACTTCGCCAAACCCTCATAGACAACCTCCGACAAATGCATCGGAAGCGGAGATCAGAGATTATAAAGCAGAAAAAGCCATGGTTACCTTGCCATAACGTTATGTCTGTGTTTCTTGTTTGTAGTTAACAATGTATCGTAATGCGATTAAAAGGCGCTATAAAAATAGGAGTACTCTCCACCTTAAAAAACGTAATATAAACAATACGTTATTCTCACAGGGCGGCTATTTTTAGAAACTCCCTTTCTCTTTTTCTTCTCACACATAGACCTTCCCACAGCCCGGGCTGTGTCACAACCAGGGATTCCACCTACGTCAATGAGAACCTTGATTTACGTCATCGGATAGACTTGCCCCCGTTGTTCTGAGCGAGACAAGCATCTCGGGGGTGCTGGCGAAGGGAAAGCGCTGAACTGCACGAGAGAAGAAAGTAACCAAACTGGAAAAACGCCGGGGACTCGTATCATGTTTCGCGGAGAGACGCAAAGAAGAAAACCCTTCATTGCGTTGTGGCTCGACTGGTTTCCCGTGATCGGTATTGCCTGGAAAATGAAAGAGACGATTACAAGACTCGGGCGGTATTCCAATCTTGAGAACGTCTGCAAAGGGGAAAAGGAAAGGAATCCGAAATGCTGCGATAGCGGACGGATGAAAAACGGCAAAGTGCATTCCTGAGTGCTAAGCCTTACCAGTGCACTCGCTACAGAATTGCTATTATAACAGGCAAGTGAAGACGTAGCAACCTGGTTTATTTATTAAAATTAATCATTTATTAAAAACACCAGCGGAATGTTTTTTCATCGTACACAACACATTTCAAGTATATATGCGTACATATGAAGTGTACATATTAAATAATATATTTATCATTTAAGTATATTGACCATATCATCATATGACAGTTTCAAATTCATCGTGTTCACGGGGGCTAATAAAATTGCAATTTAAAAAATCGAATCTAATGGAGTAATTTGCTGTATGATATAAATGTTTAGAGCATAGTTTTGGTTCCATTATTTTATGCAATGTGGAATTTTAAATGTGCATGACAAAAGACTAGAACATCAGCTGGTTCCTTTTCCTCGTTGAGGCAATGAGTTTGGAACAGTGGCGTAAATGTCGACGGTGCAACCGGTGTATCGCACCGGGGCCCAGAAGCTGTCAGGGACCCATGCAGGAAGGCGATTTTTTGCTGCTTTATTATTGTAGGTGGGCCCTCTCGCGCATTGACCGTTTCACACAGTCTTCAAAGTAACCATTCAACGATATCACTAAAATTACTTATAACTGTGATAGCTATACATACCATCTTCCCACCTTGTGTATAACACTTACGGTTTTGAGTCATAGCCCATTTTTATGTATTTTTACTTGTCCTTATTGAAATGTTCAAAAACTGCATGTTTTATTAACCCTTTCGCACATGCTATGTAGACCGTACATGGTTCGTTATGTTTTCATTAGCGTTATTAAGCTTCTCATAGTTTTCAGTATGCATTTGCTATATTTTTAACGTTAAATCGCTGTTTCCTCAAAGATAAAATTAGAATTTTTCCAATCTAGTTTTCTAATCGCACCGGTTTTAGCATACAGGCTAAACGGCAAATCACACCGGTGTGACCGTACGAGCAAAAGGGTTAAAATAAATATTATTTCTACCCACCACTTATTTAATTTGTCTGGAGTGGTTGTGGTTGTGTGTGTGTGCGAGGGCACTAGTGCGCTTGTATTTGGGGCGGGGAATCACAACAGGTTTGGAATTAAGGAGCCAATGGGCTTACTTTTGCTTAGATAAAACATTGCATCAGCTCACAGAGAGATGAAACACCCAAACACTGGCTTAATACATTTGAATGAGTGCATTCACACACAAGGGGTGGGCGATATGGCCTGTAGGCCTAAATAATATCGCGATATTTTTAGGCTATATCGCAATATACGATATATATCTCGATATTTTGAAATCTCCTCTAAAGCACTTCATAAATGCTCGATTTAACCCTTTGATGCATACAATCACACCAGTATGATGATTCTAGTAGTCCCTGCAACATACGTCTTGCATTAAAACAGTCTTGTTTATATTCATTAGTGGTTTCTGTTGGAACAATTTTAAACTTGCATGCAAAAAGGGGAAGTCACAACCAAGTTAAATTTAACAAAACAGTATTTATTCAAACCAGGCAATGGTTTTGCTGTATATTTTGCAGATAACCGTTGTTTGTTCAACATCTTCCTTGTAATACCAGGGCTCCAGACTAACTTTTCCACTGGTAGCACTGGTGCTACCAACTTTCTCAGTTGGTCGCACCAGCACATGATTTGGTCGCACCCTTTTTTTGGTACAGCATGGTATCAATCAATGACCTTGCATGCTGATGAATAGTTGTCTTAATTTGCATACCCTAATTTTGCATTGATGTAGCCTAAAGATTGACAGTGACTCGAGACTGCAAAATATTTTAATCTGAACATTCAGTTTCCCTCCTACTGCAACCACGGGTACTACGTTAGCCATTGTGGTTGAAAGTAGTACTTTTTCTTCTTCACGGGCTCAGTCGGTCTCTCCCTGCCTGCACCTGCACTCTCCCTGCAGCCTGCACTCTCATCATCAGTGGTGTCTGAGTCAGGACCTCTCGTTGGCTCTCCCTCTCCACCAGCCTCCTCCTCTCTCTCATTTTGTTTTTTAACCCTTTCGCACGTACGGTCACACCCGTGTAATTTGCCGTTTGGCGCTATGCTAAAACCGGTGCGATTAGAACATGAGATTGGAAAATTCTAGCTAATTCTAGTTTTGAGGAAACAGCGATTTAAAATTTTAAAAATATAGTAAATGCGGCGGTGAAAACTATGAGAAGCTTAATAACGCTAATGAAAACATAAAAAACCATGTAATGTAACACTCGCTACATAGCATAAAATAAGTTACGTGCAAAAGGGTTAAAATAATCCGCTACAGACCGTTTCATCTTTGAAACCCGGTAACAGCTAAATGGATTGTTTCGCGCTTTTCATCATCAGTGGCAGGGAGGGAGAGTGCAGGTAGGGAGAGACCGACTGAACCAGTGAAGAAGACAAAGTACTACAACCACAATGGCTAACGCAGCACCAGTGCTGGAGGGGCACCAAAACAGCCTAATGATCATCAGGCACTCGCACAAATGCGACCACGTGAAATTTTAACTCGCACACTCTCAAAAAATGGTCGCAGACTGGAGCCATGGATACCTAAACCATTGCCAGACAATGGATCCAGTGCTGTTTCTTTTCGGAACCATTTCATCCGCCTCCATCTTCTATTACCGTTTCCGAACTCAGCACGTATAAACTCGCTTTGGCGCTTCACTCCTTTCGGTCTCTCCAGGTTCTTTCTCTGTTCCCTCCGATACAAAAACACACATCTCACCTATACACGTCACACACACTAGCCCAGGAGAGTGGTCTGGATGGGCGGGCGAGTGTGTGTGACGTATGTATGCGAGTTTTTTTCTTTTTGTGTCTGTGTGAGAGAGAGAGCCATAAGAGAGAGCGCGAGAAGCGAAACGCCAAAGCGAGTCTCATGCCGGCAGTTAAAAAAAAATACGTGACAATTTGTACTCGATGGTCGCGATATAGTCATTTACTACATCCCACGTAGAACCAGCCGCGATACATCGAGTAGCCTATATTCGATATATCGCCCAGCCCTAAAACACACACACACACACACACGACACTAGGTTGCCAGCCTCCAGCGTTCATTCATGTTTCACTTCTGTCTGCAGCAAGACACAAGCACATCACTGCCAAATTTCAGGGGTGGTGGTGGTCTTGCTCTTCTCTTCCTCAAGAACAGTTCTCAACAGATAATCCCTGGATTCACCTGAGCTTTGCATTTCACCCTGTTTGAAAAGGAATTGAACAGTTAATCCTTGAATGCTGACACAGCATCCTTTCCTGTGCCGGGGGAAACACCCATGCTCTGGTTCAGGTTAATGTCTTACGTAAGCAGGGGCAGTGTATGCCGGCTCATGTTCTACTGCGGAGCTGAGACCAAGAGCCTCACCTGTAATCTCAACACCTGAATTTAGCCCGCAACAACGCAAAGGGCAAGTGGGAAAGGGGCGGATTAGGAGAGGGAACCCCTGCAGGTGCACATCACATTCACTAATGTCAAAGGGAGCCTCAATCCCACACTGCAAAGGGCTCCAGCCCAACAGGCTGTTTTTAACAATGTTGTCCTCATTGCTGTAAGTGTATCTCATCAAGAGAGTGTGGCTATTTGGGGGTGGGAGCGGTCAGTATGTGATAGACCTCTGACAGCTCTGGCAGAGCACAAATGGAGGCAGTGGGATAGAGGGACCCCCCAGCATCCCAGCTGAAGCAGGTGCGGAAAACACACTTCGAGGAAAGCAACTGTTCCACTCACGAGGACACTTCATTTGCCCTAGTCTAAAGCTGACTTCTCCCAGGAGAATCTCAAGTTTAAAGCACCAGCAGTCCTGTAAACTTATCACATGCTCTGCTTAAAATATACCAGTGTGCTTGTGTAGATACGTATTTACAATCTATATTTACACATACACACAGAACACAGTTTGCGTAGTTGCGTATGGCAGATCAAGCACAACAGCAGTGGAATTGGAACACAGAAATCTACCTGCCAGCATTTGAACACATAGGACTGTGTTGTGATCAAGCCTGGATATGGGGTAGATTGATTTGATTGAGATTGATTCATCCCAAAAAAACTGCTAAACCACTTCTGCGATAGAACTTTAAGTTACCAGTGAAAGTCCTGCTCAGAAACAATCAAACAATAATGGAAGAACTCAACTCAATTCCACCCCCAACCCCCCTGACCCACACACACACAAATATATATATATATATATATAGGTGTACAGATGACATTGAGAACTGTGCTAATCATTGCACTTTTCATTCATAGCCAAAAAGAGGAACAAAGAAACAACCAGTGCATTGTGGGAGTATCAGTTAAGGGATTTGACTTAGAAACATACTGGCACTTGAGTGGAGTTCCTCAAAATGACCAAAGAGGGACAGGAGAGATGATTTTGCCTGCAAGGGCGTGTCGCGTGACAAGGGCAGCTGCTGTGCTCTGTGAGGGGCCACGCCCCCCCTCTTCACTGACAGCTCTATGCAAACATTGCCGCTGCTGGCTTTGCCAGTTTGAGATTAACCCCACCAGTACGGCCGCACACAAACAGAGAGAGGGAGAAGGAGAGGGGAGGATTACAGCAGGGAGCACTTAACCTACCACCGGGGAATACATCACATATAGAATGCCTTCATGGAATGCGGAAGAGCCTTGCTTTTGCAAAACTGCAAATGACTCACTGTGAGGAAGGGTTCCCCATGACATGATAACTGTGCTTGTTGTGGAATTACTGCTTTCTTTTGCTATAATGGGAAAGTAGACATGTGCTGTGTGGATGCTCATTCTACAATCAGTAAATATGTGCCTACAGCTGGATGCACAGCAATGTTATACATGGTGGTGGGGGGAGGGGGCATGGAGGAGGGCAGTCCACAGGGGCAGGGACAGGTCTAGCTTTGTTTAAATTCCAAACCTGATTACTTCTCTGTGGTCATGCAACTGCATAAGTCATGATGTTGTACGTACAACAGAACAGACGACTTGAAAGTACTTGAATCTGCCATTCGGGGTTTAGGACAAGCCACTATGAGGTTTGATTGAATCGAGTGTCGAGAATGAATTAAAATAGTCTTCGAGCAACCTGCAAGACCAGAGTCAGCCCCATCCTCGAGGTATGGAGACAGCGAACTCTGATATGGCGTGTCTGCTGGATATTTCTTGTATTATACTTTTAGGTGCAGTCCTGTATCATGTATTTCCTCAATCAGAGCAGCTTCATCTGTCCAAAGAATTAACAATGACAGAGCTACAAAGTTCACTGAGACTCAGTAGGGTCAGAATAGTACCCTGAGCTTCACAAGTGGTGGATATGTGCATGGTCATGTGTAATGTTTTCCACTCGGTTTCCTGTGCACACCACCAGATGTGCAAATATTGACTTTATAATATGTTTTATGTAGTCATTTAGTCAAACAAGGAATCAGAGATTTGAATAACTGCTCTCACAGTGCACTTCTCAGGTTAGGGTATGGCAGAGTGTGTGTGTGCCATGCAAAAGCACACTTTCCATAGATAGCATGCTGATGTTGACTTCCTACCACAGTTCCCTCACATATTGGCCCTCTATAGTTGGACAGTCAGTTGTGGTCTCATGTAATGCTTCATTAGAAAATAATCAAGGAGGAAACATTTTGTGCGCTAAAGCATGTCTCCCATCCAGTAGAGGGCTTATTCTGATGCCACCTTATAAAGAGTAAAAACCTCACCGGAGTAAAAGTGAAAACATGTAGAGCACTTCTGCGAGTAGTTCTGCTTTTTTCTATCACATAGTACATAGTACATTGGTCCTGATTGGCTCAGGGGCACGAAGAGTACCTCAGTCAGCCAATCAAGCATGAAGTACATTAGGCCATGCAGTCAAAAGGCAACAGGAAGGAAGGCAACAGGTTTTGACAGTTCTATCCAATGGGCCTACCACTCAAGTGTTAAGTCATCTATGTACTTAAATGTAAAAAAAAAAAAAAAACTCACAACCAGGATGCTTGTCTCAACTTATGGTTTAAAATCAAGGAGCTGAGACACAGTGAGTAAAGTCACTTTTAAAACAATCAGAATTCTTGTAGAATAGAGTGAGCCCTGACCACCATCTGTGTGGGGAATGCCAGTGGATTTAGGACCATCTCTGTGCCTATTTGATTGGCAAACCCCTTTGTTTATGAAAGATGATTTTGTTGTAAAGCTAACAAGCGGTATATTTGACAATTTTTTACGTGGTTAAAATGATATTAAAAACACCAATTATTGTCATATCATAGTAATATGCACTGATATACATGCTAATGTACAATACCTGAATTTGATTCATCATAATTTATTGCATGCATATAAACACGTATACATGTTTTTTATCATTATTTTGCACAATACTACACAAAAACAGATAAGCAATTCTATGGCTAACAATTATCATTGGTTTTACTACGTTACATAAGACATAGCCTATTTTAGAAGAAATTGTATTCCCTCCAATATTAAAACTGACAAATCCTGACTTAAGAGCAGCGTACGGGAAATCAGTCACCACTAGGCAACTTTTGATGTTCCAGAAAAAAAGGTGCAGCGCATAGCTAATCAAAGTCATTGCCAGCCAGCGCTAGTCTGGACACGTTAGCTCATCAAACCACAAAAACCCGATCTGTAGGAGTATGCGGTCACTGACGTTGGCTCACTGATCTCGGTCGTGTGCTCTGCCGAGTCAAGGCCATTATCAAAACCAACTGCTTTGCGGTCAAAACCATAAGCAGGTCCTTTTGCTTTAGATGGAAACGTAAGAAACATCAATGATCCGCCACAAAACGGACTTTGTTTTGGCGTGTGAACCACAGTGACTCAGTATGGTTGCGTGGTACAGAAAGCCAAAGAAAGCCAAAGCGAGACTTTTGCGTAAGAACACGTTTCTGAACTGAATTCTCACTACACCGTAGTGCGGTACCACGTCATATTCCCTCTGCTGGTCCGTGTTAATTAATGTTTTCCCGACGGAACAAAACTGCCGATATCTGTGCACTAATTTACCGCGGGGCAAAGTGTGGGATTTGGAAAACAATACAGCAACAGCGATCAAAATCTGTAGGTCGCTAGTTAACATGGCTTGCTACACAGAAACCTGCCGTATGTTCCGCTTTGAAATACAGTATAAGCCGGCTAGATAACACGACCAAAACGGTTATTTGGGGAATCCTCGTCGTGTAGTAATGCAAAAATACTTCCTTGCTATTACTGTGCTATTCATTTGACAGATGACGATTTTTTTCTTCGCTTTTAGCTATTTATGTCATCGCTCGTCGTCTATTTTTAGCCCATTCCAGGCAGTAATAGCCCCGCGCGTGTAGCCTTGTCGTTTGGGGGGCTAATTTTAGATCAGACAATCCGCTGGCGTTTGCGTCAATGGAATCCCGTGTGTGCGTCAGCCCCGAGGACGTCTGTCTAAGAAGGACACCATTGGTTCATAGCCGGAAAGTTCTCCGCCCCATTACCATATATGGAGATTGGCACGCCATGGAGCGGATACCTCCTGACGTAACGGCACAGTCAAATTGTATAAATATGACTGAAGCAGCAGAGGAAGGTGCTACAACAGGCGTTCTAAAGGATGGGAGAAAGGTAGAGAGAAATACTTTTGATCACATGGAATACAGACAAATTGCTTGAAATCCTTATTAAACAGGATATAAAAGCAGGTAGGTAAAAGTAATTTTGCATGCTCCTGTTTTTAATGCTTTGCTGCTGTTAGTGGATACAGTCTCTAAACTTACTGTCAACCAAGGGGGTGTGTCCCTAACGAGGGAGAATTTACTATTTAAGTAGAAGAAGCAATAAGCGATGAGACTAGAGAATTAAACCTAGAACTATGAAACATTTTAACATTTTTGCTAACTCCCCAAATCTGTTCTTTTCATCTTTTTCTTTCTACAGTGTTTGGTTTGATAATGAAACACTTTATAAACAAAGACTATCAATTACCACCTTTTATTAAAAAAGTGTGATGGAGTTGTTTCTCAGTAATGGCTTTAAAGTTTTATGATTGACTGACTGTAACCGGCCATACAGCTGGAAGTTTAACGGAGCGCGATTGACCGATGCACCTGCTACGGAGAATGAGTTCGTATTTCACAAAGTGTATAAATCCTGGTGAAAGATGAAGTAGCATGTACTGAAACTTTGCAAACGGAAAATTTCGCATGCAAATAATGATGTTCGGGAAAGCTGATAACCTGTGTGCGTTTAACTAATTTTAATAGAGCGACTGTTTAGGTCAACGTCCCGTGTAATGGTTTATGTTGTGTAGCTACATTATACGTTGCCTGTTCAAAGACCTAGACGTGCATCGAAGGATCTAAAAGAAGTTATCCTTTAAAAAACGGAGCTGCGGATCTAAATCAAGACTGAGAACATACCGGACAGCTTTCAGCCACAGGGCATGTCTGCTTATGGTTATTTTCTGAGATGATTGCGTCTTCTTTATTTACTGCATGTCAAGTAACCTACACGGTTTTCTGTGTAGTCTGAAAACTGTAGTCTGAAAACCAACATGTTTGTTAGCTTTCTTACATGACGCCTTTATAGATCCTGGCCAAAGCCTTGATTATTATTATAATAGTCGGTGATCAGTGCATTGAAGAGGTGGAACGTAAAACGTGCATTTTTTATTTATTTGAGAAATGTTTGTGTTTTAATTAATTTGCTGGAATATTAATTTGGCAGTTACCTAAACGTGGAATAGACTTTATCAAAAGTGTGTGAAGTTAGCTTTGATCACGGCTAATAAGAGCCGATGGTGCACCCCTTTGGACAGTTGAAACAGTCCTGCCTGGCTCAAATATAAGTATGGACACTTTTTTAGAGTGACTGCTGGTTCCAACAGGAGGTGAAGGGACCAACGCAATGAGGTCCTGCAAGACGCACAATCGTTTGTTGTCTCTAACGCAGTCCAGCTGGTGTGCATGTGTATATGGAGTTCATAGGTCAAATCACAACCTCTGTGTTAGCACCTCATAGGTCAAGGTTGTTTCTTGGTTTAGTTTGCAGCTGGTGTAGGGTTACCGTCGTCAAATTGTGCGCTAAAAGAGATAGAGGGACTAAGTGAGGGGTTCAGAGGAGACACTGAAAACCTGGACAGGAACCAAAACTGAACAATAAGGAAAGGGGAGTGACAGTGTATTTGGCTATGAGATTCTCTCATGTGTAGGTGTTAATCTCTAAGACTGGCCAACAACTTTCAACAACATAATGCTGTTGCTTCAATCTTTTCTTTCCTTTTTTGTCTGTTGTTCCACTACAAAACCATTCTTATACCAGGCTACCTTGGTGTACCACAACAATGCGTAAGAGCAGAGAAGTTGTCAATGTGAGCATATCTTAATGGCCTCCTCTCATCTCACTGACACAGGAAGGTCACCAGATCATACAAAGGTCTATTGTATGTGGGGCGCACATAAAGCCCCATTTATATAGGACTAAAAATAAGTGGAGGCTCTCACAGATTTGTCAAATTCTGAGTACATTGTGTTCTCCTGCCTAATCACTAATATCATGGTGGTCATATGGGTCTAGCGAGGTTTTCAGGCTTGTGTAAAGCAGTGGTCATTTTTCAATCATAGAAGTCATTTTTCATTTTAGAAACTTTACTTTTAATTACACCTAAGTCACAGTACTTGCTGCTGTTTTCATATGAGACATAATCCATCTACTATGTATACATTTTTTTAAAAGGATGTGTGTCAGTTTTCAGTCTCATCTCGTTCTAGTGTAATGGTGAGGATTCAAAGAAAACTAAAACAAGAAAGAGAGGTTGGATTTGATTAGACTAAAACAGAATGGAGGCGGGGTGCAGAAAAAGGCAAGGCTTCCTGAGAAAATGACAATGACAGACAGACAGACTTACGTGGACAGAAAGGACCTATGTGGTTCAATATCTGATCATTTTGATTCTGAAATATTTTGATTCAGCTCTGCTGTCAGCATTTTGTGTTATATGTGCTTTTCGGCCAAAAAGACGCCCCCCCCACTTATTATACCTTCACCCCTCCTGCCTCTGTCACCATGCTCATTTGATTTGGCACTCAGCCCTATCTGAAACCCAGTCTGGTGGACCCCTCTTAGTGCTGCCAACCTTCAAAGGGGCCTACACCGTGTTTATAAGTGTGGGGTGTTTGAAGCTTTATAAGCCGGTAATGCAATATCCTGTGGCAAGACTATCCGCCACCAGACTGCCGACTTTCCAAGCTTTCTCAGAATCTCTAAGGGGAACTAAACCCTCCCCCACCCCACCTCCCATCTGTAAACTACAGGAGTGCAGAGGAAAGAGGGGTTCCCACCGGTGCCTCAGGAGAGTTGGGTTAGAGGTGTTAAAGGTGATGCTTCCAACTGCCGTGTTCCTGTGGCGCTATTGACTCAGGGGATTTGAGCAAGGCCGATGTATTGCTGCTTAAGCCACTGGTTTTTGCTGCAGGCTCTCCCCGTTCTCTCACCCGCCCTCTCAAATCTGGAACAGTCATGAAACAAGGAGGGCCCTGCCAGGGAACAGATCATTCCCCAGGGTAACTGACTTTGGTTTGGTTACTGAATCGCCTGCCCAATGACAAGCTCCAAGGGTGTACCTTTCAAAAGGTTGGGGAGAGTTTTTTCTCTGGTTGTTTTTTTTTGCCTACCTCCTGCTTTGGTAGCCAATTTCATGTTCAGAGGGCATTTTTCTCCTGACACCTGTCGCATTTAGTCTGATTTTCACCTCAAGTACGCCATCAGCTTTGGCAAACCTACTAAGCAGTCTGGGAGGTGTCTCCCGAGGGCCTCTGCCGTTAACTCAAATGTTCTTCCTCATGCACTTCTTATAAGGCCATATGCATACACTGTGGTTGTTTCCCTTTGTCCAACAGAAATGCCCTGTGTTCAAACCCAGTATGGAACTCTGCCCTATGACAACAGCTACTACAACTCTGAATTCCTGAGCCTCAACCACACCGCCAAGTTGGCCATGGACATCAGTAGTCAGCGGGACCAGCTGCCTGCCCCCTCCCTGCCCAGCATTAACACACTAGTGGGTGGCTACAGTGGGGAGTTTGATGCATATTCCTGCCAGATTGCCACTTCCACCGCACCCACCTCCACTAGCACCAGCACAGGCCAGCAGTCATCCTTCAAGCAGGATGACTTCCAGGTATACGGCTGCTATCCAGGTACATTTGCCCTGAGCTACCTGGATGAGACGCTATCCTCCTGTGGTTCAGACTACTATGGAAGCCCTGTCTCGGCACCTTCCCCCTCCACCCCTGGCTTCCAAACACAGCCTGCATCTACCTGGGAGTCTCCTTTCAGCCCTTACTCCCCTGGTCCTGGGTGCTGGGCACCCGAAAAGTCAGCCCTTCCCCAGCCGCCCTCCTTCTTCACCTTCAGCCCCCCAGCGGAGCAGCAGTCCCCGCTGGGATCCCAGCAGCCCCAGTTGATGGAGCAGGACAGCTACGGCCAGGGCCGGCAGCACTCCTCACCCCTGCACTTCGCCCCGCTGAGCCTGGACCAGGAGCCCCTGGACAGTCCCACGCTGGCAGAGGGGCCCTTGACGTCGCCCAAAGTGCGAAGCCCAGGGGCCGGCGAGGGCCGCTGTGCGGTGTGCGGGGACAATGCCTCCTGCCAGCACTACGGGGTGCGCACCTGTGAGGGATGCAAAGGGTTTTTCAAGGTCAGTCATGAGAGATCCCTGATCCAAGGTCTACCCATTCCACAACAGATTTGCTTGTTCTGGCCTGGCATATGTCCAGGAAATGGCTTGTGTATATATAGATACATAAATACTACTTCAGGTTGATCTATGAATGAAAGGATTCACTGGTGTTCTGAACTTTTCCCCCTGTCCTCTCTATGGCACAGTCTCCTGACAAGCTGTTCAAGTAGCAGAATGCCAGCGGCACATCTCAGTTGAGGATCTGAAATGTAACTTTTGTGGGGGTTTTTTTCAGAGAACTGTACAGAAAAATGCTAAATACGTGTGCCTGGCAAACAAAGACTGCCCAGTGGACAAACGGCGGCGGAACCGGTGCCAGTTCTGCCGTTTCCAGAAGTGTCTGGCTGTGGGGATGGTGAAAGAAGGTGGGTCGGTGGTGTCCAAAGTCAGCATGTCGCAGTGCTTTAAGTATAACATGTATAAATAATCTGCAGCCCCTTGTCCGATGCTGGACCCTCGACTAAGAGGAGCTAGCTTTACTGGTCTGCCTACTTTTGCCATACTCTTTTTTCAGAGCGCTGCGAGGCCTTGAGTAGGGCTTATTTCACCTGTGGTCTTACTGCTTCTGAGGGAGTAGAGATGCCATGGGTAGAATAATGCAGTGGTATGCTGTATCTGAACAGAACAGTAAACCACAGCTCATGTTGTGAATATGAATGAAAGAAGAAAGTGGTTTGGAAATGTTGACCAGGCACTACAGTGCATCTTGTTTTCACTGATTAGGCAATAACTAAGTTTGCGTGACAGAAGTTTGACAGCTCACTAACAGCCATGTTATTAAAAACAGCAGTTCCTCATGTTGAAAGGGGGTAACAGAAGATGGCAGGTCCAGTTTTGACAGCTGTTTTCTTACTAGCAAGCTGTAATGATAACTTCTTGCATGTCTGGCTAGCTGTATATCTTCACCAGTAACATTAAATACTCATGCGAATGACATCCATAAATTCTACTTTTCATTCGATCCTGGTAATCTGCCCATCCCACGTCATATTTCAAGGACAAGGACAGCTTTGGATGGTACTCCATTTTTCAGTTTGAGGACTTGCATAGCTGTAAATGTCATGTTATTTGCCACAAAAGATGTTATTGATTGCTTAGGTTCAAGTGAAGGCATACATCTTTCAGAGAAAAATAACATTTTAAATGGCATTTTGTTGCAGAGGCTAGGTGATTTGTTCTAGCAGTTGTGTTTTATGTGTATCAGTCCTGATTCCATTGTGGAGATGTTCTGATTACAGTAAGCTTCTATGTTCAGTTTGCACTGGGATGGGAGCTCTTCAAATTGGGGGTGGGATCTGGTGTGGTGTCAGTGGTCCAGGCTCTCATTTTGGGAGTAACACTAGGGATTCCCATTGCCCCAAGTGGGAAAGCACTTAATGTCTCACCACTGTCCTAACCCTAGCTTTATTTCCTCCCTTTCCTCTTCCCTTGCAGTTGTGCGAACAGACAGCCTGAAAGGTCGTAGGGGTCGCTTGCCCTCCAAGCCTAAGAATGTGCAGGACCCTGGATCAGCAGCTCCCCCAGTCAATATCATCGCCTCCCTTGTCAGGGCACACATTGACTCCAACCCCTCCATGGGGAAGCTGGACTACTCCAAGGTGAGGACCCAGGCCAGGGGGGAACCGAATATCACTGCTTAATCTGAAAGATTTGAAGCAAGGTGTGCAGTTGCATGCCTTCCACGCCCCCTTTGGCATATGTGACGCAATGCATCACTTACCCTGCTCTGCTTGATCTCCAGTACCAGGAGACAGTGACCAGCCTATCAGAGAAGGAGGATGCCAGCGACATCCAGCAGTTCTACGACCTTCTGACAGGCACGATGGATGTGATCCGCAAGTGGGCAGAGACAATCCCGGGCTTCACCGCCTTCTGCCACGAAGACCAGGAGCTGCTCCTGGAGTCTGCTTTCGTGGAGCTGTTCATCCTTCGGCTAGCATACAGGTACAACTGAGGGGGTGTCCTCCCACTCAGCCCACCTACACCAAACACTCCATCCTGTCCTTTTTCTGCCTTTTGCCACCTACCTTCTGAAGGTTCTGTGCAATCAAGCAAAAAGAAGAAATGCATTCGCTTTCCTAGCAGAATGGGGAAAATTGTGATTTTCAAGGAAACATCACTCCACACTGAAATTTGGACCACGTGTCGCTTGTGTGCAGGTCGAACCCCGAGAAGGACAAGCTGATCTTCTGCAACGGCGTGGTGCTCCACCGCATGCAGTGCGTGCGAGGTTTCGGCGACTGGATCGACTCCATCATGGACTTCTCGCAGAGCCTCCATCGCATGAACCTCGACGTGTCCTCCTTCTCCTGCCTTGCGGCCCTTGTCATCATTACAGGTAAGCGGGTCCATTTCAGCTGTGTGTAACTTATTCAGACCAACAGAAGCTGTTGGCTGTCTACTGCAAAGCACTCCAAATGGTTCGTTACATGGTTATGCTGAGAGTCCCTCATGCCAATCACTTAACGGCTAATTTTTTGCAGCTGTTGTCAGTGTTGTATTTATGGTGAAACTCCAATTAGTATTTCGATTACTATGCCCTCTAAAGTGGGGTATTAAGGAGTTTGTGATATCATAGCTTTATGATATATACAACTAACTGTATTTTATTTTATTTAAATAACTTACATAAACAAACCTACATAATCAGTTGATGTGGTTAAAAGAAATAGCCTGTTTGGAACAAACAGCAAAGGGTTGGTCAAGGAACTAATGCAAGTGACATCTAGGGCAGCAGTGTAGTTGCTGGTTTGATTCCCACTTGGACTACTGCTGTTGTTCCATTGGGCAAGGACCTTAACCTGAATTGCCTCAATGAATATCCAGCAGTATAAATGGATAACATGCCATCTGTATAAGTCCTTCTGAGTAAGAGTGTCTAAGCAAATGTAATGAAATGCAATATCTACCTGAAAAGTCCTTGGCTAGTGTCCCTGGTTGCATGCACAAGCTCTTGAGGGAAGTGTGCTTCTAGCACTCCTTCCAGGAAAAGCTTCCTTATCCCCCTAAGCCATGTCCATCTCTCCCCCATCTCTCCTCAGATCGCCATGGCCTCAAGGAGCCAAAGCGGGTGGAAGAGTTCCAGAACCGGCTAATCGCCTGCCTCAAAGACCATGTCACTAGCAACAGCAGCGACCCCGGCAGGCCCAACTACCTGTCGCGGCTCCTGGGGAAGCTCCCGGAGCTGCGGACGCTGTGCACCCAGGGCCTACAGCGCATCTTCTACCTGAAGCTGGAGGATCTAGTTCCACCTCCCCCCATTGTGGATAAAATCTTCATGGATACCCTGCCTTTCTGAAAGAGGGAGAGAACAAGGGCAAAGGTTCAACTCGCAGATGGCGCTAAGAAAAAAACATTAATGATGTAAAATGGAACCTTGTTTCCATAGCCTTAGGGACAATCAGGATGTAATTCTGTGAAACACACAGACACCCTCGCCTAGCTTGTCCTGCCTCTTTGTGATGCACCACCTAATGGGCAGCTTGTTCTGTTGCCAGACAAAATGATCCTTGAGAGACAACTGAAACATTTTTTTTCCTCACCTTGTCATTTAAAAAGTCACATACTTTTTGTCACTGCAAGCCGTAGTGATGGACATTAATGTTAAATTTTTTTTCTTTCTCTTCTGCGGATTATTTGTGATGGTACAAATGGAGAGAAGAATGCTTGTCAACTTGAACATTTCTGTACTTATCCAGTTTTATGTATTTTTTGATTGTTTTTGGGGGTTTTGTGTTGGCTTTGCAGCTGTGCAAGAATGGTAAATATCTGCACACATTGTGGAATGCTGGAAGAGGGAAATCAGAGAACACATTGCATGACCAGCACCCATCAAAGGGCAGGACCATACCTCTGAATGGTACGCAGTATTAAAGCACACAAGAGAAGGGTGATAGGGCTCCTCTGTCCCAGTCATTCATTGCCAGGCGATGCATACTGTAGGTAGCACATATTGAGATCCTTAGAACGAGCTGTTGAGGAGTCTCTCTCATTTTGCCAGTGGCCAAGTGGTTAGTCCCATATTTCATCATCAAACAAAGTCTTGCTTATCTCAGTCCAAGATGTGAACAATGTGTCAGGGGCAGTGTCTGTTATCTACCATAAGCATACAGACAGAAAAGGTCAAGGACCAAAAGAGGCCTGTTTTACAAGGAGTGAAGGGTTAGTAACTCTGTTGGTGGAAAATAAGCATACTCCCCATCCCAATGAGGTGCCGCAATACACAGCCAGTTCCCTGTAACACAGTAAGTAGCTGCTGGATAGAAAAGCTCCATCGCTGAACACACTGCTACAAGGATGGAGTTCCTCTGTTTAAAGTCATAGAGAGTTCAAAGCATCACAGTGTAAAGGCACCATCACAGCCATCTGTACTTAGTGCCTTACTGAGAGAACCTCATGGAAGACTCTGTGCCATTCAATGATACTGCAACCACAGTATATTAAATACTGCTGCCAATGCAGTGGTAGAGACCATGTGTCCTGGACAATCTGTCTTCAAGCAGCAGTTTCACTCGGCCACATGTGACAAGTCACTCGTGTAAATATGGCACAAAACACAATGGGTAAAGCTACTGCTAATGTTACAAGTGTTGCCTTATGAATTCTGTATTCTCCATGGGAAGAATATGTATTTGTATATCATTTGTTGTTGTTTTTTTTCTAAAGAACCTTCAGTGGCTTTTCAAAGTCGCAAATTACAAAATGTGACAACACAAAAAAACACAAGCAGCTATGAGCACTCGAGTGCACTCTAACAGCTTGTAGTTTCACGAATATTACCTGCTTCCTTTTCTATGTATGTTTGTGATACGCGTATGTATACTAACAGCAGAAATACTTTATATTTGTCAAAGTTTTTTTCAGTTTTCTGGTTACATGGATATATATGCAGAAAAAGTTAAATTAAGAAAATAAATTTAATATGAAAGCTTTTTCAAATAGACTTTTGTGGTGTTGCTTCAACAGTTATCAGTGGTTGAATAAAATGCCCTCTCAAATTTCAGATTTGAACATACATGTTCAGTGTCTTTACAATCATTGTGCTGCATTGGTTCTCATTCTCAGTGCCCAGACATAGGATGGATTATGACATTGAAGATCAGTTTTGAGATCATGACTGGGAATTTTTTTTTCTTCAGTTGTCTGATCCACCCTTGAAGGAAATGCATGACTGTTGGTTATTCTTTATGTGAGGCAATGTTTCAGCCCTTAATGGTAGTCCATTTCAGCTCTTGTCTAGGGATTAACAGTTCCTATGCACATTCATTTCTGAAATTAATAAAATAAAATTTAATAATAATGTTATATTACAGCATAATACAACATAATACATTTTACAACGTAATATTAACAGGTGTAGGGTTGCTAAAATATGATGAAAATTCAAAGAATCAAAACCTATAAAATTGTTTTATTAAAAAAAGATTAATTCATATTAATGGATGCCTGCACAAATGAATATGGATTGCATATTAAAAGATGTTTCAGTGACTTGTGGGTAGGGCATTCCAGCCTAAATAACAGGAAAAAATGTTTTGCAGGAGCCTAATCTACAAGCTGGAAACACAACACAGTTGAACTGCGGTTTTGAAACCTTCAGAAAGGTGATCTGGTGAGACAGGTAATGTCATGTGAATGTATGTCAGAGAGTACAGGTCGTGTTTCAGTAAGTAAGGCTTCCTGGGGGAGATGTTACCCTGGCACGTGATTTGATTTTCAGACCTATTGGAATGCCGGCGCGTGCAAAGGTGTCAACATGGGCACAGTGCACTTGTTGGTTTGTAGCTATCTCATGTTCCCAAAGCTCAGAGGTATTGCGAACTGTGTTGAACCAAGCCACCCCCACCCCCTCTGCTGGGGACCCGGTCGAATTGGTCTCTGTGTTGTTTGGCAGGCAGAATGGAAAGAGTGAAAAGGGGAGGGTGTGTTGGGGGCCTACTGTGTGAAGCCAGCACAGCATCTCGCATTGTGACAAAACGCATGGCATGCAGCAGGGCGAGTAACATGAGCCACACTTCTCCAGGGTGGCAAGCAGGCTGTGGGGGGGTAAGTTCAAGAGTGACCATGTTACTCCACTCCTCAGTAACACGAGCAGATTCACTGCGCCTTTTAACAGCAGTCTCACCACACCTCATCACTCATTTGCATGCTTGTACATCAGGCCAATATCTAGGGGCAATGCCATGACTCTCACCATCTGACTATTGAATTTTTTCACATTTTACCTGCTGTCAGGTGGACTGTAATGATGTGTGACACAATAACAGTTCAACAGATCTCATTATTTCGGACACAAGGACTGAAGCAAGTATTGAAATTGACATTACCAGCTGTATTTGGCTAATCCAAGTGAAGTGGAGTTTGTACCCAAATAATATTATTATGGGTATTATTTATCATGAGCTAACATGTAAAAAATCAGTAAAATAAGACCATGAGAGTACATTGTCAATATTTATCAGATGGACAGTGCGCTACAGCTATAGTTATTTTAAATAAACCAAACACAGATACACAGACTATATAAATGTATGACAGCATAAATTTTATGAGGCTTTTGTTTGTTGCTGGACTGAAAGCAGGATGAACAAGAGATTCAAAAAGCCACACTATCCTACCAGAAGCCATGGGCATTCCATCTGATTGCAGGTGTGACCATGCATGGTTTGAAGAGAATAACATCAGACCACTGCAGTGGCAAGCACAGAGCCCCTGCCTCACCCTGACAGGACATCTCTGGGGCAAAATGGAAGACCTTATGGAAATATCCAATGCTAAAACACAAAAGCAAGTCTGCATTTTAGCCTTGAATATTGCCATGTCTTTAGAGTCAATCCATCTTCCATCGAAGAAACACATCACAATTACCCTCATGTAAAAGTGGCGGGTTTCATCATCGGACTGCCGCAGCCCTCCTTGCGCAGGGTCCACAAGCGCAACATGAGCTGTGCGTGGCCAGCCACCTTTTTTTAGAGGCGAGGAGCAATTTATGTGGCACAGGTGCAAGCAGTACACAGGTCAGCTGCCAGAAATATTGTTTAGTTGCATTTCTGTCAATATTGATCTCAATCTGTGGTTGCTTTTCTCTTTCTTTTTTTTTTCAGACCAAATATGGGAATCTAAGGCATGAGATGCTGTTGGCCAAGGTCCCCACAGACAACGCGTCAGCCAGCGCACAACCTCCATGGAACGCGAAGGCACACGGGCCCCAGGTCTGACACCTGTCACCGTGCCTTGCACTGTGAAACGCGTGCCGTTTCCGTTTCCAGAGGGGTTCAGAGGCCACCTGGCATGCGAAGAACATGATCAGCAAGGAATCTACTCATGATCACAGGACAGGGGATCACAGCATTCCACACATGTCCTAGCAGCCGAACATGTTACCTGTGCTCGGGACCCTGTGACTTATTTCTTGTCATGAGCATATCTGTCTCAGCTAAGTTCGCTTCCAGATGTCAGCTGACCCACATAGCCGTAGTTGTGTTTTAAATGCT
The DNA here is from genome assembly GCA_019176425.1 of Megalops atlanticus. NCBI lineage: Eukaryota > Metazoa > Chordata > Actinopteri > Elopiformes > Megalopidae > Megalops > Megalops atlanticus. The sequence continues at coordinate 4,297,218 of CM032879.1, read as the reverse complement.
ACATTTGAAGCTTTCACATGTAAAACCATAGGAAAACATTACATTTACATTATATTCACATAGCAGATGCTCTTATCCACAGCGACTTCCAGCTAAAGAGAACAGAAGTGTATCCAAGTTAAATGAGCAACAGCAAGCAAGAGTGCATGCACAACACAACATTTACAGAAATCCACACACACACACACAAACACACGCACATATATGTATACAAAATACAGCTCTGGCTCATTGTGTATATCAATATGTGGGCTTTAATGCTTCAGTATGGAGGATGATACCTCCATACAATATGGTAAGTTAAGAACCGTCCAACAGAAATAAATCCACTGCAGTCCATTTTTACCTCCAACGACATCGGTAAGGATAGATATTAAAACTTTGCTGGTCCCTCTAAATGCTGCAGCTGGTCCCTCTAAATGCTGCAGCTCTAACCAGATGTTTACTTTAACTTTGGTTTCAGTGATGTTGGAAAAGGTATTTGAAGCTGAGTTGGAACAAACAAACAAACAAAGATACAGGCAGAATATCTTAACATGCAGGGTGGCCAACTGGATGGTTAAGAGTTTATAAGTCTTGGGCATTTTTTTGTCAGTTGCACCTCTTTAGCAGCTAAAGTAACTGAAATGTTTGTAGTTTGGGGGAGAACAGGGCCCAGCTGTTCATTCAAGGGCACCAGCAGGACAGACTCCATCAGCCAAAGGACCCGAGGGCTGGGGGCTGATGGGATTTATAGGGTTGGGAGAGTACAGGCAAACAGGGCTGACTAACATGGGATGTGACTGTGGGGGTGTTTCTGGTGGTTGCTTTTTAATCTTTTATAATTGAGTCATATTGTGTTGTAAAGAGGAAAATACATATGAAACATTTTAGATGTGGTAGAGTGATGCCTGTATGCCAGTATCTATTGGTTTATACCCTTTGTTTAGTTGATTGATTTATTTGATTCTTCTTAGTTTAGTCCAAAATGGCTGATTTCCTTTATAACATTCAGTCAGTAGGGGACAGGCTGGCTAAGAGTGCAGCGGTATTGAGAGCAGTTTACTTGATGTGTTCTCTTCTTGCCTGCTTAAGTGACTATTGTTTGAATTTTGTTTGTGGTTTTTTTGATTGCACTGGTATTTTTTTTTTTTTTTTTTCTTCATTGTTAGTTTATTATTATTTTTTGTTACTTTCACCGGTCACGGGTTACCGGTATGTTTGTATGTATGTTTTGTTACTTTCACCGGTCACACCATCATGTCATCATCAAATCTTTGACCTCATCAGCTTTCTTTTCCATCACCTCTCAGCCATTCTACGACAATTACATGATACGTAGCTGAAAAATCTGTCAAGCCTTAAAACAGGCAATGGAATTTTGTGGCAAGAGTCTAGTGAAGTGGTGAGGTACAGTGTTGTGCTGTGGTAAGGAACAGGACTCAGGTCAAGATACTCAACCCCAACTACTTCAGTAAATATCCATATGCATGAATAGATAACGTAAAAATGCTAAGAAAGTTGCTCCAGTTGAGAGCAGTTACTAAGAAAATGTAATGAGATAGAGCTGTGAAACAACATATCTCTTTGCATGTCACCTGAATGTGTTTCTATTTTGAGTCATGCTTCATTAATCTGCAAGGCAATTCTCTTTTTATTTTCTTTTTACACACATGCTTGGGGTGCCCTTTTTCTGCCACAACTTTGGCATTTGAGTTCTTTTGCACTAGCAAACACAGTGATGCAGTAAGTCGCCTTCCCACATGCTGCTTTGTTTATGTGTTTGGCTAACACACTGTGCCCCAGGACAAGCATCCAGCTGTACGGCTTCCTGCACAGCTAGTTCAAATTCCATCTTTTCTCGTGACAGACTAAATTCAGTCAGAGGCATTCTGCAGTGCCTTGCAAGACAAGGCAGTATGCCTTGAATCATGTCTCAATGTATTGATAAGTTTATTGTGTTCTGAAGCACAGCTGCAATCTAATTCACCCTTGCTCTTTGTTCCTTTTGTGAAACCTATACACTTTTCCACTAACAATCTGGAAAAAGATGATCATATAATATGCCTAAGTCACAAGTTTCCACACATGTATCTAGATATCTGTACATGTATGTATATCTTGTATATATAGTTATATCTGGTTATACCAAGGAGAGTGGTAAATTGAAAGTATTTCCTCCCATAATGACCAGAAAGTTTTTTGTCCAAAATGCCCGTAATGATGTTTCCCAGTACGAAGGGGTAGACCTGTTGATATCCTGTTTATAGTCCTGTCAAACTTGTTGCTCTTTGGTGAACATCACATCAACATGTGTGTGCAACAGTATATCAGTAGCTAGCAGTGAGAGAACAATTGCCCTGACAGGACCAACATCAGAGGTACAAAACATACACAAAGATGAATTGTGTTTAGAGTATAAAACAAACTAGTATCAAACAATGGTATGGTATTCATGACAAAGATCATTGGTTGAGCTGCAATCTTTTGCACTCTGAGTGATTTTACTCATCTCAGCATTAGCGGTAATCATTGTTAGCATTACAGCAGATACCCCCAAACGTAAAGCCTAGCTGTTGCACAATGCAGTTGGCAGTGCCTCTCAGATGGGAAGTCGATGCCAACTGCATTGTGCAACAGCTAGGCTTTACGTTTGGGGGTATCTGCTGTAATGCTAACAATGATTACCTAAATCATACTCTCAAAGAGTATTGCACTGTTACCAGTGACAATATTAATGCTAGCTGAAAGTCTTTTATCTGAACATCACTGTGAATTAACTGTATTGTACTCCATACAAAAGCGAAGAGAGCATACAATAAAAAGCCTGATGCATGAAATGTTGTCTACATGTAGTTTTATCGTACAGTATTTTCAATTATTGCCAATATTTCAATAATTCTTTTCTGCATTTTACTTCTGTGAACTGTTCAATGCAACAACATTTAGCAGGCAAACTTTGCTTGTTCAGTTTATACTGTGTAAAACATACCATACCCTCCTTTGATGAACTTGACATATATTTCGATATGAAGAGAGGTAGAGGCAGGGACAGAGACCAAGAGCTACAGGTGAGGTTGACATTGGTGTGGCCTTTCATGGCTCAGCAAGCTGGAACACAGTTTAATACAGGTAATAGGTTGTAATTCAAAAAGATAAACGAAGAAAGGGTGCTTTGTGAATTATGACATTAATGAATATGCATATAACTTTGACACTGTACTTTTGCAGTCTGAATTAACTTCATCATATATACTGTATGTATCATACTGTTTTGACATTAAAACACCTTTACCTAATTCAAAATGAGTAACATTTCTTAAAACAGTAGCTTTCATATTAGGCTCTGAAACAAGGTTCCATTCTTGCCTTGTGCATTTTTTCAAGCCCAAAAAGAAGTAAATCAAACGTAACTAAAGTATTAGTACAAGCATCAACATTACCCCAGAGATTTATCCGTTATGAAAATGAAATGACTATTCCATATTTGGGGTCCCAGGTATATCGGAAAAAAAGAACAGGAGTGGGTTTTATTAGGAAAAAGAAGATACTTGGCCAGGTAAATTTTGCTACAAATTTCAATCTTACTTTATTAGAGAATAGAATTTTCTTTAGATCTGAAATATGTAATATATGATTTAGTTTTTTTTCCTCTGCTCCAAGCCTAACCTTCTTGTACGAATTTTTACTCTGGATAACAGCATCTGTTAAATGACTAATCATAATAATAATATGAATATATGATATATATGGGAAATATGATGCTTTAGAATATTGTGTACATTTATGTATTTCAAGCATGTCCATGGAGGATGTTTCTTCATAGGATGAGAGGTAAGCTACCAAAGATCACTTTTTTCTACCACTGGTAATCAATACTCTTATCGTTCACTTAATTAAGAGGGTAATTGAAAAAAGACAAGTCAAAGTAAATAACCTAAAAGAGTCTGTATTGACTGCGGCTGAACATGAATGTGTATGGGAACTGAAGTCTGTGAAATAACTGAGTGGCACCGATTAGAAACACTGGAAATCATTGATTAGTTGGTGCTTGTGAGCTGTGCAGTTGCATACCCAGAGTAATGGCATGAGTCACTGGGGAGGGGGTGCCGATCTCAAAGCACTGTGGTCAGAGAACAGCTGGAGAGGAAGCCGTCCTGGTGCAGATGAAGCAGGCAGTACCTATCTCCGTGGGCGAAACACCTGTCACTTGTTGATGGACTGAGCCTGAAATAGAAGCATGGTGTTGTTTACAGGCTGAGGCCTCTGACTTGCCACCAGCTTCCGCTCCACAAAACATGCTGCGCTTCATGATTGCAAACGTCCAGGGACTCATGTTTGCGCCGCGTTCCTGCTCGAAACAGGCTGCACTTTGGCCTGAACAGAGCTCAGGCAACCTGTAATTCATCAGGAGCCCTGTTGCTCAGATGGTGCCTATCCTCCAGTTGGTGACCATTCCGTTGTGGTACACTTTGTGACTTGTCATGTGAAAAACAGCTGTTGGTAAGTGTATCAGAGGACTGTATTCGTCTTGCTTCAGCGTTGAGACAAGCCCAATGTGCAGTTGGCGATTCCAAAACAGGGGTTGCATGAAGGAAATAAAAAACACAGGCTTTCAATACAAGATATCAATACAAAAACCCCCAGGACAGCTGACTGCTTTCTACTGTTCTCTCCATTTTGGATTGTTTATGTGCATTTGTGGCTCCTGCTGACAGGTTATGAAGAGCAAATCAAATGTTCAAATTGCAAAAAGCTACTTGCAAGGTGCAAAAAAAGGTGCGAATGGCAAAAAGATACTTGCAAGGTTGTGTGTGTGTGTGTGTGTGTGTGTGTGTATGTCAGTAAGTATCTGTGTGTTTTCTAGAATGAAAAAATACAGTACAGTACAGTCAGTCTATTTTTACCTCCAGTTTAGGACCGTAAGTACAGTAAATGCTTAAGGCCTACAGACAGGGCTAGTGTGTGCTCAAAGGTACAATTTTAAAAAGAAAGAGGCACAGCAGACGTGCTCTCCCTGCCCGTGTGTGGGCTCTTCAGAGCTGGAGCTACGTGCGTTTGTTCGGTCGCTCTGGAGACAGGTGGCGGTGACAGTGGAAACCCTGAGCCGGGTATATTTAGCCCGCCATTGTTGGGCAGCGGAATCCTCTGTAACCTGATCGCCCTCCTCACAGCTCCAGTGATAAACAGCTTGGCACGGCGTGGCCTTCAAACCAGCCGTGTGCGCACAGCACGGGGGGGCTTTCATTCGCCAGGATTAAGGCAACAAATGAACAGTAAGCCTGTAAGTCTCTTCTCCTCTAATTTAGCATTGCCATTAAAAATAAGACATTCTGCAGCCTATGCACATCATTATGAATCGAGAAGCACACAGCACGTAATGGCAAGCCTTAATTAAACTCAAGACAGCTGGGATTAACTTCACAGGGTTAATGATATCTCTCACAGAGCTGATGTTGATTCTGGTTTGGTGTGCGGTGATAATTTATATGATACCTACAGGCATTTGTATTCCGCATATTTATTTCCTTACTTTAGGAACCAATGTGCTTTATTATTGCCTCTAGCAGCATTTAGAAGAATCTTCCCTCAGAGGTGTGCTGTACCATTTGAAAAGCCAAAAGTTGTGAACTCCACATTGTGTGAGCTATTGCCATGCTAATTCAACAGCCCAGCAGGAGGGAAGAAACATCCGGACAAAAACTAGAAAAAAACTAATTTTTCTTGCCAACAACTGATAAACAAGAGAGCACAGATTGTGTACAGGATCTGTTCATCTGTTCACTTTGTCTTGGAGTGCACCGAAGGGATCGTACCCAGCCTTTGAGGTTGTTGACAGCCGTAGTGATAATTGGAGGGAAGTGTAGACAGCAGAGATGATGACGGGGAGGAGGAGTGACACGGGCAGGGGTGCTAAGCAAAATGCAATGAGTCAGGGTATCTGAAGTAATCTTCCCTCAAATTTTAATATAAAACTCCGATAGAGGAGAAAGCTTCCAGATAAAGAACTAGGCATCGTATGATGTACAAGAGGTTGAGGTCACATGCAGAAACTGTGGGGGAGGGATGATAGGGATGAGTTTACATTACATTACATTTATTCATTTGGCAGATGCTTTTATCCAAAGCGACTTACAGGTGAGGCAGAATACAACACAAGTGAAAGCCATACATGGAGTCACAATATTAGAAGTGCTGCATGACCAAGTTTCAATAGTTGGCCAGGAAAGGTACAAGCTAGCTGGGAGAGGCACAAGTGCATTTAACCATTACATTTTGTAAGGAAAACAGAGTTTAGGACATGAGAAATTGCTTTGGGTGGTAGTGATACAGGTGATGAGGTGAGTGGAGAAGAGCTGTGTCTTCAGATGTGTCTTAAAAATAGTGAGGGATTCAGTAGAATGTGGAATGATGTGGTGAAGGTCATTCTACCATCAGGGGACAACAGCAGAGCTCATTCCACCATCAGGTGACAACAGCAGAGAAAGTTCTGGATAGTGATTTTGTGCCGTGATGTGATGGGACCACCAGACACTGTTCGGTAGCAGAGCATAGTGGTCGGGAGGGAACATACGCTGACAGGTTATATTAAGTAAACGGAAGTATAGTGTAATTTAGAAATGTTTTAGCACCTTAATGTTTCATACAGTGGCTGACCGAGGACATCTGGAACAACAGGTATCTATCCAATGGCCTCTCAGGAGTAACAACTTCTTTTAAATGAAAGAACGTAAGTTGACGTCCCGATTTGATCTCAATTATGGGGTTTGCAGAGCAAGGAAATCAGTGGGTCTCCTCTATCTGTTTCCCGCAGCTTAATGAAGGTTAATGCAGGGGGTGGGGGGGGGTTGGAGGTGGTCAAATTACCTGCCAATAATGTCACTACACGTTTCAGGGTGTAGCTTGTGGGAATAAGCTGTTTCATGGCCTGACACTCAGCCATGCTTTGCCAAGGAAAGTTAAGCAAAGGAATGTGGTCTGGTTAGAAGGGCAGGGCTGAGCAAGCAGTCTATTTTGCACTTGATATTCAGATTATCAAATTCACTGACCCTCAAGACATAGCTACCTTACAAAAAACCAGCACCGTCACTCATCCAGCAGAGGTAATTGGATAAAGTCACTGTATACCCAGTCATGGGTGCTGAAGAGATAACAGTGGCTATGGCATATAAAAAGAAACCTTCCCCTCCCCCATGCCTCATTGATGAAGAAATAATAGGACCATAGCACTCAGCACTGTGCAGCTGAGAAAATACACTGTCCCAGCCAGGTAGTGAGGATTTATCATCTTCAAACGGATGATATTACGCACCGCCTCACCCCCCCAGCCCCCAAACACACCAGCCGTCTAACAGCACACTCACTGTATTGGAAACTTTCAGCTCAGAGAATATGAGAATGTTACAATTATAAAACAAGAGTGACAGGCGGGGTTGGGTTTCGCTCACAGATGAGCAGCCCTGGCAGGAGGCCCAAAGGCTGTTCACAGCGACTCCCCAGCGAGTCAAACCCGATAAGGAAGGTCACATGCAAGGTAGCAAGGAACAAGGAACATGCACTGGTCACGCATGGCTGGTCAGGAGAAGGCTAACGCTCCGGCTCCAAAAAGGGACAAGGCCAGGCCAAGACTTGCCATTCCACCTGCTCACCTGCTCACCACCTTTTAAAACTTTGCTGAAACCAGTGGCAGCTGTGTGTACCACATCTGGTAAGACCTCAGTGTTTGATTTTGATATTTCAAATTGTATAGTGGAAAAACTATCAAAAAACTAAATGCATATTGACACACTACCGATATAAGTTGCCCTGCCATGCAAAATATGTTGATGTAAACATTAAAATAATGATGGTAATATGAAATGATCACATATTACCACAGTAACACCTGATATTAAGAGATCTGATTTTGGTGACATTGAAACAACAGCCACCCATGTACAGCATTAATCGTATGGATACCTTCATGAACTAGCTGCTGGGAGTGCTAGTCAAAAAAACAGAGCAGGAAACATTCGCAAATGTGTAGGAGCATTTAGGTTTCCAAACTGCAGCATATTATGTAACCGCTTTGGAGGACGAGGAATATAGCTCTGGCCCGCTGCCTGCCACACCTTTTTTGAAGAGAACAAAATCTACCCCATGAGAACACCCCATCCACTGTACTCATATCTCAGCACAGGAAGTACTGAGCTATTTTGAGAGTAGGCACACACCCCCACACCCCTACCACCAACACCCGATAATCGCACCCCCTACAGTACCAACCAGGGCTCAGCAAGGGAGTAAAAATAGAAAGAGACTGCAGACAATCTGGCCAACACCCAGCCAGACATTGCTGGGCTTACATGTTCCAATCAATGAGAATTAAGGATCATTATGCAGGATCCAGGCCTTCAGTTTTGCGTGGTTTCCTGGCCGTGTGAAAGTGTCAAGGTCTCCTGTCATGTCTACAGCATACAAATCTCTGAAGTGAACACCGATCTGTGTTTGATTGAGTAGGATGTCTATATTTTGCACCTTACTGTGACTGAATCATATGATGTGACAAGTGCCTGTATTTCCCTTCTGCCACCACAAGAAGAAGACTGCAGCATTTTACAAACCAGTGCATCATAACAAGCCCAGTCCTCCTTGCTAAGTACATCTTTACATGAGACAGTCGCACATTTGAGGATTGTCGGTCACACTGTCTGTCTAGGAATCCCAAACCATGGATCGGTATGTATAAACATCGCTCTAGGAAGGGTGTGTTGAGTAAGTCTAGTCCTGGTTACCTAGAATGAGCCCAAGGTGCAATAGCATAATGGTTTGCAAACTCCTCCTCAAACCTGCTCTGCTCCACAAAATCAGAAAGCTCCTCAAGGAGATGGGACAGCAGCTTTTTTCTATTAATATGAATATATACCACTTCAGAAAGTCTTTACAATTTTGTGTAACTTTTTGGAACAATTTTGGAAACAGTCATAATGGGCATGAAAGTGAAAGTTAGTCAACATTGTAAAGCTGACAAGTTTGGGAGAGTGCGATGGAATGGCAAGGGACCGTGGGACACTGAGTCTTTCATCCAAACAGCTGATGCCAAATAGAACTCATGTTCAATCTGGAGGCTGCTCGTGAGCATCACAATACCTTGGCCAGACTTCCCTGGGCCAGATGCTTTCTTCTAAAATGCCTTGGCCTAATGGAGTTATTGTAATATGTCCTGGTGTAACAGAATAGTTTTATAATGCCCTGGACCAGTGATATTAGTCTAAACTGCTTTGCCCCCATTTCATTGGTCTAAAATGCTTTGGCCCAGTGGCATTAGTCTATAATGTCTTGGCCCAGTTGTATTGGTCTAAAATGCTTTGGCCCAATGGCAATGGTCTAAAATGTCTTGGCCCAATGACATTGTTTTAAAATGCCCTGGCCACATGCCATCATGAAATTATGTCTGGCAGCTTGAACACAGCTGGAGCAGGGCCAGTCTCACAGCCCCCTAAATGGAAATTCTGCATGAGGATATGGATGCAGCAACTCAGAGGAGACAGCTCTCAGTTGTGTGCAGCTCTTGCAGGCTCTCAAGTGCACCAGCAGCAGTTCACACTCAACAGCACAGCCACGCCCCTCACACCACAACTCATGAAACCTACTATGACCAGCTGAGCTCAGCACAGGGTATCCTTCCACCTGAGGGGCTCACTTGCCCAGCAGCTCAGTCCAGTTAAGGAACAGATCCAAAGACCGCAGACCCGAGTGCAACACTGGGGCTAACATGACAAGAGCTTCTTTATGAGAAGTGCCACACCTCATTTCACGGCCCACACAGCCCTCTCACAGACCGTTGCCATTGCCTCTCCCCCAAACAGGTTATCAGTCACAAGCCACACACAGAGAGGCCCAACTGGGTATGACCACACCCACCTTGGCAAATCACCACTCACATCACTGTGCTGAGCCAAGGTAGGCACAGTGGATACAAGCCAGCACTGACTGATAACTATACAAAGCACGCAGGGTGATGCCAGGTGCTTGGATCAGAGATGTTGTTGGTCTCTCTGACCACCTCAACCCCATTTAGAACAGAGAGTTGGCCTGGGGTGGTAAGCATGTATCCACATGCATAGCACTATGGAGTCTAAGTCTAAGGCCCACAGCTGAGACATCACTAGTTAAAATCTAGACTCAGTCTTTATCCAATAATTTCCTGGGACCCCCAGAAGGTGGGTGTAAATCAGCCAGAACTCTGCTGGTCACCACTGGATGAGCACCTCTTAGTGACTCATCAGGCACCTGTGAGATAATGACTGTCATCACTTGTGTGCTGCTCCTCAGATTGGGCCTACATTTCCTGCAGTACACTGTACTTGCAGTGTGAAAAACAGCTGCTGGCATTGTGTGGTAGAATGAATAGAAGAATTAAGAGCATGACCAGAGGTGTAAAGTAACAGATTACAAGTGCTCTCGTCACTGTACTTGAGTAGTTTTTACTTTTAGCTGAAGTAACTCGTTTTTTTACTGAAAAGTATTTTTATTTTTACTCCGCTACATTTCTTCAAATTGGGTTAGTCATCTTTTGATTGCTGAACACAAGTGCATGCAATGCTGTACAAGCTCATTATTTGAACAGCAGCTGTGTACAGAAAATAAACAGATCCATACCCTTGGTGTAGTCACTCAAACTTGCTACTCAACCCTTGCTACCATAGCAAGTCTGTAGCCAATCATAATCATAAAACATGAAGGGTAGTACCTACTGTCAGTGAAGATACGCGCATACAAGAACTCTTGCTGTAACCTGTGATAGGCTACATGTAGAGTTAGATTTGAAAAGTTTTTAATTAAAACTAAACTACAGCTTATCAAAGGAGTGTACATGCTTTGGCTAAATCCCATTTTGCTAAATTATATTCTTGAAGTTTGCATTTTTTTGTCTTAGTCTTTGATTAAGATGTTTTTAAAATGATTTTTTTAATCTCAAAATAGTTTGTTTTTAAGAGTTACACTGTCTGAAATGTTGTGTCCCTGGGAAAAAAAAATAGATTCTTAATCCAAGCTTCAGCATCAGTGTGAAACAGGAACTACATGATGTCACACATAGTGTTGGAGGAAATAACAATAAGAATGGAGAACACGCAGTCTTCATGAGACACAGGGTTAAGTTGCTTGTCCAACAGTATAGCAGTGAGGAAGACTGCAAGGCAACTTTATCACAGTTCACACCATAGAACAGAGCTGCAGAAAGCTTGGTTCACATGTTCACTTGACAGACTCTCACCACCCATACATGCATCTTTGCTTTGTAGGGAACCGCTATTGTTCTCTTGTCTCTCAACTCTTTTCCACATGTGAATAACAACAGCCCTTTGCTTAGAAGAGGAAGTGGGGTGAATTGGGTTTATGATCATTATCATTATCTGCAGAAAGGACTGGGGGTCCAAATTTTTACTAGAGGTTAGATGTTAGTTTACACTTCCTTCCTGCAAGCTCTTCCTTAGCAGCTGTCTTCTATAAAAGGGACATGTCATGGAGGCTGAGTATGATTCTTTTTAACTGGGGTTGTCTTTTGCTGAATTATTCTGCAAGGAAAATCACATATCTTATCCAAATTCAAAGGCAACATCAGTTGTGGTTTTTGCATTGTGCATGTTTACACTCAAAGCTCCCCCAAGTTTAGCACAAGGCTTTGGAGCCCTAAGGGATTCAGTGCAGGAACCTCAGTGGGGACATCTCATATGCCTTCTGTAGCAAAGGGCGAGAGCAGTCACCCCACCCAGCCTTGAACCCGGGTCTACGGGGTACCAAACATGCGACTTTGACCGCGACGCCAAAGAGCCAGGCTCGTTGGCATGGCAGTCAAAGCACATACTCAATCGTAGTGACGGCGCTCCATCACACTGCCCTCCCCTTCGGGAAGCGCGCCCATGCACTTCACGCACCATGGCATCCCTCACGCATTCCCCCCGTACTTCTCCCATCCCAGGGTGCCCCACTCACTCGTGCTTCACCCATCTCTGGGGTCCCTCACACTGTGCTTCACCCATCTCTGGGGTCCCTCACACCAGGGTCAACCTAACCTGGGGGTCCCTCATACGGCTCACACACTGGGCACGCCTCCGATGGCCTCGTGGCCGGCCATCCCACTTCTGACACCATTTGTAGCCAGGCTCTTTGGTGTCACGGTCAAAGTCGCATGTTTGGTACCCCGTAGACCCGGGTTCAAGGCCGGGTGGGGTGACTGCTCTCACCCTTCGCTACACCTTCTCACCGAGGACACAGGAGCCCAAGATGCAAGACCACATGTACGTCATCCTAAAAACATGTGGGTGTGGCCACCGGGCATGCACTGGCCATCTTCTGGGATACATTTTCCCACATTTTAGTTGCCAACACAACACAAAATTTTGCCCCTCTGGCACAGAAGCTGCATTTCCTACATCAATTCCCTGGCATCGTTTTACGAACTGTGCCATTTCCTTGAGAGAACCAGACGCCCCAAGGACAATAGCACTATTGAAAGAGGTCAGAGACTTGGATGATCTCAGGGCATGGGCACAGAGGAGCATAATAGAGAAACCCTTGACCTCCGCATTAATCATCTCTAAAAAAGCTAATCGGTCCCATTTTTCTCTCTCTCTTCTCTTCACCACCCCCTTCTGCTTCATGGAATGGTGGGGACATTTTTGAATGTGTGGGTTCAGGAAATCCTGAATCATGTGCTAAGAACGTATAATCTCAGCAGAACAGTTTTTGTGTGACCACGTTTTGGAAGAAATGTTTTCCCACTGAACGGGGGGACAGGGTGGTGAACAGGGGCCATTGTGCATGGACTGCAGCCGTGAATGGAATCAGCAGGACACGGTGAGGAGGACAAAAAAGACCTCAGGAAATGTGAAGGGGTTAGTCCTGTTGACTTCGTCATTATTTTGTATTCATTTCCCACTCAGTTTGTTTTTTCTCTCTCGCCAGTTTCTCCTGCCTCTGGCCTGCTGATTGTGTAACAGCACAAGGGCCCACGCTCACAAATATCTGCTTTGTGAGGGAAAGGGGACAAGAGCAGGCCAATAAACAGACAGAGAGCTTTTTGGATTTCTGACTCTGGATCAACAAGCTGCACCCATATGGCATGTTTACCTTATTATTATACATTGGGTTTACATGTCTTTGGGACAGGTTTAGAAAACAACATATTTCTTTGAATATGACACTAAACGCTCTTAAATATTAAGTGCTCTAAGTATCTTCGACAGGCAGTACTTAGACTAAGCATTTTTAGCAAGGAGCTACAGCTTTGATCGCAACGCCACAGAGCCAGGCTCATTGGTATGGCAGTCAGAGCGCATACTCAACTGTAGTGACGGCACTCCGTCACACTGCCCTCCCCTTCGGGAAGCGCGCCCATGTGCTTCGCACACAGAGGCGTCCCTCGCGCATTCCCCCACCGTACTCCTCCCATCCCAGGGTGCCCCACTCACTCATGCTTCACCCATGGGGTCCCTCACACCAGGGTCAACCTAACCTGGGGGTTCCTCATACAGCTCACACACTGGGCACGCCTCCAATGGCCTCGCGGCAAGCCATCCCACTTCCCACTAAAACCATATGTAGCAAAGGGAGAGAGCAGTCACCCTACCCAGGCTCAAACCCGCATCTACAGGATACCAAACTGCAGCTTTGACCGCAACGCCAAAGAGCCAGGCTCGTCGGTATGGCAGTCAGAGCGCATACTCAACCATAGTGACAGCGCTCTGTCACACTGCCTTCCCCTTCGGGAAGCGCGCCCATGCGCTTCACGCACAGAGGCGTCCCTTCGCTACATGTGGTATCAGAAGTGGGGTGGCTTGCCGCGAGGTCATCGGAAGCGTGCCCAGTGTGTGAGCCATATGAGGGACCCCCAGGTTAGGTTGACCCCGGTGTGAGGGACCCCAGAGATGGGTGAAGCACCAGTGAGTGGGGCACCCTGGGATGGGAGAAGTACGGTGGGGGAATGCACGAGGGACACCTCTGTGCGTGAAGCGCATGGGCACGTTTCCTGAAGGGGAGGGCAGTGTGACAGAGTGCTGTCACTACGGTTGAGTATGCACTCTGACTGCCATACCAATGAGCCTGGCTCTTTGGCGTCGCGGTCAAAGCTGCAGTTTGGTACCCCGTTGTCAGGACTGCAGCTTCTTAGCCTGGTTTGTTGTTTTTGTTTTCCCCGTCCATGAGCTTTTGTTTTTCCCCTGTGTTCCTGCCCTGCCCTGCTCTCCGCCCTGTCTCTACCCACCTTATTACCTGACTGGCTCCACCTGCCTGCCGGCACATCTGCATCCCATCTCCTTATTAGCCTTACCCTATATATTCCCCGTTTGTTTCTTGTCTCGTCGCGAGTTGGTCTCAGTCCTTCTGTTTCGTACGAGCGTTTTCTCAGTCCTGCCTGCCTGCCTGCCAGCCTGCCTGCCTGCCTGCCTGTTTTACTGACTTTTGCCTGTTCACTTGACCTTGCCTTTGGATCTGTTTTTGGTTTTGGTTGCTGTGATTTTCTGGATTATGACCTTGCCTGTTTTCTGACTTTGATTCCTGGACTGCGTTTTTGGCTTCATTAAACTCGTTTTTTGCAACCTGCATTCCTGTCTGCACCCGAGTCCCTGCCTGAGCTGTGACACCTGTGGACCCAGGTTCAAGGTCGGGTGGGGTGACTCTCCCTTCGCTACAGAGCTCCATGCAGTCTGACAGTTCATTTTTGTTTCAGCTATCATCATTATGTTGTTGGAAATGTTCGCTATTTAATAACACAGGGTATCAATGCAGTGCAATGCCTTTTTTGATGCCCCATACCTAATATATTATATATTCACTTTGCAGTGTGTTAAATAAGCCGTTAAGTGGCCAAAGTGAAGGAAAGAGCCTCTGCAGACTACAGGCTAATTTATGTGCTGCCCAGTGCACAGCATTCTGTACATTTCCAGTTAGGTCCTGCACATGTTTAAAAAAAAGTGAAATGAAATATCCCCACTGTAGAGTGCAGAGTCAGCATTTGACCCAGTGTTCATGTTACATGCACATACTGCCATTTACATACATATATATATATATATACACACACAGCACAAAATGTAAAGTACAGATTAATGTTGTAGTGTTTGCAAGCTTAACAGTGCACAGAGTACTTAAATGTAAATCACAAGTTAAGCATCTGGACGTACATACTCTGTGTTCTTCCATTAGTTTTATCGATTTAGAGTATCTGGTTTAGAAAATCTAAATAATAACAGTAACTTAGAACTGTTGAGTGAGTTCATTTGTTGAAACATAATTTCTCAGTAAATATGTAATTATGCAAAGTAAACATGAAATTCATTAACAATTATTCATTAATCAAACACAACTTTAGAAATTAAACTCTAAAACTTATACTTTTTACATGACAACCAGACTAATGATTTGACAGCTTTATTGAAATACACTCAATCTCAGCATATCAACAACAACAACAACACTGTTGTCCTTTCCCTTGCCAGAAGAGCACACCCACACCGAGAGAGTGGATGGAATAACATTTTTGGACAAGAACACTGACAGACTGCTTTCCTTTCAAGACACCTATGGTGTGAAGGCTCATGATTGTTATCTGATTTGCGCTATTACTCCATCCTGTCAGTGTCAAATGATTAGTGGAACTTGAACACAGCACAAACTAAATACAAATTAATGCCAAGT
This sequence comes from Megalops atlanticus, assembly GCA_019176425.1. Taxonomy (NCBI): domain Eukaryota; kingdom Metazoa; phylum Chordata; class Actinopteri; order Elopiformes; family Megalopidae; genus Megalops; species Megalops atlanticus. The sequence continues at coordinate 4,281,561 of CM032879.1, read as the reverse complement.
GACAAAACAGCCTCCAATACCCAGTTCTGACAGCTGCTTGACCTGTCTTTGTTTCTGGCCCCAAGTCCTGCATGCTCAAGAAACAGAGGGGCCATTCTAACAGAGATAAACAAAAAAATCCATGACTATGCCAGACACCTATGGAATGCGCTGTCTTCAATGGTGAGAGGACCATCAAGCATGAGAGGCACCAAGTGGAAATTTTCCACTTTTGCACAGTATCCAGAGAGCTGTAGGAAATGAAAGCAAGGTTAAAGTACAGTTGTATGATATATTACTTTGACAAAGCTATCTTGAGTGGAAAAGACCTGAAGCTCCATTTAGGAAAACCTTACTTTGTTTTTTAGTTTAAGCACCACAGCTAGCCTTTTGGAGTAATATGCATGCAAGCAAGCTGATTTACATTTGACTTGTCTGGTTCTGCTTCACACAAGCTGGTATGAAGGGGAAAGCACATTCACAGAGGAAGTAACCGTCATTCCTGACACCATGCCAGACCCCCTAAGGGAGCTGGGAATACAGTTCAGAATTTGCACATACATCAGTTAGCACGTGACATTTTAGCTAGCTAGACCAAGGTAGGTATTTCTGAAGCATAGAAGCCCCTGTCACCCAAGTTAATTTTCAGCCACTTACAGTGCTGGTCTATATTCAGCCCTCACTGGTGGGCCCTGGTGTCTCTACTCTGTGATCACCCTCAACCCCAACCCCCCCCCACTACCGCTTCTTCCATCTTTATGAGGTATTTACAGTATTGTACATCTGCATAGTTTTTATTTCTTAAGGCCATTTTCAGTCACAGACACAGCATGTTAATTTAACCAGATGGGATGGAAGGAACTGGGGGGAAAATTAGGGCAGTTTGAGGAAACCAAATCTCCAATTTAGCCAGGATGCCAGGTGGACCTGCCCATCCATTGGCAAAGCTATGGGTGCCATGACCTAATTTAGTCGAGGTCGCATCCAAGAGGGTGCACCTCTATTATCAACCCTGTCAATGTGTGATCTGGTTCAGAAGGAAGAGTGCCCCCTGCTGGCATACTAATAAAGCTTGCTTATGCTGTTCTGTAGAGGCCCATCTATGACCTTTATCCAAATCAAGGTTTAATGATGACAGAAGTATCTCGGTCATTAAACATATCCAAGCCTTTTTGAGTACAAATCACATGACAGTCTGATATCCAAAGCCTGTTTTTGATGAAACCTTCCATTTCAAATTGATTTCAACCCTCCTTGCCTTAAACGACAGTATATCTCTATGAATGAAGTTATTTTCCTTATGAGCAACAATCAGCAATATAGCATCCAAAATGAATCATCACATTATATTTTGTGTAAAGAGACAAGTGACCCATATAAAATGCAGAAAGTCTGGCAGCCTCCATCCTAGCTGTGGAGCCAGATAAATGTACATCATGTTCCTGTAGGCATGCATTTTATCTCCTCAGACGACAGTGGCATAGTCATTAAAGCCTGTCCAATATTACCCAGAGGTTCAAAAATAGCAGCTTGTCACATGGAACCAATAACAGCACTTGAAAATGACGGGCTATTTGCTGGCAGCACAGGTCCCTTCTTGGATTATCGCTGTGTCTGCCAACCGCTGCAGCCAGTCTCTGATACCGTCTCCCCGTCTGAAGCTCGAGGGAACCACAGCTCTGCCAGTGGAGTTATGTCAGAGTAGGCACACACAAATGTTCATTTTGGCACATTTGGCACAAATTGTACAGCCATGTTTGAATTGCTTGGTTGTATAAAGTGTCTAAGACCTTTATTGGTATACAGTTTGGGCCAAACTACATCCAGATGGTTGCAATAAGATTGTACTCAGACCCTACCTCTACACATACATGAACATTTATGAACATTTACAAAAACAAAGGGTTGCCAGAGGCTCTGGAGTGGCCCAGATGAGTAAAAGTTCCTGTCCTTAGTGTAGACTCAACCCTGCAACCAGGGTTTGAAACCATCTGTGTCATCCAGTGACACTGATGTTCAGAGGTTGCCACAGTAGGACAGCTGGAATCCACAAGTAGGGGAAGAGGAAATTTAAAAGCAACAATGACTGCTTGTTCACAGGCACCAGTTTGAAGCAGGTGCTGTGTAGACCCTGTAATCTACACTGTATGCATGTGGTAATTAAATTACCTGTGTGTGTCCACTACCAGCTTATCCTGACTATGTGAAGACCAGCTGATCTGCTCTGAAGCCTGCTCTGAAGCAATACTGATGAACAGGCAGCCACATGACTTTACATGAAGGTCTGAAACTCACAAAATCAGGAATCAGACAAAACTTTTCAGCAATGAAATGTGCACATATGTCCACTACTACAGAAAGCTAAATCATATGAGTAGGTCATGGTTAAAAATTGCCAACATTATGGAAGATTTGAATTGTGAATTGTGAAATTACAGGGACTGCTTGGAAACCAGGGATTTTTACCAATGCAAAACTATTATGACAGCCATAGCAAACTGCTGAGTAGCCTGTCAAGGTCTGTAAAATTGCCACCTATACACTTGTCCTTAGAGTGTTTACAACACATATTCCACAAGACTCAACTGTCATGGAAGTCATAACAGTTGGGCTTATTCCAGGGCAGAGACCTGGCTGAACTCCACAACCCAATGCGGATTACTTGCTTTCTTAGAACAGAGAACCACAAATCTTCCCAGCAGCACCCGGGCCAGCTCAGATATAGAGCGGAGTGGAGTCATAGCATAATGTATTAAGTATCAGGTTGCAATGTTTGCATATTGAACAGGCTGTCCCAGAGCAGGGCTTGATCAACTGACCCTGGTGAACTGGCACGCTCCCTAGGGGAGTCCTATGTCACAGCACCACACACCATCTTTATCGCATATGTTCACCCTCTGTTTTAAGTACTTCCAGGAGAGATTTGTTATACTTCAGCTTTCAAAAGGTTGTTTTGCTCAAAACTGCTTCTACTATAGTCTTTTCGTTTTTTTCCTGAGTGAAGAATTTAAGAAAAATGTTAATCAATTAACAACAGAGTGATGAGTGATATACCAATCTGGAGTAATTTGAATGTAGTGCATCCAAGTGCCTGATATATTGAACAGAAGAAGGATTATCCAACAACTGACTTATGCCTTGTTCTCACAAGACATCTTGCGTACCTGGGTCACAGTGTGCTGGATGATTGCCATTTAAAATTATTATTTGATGTGTCATTGAATTTTGGCAGGTAAACCTGATCTCAGACCCATTCCAGTAGAGTCAAAAGTCAATCCACCTTCAGTCCACACCGTAGGGCACTTCTCCTTCTCCAGAGAAACTGTCTTGGCCAATGGGGGTGCTTGAAAAGGAGGGAATGAGGAAACTGTCAGATCCATAACCAGGAATTTCTGTGGCTGAGGTTTCTGTCCACATAACTGCAGCTTTTAAAAGACTTGTTTGATTTGTGAATGAGTTTTAAAATACAGTTATTAAACAACTACCAAATTGGTCCAATTAAAAGGTGGTCCTGATCATAAGGGGCCCCCACCTTTTGAAAGAAGAGAATCTCAAATCCTGCCATTGTTTGAGTGTTGCCATAGTTTTTTGCTTGTTTTTTTTTTTTTTTTTTTTTTTTTTTTTGCTGCATGGCAGTTGTTAGTGGCTTTTGCTGTATTAACTATCATTAACTTTTATGTTGCTTCTGCTTGCCTCTAATTCCCAGCATGCATTTTGCGAGAGTCTGTTGTGGCATTATTTATGGAATCATAAAAAGTCCATTGCATTGTAACAAAATGTCCCATGTATATATTCCTACATTTTATAAAATTACAGTTGAATTATCTTCTTCTCAATGAATTCTTTCCATGCAATTACTCCAATGTTTAACATTGTAAGTAGGCTTACCTTATTGCCATTGCTGTGCTAGCTAAATGCTGCTCGTACTGAAGGTACCCCCTAACCACTGGTTTTGCTTTGGCCAGTGGTGCCACATTTCTCCACAACTAGAGAATTAGTTAAATCTGAAAAAAAATTCAAATTTAAGCCAATATAGTACTTGAGATTGATGAATTGACTAATTTAATCATTTGCAATTCAATTAATTACAATTAAACTATATTACCTTACACCTCAGGCAGCACTGAATCGGCCTCTGGAAGGCAGTTGGTGTATTGCACAGCACAAAAGGCACGCATAAAAATGCACAAAGGTTGTAAATGCAGTCTTCTCATGCTCTTTGCCAGTAACAACCGGATAGCCCTAACTTTGTATGTTTGTTTAATGTTCACATGTTTTAAACTGGACAAAGCCTCCTCAGAAGCCACTAGGTATCTTTGTGGGTCAGGGCATTGGACTTCCTGTTGTCCTAACAAAGCCTCCATTTGCCTATCTGTATACTTGTCATTTGCTTGGCATCAAAATCTATAAGCTATAATTTATGTTCCCAACAATGACTTCTTTCAGGAGCATTATGCATTGACATCTTGAAATAATTTCCCATTTGCAAGCTAGCAATCTCTGTGAAGATCGAGAAATGAATATTCCTCTGGGTACACACTGGATACTGTAAGATGATACCCCTCCTGACCTTCTTATGTTGTTACACACACATTCTTATTACCTCTTGCCAAGTAGGGTTTCAAGTTATAATATTCTTGTTCCACAGTTATTATAGGTGTAGCTTGTAAGTGTTTCTTGTAGACTCAGGATGTTGAACATGATCTATCCATGTCATATGGGCCCTGTAAATTAAACTTTAAAAAGGCATTCATGCTAAGAGCGTCATAGGGTTATATTTCTGTCTATTTTGGTCACATGGTTCAATGTATCCTATGACCTCAAATATATTGTTGAATATCTGGTTACCCCTTACAAAATAACCTCTAAATAATTTTGACAGTAAATTGAGATAGATTGCTTTGGAGTGTCTTTCTTGGATTACAGGCCTTTCACATTTAAATTATTGTCTTGACGACCAACTTCAAAAGGAGTGTCCTTTGTCAGTAAGGATTCCAGCCGACTGATTCTCAATCTGACCTACTGGGGAAGTCTTGAGACACTCTGCATAAATTGCTGTTAATTCACATAAGTGTTTAACTGTTTACATTTAACTGCTAATTTACTATCACCAGGGGCATTTCTAGCTATTGAAAAGATCAGGGGCTAAGTCAAGTTTGCCTGGGGCTTGTCTTTTTTTTTTGAAGGGAGATCAGCATCCTTAGGCTGGGGAGGTTATACCTACCTTTATAATAAATAAATATTATCACACCTTCGGACGCTGCAAGTCAAGTTCTGCTCTGTTACACAGTCTGTCTGTTGTTTTGCTATAAACACCTCCTTCTTCAGAGTGATATTCGGGGCTATTAGGGGCTATAGCCCCAAATGATCCGACCTAACGACACCACTGATTATCACTAATGGTTATCACTACTATTCATTCACAGTTAAGTGTATGAATTCACAGTGAAAGAACAAATATGTCCCAAAGTTTAAACCCTTCCTGAGTATGTTTATCAGGTACCAGTATCAGAGAGAATAGGTATTTGATCTAAATTGGGGTACAGAGTTATAGAATAAAAATTTTAGGAAACACTGTTCTACAAAATTCCTGTTACTACTGTTATTACACTTATTAAGCCACAGTACCTGAATGTTTTTCAGACTTGACTGGAACTGCAAAGTTCTTGTATTTAGTTGAATCTACTCATTACAACTTCCAATAAAAGCAACCAGGGTACCAGACTGTCCTCTGATCTCCATTTTAGACTTAATTTTTACTATTGAGCAGCTTATCAGGAAAGAATTTTTGTTACTCATGACAAGACTGTGCAGCAATATGTAAAGAAATATCACAACATAATATATTACAGCAATGACAAAATAATTCATTAATGATGCAATGTATTTCCTAACCAATGACCTAATTACTTGTATTTGGCTTGTATTTATCTTAATTAGTTAACTATTGATTACTACACATTTTCTACCCTCATACCTGTATCTTTTAGATTTCAGAATGGTTTGTGGATATGATCTCAGATTCACAGAACTGTTTGTCAGACCTGCCTCCAGCCAACTCCCTGTTCAGCCACGCCCACACTCTGAGTCACCTGAGTTTTAACCGCACCTGCAGCAAATTCAGTTAATCACCACTGGGGGATTTAAGGACTGCAGTTCAGGCACCTCTTTGTGAGGTATTGCTATTGCATACTGAACTGGTTTCTTGGTGTTTGTACTTTGCTCAGTTCCTGTTTTGACCTGTTAGCCTGTCTTTTGACCCTGCTTACTTGTTTGGCTATTTGGATTGTTTGTTTGGGACTACTGTTTGCTCTCCATGTTCTCTGACCCTGGCTTGTGTTCTCGAAGATTCTGTTTTGGATTTGTTGGACTCTGCATTAAAAGTACTGAAGCTCTGCACTTGGGTCTTCTGACTCTTTCCTTACATTGTTTTACTGTTTTAATTGCATTTGTTGTTTTACTTGTTTTATAGGTTTTTAATATTAAGAGTTATTTTGTAGACATTTCTGTAGCAAAATGTATTATTAGGGTATCAGGGTGCTGTGCACTATTCTTGTGCATCCAAGTCTAGACATTGATCATTTTTGTGAAGTTGGTGTTATTATGCTAATGGAAATAAAACAAAAAACACAAAAAGAAAACACTAAAACAGAAACTTCACAGATGTATAAAGTTTCGCTTTTTACTGTTTTACCAATCTAGCATTTACGTTTGGAAAGCCCCAAGTCACTGAATCCATCTGGCAACATGGTAACATTGTGTACATTTGCTTGATTTCATAACAGATCACACGGTGTAGCAGCCATGTTTTATGTTACATAACCTCCAAGACATGAAACCCAATATACAAAGGAACAGTCTCATCATCTCAGCATATTTGTTTTTTTGTTTTTTTTTTAGGTCCTTTTATTGTAAAGGACCATAAGTATTGATTGTATGAGACCTCTAGGCGTTATTGCAGATTACTTTAAGGATACACTCAGTGTGATATGATTTAGTGCCACTCCCATGTGTTTCTGCTCACAATTTTATGGTTTCACATTGCTGGTTGTGATTTCTTTTCATTTAACCATATTCATTCCAGTCAAAATCATCTTAACACCTGTAATCAGAAAATCAAAAAGAAACTAAAACAGCTAGTGCTCAGAACACTTTTACTGAATTTTAGAAGGGTGTTGTCAATATGGACAAAATGTTTTGCACAAATATGAAACAATGTATGTATTCCACTAGTTTTGGAACTGGTGCTATAGAACACCATCAAAAACATAGCAACACAACCTTCTACCAACAAGCACATAAGGCAAGGCAATTGAGGGTTTTGGCACTCAGAGGAAGTGAGCTGTCAAACTGGCTGCAATGATGGCTCCCTCTGGTGGCCAGCTGGCACACCTCCACTCCCCATCACCCGCTCAGGTGTGAGCCCGGGAGTTAATGCACTAGGTTGGACAGATCATCCTCCCTATCTTTGTGATTAAAGCTTTACCTCTGCAGCTAGACTGTGCAGTGTACCAGCAAGGACATGAAGGACATGAAAGGAGGACATTTTGTGAAAGGGGCAGAGACAAAGAGGGTCTAACCACGCACAAAGGCTATACTTTTGAACCCAATATCACAACTTGGAAAACGACCTCAATGGAATTGGTCCCAGACACAGACCATTAAAGACCAATTGGCAGTCAGCACTCAATGTTACAAAAGATGAAAATTCTAAAAATTCTAAATTTCTAGGAGTGCAAATCTAAGAATAAGAATAAATTCTAAGACTAAACCTTGCTCTAAATGTAAGAATCAGTCATAATGCCAATCACAAATTCTTAAAGAGCTCAAGATGGACTTCAGGCTCATAAAACATCTCAAAGTTGGGAAAGCCAATAAGAGTGAGTGCCCTTTCACAGAGCTGAACAGAGAAATTGATTAAAAAATATATGAATCTGCTTACCAGCAAAATACATACCTTTCCTATGGGATTTTTCATAGCTGCAATTTTGTTTGTAGTGTGAGAGATTCTCATCAGTCTAGCCAGACAAATACTGAGTTAATTTCTACATTCATAGAATCTTTGCTTCTGGAACGTTGTGCTTTAGGAGTGCTTTCAATTCCAGTAATTCCATTAGCATGTGCACCGTTTTAAACCATTTATTTTTGGTTACGCCTTCTCCTCTGCTGAGAGTTGTTTCTTAAGGGCAGCTTTCTTCTTTTTTTGCATGTGAGAAGATACACCAAGACCCCATAAAAGTCCCTTTGCCATTCCACACAGTTTCTGGTTCTGCATCTAGAATACCTTTTGTTTCTAAGAGGAGTTATACCTTACCATCCAGGTTTGTGGGTAGGTAAGGATCAACTCTTCAGCCACACAATTTTGGACAGATAAAAGGAGAACAGCAATATGAATAGAAAGAGGGGACACAGTTCAATATGTGTTTTAGTCCAGGTTTACAAGTTTGAATTAGTCCTGTTGTCTGTGATGAGAGAGAGAAATTCTCTAGCATAGTTGATGGATTGAGGACAAAATGTGGTCTCTAGCAATGGGGTTGTGCGTGAGTCATGCATCTGACAATTTTATATCTTTGAGTGTTTCATGTAATTTCAGTAATTAGTTTCTTAGCTTTACTCTGTCTGGTCCGTTAACTTCAAAGCACCATTGACCACACAAATGCCCTGCCAAAAGATACAACCCACATAAATTATCCTCCTTCAGTCTGGGTCCAAAATGTATGGAACTCATCTTTTGGTGTACATATGATCATTATGTACAATATTTCCCTGTGCAAAGTACCCTGATTCCATTCATAGTCATGTGGCCTATAGCAGACCAACTTCCATGGCACAGTACAGAGAAAAAGAGATGCAGACAGGAAATGAGACAAAAACTGTGAATATATAAGCTTGGAATGCTTGCTCTCCCATTTCTTGTTGTGAGTCTTTCCTCCTAATCGTTGCAATCTTTCATTTTTACTGCGCAGCTGAAGTAAAAAAAAAAAAAAAAAAGTGTTCAATTTGATGGAGTTGGCTTAGAAGCTGGCCTCTTCTGATGTGTGGGAACCAGATGTGGCTGGTTTAAAAAACCAGAAATTTAAAAAACATTAAATTAAATTAAACATGAGTTTAAAACATGAGTTTAAAAAACATGAAATTAAAATAAGGATGGATCATCACCAAGCCAAATCAAAAACACGATCTCAGGCTATACCATTACAATTAAGTATGTTCTGCAAGTCAACACATTTCCAGTTACAAATAACTTCATGATATAACATAAAAGGCTGATGAGGTGTGTGTTGTTTTTTAAAAAGCTGTGAGTGAGTTTTCACTTTCTGTTAGGATGAATTTGGTGTCCAAATGTTGCAGACTAAATATAACTTTCCCTCTCTCAGTTTCAGTGTGGGGTGACCGAAAACCAGTTCCCTGGTGATAATTTCTATTCCTCCCTCCCGCCATCTGTCTCCATCTTGGTCTCTCTAACTAGAAAAAGACTGACCTGCTTCATGACTGTATTGCTATGGAGGAGATACTGGGGGAAATCAGCATTTAACCTATTTAAATCTAAATCTAAAGATGAGGGATTTTATTTTGATAAAATGTGTACATTTTCTACCATAGCATGTTGAAGGAAACAACTGGAATAAGAAGCAAAATCTAGCAGTCCTTCCATTAAATCACATAAGTGCACATACACTGACATTCCTCTTGCAATTCAGCAGACCTAATCAGCTGAAAGGAGAAACTGAGTGAAGGTGACAGAAGTGCAGACATCTTTCAAACAGGCAGTTTGAAACCCCTTCTATCAACATTTTTGAGGAAATACTGTATACAATTCCCTCCATACATATTCACACACGATTAAATACAAGCAAAAAGCCTGATCTAAAAAAAAAAAAACAGATAATTTTGGAAATGATCACTGGATCATTTTTTCTGTGCAAAAAATGATCCAGTGTTATACATTAATCATAATCATTTCCCAGAGCAAAGCCATATTTTCAGAAATAATTTCGTTCCAGACAAATCTACACTAACATTCTGCTTTTTGTAAGCTCAATAAAAGCTTTGGGGGCTACAGTATATAACAGTCTCCAAAAGTTTCCCGTCTCCCTAGGGTATAAAATGACGTTATGCATTTGTGTGGTTAAGGTCAGAGAGCTCCATAAAGGTCACAGGCAAAACTTGAAGATGGCTCTGAAAGAGGAGGAAGAAGATTTTGGCAAATATTGTCACCATGTTCAGTGAGCCATGTGGTCCACCAGGCAGTCAGAAATCCAAAGGCAACAGATGGAGATCTTCAAAGCAAACTGCCATCTTTGGGTGCAACTGTGTCCATTCTAAGTTTACATTTACGTTTACATTTATTCACTTAGCACACACTTTTATCCAAAGCGGCGTACAAAAGTACATATAGTGGGCAAACAGACACAAGGACAAGATGTGTACAGGTCATACAAAGTAGATAGCGCTGAAGCTGAGCACAACGTCAATGTAGCGAGACAGAACTAATCTGATCTAAGGGTACATATATCATTACATATATCAAACATATCAAATACAGTCACTGGGACAATAAAGTTCTGCTATACTACCTAGGCAAAACGTGCCACAAAGGTAAGAGATAGTGCTACAACTATGAGCTAAGAGTCTTGGATTTGCAAAGTCAAATGGCAAGGGTGTCAGTCCAGGTAGAGTATGAAAAGGTGTCTTCAGCCCATGTCTGAAGGGTTGGAGTGAAGGAGTTTTTCTCAGGGGGTTGGGGAGTTCATTCCACCACTGGGGAGCGATGATGGAAAAGCGTCGTTGTGAGGAGCGTGGGCCTTTCGTTCTGTTGGTGGGAGGAGCAAGGTGTCTGGATGTAGCAAAGCAGTTGTCGAGCAGGTGCGTAGGGTAGGATGAGGTCCTGGAAGTAGGTCGGGGCAGTCTTTTTTGCAGCAGAAAAGGTGAGGGTTAAGGTTTTGAAGCGGATGCTGGCAGCGACCGGGAGCCAGTGGAGGGATCTCAGTAAAGGGGTGACGTGGGAGAACTTAGGGAGGTTGTAGATCAGCCTAGCAGCTGCGTTTTGGATGAGCTGCAGCTGCTGAATGGTGCAGGCTGGGAGGCCTGCGAGGAGGGCATTGCAATAGTCCAGGCAGGAGAGCACAGTGGCCTGGACAAGTAACTGGGTAGAGTAGGTGGTCAAAAAAGGGTGAATCCTCCTGATGTTGAAGAGGAGGAATCGACAGGAGCGTGTTGTCTGTGAGATGTACTTGTTGAAGTCCAGCCTGTTGTCGAGGGTGACACCCAGGCTCTTCACAGATGTGGAGGAAGTTACTGTGGTGCCATCAACAGTAACTGGGAGCTCTTGAAGAGGAGAGAGCTTGGCCAGGATAAACAGTAGATCGGTCTTATCCAGATTCAGCTTTAGGTGGTTGGAGGCCATCCATCTGGAGATGTCAGCCAGGCGTGTGGAGATCTTTTCGTTGACCTGGGGTGTGGAGGGAGGAAAAGAGAAGATTAGTTGTATGTCATCAGCATAGCAGTGATAAGAGAAACCATGTGAGTTTAAGACTGAACCAAGTGAGTTGATGTAGATGGAGAAGAGGAGGGGTCCCAATACAGAGACCTGGGGGACACCTGTAGACCTGGGAAGATCTACCGGTCAGGTAGGACCTGAACCAAGAAAGGGTGGTCCCAGAGATGCCAATCTCTGAGAGCTTGGCAATGAGCAGCTGGTGATTGACTGTATCAAACGCAGCAGAGAGGTCGAGGAGGATTAGAACCGAGGACAGGTCAGAGGCTCTAGCTGTGTGGAAGGCCTCTGTCACCACCAGGAGTGCCATCTCAGTTGAGTGCCTGGGTCTGAATCCAGACTGGTGGGGATCCAGGATGTTGTGCTTGTGGAGAAAGGGCGACAGTTGGTTAAGTACAGCACGCTCAAGGGATTTGGATACAAATGGCAGGAGGGATACTGGATGGTAATTGTTCATGTCAGATGGGTCAGCGGTAGGTTTTTTTAGCAAGGGGGTAACCAGAGCATTTTTAAGATCTGTGGGAACAAGGCCAGTAGTTAGAGATGAGTTGATGATGGAGGATAGATATGGGGTGATCTCACTGGATACAGACTGGAGAAGGGTGGAGGGAATGGGGTCGAGAAGTGAGGTTGTGGCTCGGTGGGTTGTGATGACTTGAAGGACTTCTGAATCACTGAGTGTAGAGAAGGAGGACAGGTGGTGACTGGATGTCACCTGTATCATTAGCTTTATTTTTCACATAAAATATGTGAAGATTGTGTTCAGAAAAATAAACTGCACACAGTAAAACATAGGAGAGGGGTTAGGGTTAGGGTGAGGGTTAGGGGAGGGAGTCATGATCTTCAACATGATACTAGTATATTTTGGCCAAAAACCTGGCATGTTCTGAAAATGAACATACCAGCACGACAATGATCCAAAGTATTCACCGAAATCTACAAAGCACAAGCAAGTTGACTGAGCACAAAATACATGTTGTCAACTGATTATCTCCAAACCAGCTGAACATCTGTGGTTTAAACTCAAGTAATAGTTCAGAAATGAAAACCAAATAAAGATCTGAAGGAAATTGACCAATTTTGCCTTCAGGATTGGTCAAATATCCACAAGAGCGCCAGAACCTCATCATTGCATGGAGCATCTTATCGGTGTGATCCAAAAGGAAGTCTACTTACCTGATACAGGAATGTGAATAAACGTGACCTTCGTGTTTTCTGGAATGAAATTCATTTTTCGTGACAATATGATGAGTATAACGAATAAATAACATGAGCAACACGCACATTCGTAATTATCCAAAACGTCCATTTTTTGTTGGTGTCTCTTTGTATTTAATCAGTGGTACGAAGAGAATGAAGGGCACCGTAGCTTAAGTGTCTCGAGGCATTTCCTGTCACATAAAAATAAACCTGTTAAGAGTTTGTGTATATCACGCTCATACATGAGAGCATGTTACATATGTTTCACCACGCCGTTCATAAAAATATTAAACATGAATAATTGTGTTTAAATTGAACTGATACCGTCTTTTGTGGTATTTTAGTGACTGTTTGCTTACCCAATGTGAACCAATATCCCTTGGTGTCTGTCACAAATGAGCATCACTTTTCAAGACTCTTCAAGCACTGTTATTGTTGCTCGCCGGGAAAAGATCTGGAAAACACACAATGAAGCTGGAGAAAAGGCAAGCGACAGTCTATCAAATCTGTGACGGGTTTTGCCACACATACTTAGTGAGGAATGTTAGATCAAATTTTATTTAATTTTTTCAACGATTTGATTTTATTACATGAATGTTTTTTAAACAGTCAGCAATAGGTTTAATCACGCAAGCATCTTTTTCCTGTTTTCCTAACCCTCGGTTTACAGTGCTGTTCTATGACCCGGTTATAATGGGATACGCTGACACCACTGACATCGTGTTCCTGTTTCTGTTTTTTTTGTTCTTTCTTTCTTTCTTTCATCTAAGGCCACCCTTCCTCAGTGAACGCGATCAAAATGTAATCTTCAGGCAATTATTAATTTAGAAGTCCAGAAAAAGGAACCTATCTGATATTTAATTATAGCCGAAGAAATCATATAGCTCGTGTATCCAACTACAACTGAATTAAACGTGCCGGATCGCGACTTGAGGCCCGTGTTCTGCCTTCTGCTCCGTAAGTAGTGTTCGAATTTCAGTTCGACTTATTTCATTTAAAAGTGTAATGTATAGATAGCTAAAATTGTAGATGTATAGATAGCGCGTTGGAGCTCTGTTAACCACTTAAGTTCAGCGCGGTTAAGTTACTTTGCCCTTGGCGCCTGGGTCTAGGTGGACAGGAAGAGGTTTATGTATTTGCAAAGTTAACATTATATATTGTCACCTTTCAGCATATTGCTGTTCCTTTACCAGGCCTGGATATTGCAATCGTATACAATGAGACCGACTTTCATATCACACGAAACTGATAAATCTTAGATAGTGATTAGAAGAGTAACTTTCTTTCGGTTGGTGTTGTGATATGTTGCCTCTTTATTTGTTTGAGTACGCATGTAGCCACCCAATTGTAGCGTTGTTGTATGTATGGTTTTGGTGCGAAAAAAATGCTGCTGATTTTTTTTTTCTTGTATTAATGAACCAAATCTTAAAATGTATCCCAGATTCAAACTCAAATGCAATATTATTCAGATGCATACATTTTGTGAGGCTTTATATTTAATACATACATGTACACGCACTTAAAATATAAGTTACAAAACATGTAAAATATGATACATCTGTCCTTCCAAAATAGGTTTTCCCAAAGGCCTATCCTGACAATTATATGTTTGTTGCACTTGTCTGTATGATTGTACAATGAGTGAATTATTTACAAAATAACATTTTATACTTTATTATGTCAATATTGTAATACTTTTGTTATTTTCTATCATATTAACAGTTTGATTTCCATTTTAAACCCTGCTCCAACATGAGCTACACTCTAATTTTTGTCTGGGATATGTGTGTGTTCCTGTGTGGTCTTTTTCATATTTCTGTGTCTGCCATCCCATTATGGGAAGGCATTTACAGCTGCTTAAAAATATTATTTGGCCCCCTACATCCCACAGAGATGATTTATTTCCATTGAGGTATGTCTCATTTCATACCATAAAGGCAGTTCAGAAGAAATGCAGATCCCCCTATAGCTGCAACTATTAGTACTAATAAGTGACACCATAGACCAAAACCTTTGCTGGACCTGTCCAGTTCATATGAAGTGTGACCTTACCCTAACCCTAAATCTAGCCCTACTACTTTTTTGTGCGTATCACTCTGTCAGACATATGGAAAGGTTTGACTGTATTTCTACACCTTTTATATATGTAATTGTAAAATCTCTCTAGAAAGCTGGTGACTTTGCCAATGATTGGTTTCGTTTTCATTGCTGCACTAGAGACTGCATACTGTTGGAGTCAAACACAAAGCATTTGCTGAAGCATGTGACCTGTGACAGACTTCAAAAACAGGCCCGTCCTGTCCTGTCTCTTTCTCTTCACATCTTACCTCTCCAGATAAGAACCTTTGACAGGTTATTTGGTTCTGTATTTCTGTTGTATTCAGTGGTGGTGATCTCTCAGCTGCCATCACTGCACGTATGCACTTACTGTAGACAAATGTAATGTAATGTAATGTACATCTGTGCCAGTCCCACCGCAGTTAAAATGCACAGTCACTGCAGCTACCCAGACACCTAAAAAGAATGTCGGTGGTGACATCAGCATTCTAATCATGTGCACGTTTCGGTGGCCGGGTCTCAGAAACAATGCTTGGCCTCAGACTTGGTGTACGTGCAAAACACAACAGACAACCTGAAAAGTCCTTTTCACTCATGGCCTCACTTCCTCCTTTTACATCACTTCCTTGTTTTCTCCACCTACAGAAGTGTTGAAGGAGGAAACTCTAGGAGACCTGCAGCTGATTTCGGTTGAATTTCAGCCGCAGTTTGTTCGTGTCTGAAAGCTGAATCCATGGCAGGAAGAACAACATAGCCCTGCAGACTAGATCACCAGACGGAAGCGCCGTTCAATCGAAGCAACAGCTGGTGGGCCTCACGATCCACCCCTGACAAGGAATGGTCATTTAATGGGGTGAGCCCTTGGCTGATTTGACATTTGGAGCACATATCAGTATGAGGGCTGTGGTATGACATGAGGGGGGTGATACCTATCAGCTGAAAAAGGTTGAGTGTGTTACAATTTCATACAATGGGATTTATTTTTATCTAACTTCACTAATCATGTCAAAGAATACAGTCAATATGCTAAACCCTAGATGAAAAAAATTATCGTCTGTCTTCTTGCAGTAAATAGCTGTTGAAAAAGACCCAAAAAAATTACAGTAAATTAACCTCTCTGCAAGACTAAAATGCCAGATTTTATATGAATGAATATCTGTATATGTAATATCAGTTACATTTATGTAGAATAGTGAGTTGAGTTAGAATGGATCAGCCAGTCACATTGATGGATTTTAATAGATCAGCCAATCATATTGATGAAATAGAATGAATCAGTCAATCAAAATATTGATGAATCGGGACACCCATAAGAATCAGCAGGGCCAGTCCTGCAGTTGTACTCGTGAGGGAATGGGACTCTGTATACTCTGTAGAGCAGGGCATCATTCATGTTGTGGATCTTCATCACCACCACTTGAAACCTGAGGCACCTGCATGAGGTGCACATCCTTGTTTTTGCAGGTGAGGCCCAATGGAGCAGGCATACAGTGACCTATACCGGGAGTTTCTCCGCCTGCGATCTCTGTGTTTGAAACAGGCCGCCCTGCTCCACCAGCTCACAGAGACACTGAAGCAACAGCAAGGTCACTCACATTTCCTCTGATATGTGAAGCTATGTGGAGTTACGAGCATGGATAGAAAGTGTAGCCTACAGTTTTAATCCCCGGACAATTTACCCCTTTGAGCAATACGATCACATGTGATCACTCCAGGCTTGTCTCAGAAGAGTACAATCTCACTGGTGTGATTGGAACACTGGAATAGGATGTCTAATTACAATTAACAACAATCAGTGTTTGGGTCTTTTCACAAATGTTTTGCACCAATGTGTTTCCTCAATGCAAGCAGTTTAGTTTTGGATGCCGATGTTTAGGCATAAACAGAAGTAGCACCACACTTAAACCAGAGAATATCACCTGGTGAGCTAACGCCAGAAGTGTAATCTAGCTCATTCTTGGCTGACAGAAACAACTGCTTTACTTTGCTGATATCGATTTTTTAAATAATTTATCACATCATGGGTGAACTCACAAGTGATTGAGACCTAAGAGAGATGAAGACTCATGGGTCTCTCTGTCTCCAGCAGCAGCCCCTGCTCATGTCCTGGATCCCGGAGCTCCAGTGTCAATCCCCGTCCAGTGCTCAGAGGAGCAGAGATGTCACACTGCGGCCTGCACGCATGAGGTGGCCAGACTGCTGCCCCCTGCTGGTCAGTCTAAAGCCTGCATCCCAGTTGGTGGGTATGCCCCTGCAGCAGATGTCCTGCTAGGGGGTATGGACAGATTGCAGCTGAGTACTGCCAGACAGGGGGGTTTCAGAGTAACAGAGCCCCCAAGACCAGCCACCCTGGGTCCCCTGGCTGCTCATGGTTTGAGCAGGGAGTCAGCACCCCCCAGTGGTTCAGCTGACCTTGTGCGGCCAGAGGAGCACCTGAGAGCGGAGTTCTACAGAGCGATGAATGACCCAAATACTGCCGGAAACACAACAACCCAAGGGAGAAAGGTAACCTCCATCTTGGATACAGCAGTAGCCCTCTAATATCCCTCTAACAGCCCTCTAACCCTATTGACAGCTCATGTGTAAGTTGCTCTGGATAAGTGTGTCAAATCAATGTTTTAAAATGTTTCAAAAACTCCTGGTCATGTGATTACTGTTGTGTCCCTTTTGCGTCAGCCTTTTTAACATTTCTTTCCTCTCTCCACCCCACCTTTTGTTTTCCCAATCGCAACTGCTGGCTGTCTCATGCCGTCCCAAACCCCACCCCCACCCCCACCCCCCCGACCTCTTCTCCAGGCCCCCTGGATGTTCAGCTCATTCCTGGACAGCGAGATGCTGAGCCAGGGCGGCGGCCTCCTGATGTCTGAGGTGGCGCTCCACTCCCAGGTGTGCGAGTTCTGCCAGGCTGTCTTCCCGGGGAACACCACCACACTGGGGGAGATTCTGCGCCACCTGACCACCCACATCACCTGAGTGCCGTTAACCTGGCAACGCCGTCCGCCTCAGCAACAATCGGGTGTCCTGATCTAGCATTATACAAATGAAGTGCACTGGGTTTTTTATGTATATTGGGTTATGGTACGTACTGTATATACACCAACTGAAGTAAGCGGTGCTGTCATGAAACATTTGCTTGAAGTCTAAACTATGTCTGGAACCATTATTATGGTTGTTGTTATTATAAGAGAGGAATGACTGTATTCTGACTGTGGGTAGCGGTGTGGCATAGTGGTAAGGAGCAAAGGTTGTTGCTTCAATTCCCTGCTGGGGCACCACTGTTGTACACATGGGCAAGGTACTTAACCTACAGTTGCCACACTAAATATTCAGCTCTATAAATGGATAAAATTGTAATCTATTTAAATCACTCTGGAGAAGAGCCTCTGCTAAATGACTAAAATTGTATGTAATTCAGTATTATAACATTAATAAATTGATTTGAAATGATAGACCTCCCTCATGGGGTGTGTGGACTGTGCCATTCTTTGGGAACAGATGAATTAACGTGTGTAAAAAAGGAGGACCAGGCCAGCCACTGTGACTGGTGCTAGGCTGAGACTTTTGCATAGGTTTTCATGATTTCATGTTGTTCACGTCTTAGCTTCACTGGTCATTTGTACGATATTGTGTTATTTTCCCAAGCAAATTGTTGCTCAGGTGTTGCAGCATTCCTGTCCATGCCACAAGGGGGCACCCCTGGTCCACGATACGTCAGTGATGGTGAATCTCCAGCAAAACATATGAGCTCAACAAGAAATGCTGCCAAAACTTTGTGGATATCAAAAGTCCAAGCAATTATTATTTGCCAAACGCACATTTTGTCTGGGCAAAAAGTTCGGTTAAGTACATAGTTCAACAGGCAAGATGTTTTAAGCGATCACATACAATGGATGTTCTGTATAGAAACTCAAGCAGTTTATTGCACTTGCATTTCTGTATTAATGTTCAGAAAACTTGAGAGAGGTGATTGCATGTGTAACTGGTCCCACTTAGAGGCATGTGTGTAACTACAACAGAATCCTTCTTTCCACTAATTTCATTTGTGTAGCCAGTCCTTTCCCCCTCACCCCTCATATTTAGAGAGAAAAAATATACTGAATCTAAAAATAATCTACTAGTCTTTAATAATCTCAACTCCAGTGCCAGCAAAAATCATTTGAGATGAAAATATTTAAGAAGAATTAAACAATTTAAAAAAATCAAAGAATCAAGCACGTAAAACAGAAAAGCCCTGTGTATATTTGTGTGTGTGTGTGTGTGTGTATGTGAATTTTGACCTGAATTTACTCCTCTGGTGATTTGTCTGCTGGATTATAGTGCTATATGTTACATCTTTTCCATCCTCATGAAAAAATATTTGGTCTTAAGTCTAATCCTTTACAGTACAACAAGAAAGATATGTGAGAAATCAGAAGGTCCCATCGTTTAAGGGAAAACAGAAAAGCAAATGTATTTTCTTGTTACTGCTAGCAACATCACTGGTCGTGTGTAGTGGTGTGGTCACATGACTTCATAGCCGCTGCGAATTCCCCTCATTAGCAGACAGGCAAATACGATCCCTGTGATCTGAGAGATAGAAAGAGAAAGACATGATGTCATTGGATCCCTGTGACCAAAGAGAGGGAGAGAGATGATGCCACTGAATCCCTTAGCTCTTAGAGACATGACATTACAGAATCCCTGTGACCTGAGAGAGTGAGAGATAAAGAGATGATGTCATTGAATCCCTGTGATCTTATAAAAAAGACAACACATTATTGGAACCCTATCTTAAATAGCAAGATATGAGGTCATTGGACCTCTGTAATCTGAAATGGAGAGAGATGATGGCATTGCACCCCATTTCACTAATGGAGAGATTATGTCACTGAATCCCTGTGATCTGAAAAAAGAGGAAAATGACATCATCAGATCCCTGTGATCTGAAACACATTTTAAGTGAGACTGTGTAAAGGCATGAGGCTAGCTTTTGCACACACAAACTAATTTTTGGGAGGCCTTTGTATATACGTACCTGCAGGAAAGCAATCACAAGAGCCGCCACTATGACCAGCTGCACATTCTTCTTCAGCAGGTCTTCTACAGCATGGAGGCATCCCTGAAGCACACACACACAAAGTCACACCAGAGTGGGGTCCAACCCTCAGCTCACTCAGCTGTTTCTTGTTGAAATCAGTGCATTGGTATGTGCCAGCAGGGACATGTGTGTCCTGCCAGGAGTGGATGTGGGCCTCACCGTCTGGTACACCTTGCTGGGATCGTGCATGGCCGCCTTACCGCAGCCGGTGGTAACCGTCTTACAGCAGGAGTCCGGGACAGATGTGTGGTCTTTGTCATAGTTGGCCCAGTCTGCTGAGGAGTTTGCCCCACAGCACTTCAACTAAGGAGAGGAGGGGGAGGCAGGCAAGCATCAAAGAGTTGCATAGGCCTAATGTCACACAACCAGGCAACAGACCCAGGCTTATAGGCCTGATGTCATATAACCAGGTCGACAGCAGTGAGAAGTAGTGCATATCAGTCAGAGAGCACATGTGTATATCACAAACTATGTCAGGCAAAGATGAACACGCATGCTGAGAGGTAAGGCACACAGGAAAGACAGAGCCTCAAAAAACATTGCCGATCACATCCCTTTATCCCTTTTCCACAATAAATCTGGAAAAAGGGGCTAGCAGGCTTATTCCAGGCTCTTCTGCAGAGACACACATGTGGCAAGCAGGTCGGCTTGCTGTTACCACCGGCGCTGGCCTGCTTATGAGTGAGACTGCAACCTGTGTATCTAGAATTTGCCGGTGCAAACCAGTCAGGTTCCAGCTCTACAGTGACGAGGCAGCATTTGGAAAGCCATGCTAGGCTGGCTTTCACTCAGGCGAACCCATCATTCACACTCACAGTCTCCTGCATTTTGTCCATGGTCTTCCTGAAATCCACCGAGCTGCTGTTGTACCTGGCAATCATGTCCTTGAGCCCGGTGTCGACAATTTCACCCAGCTGGAGGGGGAGCAAAAGAAGAAGACGTGGACAATGGGGCCACAGAGAGCTACCCCTGAGCAGGCGAAATAAAGGCAGGGACTCACCTTGCCCCTGAAGACGTAGCCAGCGATGGCAGCCCCAATCTCGATGATGATGATGAGGGAGAGGAGAACTGCAAACTGGACAGGGGAAGAGAGGAAGGGCACATAGAACATCCATTCAAACCAAATCAGCCTGCAGGCATATCTGTTGGTGTGCACAGTGCTTTGCACTCAAAAATGAGACCAGTGAATGACTGGACTGCTGGACTAGCGTCTGAAGGCATAAATCCTAGAGAAACTGATGTTGAATTTAAAAATGCAAACAGACAAGTGTTATGTGAGGAGAAAAGGGGTAAATCGGTTAAATGTGAAGAAAATCAGACAAAAATGACTATAGAATGGTTGGAAAGGCTGTGACTGGGGGGGTGGGGGCGGCCATCAATAAAAAAAACACAGAAAGTTGCCCATGCGTAATCTGAGGGGTGTGTGAAAACACAATTACCGTGGCAACCATCCAGTAGTTCTCCTTCCAGGCTCCACAGCAGCCGAAGAAGGCGATGAAGAAGATGATCACGCCTACCACAATGAGGACGATGGGCGCAGCTGAGCCGGATGCCTTCTCAATCATTGGGGTGTTGTGTGTGGCCACCTGCACCACGATGCCCAGTATGATCAGGGCCAAGCCACAGATCTGCAACCAGAGAGAATGGATCACAACCAAGCAGCCAGACAGAGAAAATGGATCAGCGCCAAAGAACAGGACACAGAAAGAAAGCATCAGAGCCAAGGAACCGTACACAGAAAGCATCAGAACCAAGGAACTCGATACAGAGAGAAAGAATCAGAACCATGGAACTGGACTCAGAAAGAATGGATCAGGGAACCAGACAAGGAGAGAATGGGCCAGAGGAACCATACACAAATTGAATGGATCAAAACTGTCACAGATGTCACAGATCTGCAAACAAACACAAAGGGAATAGATCAGGTCAACATCACTGATTTGGGAACAAACAGAGAGAGAGAGCATATCTAAGCTACATCTGTAATCAGATACGAAAATCAACAGCTGTGTTGAAAATATCAATTTCCTTTTAAAAAATCCCTCCTACAGACTAGCATGAGTAATTCCAGGATCAGATGACATTAAGACAAGGTCTTACCAACTGCAGTGCTCAGCTTGCCTTAAGTGGGGAATTGCTAATCATGCAGGTCATTAAAATGCAATAACATGTTGCTGGACTGACAAGCTTCTTCTCCCGCTTCCTGCCCCTTACATACCACTGCCACCTACCTACGAGCCTCCATTAGATACAACTGGCCCTTAGATACCACTGCTCCTTAGATACCACAGCCCCTTAGATATCACTGCTCCTTAGCTATCACTGCCCCTTGGATACCACTGGCCCTTAGATACCACTGCTCCTTAGCTATCACTGACCCTTGGATACCACTGGCCCTTACATACCACTGCTCCTTAGCTATCACTGACCCTTGGATACCACTGGCCCTTACATACCACTGCTCCTTAGATACCACAGCCCTTTAGATACCACTGCTCCTTAGCTATCACTGCTCCTTAGATGCCACCATCCCTTAAATACTAAAGAGTGGTGGATTCTTCTGACAGGTACAATCAACACCATACATTGTACAAGGGTGTACTATGTGCAATCTAGTTCATCAGTAATAGAGTGAAAGAGTCCTGAGAGGGACTTCCTTTCCATGTCAGCTGATCATGGTATCCCTCCTCCACCCAGTCTATCCCCTTGCGTTCTACTGTTTATTTGTTGTGATCCCTTCATCAGACTCCAAGCCAAACATTAATATCCCAATACCCACATCAAACAACAAACCCCTACACACTCCAACAGATGCATTTTATTGTCAGGGAATTCATATCATCTGATATAGGAATTACAAATAAGGAGATCAGAAAGGTGGTTTAGTTTACCTCACCACAAAATTAATATAAAGAGGTTCCTTTTTATAATCAATTACAGTGAATTGTCTGACTGTTTTCATAGGTTATCACAGCAGAATGAAAGCACATTCGTAGTGAAGTTACTGCCTTGTTATACTGACAGGGTACATGTGCATTTCAACTATCCTCCTTCACCTGCCGTCTACACCAATGGCCAACTTTCCCCTGGTCACCCCACCCACCCCCTTAACAGCCAATGGCATCTTACACCCCACCCCCCAAAAAACGGACATGTTCCTTTATGAGCGATGGCATCCCCTACAGTGTCCCCCACTGTCCCTGTGTTGCTTTTCTCTTTCTATGCAATTTCTGTTTTGCTACATGCCAATTTCTGCCTCTGCCAGAGTAGGAGTCAGTTTCGGTATCCCAGACCAGGCCTACAATGGAATCAAGTGAGCTTCAGCCTTTCAAGTGTAACTAGATCACACTACCTGGTCAAAGTGCACAACCTAGAAAAAGTTTAAGTGAAAAAAATTCAGCAAACAGGGATTACAAGATTCCTCTCATAAACTGTCAGTCACTCTCAGTATTCATCACATATTACTCATTAGGGCTGTGCAATATGACCAAAATCTCATACCCCGATATAGGTCATTTCATATCCCTATGATACATATCACGATATAGCACATTTTCTGTAAATTCAATGAATAAATAGTTTATATAAAATGACCACATGGAAAGGCCTATTTCTTATTAAATTTTGAATTTCTTATTACATTTTATATACTCGACAAATAAAAGGTACTTACTCATATTTGATTATCTCTCACTTTTTATTTAGAACCTTTGTGCAAATTTTCAGTTTACGCCTCGTTTCGATATAGCTCTGTGTACGTATGCGAGTCAACCGGAAGTCCATTCATTTCGTCCATTCATTTCAAATGAAGTCCATTCATTTCATTGCGAAACATGGGCGTAAAATATGGGGGATGGGGGTTGGAACCCCCAAAAAAAAATCAAAACCAGCCAATACAACCCCCCCAAATCATATCATCATGATGAATGACAAAATTTTAACTGTTATAAAACATGATAAAGTGATTGGTTTTCTCGATTCAATGTAAGTAACAAGCAAAGAATAACATTTTTCACCCCCTCCCCCGTATTGTAAAACTTGGTTGCGCCCAACCCATCCTCCTCTCCCCACGTCTTCTCAAGCAGCAGCAGTAGCTGGTGCGAGGCATAGCAAGTTAATTTTAAATTGTTGGTCTAACAAAAAGAGAAAAACCTCTTCCCAACAGGAGGTATGCTACTGTAATGGCGCTACCACTCATGAGTCAAATAATTA
This sequence comes from Megalops atlanticus, assembly GCA_019176425.1. NCBI lineage: Eukaryota > Metazoa > Chordata > Actinopteri > Elopiformes > Megalopidae > Megalops > Megalops atlanticus. The sequence continues at coordinate 4,257,538 of CM032879.1, read as the reverse complement.
AATGAAAGTCTTATTTTCTGCTGTGGTTTCATTGTGTTAGTTGAACTGTTAGATAGCTAGCCATCATAAAATCAGACCACTTTTACCGTAGCTACTAGCTAGTTGCGATTATCTTGCTAGTATGAGGTATGACTAGTGATTATTTCTAAGGTATATCAAGCGATTATTTATTGTTAACAAATAATAATATAGAAATTACCCATTGAACCTATGTCACTGTAACTATCTAATTCTGAATTCCATTGTTGTTATAGTGCTAATAACTCGTATCTCCAGTTCTAGCAACTGATTATTGACATGGTTTAATATTAGACCTAAAATGGAGTCAAACTGTGAAATCTTGTGATGCTGTGTTCCATAATGATGATATGGGAATGCTTTTTCCACTTTGAGAAAAGTTAACTTTTTGGAGATATGATGTTTTCATCCGACAGCGACAATATACATGTTTATTATAAAATTCTTGATATTCAATCTATGTTAATGTTTTTAATTGATGACTTGAACATTCGAACAGGCAATAGAACTGATTTCGCGCGCGATGCGGAATTTCGATCTGAGGTAAATCAGAACGATCTAAATTACCTCAGACCAAAATTGGGAGGGTGCCAATGCATTATGGGTGGATACGAATGCCGATAGAGGCCACATTGTATTAGTATCTCACCCTATTGTTTTCCTGTAATTTTCTATTGTTTTCAAATTTAAAAAAAGACCAAATTAAACGCCGTTGCAGTGCCATGTCTTCTTGTTAGAAGGCTGCGAACCAGGTGGGAAAAAGAACAAATTGACATTAATGTATACAGTTATGAACGTTTGAATTATTTATTTACCAGTTATAAAATGGTGCAAAGGAGGGGTGGGTGTGACAGCTGCCAGGGTCTTGACAGCTATCAATGCGGCAATAATTATCACAGAATAATAGGGATTAAGTACTGTTAAATTGTGGCATAACTAGTACATGGCTGAAGATATGTTCAGGAAGTGATAAATATCCATTTTACTAATACTGGAACAACAAATTGATGCGTTACAAATTTGGTGCTTTTATCACAAAGTGAATGATTTTATGCTATTCCATTGCACTAGTTGGGATATGTAGATCATGTTGTATTGGTATGTCTCCTCCCCTAAAAATTCATGCGAAACAGCCATTTAACAGCTTTTTTGCTAAAGAAAAAAAGATCTCCGGGGGAGGGGTGGGGGGCATGCCTCCGGACCCCCCTACATGGGTGGAGACCTCAACCCCCCCAATGTTCAACCCAAAGTTACGCCCTTGTTGCGAAACTCCTCCTTCCGTTTTTTTAGGTCCAGAATTTGCCTTCGAGTGCGTTGAAAAAATTGAACCTTTGCGGCGGATTTCGGAGAGACGGTATGCACTGTGTGCCAGGAAGTTAACGGCATTGGAGAAACGAATTAGCTAAATGGCTATTTCCTTCAATTCAACTGCTTGACTAGTGATCGAAGTTAAATAAAAGTGAGAATTCATTAAACATATTTTGAAGAAAGAATTTGCGTAATCAGGCAACATTTAGCATCGACATAAACACTGTGCTTTAACCAATAATCTTAAGAAATACACATCATCTTTATCACTTTGATATGAAAACTCCCATTCTACCGCCGTGATTTCCCTCCATTATATTGCCGCTCATTTGACATATAAATACAGGTTGCTTCACCGTTGCATTCATTCCATGATGACACCGACACGAGTGAGAGTTACGTTTTGATCCATCTCCTTTTCCTTGCGTTGAACACTAGAGGGAATATTGCGTATATTATACTGAATTACGGACACCAAACAAAACTGTGGAAAAGAGGCGTAACCCTTTCGTGCCTACGGTCACACCGGTGTGATTTGCCGTTTAGCGCGTATGCTAAAACCGGTGCGATTAAAACACTAGATTGGAAAAATTCTAGCTAATTTTAGGTTTGAGGAAACAGCAATTTAACGTTAAAAATATAGCAAATGCGGTGAAAACTATGAGAAGCTTAATAACTCTAATGAAAACATAACGAACCATGTAATGTAACACACGCACTACCACAGCATACAAGTTACGTGCGAAAGGGTTAAACATGTAACAAAATATAAAATATGAATGTATAAAAAAGGTAAAAAGAAAATACTTTTCAACTATTGTTCTGTGTCACGTTCACTCTCCTCCATGTTTGTTTGTGTTGCCTTCATGCAAATTTCCTGCCTGCATCCGTGCCGTGTGGAAGAAGGCAAAGCGTCGTCCAAATGACAAAAAATATTGCCGTAAAGTGTGTGATTTGCGACAAGACGAAGTAAACGATAGAGCATATTATGAAACGATAGACGTTTTTCTATCGTTACACGATATATATATCATCATATCGCACAGCCCTATTACTCATTACATTACATATTGAGCCTTTGCTCACAAACACTTAGACACAGAGACAATTAGATAATCACATTTATAATAAATAAATGAAAGCAAAGGTATTTTGTAACCTGAATGCATATGTCTAGCTATTTGACTTATTAAGAATTTCTGCAGCCTCTTTAATCATAACTTTAAAACTATGTTCCTCATATATTTTTCCACAATAATTATATTTCAGAGGGCGGTTCTGTTCCAGATCTCCAGAACCAACCTCATGCACACTGTGCTGTTTCTGCCTGAGGGTGAAATATGTGACCAATGAAGGTAAAAGTGGGCCGGGCCAGGGGTGTGGGGGTGTAAATCACCACACAAAGTGAAATCTTCACAAAATCACACTGTTGCCACCCCCAACCTGAAGGTCAGGACAGCATGGGACAAGGATGTGTGAGGTGGAGCATGAGCATGTGTGTGCGATGGAACGTTTCCATCTGAGGCATTGGTGCAGTTTGCCCCACAGCCAGGCCGAGACTGCACGCTTCCGTGTATCCTCCTGTCCGTTCAAAACTGGCATCATGAGGAGATCAAGGCCGACTGGTTTCTGCAGTTTGTTTTTCCACTGCTTGGGACAGATCCTGGCACAATTCCTATCCGCACAATCAATCACGTGGGATCCTCCAGCATGTGCATGTGTGTGTGTGCACATGTGTGTGTGTGAGTGAGTGGCAACAGGAGCTGGGAGAAGTTCTCCATTCCCTAGTAGCTCTATGAAAGTAATTACTCACCCAGAAGAGGAAGTTGAAAAAGAAGAGCAGGTACTTAATGCACTTAGTCCCTCCAGCTACAGCCATGATGATTAAGTCCCTGAGTAAACAGGAAAAAGATACATGCATACATAGGTACTATATATGCATATGTGTAGGAAAATTTATAACTCAACAAAAACAGAGTGTGGTGACCTGGGAATTTTTACATATTTGCATTTATTTGAAAAAAAAAACAGTTTACTCACTTTCTCCTGTTCCTCTCAATTAGCAGAGGAAAAGTGAATGTATACACACACACACAGGTGACATTCTCAGTTACACATCTATGTCAATGATAGCTAATCAAATGGCTAAGCAAATGCCAAAAAACATATTCCTTGAGTCTTTTATTTACATTATATAAATCACATATGCCCATTATATGCAACCTATTTAAATGACCCTGGTGTGTATGCTTATCCAAAAATCACCCACCTTGCCTTTCAATCAAATTGTTAAATACCAAAGCTGCATTAAAACAGAACCAGGAGAAAACCAAATTAAATAACACAATCCATGGAAAATACCAGACTACTGATAAAACCTCCTTCAACTAGACTATATTTCCGCAATCTCTTAAAGTGCTGGCCAGGACAATGTCTCATTTTCGCTGTGATTGTAATCTCTGAAATTGTTCCACACGGTTATGCACTTTCTAACAATCCACCACCAGCGTTAAAGTTGAACTTCAGGGGGTTTGTCTTTTGAGTGTTCTTGACTTTGGCAAACATCCCTCTGCTCAGCTGTTGAATCAGCTTCTGAGTTCTGATTATCTGAACCTGTGCGTAAGAGGCTGACGGCAAAAGCGGAGAAGGAAACGAGGCATTTAACACGCGATAGAAGCGCAACACAACTGACCGTATCCGCCTAGGGCTGAAGTGGAGGCTAACCTCGAGACCTGCTCCTAACCCGAGCCTTTGCCTCCTATTCATTGTTGAACTTCATCAAAAATGTTTACACATGACGTATGATTGGTTTACATGGTTTCAGACTTAGATGTTACCTTTATTCTAAATAAATCGTTAATAACAATATATGCATACCCACAGTAGTCTGCACTAGCTTCAGCGTGTTGTATGGCAAGTAGGACTACTCCAAAAAAATCTGTTGTTTTTATTATTCATGTAGACGTTTTCACGAGCGCTAAAGCTGCGTGGGTGCAACTAAATCAAATTCATAATGTGGTAGGTTAGACATGTATTTAATACTGCATAAAGTGATCAAAACACTGGGGCAGAATCGTCCCTACACCTACACTGTTTAAATAAGTCACTTGTAAGAATAAAGTAATGTTTCTATTCTGTTACATTTTGACAACCTTCAGTTTCACGATGTCACAATGTCATATCACAGCGTTGTCTCAACAATGATACAACATTGTCCCAACACAGTAACAACCTAAAACCCTTGTTTGGATACTATATAAATAGTGCATGTAGTGTCCAAAGAGGAAAAGAAGTCGTATTAAACGTTTCGGTGATTTCATCATACTGTATCCCCTTGGAAACATTTAACCATGTGACTGTGACTGAGATGGTAACAGCGGAATGGTTAAGACAAAAAGCCCCATAAGCAACCGCCTACTTGATGCCCAAAGTCATAAATGTCTTACCTTTATTCTATTGTGTTTCTGTTCAACTGCTCCGTGATACTGAGTATAAACTTAATGTACGGCGGAATGCGGATGTAACTATGCACCAGGTAAAAAGTACGGTATAGTCAAACAAAACTGTCCAAACTCGACGTCACAGCGTACGTCCCTCCCACCACTGTTCTAACCGTCAAAGTAGTGTATCATTGTGTCAACGTAGTCTGCATGAAATCAGAACCGGTTTCTGAGTTATCTGACAAAGTATGTGTTCGTGAATATGCCAGCACTCTACCCATTTTATAGAGCACGATCTACACTTTTTTAAACTGTCTTTCACCTCACGTATTGCTTTTATTTTCTCTAAGTGTAGTGTAAACTAGAACAGGTTTGGCTATTCTCTGAAAGAGCCATACGTGGGTGAGTGATCCTTTATATGGTGGAAATCGGAAGGCAAATTACTGCAGAAGGATCTGTCCTCAAAAGGATGGCAGCTGTTTTAGAGACACGGCAGGATCACATCACACTCTCTTTTTGTCAGATCGAGTGCTGTTTTGTCTTCCATCTGCAGTCAGTGCTTTACAAATGACTATAATTGACCAGGCGGCTGCAAGTGTGCACAACATGCCATTAGTGGCTTGGATTGATATTTAAGGCACATATTCTCATTTACACACTGCCTGTCGACGTTTTGACATTCATATTAAAATCAATGAAAACGGTCATTATCAGTCTGGCCAAGGATACATTTTGAGGTCTAGATTCTATGTGGTCAATGCATATTGATAGCTGATACTAAAAACAATAATGACATAAAATTTTGACTGGACACAGCTCTGCTCAACCCACATGTAATGAGGTATTGATTCCCATAACACGCTGTTTATTTTGACCAGACTGATTTCTTTAAATATAAATTATGCATACATAAAGTAACAATAATTTTTATTTTCAATTTTCCCAATCTTGGAATATAATAGGTGTTTTTCCTAGTTCTGATAAATATTTACACAAATAATTCTATAATCACTGCTGAACATAATCATTTTGCTTTTGTGTTCATAATTAAGGTGTGTTTTGTGTATTTCGCATGAAACAAAAGAAAACAGCTCTCTGTGTTTTGACCTCTCCAAACACATTGGGAGAGTTATGGGGAAAGACAAAGAACTATCTAAAAAATTAAACTCCATGGAGGTGAGGTGAAGTCACAGTTTATTGTTAAATCTGGTCAAATCCTGATCGAGCCTTAACTATATGCTTCTCTTGCATGCTCTAGCCAGGCTGCTGAACACAAAGAAGTAGTCACTGTCCCCAATGTCTCCCTTTGTGAAACACTTCCTGTAACAGAACAGGATCAATGTTCAAGTAAAGCTGCTTTGTACCGGCCTTTACCATTTAATCACCTTAGGCCCTTTTCTATTGCTAAAACCTGCATATACTGAGCTTGATAAGAAAGATTTGTCATTTTGTTATTGAGCATTTTTGGACACAGTAACAGGTTTGAAAAGGCCAATTGTCTGTTTGATTACTTCGTGTACCCTTTTTCCAGCATTGTGTTGATGTGTTGTGAAAAGGTAGCACTGGTGCCTAGTTCAGGAGTGATGAATGAACATGGTAACTGGAATCCCTCCTGCGTTCTTCTCCATATTGGTCCATCCCAACACACCCAAAAAATAATTCTGGTGTAAAAGGATGGTAAACATCATTGTAGCATTGATTACCAGGACCTATTTTATGTCAATTGGTTATTGGCATTCTGCATTCTGTAAACATGTGTCCCATGTTTTTGAATGATTCACAGCAGTCAAGCCTATTTTGCATTTTCAGCATGTTTGTTCAGGCTGAGTACATATGTGGTGACTGCATCTTAGTACAGTCAAACAAAAAGCGGACTGTCACAGTTAAGATAAAGTTTGCAATGGAGAACACCCAAGTTCTATGGGCAATGTTTCTGTGGATACGTTGAATAAATTCACTGGGATATCTTTTATTTGCCTAGCAGCGAGACCTTATCCAGGACAATTTACATAGTTTGTGTCTCATCTATTTATACCACTTGATACAACAGCAGTGCCTCAGCTAGTGTTCAAACCTTCAGCCTTCAGTGATCATAGTGCTAAGTGGAAATAGGATATTTCCTCAGTCTTTCTAATCTGAGGTAATCTGAGATAATGTAAATAGCTCCAACACATCTTCAATAACCTTGTCATCTGAGGCAAAAGAATATGTTAATGAAACATTCCTAAAACATATCTGCCTCATCTCAAGAGATAATCAAAGCCCATCATAACAGATGTATACGGACAACAAGAGCCGCTTTCAACATAGGTTTGGTTTAAAGTCAAGACAAATGGTTGAGTTTTATAACTGGTTAAGGTTCTTCATGGGAAGTACCTGACAAATATTCAAATGATTATCTACCTGCTGAGTTTTAAAGGACTTCTATAAGAAAGTGCAGCGCGCTAAGTACTGTAAACATCACTTCAGACGTGGTGGGCGTGAACGTAGGAGGGAACATTTAATTCCCGTGGTTTTGGAGGCTCTTAATAATATGCATAACACGCCTACTTGCAGAAAGTCCAACCCACTGGTATTTCAGACTCAAATTGCCTTGGCCGTCTTGCCTGATATCTTTTAGGCAGCTGCCCTCACACACGCCCACTACAATGCGCGTACGCGGGCGTTAACATTTTATTCCAAAAAAAAAAAAAACTTATGAGATCAGTCAGACCGGTGACTTGGCCATGTATTTTCTGGGTACAAAAATAAATAAATAAAAACTCAGCAATGAATGTTGCTCCCTTTCAGCACAGACTACAAATAGAATCGGTCAAATTTATCATTGAAGTGCTGGAATGCTAACGTAGTCTTCTTTTTAAAAATGATTTTTTTGGTTTTTCAGCCAATGGGTAAAAGAAAAACAGATCAATTTAGTATATACACTGTGCAAAATATCCACATTCAATCTGAAGATGAGAATTGATCAAAGCATCTTGATATGATGTGTTTCTTAAGAGAAAAGCATTCGTTCTGTAGGCAACCACTCCACTCTAAAATGTCACAAATCTTATCCTTAAACTACATGTCTGACTAACCAAAATATGGTGTTAACATGCACGTTGATATAGAATGTGGACATGTAGGCCTATAATGGGTAATTTTCAATGCTGTGGTAAAACTGTTGAGACCTTTCAACTGAGTTACATTAACAGAATGAGCTACATATGCATGAGTTATGCCTTACTGTCCAGACTGCTGCTTTCGTGTTATTTGTCTGAGCTCTGGTCAGTCTCTATATTTAGATCCTGTGCTCCATGGACGCAAGTAACGGTGCCTGTGCATAGATTAGGCCTACTTGTGAGGAAAAACGCGAATGGCATCAGAAGTAAATGATGATTCACTCAGTGACTCACGGGCTGCGTCTGTCCGGGGATTAAAGGTGTACCGCTGGATATCGCGAACATATCTCGCGTTCGGGGCTATTAAACAACATTTCGTGTTTCAGTTTACGTCACCATTTGGTAAACTGTACCTATGCCAACGCCGCAGAAATCTTAAATGTTGACCGTATAATCAGCGTTATGCGCTTCGTGCTGAACGTTCTGCCCCTCACATTGTTGACGGTTAAAGATGTAAGCGCTCTGATTTACTGGCTCGTAATGAATGTTCTTGAACGTGCGCGGTCTAAACCACAACATATACAGCTGGGACACCTATGGAGACATCACTGGAAGGTCACGTTAGCAAACTGCAGCCTCCTAGATAAGGAAATGCAGCACACTGAAAGAAAACAGGAGCTGAATATCTTGTTATAATATAGAATATCTGTGTGCTAAAAGATCAATAACAGACAATCAACAACACAAGAACCAGCGGACACATTCAGCTGTTTCATCTTTATCGTACATCATCACATGTTTAATATCACTCATAAAATTCGCAAACATTCAAACAACCGTTCTCATTCAGAAATGCAGAACATAAATATTCACTTGTGTACTCCTACATCTCAACTACTACCTTGTGTTGCACCTAATGTGTGAATTCTCTGTGAATTATCTGACTGAATTCACAAGACGATATGTATTATTTTAAAAAAAAACAGACTTTAACACAGCAAAAAAGGTGAACAGTGAAGTAAACTTTTTATTAAAAACTAACAAAATAAAATGTACTGTACAACATAATAAAATTAAAAGGGTGTCCAATGATTGGGAGCCTGAGAACACACACCTAGGACACTTACAATGGAATTGGCCATTAGAGACATCATCTGCTTCATTCTTTCTGATTCTTCAGCACCTTGTCTGAAGCACTCCTGTGCTATAGTCTCCACAGTCTTCTGTCCACAAAAAACATAATAGTGTGTCTCTGGAGTGAATTACGGATTCACAAGTCAAATGCCAGCTAGTTTCCGGGGTCTTTGTAGCACAATCGGCCAGTGTGTCCAGCTGCAAACTGATAAGTTGGTGGTTCAAGCCCACCCAGAGATGTCAGCCATCAGGCAGCATGGTGTGGTGTAGTGGCGATGAGCAGGGTCATACCCAAAAGGTTTCCTGTTCGATTCCCACATGGGGTATTGCTTTCATAGCCTTGACTGAGGTACTTGACAGAGGTACTTGACCTGAATTGCCTCAGTTAGCATCCAGCCATATAAATGTGTGAAATTTAAGCTGTAAATTTAAATGTAAATTGTCTATGATAATGCCGGATGAAATGTATAAATAATTTAAAGTTGTTCTGCAAGAGAGAATCTGCTAAGCAAGTATAGTAGTTCTGGAATGGATCTCCCTGCTCGCACCAGCTTAGTGTTTGTAAGGGACACGCGTTTCAAAGTGAACCTGAGAAAAGTGTAGGCGTGTTTCCCAGCTAGGGGCACTGCCAATCACACTGGTGCAGAATTAGAATAATTACCCACCCCCTCCGCCCCCCTTAACCCTCCTCCCTCCCTATCCTGAGGGAGTGGAGCAGATTCACTTCAATAAGAAATGAATTAGAATGATCTGGAGTCCTCTGTGTCTCCACCCCTCAGCAGAAACTAACAGCACATCTCACGCACAGTGCCTGTGGATGGAAATAAATCAGCAGACTAGCAGTGGTTCCTAAGCACTGGAGGATTTTGCCTGGACACAGCTCTGCTCAATGCACATGTAATGAGGTATTGATTCCCATAACACCCTATTTAGTTGCTAGGACCAAGGGCATGATGATTCATAATCTGAAGATATCACATTATCACAGACATCACAGTCATTTCCAAATTACTGAAAGAGAATCAGTGTTTTCTGACAGGCTCTCCAAAAACAACAAATTCCAAATTCAGTCCTAAAACTGGCTGGTTTGGTTATATTCAGAGGCCATGTTCCACCCAGTTTTAAGAGGGCACAATAGAGAGGTAAATAACCACATCGTTCCATTAAAATCTCAGGGGAATGCAGTCAGTAAAATGCATCATAATCAAATGAGAGAAGGAGGTAAAAAAGGTGCTTATTCAACCTCCACAGTATTTCCATCTAAATGATGGAACCATTCCATTTCAGGCCAAACTTGTACAGTTTCCCCAAATGGCCATTACAGTTTCATCCAGCTGATCCACTCTCAGCATTTCACTTCTAAACTACAGAGAGTAGAAACAAAGTAATAGCACCAAAACAATAAAACAAACAAAATTAAACAAAAAAAAGATCAGGATCCAAACCAGACATTGTTTATGGACTGTGGCTACAGTGGCTTAGTGGATACCCTTACTGCTGTCATTGGTAAAGGTACTGCTATTACTTCTGGGGATCCATTCAGCAAGCAAGTAAGTAAATCAGTATGTCTGAATGAGGGAGCGAGTGAATACATAAGTGAAACAGTGACTTAAGTGAATGTGTGTCTGAATGGGCACATATGTGAGCAAATACATGAGTCAGTGATTGAGCATGTGAGTAAGTGTGTCAGTGAGTTAGTGAGTGAGGGAAGTATACAGCCATTTGTAGGGTTTCTTCATAGCAAAAATCAGCTGGAGAACAGCTGAAAATAGGCTCAGGTCCCACCTGACTTCCTACAATTCTGTCAATGTTCCTGTGTTCCATATTTTCTCATGGATGGGCTGCTGGAGGTTTTTTGCACAAAGAACTAGGGAGGGGTTGGGTTATTGCTAGATGAGAGGCCACTGAGGTGGGAGGGGTTATGGATGTAGATGAGGGGGTGGAGTACGAGGTTGGGGTGATGCGTTGGTCAATGGAAGGAGTGCGGGGGAGGGTCTTTATTTTCCGCAGAGGTCAGAATCATCTTTAGTGCTGCAGGAGCTGCTTCTTCGGAATGGAGTGGACAAAGGCCCCCTCTCCGTGGATTTCTCTTCCAGCTCTGCAAAGAATCAGGCAACACGCCCGCTTAGCCTGGAGTGGGATGGGGACAGATCAGGAGGGGAAAACCTACATCACTGTTCAAAACAATAAGTATATCTGACATCACTGTTCAAAACTATATGGACACCCTACAATACTGTTCAATGCAATAAGTATACCCTACAGCACTGTTCAAGACAGTATGCATACCCTACCGCACTGTTCATTACAATATGCTTACCCTACATCACTGTTCAGTACAATACGTATATCCTACTCTGCCATATGTGCTAAAACATGCTGAAAGTGGAGGAAAATAGTCTGTAACTCATGTTCACTTGTATTTGATTTACTTTTTACTGTATATGATTTCAAATCTTATTTTGTTAAGTTGCACTGTAATATCAGTGTGGTTTTACACATGTATAAATGTATATACAATAATATCAATTGATTTGGCTGTACCACCATTCTTTGCACGTTGCTGTATTTATTGTACAATTTGATCTTCTGCACAATTCCAACTGTAATTCCCTCTGAATACATCATAAACCACATATTTGACCAGTATTATTAGTGTGCAATGTTTAGCATGAAGTTTAATCAGGAGAGAATGTGAATTGGGAACACACCCCTCATTTTTATATTTAAAAGAACAGGCACATACAGCATAATGCTTAGCCATAGCCTTTGACTTCTCCCTTCAGGGTACCAGGGCTGTGAACTGTCACACATTCACAGCAACACTGAAGCCTTTGAGACAAGCTTCAACAGGGTGGGTGTCACAATGTCTACCTGAGAGTTTCCACCTACCCTGGTGGAGGAGAGCCATTACCCAGCATGCCAAGGGCAGGGTAGCTGCCCTGAGTAGCCTCCACTCCCCTGAGAAAGGATAAGCAGGGGAGACAGCCAACAAGCAGGTGGAGGGTGCTAATCTACTGAGGCTTTCATTCTTATCTTTATTAGAGAGAATCATCCATCATCAATGACGCTCACCAGAACCTAGGAAGCCTGGGAGTTCCCTGAGTTAGCCCAAAAACAGTGAACAAGCCATCAGTCAGCCTCTGGATTTTATCACCACTTTACATATCTCGGGACCACTGGTGCAGATAACAGTTGGAGGAAGAAAGAGAGAAGGTTAGGGGAGCAAGGGACAAGGGAAACCACGGCGGGGTGGGGGAGGGAGAGTGAGAGAGACGTCACATTCAGATGGAAGGCTTCTCTTTTTCCTCCGCCGCACGGAGGAGAGAAATAAACACTCATTTCAGTTCTGCTCAGTTGGGTGTGAGTCAGTGTAGCTCCTGGCCCACACATCGCCTCCCACTCCATCCCCCCCCTCCCCGAACACACACCCCACTCCCACATAACACCTACTCTGCATCGCATGTAGGATTTACAGGCACTTGCTGACGCAAGGAGAAGGGAGGGGGGGGTTCCCAGTTCAGTGTCCCCTTACCACCTCCTCCAACACTAGCCCCCCCTCCCTCTTTCGCACACTCTCTCTCTCTCTCTCTGCTTATGCCCAACTGTGAAAGCCCAGAATTAGCTCACAGCAACTAAAGGGAAGAGAGGCACATAGAGTAGAAGTGCTCATTAGGTTAAAGAGAAGTATTGTAAGGTTTCTCTGGTTAAACTGGCTGAGCAGCATACTACTGTTATTCCACATCCTTCCTGTCCAAGGTCTGCTGATATATCAGGTGAAGCAGACTGACAGGTAATAAAGCAGCCCCATTTCTATCAACAGTCAGCTTTCACTGTCAGCATTAGCCGCCATTAAACACGTTCATTTCTAGTCAAGCAAGTATTGGAAAATAAATTTACCTGCAGTTTGATTGCCCCTGGCCCCTGGGTTTACTTTTCCACCTTGGTCATGTGACACTAGCCTGGCCAGTCGTAGGCCTTCGTCCATGAGCATCTGTTGCATGAGATGGCGACTCCAGGTGGGTGGGGCTGAGACGTTGGTGGCGGAAGAGGGTGAAGGAGAGTGGCTCGACTGTGAGGCCACATCTGTGCAGGCAGACAGATCAAAACAGTAATTAGAGTGTTTAGATCTCAGCACACTACCTCCTGCTGGAAAATCAAAAAAACAAAAACAGTTCGCATTACAAGATACAGGGCTTGCTATGTCTTTTTTTACAAGCCAGCCAGAGTGTTTTTACCATTTAGAGACATGAAACATCTAATGATGAAATGTATGTGTGCATACCACACCTTGTGTTACGCCATCCTGGCTCTCTCCTGAAAGACTGTCATCATCTGCTGCTGACCTTGGCACCCCCTGGTGGCCACCTTCTGACCCTGTTGCTGACCCCTCTGAGTTATGCAAGGAGGAAGCGCATTCTGACAGAGTCGCCTGAAATAGATAGCCCACTGTAATCTCTTACACACTGCATGAAAGTTTATATATAACCTGAAACATGTGAACATTTCTTGCAAATTGTGAACGTATGTTGCATTTTTATTTTTTTAATTTTATTTTTATATCCTTGTTCACTTCATGTCTGATTATGATTATTATATGATGAAAACCACTTATTATGGGTTTTTATTCCAACTGAATTCAATTCCAACAATCTACTTCACAACTTTGTTTGCATTGCAACTGATATAAACATATTAGAACAGTATATGTAACACAAGATTATATCTAAGGAATATTGTTAAATATGCAACTATCACCTTAAGCATGAATGTCTGTACGTCTGCACAGATGGACATCAACATGCACAGCTTGTGTCCTAGAAAGTTGTGCACTCACCTCTTGTTTGATGCGCTTTTGTGGTGGCAAGGAGCTGTCGTCTGCACTCATCCTATTGGAAGATAGCAACATGACATCATGAAAATGGCTCAAACCCAGGCATGGGTAGATCTGGACACCATGTGCTACAGGGTTTTACACTGTAAATTAAGAAATAAGTCTCAAAGCTGTGGCTTCCTGGTGTGAATTTAAAGGTAAATCTGAACCCTACAGGGTTTTCTGATATAAATTAAGACATAAATCTTAAACCTGCAGAGCTTTCTGATGTAATTTAAGAGGTAAATCTTAAATCTGCATGGTTGTTTGGTGTAAATTAAGGTAAATAAAGGTGAAGCTCTTTAATAATAATATTGCTCAGAAATTAAAAAATGCTGTGAGCCTAACAATCAAAGCATTACTCTTACCATGTAACTCCAGTGAATGGTGCAGGTACTCCAGGCATGAGAGTTCATGCATTAACTACTTTGGTACCTTCACATGCAACAGCATTGCAGTGACAGGTGTTAGTGGGCCTAAATGTACAGAAATGATCATGGGAATTCTGTTCAGAAGCATGAAAAGACAGTGGGAGGGAGATCCTGACCCCCAAGACGCACATGGGCATGCTCTGACCTGGCACCCCTGAGGGTGGAGGTGTAGGCACACTCTCGCGCCACCTGTCTAGCCAGCGAGAAGAGCTCCACACGCCTCAACAGCAGGCAATTGTCATGGACGCAGAACTGGGCAGCTGCTTCATTGATGATCATCTGTGCATGGAAAGTACCAAGGCAGGGAGGAGACAGAGGAGTTTTGTAAGAAAATATCCTGCATTGAAAAGGCATATAATTATGAATGCTTATATCAAGTATTGTTAAATGTGTATCTCTTATTACTTTATATTACATTCTTGCTGAGCAGACCCTTCTACAGAATGACTTACAGAGTAAATATATTATCCATTCATACATCTTAATGTATAAATACGGATATAAATGTGAAAAAGTGTATTTCGATGATGGATATACTTTATATGGATATAAATTAACATTTTAAGTATTTTATATGGCACATCAATCTATACCAGTTGTATTCAGCTACTCTTCCTTATTTGTATTTAATCATTGGTGGCTCTCACCTCATGGTGTGTTAGCTGCTTGCCCTCCCTCCTCTTGGAGTCGAAGCGTCCGTAGATTAGGCTGTACTTGCGGATCTCCTCCTCCTTGGCCGGGTCGTGGGGCTCCAGCTCGAAGATGTGGCCCACCGTCTTGGCCAGCTTCTTGTTCAGCTTCAGCAGAGTACTGGCCTCGCCTGCCTCGGTCCTGGGTGCTGTGCGGAGCAGCTTTCTCACGCTCTCTCTCACCGCCCGTGCCGTCTCAGGGTCCAGCTGCCCACCGGGCCAGGCCAGGACGGGCGCCGAGGAGGAGGAGGAAGTGGCGGCAGGGGGTGTGGGGGGGGCAGGGCTGCCCTGCTCCTCATCTGCCCCAGACCCTGCGACACCATCCCCGTCCAGATCCGGGCTCAGCCAGTGGGGCTCAGTGGGGGACATCTTGTCCCTGCACAGGCTGTCGGGGGGCAGCGGGGAGGCCTGAGAGCAGGGGCTTGTGGGACTGGCGCTTCGCAGGGGTGTCAGGGACGCTCGGTCCTCCCTTTCACATGGGGATCCTGGCTGGCCATTGCTCAGGGACTTTCGGGCAGCGACCCCCGTTGCCCCACCCATGGGGTCAATCTTAAACAGTGGGATGCTGTGCAGGGGGAGGTTTGTCAGAGGCTGGTTGAAGACAGCGGGGCTGGCAGCCCAGTCGCGCAGGGCCTTCTGCAGGCGGCGCACATGCAGCGGCTTATTGGCCATGCCCACCAGCGCCATGATCTCCAGGAACTCCTCCTCTCCGGCCTCACACAGCTGCTGCACATCATCGCCACCCTGCTGGATGAAGGTATCATAGTAGGCCAGCAGGTTGGCCCGCTGCAGCACACGGTACAGCTGTAGCTCTCCCAGCGTGCGAGGCAGCGACATGGTGCCCTGGGAAGAGACACACACAAGGAGAGAGAAAAAGAAAGAGTGGGAATACTGACAAGGAGAAGGCTAATGAATCTAATGAGCATTCAGGATAAAAAGAAGTTTTGTTTTAAAAAACAGTGATTTTATTTTCAGGAGGTTGACAACAATTATAGACTTCACATTTCACAAGTTATTCCGCAGAATTTACAATCAACTTCTCTACGATAAGCACATTAAGTAATTACAGATACAGTACCAAAAACTGTTTGTGAGTCGTTGTATGCTTTTAGAAAAATATTTTCTCAAATTGTTTCACTGTACTACAATGTGATGCTGTAAATTGTTTTGATGTTTTTTAATGTTAGTCTTAAGCTATTTTTCCTGTTTGTGTTGTACTAGATTATCAGTACTATGTACACACAACAAACTGTCTTATTGTACTCATGCATGTATCTTATTTCCATAATAAAAATGTGTCTTTAAAACAGACAAGCAAATAATAAATGGAAATGATAATAGCTGAAATTGCTTGTATCTTCAGATATATTATTTAAATTAAATTACTTTTATCAGCAGACACACTTCTCCTCAAGAGGTTGTTAGAGGATTTGTGTAAGATTATATAAGTTTTTCTCTGTTTCAGCACCAAAATTATTTTCTTTTTAATAATGCGTCTGTGTTAAGAACAGAATTCCAATCACTGTTACTCTGTTACATCTGAAATAATACGAGTAGAAAACTTGCAACATATGTGACATAATTTGAAAACAATTGTGACATAACTTGAAATAATGGAATTGTGACATAATTTGAAATAAGTTCCACTGTTACCGGATACTGCCACACTAACGAACCTATCACTTTTAGCCACAGTGGTAGCATGCCTGTTTGAACTATGAGCAACATGTAGCTCCAAAGATCCATTCATCCCAGTGATTAAGCAATGATTGGATCTTTGGTGTGAGAGAGGGATATAGCCTTCTACCATCAACTGGTGGTAGGAAATGCTCAGCAACAAGAAGTTCCCCCATTGTTATGAGGGTAAGTGTGAGGACCTATCAAAGCTTGCAGGAGATGGAAAGATCACACCTGAATTCATGCAAAGGTGATGCAGGTTGGGATAAACTTCTAAGCAGCTGACATTAGCCTGTCTTAGGAACCCAGGTTATTTCAATGCTGACTGATTTGGATATTTGCAATGTATATTTTGGCAGTAGACCTCTGCAGGTTGGTGAAACTGATGAGTACCAATAACAATGGATTTCCCGTTCATCAAAGCGACATCAACATCACCACGAGAATCAACAGCTGGTTTCGTGAAATGTGAGAAAGAATCAAGCGTATGATGAACAGCGCCACCTGAGGGAATACAAAACCCAGGACACTCCTGTATCGCACCCTGAAAGGACCGATTGTCTGTGCCTGGGTTTGGGTTAACGGTGAAAATAGTAAAGTTCGCTTCACTTACATTGATAAATTACAGAACTGATCGAATAAGACAAATAGTCCAATAATCAATGTAGCGTTTTAAAGGTGTCACAGTTACTGCAAAAAATACACCACGGGTACTTGCGCCACAATTTCAAAAGTACATGTTGTACTATTCTTACCTCGTCCGAGTCCGACAGTTTGGTGGTGAGTGCCAGAGGAGACCCTCGCGCGCCGAAAGATCTTGGAGCTCCTGGAACCGTGTCCAGATTTCGCACGGACATACGGTGTTGCCTTGTTGTATTTGAATGATGAGTTTTAGAATGTATTATTGCGACGAAGCGAATAATGTAGGACCTCAGTGTCAGAGTCAGGCGGATCTCAGCTTTGTTTTCTGCTTTGCTGCCCCATTTAATCCCGTTATACCAGCAGTGCCGCTACGCAAGACAGGTGTCCATACATCCAGATTATGAAAAAAAAACTTACGTAAACTTTTGTCGCGTGGCCACTGGATTGGCTTGATTTAGTGTTAGTTCTAGCAGAATAGATAATTGTGTGTAATATTTTATCTACGTTTCTGTTTACAGCCTAAGTTTGGGTTACTTTGCTAAATAGCTAGCTGTCCCGTTGTTGCGTTTTTCGTTGGCTGCTGTACTCCCTCAGCGAAGCGCATTGTTAACAACCTTTTGCTAGCTGTGTGGGTGCGGGAGACCCGGGGGCGGATTGCAGCACGCCATCTGACCGAAGCAGAGCCCTCCTCTCCCGGTTAGAGAGGCGGCTTTCCAAGTGGGGGTGCTGCGAAGAGGGGCTAATACAAAGGGCGTTGATAATTAACCCTTTCATGCAGAACACGTTATCCGATCCGTTACACCTTTCCGCAACAGAATGCGCCGGCACAGCTGCGTAGAGAGTTTGCCGGCTGTACGTCTAAAAGGGATAATCTCCTCGGTTTGACGGTGACAATGGATTGAAATGCCATGCAACAGAATTGAGACCCTTGTGCAGAAGAGCATTGCCACTAAACGTTAAATGTGGAGTGAGTGACAAAGAGATGGTGCATCATGACACAACAGAGATAAACATCCGAGAAGTATGAAAAATTACCACACGTGACTCAAACCAAATTTGAATGCTAGAGGATGTAAATGCAACCACGTAACAGTAGTAACGTATCCTAAGCTCTGGTCACTAACACAATGCGGCAATCTTATAATCATATGTATGACAAGTTAAATATGTAGTTCAAATAGATATTTACTAACATCAGTTGCATATCATCCTTATTCGCATTGGCAGAAAGCAAAAATGTAGCAAACTCCTGCTGTTTACGCAGCTGAAAGGTTTTGCCCGTGGGAGGCGCGTGGGCTGCTTCCGATTGGTTTTAAGTGACGCAGTTAAAAGGGGGATTCCCAGATGATGTAATATACACCCAAACTGTCATCCGAAAATACAACCATAACAAAGTATGTACTAAATTCATACATTTTATTGTTATTGTGGTGAATGACCTCATCGTGATAATTGGTTTTAAACACGTTGGCTGGTGCTCTGTGCACAACGATGGTTACGCACGCTAAAGTTCCACCAGTTATGCTCTTCACAATCGAGTGAACAGGTTTTGAACCTGAATCTAATTTTTCGTGAGGTTCCTCTCCACCGTGACGTCCATGGATGACTGAGAGCGAAGGACGTGGTGTATAGTTCTGTTGTTGTATCTGGTCATAACACACTCATTGTTCCTTTGCCACGCCCGTCGCCGTGTTCGGGTCGCATGTGGGTGTTGCGGCATGCCAGTACGTTCTGCCTGCGCCTCTTCAAAAAGAAGACTTACGCTTTTTTCTTTTGCAAAAAGGGGAAAATGGATTCAGTTCATACCTAGAGTGTGCATTTTGCAAAAGTCGATTAATACATATCAGTACAAAAGGGCTCATGTATCTGCATATATTAACGATAATATACGCCTTAATGCGAGTTGCCTCACCAAACGAATTGATGTGCACATTATATGGAAGTATGATAAAGTGGCAACCAAAGGAACTGTCATTGCATGTAGCAGTGGGATGAAAATGATCTGTTCTTTAAACTTGGATAGGTGCAGCCAATTTCTATTATTCTTCTAGTATGCTTTGTTATACGTAGTTGCCCTACGAAGGAGAAACCATTATAATTGGTTGTTTATAGCGAAATGACGTGCAGAGTTATGCCCAGTGGGCACACCACAATAGAGGAAACGAAGAAATATTAAATAGTGCCCTGCAGCATATCTCACTGCCCCCTTACTTTCCACTCCCCTGCGGTGATATACGCACATCCTCCTACAGCCACATAAGGGCTGCCCCCCTCCCTCCGCCCCAAGCTTTCTGCATCATCTCCCTGCCACCTACAGAGTGCAAATATTCCTCAAGGAACACATTGCTGTGGTATCCGGGACAGGCAGAAATAGAAGCCACACGTCCGGGAGTGTGGGAGGGATGCGTACATTGGGGGGTTTCTGGGGTGGCGAGGGCAAGGAGGGGGTTGGGGAGGGGGGTGACAAAAACTAAATAAGTGGAAAATGATCAAAACTCCACCCGAATTGTTGAACAAATATAAGATTTGTTTACGTCATTGCGTTTGAAGCACACATGATTCTTCACAGGACGGGCAGTAATCGATCGCCTCAATCACGGGACCACACAGATAGAAGAAAACTACTTGTGACCGAATAAACAACATCGGTCACACTTCAGGTCTATGTTTTTTCCCTAGACTTATCTGGTATACGTAATTTGGATGGTGATAGAGGACAAAAACTGATTTAATTTGTTTCCCTGGTAATAAATTCTTTCTCATGACAATTTGAAATTGTTTGGATCTATAAGACCCCATTATGATGACCAGTAGAGAGAGGTCCTGGGTTTTATGCCAATTTAATTGAACCTCCACACCTCTGTCCCAGAGATGTCAATGTTAGCTTCCAAGCTCATAAAAAACACTACTTGAAACACACCTCTGTTTGATTTCAGTGACACAAAATAGATAGTGGGTATAGCCAAAGCTGCAACTCACAGAGATCGTTTTGGCCCCCATCAAAATAATGCAACCAAATTCTTGTTGCATCAACTCAAGTTCCCAAAATGATAATACAAGGTCCCACAGAGAATTACACAAAGAGCTTTGATCTTTTATTATTTTTAATCTTTTAATACTTTGTAATTTTTAATGATCTTTTCATTGATGTTTTAATCATATGGATGATTGAATCCATCCTCCCATTACATGCAGTTTATTTCAGGAACAACCATCTGCTTGGTGAAATGCTTCAAACAAGACTTTCAGAGGGCCACAAAGCACAAATAAAAATTGAGTTGTTCCAACTGCTGGTTGGGCAGACTTGACTTCTTGGATGTTTACTTAAGGGTACTCAGGTAACAAACCTTGCCTAAAGGTACAACAGCAGTGCCACGCCTGGGAATCACTTTGGCAACCTTTGGGTCATGAGCCATGCTCCTTGTCACACTGCTGCCTGCATTTCCAGATATATGTGAGGTGGATCTGAAAATGAGTCACTCCAGGTACAGCAGGCTACCTTTTTCTCAGTGTGGCCATTGCACAGTTACATCATGTTTGGCATAAGAGCTCATGGTTGTGCAGTCTTGTGATATGACAAAAGTTGAAGTACAACAGCATGTATATAATGTGATAGCTTGCAATTTGAAATTGCTTTTAGTATTGAGCTCTGAAAACAATGTTGTACGTGTCCATCCAGATGGAGACATTGATCCTTGCATGGGAGAATGACAAGCAATGTAAATGCCAATACAATAGAAACACAGTCTATTATTTTATACAGACCCGTGGCTGCTAAGGCCATCAAGCTACTGTTGTACACAGCTTTTGGAAATGAGCCATAAATGTAAAATGTTTTATGGCATAGCAAGCTGAAACCAGCATTGTGCAACTGTGCCAAAAATTGAAGAGCATCTTAAATAAATAGGAAGAGGTGGAGATGTAGCACACCCTAGAGGAGGAGAAAGAGCACTGACACAACCCTGATCTCTCCACCTGAGCTGAAAATGGTGACCAGGCTCAGATCCTGCAAAAGGTGGGTCGAGAAATGTCATGGTACGTGCCCCTGTACCCTGGTGCTTGGTATGCTTTATATATGACTTGCATATTTTATCAAAGGCACACCAGTCTGAAGCATTTGCCCATGTGTGGAAACGTGGGCATGGAGGTTCCCTCTTTGAAGCCAAACACTTTTGCAATAGTGGGAGGAAGTGGAGGAGGAGGAGAGAGAGTGCTGAAATGTAGGGGAGGCTTGGAGGACCTGCTTTAGAACCTCAGTCGGATGTAGCGTAGGAGCAAAGGGAGCTGAGGAAGGAGAAAGGCTAAAGAGGACTCCAGAATGACATTCACCCTTTGCGTCACATACCTGGGGGTCCTGCAGGCGAGAGGAGCACACTTACTGTTACAGCACCTTGGGAGACCCTGCAGATAGATAGGTACATCTGTGACGCTAGCCCTGACAATTTTTATTGTCTATAAAATTGCATGGATGTTGTTTCATCATACGTTTCAGTTTCCATGTTATAACCATGCTTTCATCAATTTAGACCTGTAACCATCTCTTTGTGCAAGGCACTGCCTAGCAGATGCAGCTCTATTCAGCTGGGTCAGATTGCTTTGGGTGATGTCAAAAACTAAATTGATTACATTCCCAGTCCTCTGCTGAAGAATAGGTTGAAAATATAATTACAAAATGTAACAATAGGCTGTGCTGGCAGTAACATGAAGCAGGGACAATTGTTAAGCAGTTATATTTGACAAACTCTTAACATTTATAATTTCTAATCATAACATTAAATTTAACGTAGTATGGAAAACACTGTCCTTTGCAATTTCTGTAGGGCTGTCCTTCACAACATATTGTGGAAGACATAATGATAACCATCCAGATACTGTAAGTGGGTGAAGAAGCTGTAGGCACTTTTGTGGAAGCAAACTATGCCTCATTCTTCAATAAGAGTTTTGTGCTTCAGGCAAAAATATTCTTGCAAAACAAATTTCTTGTATTGTTGTATAACTGAGTTACTTAGTAAGCATACTTCTCATTTTCACTTATTCATATTGTTTTACTGAATTTCTTCTCAGCAAGGTATACAAAACAAAAGATAACATGTCAGTACATAAAAATGGGCATTCTGTGAAAATGAACATCTTTGTAGTTTCTCAGTGAAACCATAAATTTCAGACTCCACAAGGAAGTGTTTTAAAAAAGCGATATTTTCCTATCAAATAAATAGTACTGGAAAGAAAAACAATCATGTATTCAGCATTATTACAATTATAATAGCAACATATTTTAGGTAAATATATCTTTTACAAAATACAAACAACATCCAGGGTGAATCTTGTTTATTGAATGTATTATCTGATATAAATAAATAAATAAATAAATAAATAAATAAATAAATAAATAAATAAATAAATAAATAAATGTACAGTCACACCCAGATGACGTAGCGGAAATGATGTTAAAATTTGGACATGGTGCCTCTTGACCTCGGAAGTGAAAAAGAAAAAGACAAACAAGAGGAGACTTATCTTTATAGCTAGCTAGCGTCAACGAAGAACGAAGTGGAAGACAAGAAATCGAGGATAAAGGGAGAGTTTGTCGATTGCCATCTTGTGAACATCGGATATGTGTTGAGAGAAAGGCTATGCGCTAACATATGTCAGTTTTACACGGTGCTGCTTGTGTTGTTTATAGCCAGATGGCTAACGGCTCGCTATGTGCTTACTTTTGCTAACTAGCCAGCCATCCAGTCACACAAGCTGGAAAGCGAACCTAGCTGCTAGCTAAGTAATTTATCCAGACCTGGGGCCAGACAACTGTCTCTGCCACTACTACTACAACAAAATGAGGTCTTTCGTAACTTGCCGTATTATGTCCTGGTTATAGACAGCTACCTTGCTAACCGGATTCGTGTGGTTGGTATTGTGCTAGTTAGTTACCTAAACGCTTGAAGAAGAAGTCAGCTAGTTTAGGAGCGGCTACATTGTCATCTGGCGAATTTAAATGCAAGAGAAAAGTAAGTTTTACCGACGTCCCATTGAACTATTTCTTGTTGTGCATCTCGTTTACAGTACTTTTCCAGCTAGCTAGCTGTGGGACTTGTTTTACATGGCAAGCTACATGTTTGTTTACGCGTCAATAAACCATGGAAGTTAAGAAGCGTTTGCTGAAAAGAGTAACTATTCGTAAGTAGCTGCAAGCTAAGCGAGCTCATGTAACCCTGTACTTAGAATAACCAACTAGCCAACGGTCAACTAAGTAATTTACAAGAAAAAGCTAGATTTTGTCGCTTAGCTAACAGTATCTAGGCAGCTGTCTTACTAACTAGGTGCTGTCAGCCCAAACCACGAGGTAAACCTATCATGGTTTTGTTGTAGATTGCCAGATTTTACCAAAGTAGCTAGACCAGTACAGCTAGTTCAATTCAACATAGCTAGATGACGTAGCATAGTTTCAGTTTTACTTGTAACATACCCAGCTAGCACATGTTGCAACGTTTATAGCTATATGTAACTGATGGGGGGACTCCACACCAATGTTTGTCACTGATATGCATGTAGCCAGCCAGCCAGCCAGCCAGCTAGCTATAACCATTATTTTTCAATGGTCCAGTGTATTGTTACAGCGAATATTTATACTTTTGTCTTCACACTCGACATGAGTTAGCATGCCAAATTTAAATGAATTGTGCTGTTGCAATACTGTAATTTGAACTTGGGAGAACTTTGAGCGTATCCTGTCCTCTTGTTTTGTTATTGTGTAATATTGTTATTTGTTATAGGGTTATTTTGAGGATTGTCCTAATAAGCAGTGTATATTGAAAAATATTAAAAGTTAATTTAGTTGTATAGTGCAGGCGAAAAAGAAATGAGCCAGCCGGCATGTTCTCATTGAATCTGCTTACGCGCTTCCTTATTGAAACACGAGAATTAATGGGAGTTATAATTAGAGCTAGACTGAAGTTAGAACAAAACTGTCAGAGGTCTGAAACTAAAATTATTTCTGGAAATGGGTGTGCTGCAAGAAGTAAAACTGAAACCATCGTGGTTCCTGTGATGGACAACTGCTCAATGGCATCACGTTTGTGTCTGTATTCTCTGTTCAGCCAGGAGACGGCCAGTGGGACATGAGGCAGGTGGGCTCTGAGGGTTGTGATGGATAAGCCTTGCGATGCTCGCAGGGACAGCCAGGAGAGAGAGCAGACGCCCCAGGGCCGCGGCTCTGGCAGGAACATGGTGGGGAATGGCGTGTGCCACGGGCTCTCCCGCCGCTCCGAGCCTGACTCTGCCCACTTCCTGAAGCAGCAGGAAGTCGGGGAAGGTGGTGACACGCCATGGGCCTCTCCTGACATGAGGGTGGAGACCTGCGGGGCCTTAGGGGAGGACTGGCAGGAAGAGGAAGAGGCATCGCCTGTAGGGGCAGAGGCTGAGGCTACTTTGAAAGAGGTGCTGGACACCACGTCGAAGAAAATGGCAAAAGAGTCTAGCTTCAGTCCTCCCTCCAAACCATCAGTCTCCATGTGCAGTAGTGTCCAGGGGCCTGGAGGAAGTGAGGGGACTGAGGTTTGGCAGCCAGGCCCCAAAGCAGAAAGGGGGGATGATCATGTGCCTGAGTCCCCGTGCCCAGACACCCCAGAAGAGGATGGCGTGTTGGGGATGGAGGAGGATGAGAAGGTGGGAAGCAGAAATGAGGAGGCCCCGAGCCCAGGCCAGGACAGATGGGAGGACGTGGATGGCGACGAGGAAGATGAGGGTGCCGACGAAGACGCAGCGGGTGGGAATGAGGAGGGGAGGGGTTCGCGGACGGGCGGGGAGCTGGGGCCGCGGAAGCCAGGTGGGGGGAGGAGGGGGAGGGGCCAGCAGGCCCTCATCTCCTCCTCCAGGGCGTCACTCTCTGCTGGGGGGCGGCACAAGCAGACCAGGAGGCGGAACCATCACCACCACCACGGGAGGTCCAGGACCCACGCAGGATCCCGGCTCGCTGCCACCTGCCAGGAGCTGCTCTCCGAGTCCCTGTGGCCCTGGCTCCTGGCTGGTCTCCACATGGTGGTAGAGCTCATCGTCCTGGTGGCCCACCGCTGCGGGGAATGGGTGGAGGCCATGGGGATCGCTGCGTATGTTTGGGGCTCCCGCATCCTCCAGAAGGCCACAGACCTCCCTGTCATGAAAGCAGAGGCCCTGCGCCTTCTGTCAGGGGCGAGGAGCCGAGGGGCCAGCCTGGCAGCCTGGATCATGAAGGCGGCAGAGAGAGGCTGGCGGGCATCAGCCTCCTGTCTCTGCCTCATTTGCACGGCTGTGCTGCTCGGGTGGGCACAGGCAACAGGCCTTCTGGGAAGGCTGAGCGGGGAGAGGGGCCGGCGGTGGTGGGCAGCACTCCGGGACTCTAGGGCTTGGAAGGGTGTGGCCGCGTTGTGGAAGAAGGTCCTGCGACGGCCCAGCCCCTCCACCCCAGAGTCCCCCAGCGGGGTCGGGAGGGGCCCCCCTGGACAGGAACTGGAGAGGTTGCTGGTGCTGGCACAGATCCCCGAGGATGAGCTCGACCCCTTCACTGTGCTGGGGGTTGAGGCCAGTGCCACAGACACAGAGCTCAAAAGAGCCTACCGACAGCTAGCTGTGCAGGTCAGTCACGATGTCATTAGGCAAAGATCATAGTTTCTCTACTGTGCAAACTCTTACATGTGTGACCTTGGAATGCAGTGACTTTGCAGAACAAAGATACCAGATGCAGTCAATATATTGTGATTGTCAAGGGCATCATTGGTAGACGTAGCTGGCATGACAGTGGACCACTGTTTGGTTTCTGTGATCTTGCAAAGACAATACCAATTACCAGGCTAGTAAATCTTTAATGTGAGGGGCTCTTTAGACTGTGGTAGCTCTTCTTGTTCTATACAGTCATATAGTTCCTGTTGTGCTGTGTTTTGGAAGCTCATATGAGATTGTACCTAAAAAGAATGTGGCTCCACCTCCTCTTGTTCCTCCAATGCTTGTTGTTTCTCTCTCTTTCACCCGTCTTCCTCCTCCTCCTGCCTCCACCCAGGTCCACCCAGACAAGAACAAGCACCCCCGTGCAGGGGAGGCCTTCAAGGTGCTGCGAGCAGCGTGGGACATTGTCAGCAACCCAGAAACACGCAGAGAGTACGAACTGTAAGTGACAGCACCAGCAACCGCATTATGCAAGCATTGGCTAGTGGTGACGGAACTGGGCCCATAATCCAAAGGTTCTGTAGTCTGTGACTATGACTATGACTATGTCTGTGACTGTGACCGTCAGGAAACACCACGGCTTGCAATTTGAATTGTTAGTCTAAATATTGTAAAACTAGCCTGTTACCCAGTTGAGGTAACTGCTCATCTGTCCTCACCATTGCAAAGGAAACAGATGGCAGATAAAGCAGAAGGTTGAAAGACATGCAGATGAATGATAAAAACAAAGATAATAAGATAAAGACACCTAACGTTTTTCAAACTTTTTTTTTAATTTTCATGAGTGGAACACAATCCTGTTTCTGTACAGGAGTCTTATCTTCAATTACCACATTTGAGGAAGGGCAAAACTCTGTACCTTGTGAATGAAGCAGCAAAGCATGTGTGTTGACAGATTGCATTCTCAGGCATGCTTTGTAACAGAGCAGTAATAAGGTAATCTTATTTGTCTGCTCATTGCAGAACTTAGAAATTCCAAAAAAAAAAAACTTGTCTTGTAGACACATGAAACTCACAGTTTTATTTCAAGGAAAAATTTTAGTATTGCTATTTTGCGTAGAATAATTTTATTAAATGCAAGTGAAGGAAGTAATGCCCCTCAGTCTGACAAACCAGCTTATTTAGCAACTCCTGCAGCACTTATTTTTTGCCACTAGAGGTCACAGCTGTCAGTGCCCATGCAGTTCCTGTTGCTCCAAGACAGGAAACATGGCTACAGTTTTTTCCAGCTACAGGTGTCCTTGAGGAAATTCTTGTAATACTTAATTTAATTTTGTATTTGAGATGACTGGGGAGGGGCAGACATACTTTGTACAGTAGTTATGGTCCCAAAATTTTGAATCAGTTTTTCTTGCGGGGCATAGAATTGCTGCAGCAACAGTATCTGTCTAATCAGTATTTTAAAAATCCACAGTTGCAGCTATTCATTTGCATTGTCTGGTGAGGCAATTGGAAGCAAGTCTGCCCATTCCCAGCTCCCAAATGGAGTGAATTTGTTAGCCCAGCCTGAGTCACTTTTCTTCAGTGTAAAAGGACATATTGAAAGGAAATGACTATAAATGCAAACACATGTATGCTTGTGTGTCTGTCTCTTCCCTTCCCAGGAAGCGCATGGCAGAAACTGAGCTCTCCAGGTCCATGAACGAGTTCCTCATCAAGCTGCAGGACGACCTGAAGGAGGCCATGAACACCATGATGTGCACCAAGTGTGAGGGCAAGCACAAGTGAGTGAGGGACGGGAGGGGTTCGCCAAACACAGGCCTCTCAGTCTGGATCCTGTTCAGCCCAGTACCCTTTACATTTATACGGGCCTTAGCTATAGAGAACACCAGGAACTCTATGGGCCCTAGGAGTAGTAGCGAAAGAGCCAGTGCTGCCAGAGGAAGATGAACAACACTAATGGCACAAAGCCTCCTTACAGTTGGTATGTCTTTGAGTATAAGAATATCTTTGAGAAGTGGTAAAGCTCAGAGCACCAATACTGGGCTTTCAGATCTGTGCAACTCTTAGATTGAGTTTGCAAAAAAATTGTCTAACTATCAAATTACCCGGTATAAGTGTTCATTAGGGTGAGTCAGTAGTACAGCATTAACAGGTGATGACTGCTTGTTCACCAGGTGCATTTCCATGATATTCAAATTTTATCCTCTTACTTGGCTGTTATCAGATTTTTGCAACTGAATGTCCCTTGTTTCTGTTTGCTGTCCTTTAACCATATCTCTGGCAAAAGTCTCACACTGAACCTGATGATGTGTTTGAAAGACATCATGAAAGACAACACGTGAGAGCCTTGGAACAAAGATACTGTAGTTTGTGCCAAATAATCTCCCTCTGCTTTACCACCTCATTTGTGTGTGGTGGAATATAACAGCATTTTACAGAAAAGTGAACAGAAACCTCCACGTCTCCATCTCCATACAGAAATGTTGTCCAACTTTTATTTGCTGTAACACAGGAGTTAATAGGTTTAATTAAAAAACCCTGCTTAAGGAGTGTTACCTTGGCAAGGAGCTGGTGGTTATGTTTCTCTGGCAGACAGCAGAGCTGTTTTAGAAGGTACTCTGTCATTGGTTGGGTGCTTAAACGTGCGTTTGTTTATCAGTGCTGCTGGGCAAAATAATGCAAGCTGAGGTTCATCAACACAACTGTTACTAAAACAAACTTTCAGCTTTACATGGCTGCATTTCAACAACCGTAAATTTCACACCTGCACATCAGCCCAGACCCAGAGCGTGATTACAGCAGCACCGAACCCGAAGGCACATTTTTTTCAGTTGATAAATGTCCATGCTTTCAATCATGGAAATGTAAAAAAATTGAAATGCAAAATTTGCTTAAAAAAATGTAAACAGTAAAATTCCAGTGGCAGTATGTGTCACCGCAGGAGATTCGAGATGGAGCGGGACCCGAGCGAGGCGCGGTTCTGCGGTGAGTGCAACAAGCGGCACAGCGCGGAGGAGGGCGACTTCTGGGCCGAGTCCAGCATGCTGGGCCTGCGCATCACCTACTTCGCCTTCATTGACGGGAAGGTCTACGACATCACCGGTACCATCTCCCCCGCCACTTAATAAAAGCTGACTTCGTCTGACACGTCAGGGGCTTGCAGGAGGAGAGGGGGCGTGAATCCTGAACCCTGTCCTCCATGTTCCTCACCTCCTAATTTAGCAAGCCGGTGTGAATCTCTCCCTTACGGTCATGGCTGCTTTGATACCTGACAGAGTTTATTTAGAGTGGGTGTACCTCAATGGCCAAATCAGTTTTAGCACTGTTCACAGTATGATTGGGTAATGTAGATGGGGGAGGGCCACCTACAACCTGCCCAGGATAGAGATTGAGGGTTATGCAGAAACATGAGCAGGTATGTGGGGGTCTGAGAAGGTACTCATTAACCTGATTTGGAGCTGCATTGAGCCAGTGAAACTGTTTGCGGGCAAGACTGAAACCAGCATTGTGACTAAAGACAGGCTGTTGCACACTCTGAACAATGAGCCACTGGTTATAGTGGATGGTTAGCACCATGCTGTCTCCTTCCATAAACCTCCTTTATCTTATCTAGCGTAAAGCATTAAGTGTAGTGGTGGCGGTCGCTAAAACTCTGATTGTGGAATTCATACCATTTTGCTCCACCAGCTGAAAATTAATCCGTCCCTCTCCCAACAGAGTGGGCTGGTTGCCAGAGGATAGGGATCTCCCCCGACACTCACCGTGTGCCCTATCACATCTCCTTTGGCTCGAAGAGCAACAGCGGTGCCACACGTCACAGGTAAGGCTTGCCCACGGCCTCCAGATGGCGCTCCTGACCACAACAGTTGTCACGGCTGTTTGTATGCAGATAGTAGAGCCTCGCTGTTTGGTTCTGTTCCCTCAGGACCGCGTCAGACCCCCCTCCCGGCCCAGCTTCACCCGCTGACCTTCAGGACTTCTTCAACCGCATCTTCCAAGGGGCCGCACCCAACGGCCCAGCCGCCAACGGGAGCTTTTCCCCCCCTGGGGCCCCGCCCCACCACCCGGCCGGCTCGAGCCCTGGGGCCAGTGGCCCCTTCTCCGCCCGGCCCCCGCACGCAGGCTTCTTCACCCCCAGCGGGCAGAGGGCGGAGCCTGGGGAGGCTCGGACTGAGGGCAGCAAGCCGCCGCGCAGGAGGAAGAAAATCCGCAAGCCTTTTCAGCGCTGAGCCACACTTCCCCTCCCCCCCTTTCAAGAAGAACACGACATGTTGTCCTCTCTTCCCCATGAGCGGAGGACCAGCTGAAGCCATCACTGAGAGAGGGGGCCAGTGGTTATCCCTGATGTACATCTATTGCACAGAGGGGGAGGTGGGGGGCGGGAGTTGTCATGCATTGGTCCGTTTCGTCGTTCCTGCTGCAGCCTGGGAAACATAGCCATATGATTCAAACCCCAAAGCCCGAGGTTACCACATGGCATGAGCGTTTCTTGAGGCAGTTACGCGCTCTGTCAGACTTTGCTTGCTTCACGATTGTGTTTTGGTTCGGTCCCTGCATTTCAGTCCAGTAATCAGTGTGGCCAGGAGGGGTTGCTGGTGAGTTGGCCCTGTGGTTGAGCAGTTGACTGAAGTGGATCAGGCTGAAGACACGCTGTTGGGTGCACCTGAAGCCTGTCCAGCTCTTGCCCGCTCTATGGGGGGGGGGGGACCTGACCTTTTACTTTGCAGCCCAGTCCCCTGTAGGGCTGTTGGACATCATTAACGAACAGTCCATCATGATCTCTGATCCCAGTGAAGTGTTTTGCCACTGCCCAACAGCACGTAGGTCTGAGATATGGCGGGACGCCGAACGAGTCGAGCCGCTTGGACACAAATGGCAGGTTTCCTACTCCATCGACTCTGACCGACAGTGCTATCACAACCTATCAAGGACCACGCCAACCCACACACCCTCCGCAGCCAATGGGATCAATAGTCTTCACGCAGCTTGCCGGTGAAGCAACCCGAGTTTAAGAAAACTGAGGAAGTCTGCCGGTAGTTGGTGCTGTTCCGGATATCAGCCTTGACAGGCACACCCGCCTTGGTCTGGAATGCAAGCTCCAGCTCAGTGGCTCTTCGGCTGACACGTCAGAGAAGCGGCGCTCCTGTGAATTAAAGCAGGTGACCAGTTTCAGGCAGTAAGAACCGTGCATTAGTCCAGCAGCAAGAGCTTTCTCAGCCTCAGCTTGTTCTCAGTTTGGCTCCGTCTCATTGCTGCCTGTTAGATTTATGTTTGTTTTGCTGGGGTTTGTTTTTTTTCTGTTTGTTTATTTCCCAGAATGGATGTGCATTCTATCATAGCGATCTCTTGATGAAGCGCAGTCTGGGTGTTGGATCTCCGTTGGGTCCTCAGAGCAGCGGAATGCACACCTGATTGCACTTTTGCCTGTTTGCCTTTTTTTTTCTTTTTTTTTTTTTTTGCTGAAAATTCAGTGCTGTTGGTTTATGTGCTCTGGCTCTGCTATGTCACATTTCAGACTAAAGAGGGGGGGATGACTTAGAAAGGCCCACAGCTTGGATGAAGTGGACTCCTCTCAAACTCTATATGCAAAATTATATATTGCAAAAAAAACATCTGTTTTGACAATCACTGGGGTTGAACATGTGGGACAGTATTTGTTGTGCTGGTTTTTGCGTAAGTGGAGAGGCAGATTTTATTACAATAACTGTATTGTAAAACATAATGGTTGTTTGAAACAATTTATTCTTTATTTGCTTTACTTTTGTGTTCATAGTAAAAGTTGATTTCCTACTGAATTTGGGTTTTGGTGCTGTCCTTGTCTTTAATGCCAGCATTTTGTATGTATGTGAATCCTGTCACTGCATTTCAGATCCCTAGTTTGTCACTCGTACCTAAACTTAAAACCACACCCATTTTGCCTAGAAATAGACAGACCTGCGCTAAACTGTTTAGGCCTCACCTCCCGCAGGTATGTCCCCTGGCAACATATCCATTTGTCAGCTACGTTTGTGGACCTCTGTAAGAGCAAGGCGTTGGGCATGCCCCAGGCATGTCTGAATGGGTCATTGTCGTTGTTAAAATATTCAAGCTTTACAGGCAAAAACCAACAAAACGAGGGCCAGAAAAGTTTCTAGAATTTGGACCTCCAGGACCGGGGCTGGTGCCATCTGATGCCATCTTCCCAAGAGAGCGGTAGAGAGAGTACTTGCCAAAAGGCAAGGTCCTCTATGAAGCGGTTCACTCTGGTTAGTTGTACAGCATGGCTGCTGTACAGAGTGCTGTCTTGCTAGGCTGAGGTTTGTTATATCGCCCCCTGCAGTGAGTGATTGTGGTATAGAACAAAGTCCCCTATACATTTTAACTAGCAGCTCTCCTTTACCCTTTTGGGTGAGCCACTCTTAACAAGTTGACATTCTGTAAACTGCAGCTTGTTTTGCTTGTGGCTGTATGATTGCCAGCTAGCGAGGACAGAATTTTGAATTTAGAAGTGAATATTTTTCAGCCCCAGGATCGGGTTGAGTGTGCGCACACTGCTTTCCAAGGCCAGTAACTATGCTTCCACACAGCACTTCAGCCTCTGTCTGGAATGTTCCCCCTGGAATGTTCTCTCAGGCAAGGAAAGACACTGACCACAAACACGACCAAAGACAGAGGGATCCAGGCTCTAAGGAATCATTGGCAGGCAAAGGAGCTTGTCCCTTGCACTGAATGATCCCTCAGCATCACGCATATTCATGGTGTGCTTGTCCCAGTTGTTTCACTGGGTCTAAGGTGGAGATGGAGAATAAATCAGCAGGGCACAGAGGACGTGCTCCACCCTTTCCCTCTCCTTTAGGGCTCAATCACCCCGTCCCAGCTCATGCAATGAGGCCCACACTGTATCGGCCAATCACAAAAGACTGGATTATATCAGCTAACCACAATATACCCATTACTACATCCTGTTATGTCGTCATTAATGTGGTGTCCTCTGTTTGTTAGTGTTTGTTAGTGTATTTTAGAGTTGTTGCATGTATTAGAGTAGAACGGAAGCAGTAACTCCTCACAAGAGCTAACTGTCCGTTAAGTCACTGGACTGTAGTCTTTGACTTTGTCTGGTTTAGTGTACAGTCCATGAGCTGTCCTGTGGACAGTGCAGCAGTGTGACTTTGAGGAGACCCTGAAGAGGGGCTTTTACCTGAAGCAGAGCACATGGGAGCAGTTTGAGAACTGTCAGAACATGGCAAGAGGTATGCTGCTGGGCACTTTCAAATCCTGAGCCCCTCATTACAGTGCTCCTTTTTTGACACACCCCACTCTTACATTAGGAGAGAGCTGGAAGACCTTGTGTCTGAATCAGGCTGTGCCAAGGTCTTGCCCACATCCCAGCAACAGAGCAGAATGAGTCTAGGTTTTCTGAAGTGGGCTTGCAGTTGCTAAATAGCCTCTCTAATCCAGAGTTTAGTTTTCACACATTATCCGTTCATATAGCTGGAACAATTATTCAAACAATTCAGGTTAAGTACCTTGCTAAAAGGTACATCGCCCGATGGCAGTGGCTTGTCTAGGAATCGATCCCGCAACCAGGTCACAAATCCTGCTCCTTTCAGCCATACCACACCTGAGAGTATGGGTTTTTGCCTCACTTTTGACATGTCTAATCCATAATTTACCATTCGCTCACACAGAAATTCAAGATGTGGTCTAAGGCTTTTTATGACTTTTTTTTACTGTGACAAGCCTTTGTTCCAGTCCTGCTTTTGGGTGCTTCAGATAAATGAGCTTTTCCTCTTGGGGCATATTCACACAGCCCACTCTCCTTAAATGGAAACATTTCTGCTGATGGATCCTGAAACCAGTTCGTTTGGACGCTTTCAGCCGTAACCCCTCATTACTGCTGCAGTCAGTCTGAAGGCCAGGACAGGTCAGTCATGTGGAAGAGGGCAGGGTATGGAGGAGGTTTAAATTTGTCTGCTGAAGCAGTGCTGATAACCAAGATATGCCGGACAGTAGAAGTTTTGCTGTATGTAAGGTTGGCACTATCATTAGAACTCATTATGATTTGACCCATATTCTCATCTTCAGGAGAGCTTAATTTAGTAACTGTGGGTCAATTTGCAGAACGGCTTTGACACATGCTACAAAAGCATTATTAGTGGAGATTGGTTAGCCTATTGGTTAGCCTTTGCTGGGTGATAACCAGTGGCGCCGTTAGGTCCGATCATTCAGGGCTATAGCCCCGAATATTTTAAGCCTAGCCCTGAATATTTTCACCCTGAAAAAGGAGGTGTTTATAGCAAAACAACAGACAGACTGTGGAAAGGTAAGTAGCATAATAACCTTTGAATGTGTGTGTCTGATAATATTTATTTATTATAAAGGTAGATATAACCTCCCCAACCTACCGATGCCGATCTCCCTTCAAAAAAAAAGACAAGCCCCAGGCAAACTTGACTTAGCCCCTGATCTTTTGAATAGCTAGAAACGCCACTGGTAATAACATGATATTGATGTAACATCGATATTGGCCTACTTCATATTTTTTGGTGCTGAGGCACATCGATGGTCTGTGGGTTTTACAAACAGCACTTCCATTTTGTGCATGCTTCCACAACAGCAGGAGGTATTGTGGCTGTCCTTTTTGGGAACCAACATGATTGTTATAATAGCTCATAAAAAGCTTTGATTTCTGACACAGCATTTCACAGCACAGCTAAAAGACACTGCAGTGTGAAATGGACACCTTAAGCCATGCTCTTCCATAAAAACAGTACGTTGTCTGATATGCATACACATAATGCATTTTCTATTCATATCAGTGACCAATTGTCACACAATGTGTCTTTAGAAATACTGCTTCCCATTAGTTGTTATTGGTGTTACAAAAGTCATAGAAGTCAAGAAGAAATGTGGTGGCCATATCACCATATTTGTAGCCCAAAATCAGTCTCCTGACAGATGGCACACATAGTGCACCCATGTGTTTGAGTGTTATATATATATATTATATATATTATATATATATAGTACTGCTTCTGCTTAAAGTAGTTTCTTAATTCTGAGTATCAGTGCACACCTGGGGAAAGTGGCAATCATACAAACACATAAAAAGCAAGCTCACAGTAGTTTTAGCTTACAGCATGCAGTTTCAAAAAGACACAAAAGAAGAAATTTGTTATGTACAATGTATAAAGGAAGTGCAATGACCAGACTAATATATCTATATATAAATATACATGGAAGTCAAACTACTTTTTATGCTTCCCATAGGCACTTTACGAACTCTTAGTGAGTGTAGGTACTGGACTCTGTCTGGCCCAAAAAAGCTGAAGATAAGAGGGATGAAACTAAGGTTAAAATAAAAAGAATATGACAGAAACTTTCAGGTGGAAAAAAATGTTGTAACCCTGCATCACATTAGTACAACTTTTCATGCCACTATTACATGCACTTTGCGCTCGCTCTGTGTAAGCCACTCTGGATAAGAGTGTCTGCTTAACGATGACATTGTCAATGTGATGTAAATGCCATCTTCATTGTGAGATGGTGTTAATGGCACTGGCACTGCTCTGCAGGTGCACCAGGAGGAGTGCCTCTCAGGTCGGACCGACCACGTATGCCTTCAGGGCTCTGTGAGAGAGAATCTCAAGCTACAGAGGAAGCTCTCACACTGCAATGGGAGAGAGGGCCATCTGTGTGGTCCCTGATGGTACCACACCTCTCAGTGTCTCATTTCTCAAGGCCAGAAAAACAGGTTGATTCTTCATTCCAAAGGCACCGCGTCATTTCAACCAGCCGATCAGCTTTTGATTGATATAGCGCCCTTTACAATTAAATTGGCACTGTACCTCACCACCATTTCCACAGGGAACCAGAAGAATGAATACTGGCTAGTATTGACAAGACCCTTTTTCTGGGTCCTTCTCTAGCAATGCTTATGAAATGTGTACACTGATGAACTAAAATTGTGTCACGTCAGAGAAATAAAACATAAAGTCTCACATTTATACTCATGGAGTGATGCTAAAGGACTGATTCTCATTTGTTGTGAATATATTGTGTACAAGGGGCATACAATAACCACCAAGTCCTGCTCAGGTTATGGCTCAACTGTGAAAACTGAGAGGCACCTATCCTTGTTGCCACTTGCTGGCACCATCACAAAGGACTGTGGCCATGGCACTACTCCAAAGGCTCGTGTCACAGCAGCTCAAAGTATGCAAAGGTACATTGATAATTATCTATTACGTGGCTGTAACAAAAGGAAACATTTTTCCAAGGAAGCCAGCATCCTCCCTCTGTTCTTTTCAGTATCCTGACATTTTTATTTATAATAAAAAAAAAACTCGGTGTTATAGATCTCACACACCTCTTCTTCCTGTTTAAACTCTTCTGCTGCCCTCAGATGATGCCCTGCTGCTTTGCATATGGCCCTTGTGATTCAAGGTGGTTCAGAAAAATAGATTTTAATGAGGGCAACCTGAGCAGAAGCTGGCCACAGTTCCTCACAGCATATTTAAATTCTTCATCTTTTGCACTTCACACATACATGAAGGGACAATCTTTTTCGAAACTGCACTACACAAGTGCCTTATAATACATCAGGACGCTCCCAACCCCCACCCCCAGATTACGTGTTCAACTTTGGTGCGCTCCTTCTCACCACCAGCGCTCTGACACATTCGCGCTCAGATTTTGCCCTGGAGAGCCCCGATCACCCCCATCAGTCTCCTCGGTTCCAGGTACGCCACCATCCCGCCATGGTTGGCCCAGCGCTCCGCACCCTGGCACCCCGGCCTCGGCTGGTGATAGGTCAGCTCCGGAGGGTGGCCCCCATCCTCCGGGCAGGCGCCGAGGCACGCAGCCAGATCCGCTGCCCCCCCGCCCAGGGCCCGCAGCAGGGCGTGGGGCGCACACGAGTCCCACTTGAAGGTGCTGCCCTCAGAGACAACGTAGGCATCGGCCAGGCCAAGGGCCACGCACAGGATCTTGTAGCCGGCCCCCGAGGCGTAGGTCAGCCTGCTGCCACTCAGGGCATCCTTGACCGCCTGCTTCTCGCTGGCGCTCAGCACAAGGAGTGGCTCCCTGTCCCTGCCTGGGTGGCCTGGTGGTCTGGGCAGCGAGGAGGCACTGATGGTCCCACAGGACACTCCCCAGAAGTGCTGGCCCCTCCACCTGCAACAAAAAGACACCTCCCTCTTTTCCTCCATTTCTCATGCTCACGGATATGATGCAGTTTTCGTATTAGACTAGATTCTCACCGCTGGTCAGAGGAGTCTCTGTGGGCAAAAGGTTGGTTGATGACCCCCATAACTGGCTCCCCTGTGGCCCGGTGATACGCCCCAATCAGGACCAGGGCGCACTGGAGCCCAGACGTGCAGAGCTCCCCCTCTGGGACCTTTTCCTCTCGTCCCTCAATGTACTGGCTGGTGGCATCTAAAGGACAGCACAAACAGCAGAGGGGATTAGAGGGTTATCCCTGTTATACTATGTGGGACAGAAACATTGTTTTACAATCTGGGCACAGCTTTTCCCAGTACCCAGCTCTACCAAACAGTGTTAATACGCGTATGTCACAATACTGCCTGTCTCCTAGGTTACTGGGCACTTGGGTGGAAGGGCAGAGGAGAGGTGCCATGTTACCGATGGGGTCGATCCAGATGCCCAGCTCATGGGGTCTGAGGGGCAGCTCCAGGCTCTCCGCGGCCTGGTCCACCAGCTGCAGGTCCTGGTGGATGGCTGTGGCCAGAAGAGCTGCCGCGGTCCTGTCTCCATCCAGAACAGTGGCCAGCAGCGCTGCTGTCTCTTCCTCCGTCTCACACACTGTCACCGTGATGCTTTCCCCTGGTGAAGAAACACAGGTGCAAACAGTTCCATGCAGTGTCATAGTGATACTATCCCCTGGAGTACAAACACAGGAGGGAACAATTCCACACAGTGATACTTTCCCTTGGAGCAGTTTTCTATGTGAAGGTGGTATTTATGTGTAGATGGTTGTCATGGTGGTTTCTGAAGTTTGACTTCATGTACCTCAATAACTTTAGTCTCATTTAATTGTGTCTGTGTATCTATGCTGTCAGATCACTATTTGCACACTTTTAACATTCAGCACACATCAGGCCAGGACTGCATCCCCATGGTGCACCTCACCACAGTTGTGTATATGAGACTCACCCAGTCCATTCTCAAACTTGTTGGATTCTTCCCCATGGATGAAACCCTTCAACTCTGGAAACTGGAAGACAATGTAAAAATGACATCAGTGTGCACTGTGTCTAGATTACCATCTCATTATCTACTGGTGGTGTGAACAGCAACAGCCTCAGCAAAACATTAGCTGGAGTCATATTCCTCCATAATTGCGATGACAAAATGCGTTCCTTGACCTGTGCGCCAACATCGTGCTTGATCATCTCCTGGATCACCACATCGGCCAGTGTTTTGAAGTCCTGGACGAACTTCTTGTTCTTGTCCTCTCCCGTCTTCTCCTGGACCAGCAGCTCGAAGAGCGGCGCCTCCTGTCTGCAGACACGCGCCACGTTTGCTGCCTTCTCCGAAACCCGCAGCAGCAGCCGCAACAGCTCCGCCATGCCTCTGGTCGCCAGACAGTGGGACACGCTGAGGGAGAGAAGCTCAGTTTAATTATCAGGGGAGGAAAAGCACACTCCATATATAGTCTGTGTTTAGCCCAGTTTGAGTGAAAGCCTAATTACATACTATTAACGAAGCAAAATACCAGAGAAGGACAATAGCAGATTTAAGACACTTTTTCTTGCTACCTCCACCGAGTAAAATAGTAAACTGTTGCTCTTTATTCATCTGACACAGTTTTAGTTTAAAATAACAACTCTAGGGCCATGTTTCAGTCTTTATTGCACTCCTAGTTCAGTCAAATGCTGAGGCTTCCTCTAAGGGAGTTCCTCTGAGGCAGTTAAACACTGGAAAGATCAAGAATTACAAAATACAGAAATCTTCAAATTACATCGTGTTGAACGATTTCAGCAGTCACAGCAACCTTATTAACTGCCATTCTGGTAAACATGTGTGCTGATGTATAATTTAGTCCGCTGTAATTGAATTTCTATAATATTTCCGTTCTCTTCTATAATCATCTTAAAGGGGACACCATTCGCGGAAATCAAACTTCAAAGAGAAAATTATATAACTTACAGACTTATATTTGGGAATTTTGTTTTATTTATTTATGTTGATAAATTGTACAGCTCACTATTCACACATCATCACACATTGTATGACATAGCACAGAAAAATACTAGCGAATTAGATTTTTTTAGACGGAGGCAGCGGTTGTGGGAACAATTTCGACACAGCCGCACTTTTTTCCCCAAGATACACTATAATGTAAGTGTAATGGAAACTGGTGATCTTCCCTTAACACTGTCATCTCCGCCCCCAAAAACCTCATGGCCACACCTTTGCTGCTAGTGCAGGGGTTTGATGGAAACACCGTCAACGCGAAGTGTATGTTGATAGAAAAGAAAAATGTCCCTTCGATATTTCAACGGAAACGAACTTGTGTGGTTCGTTGTTACTTAAGTCAATTAGTTGGCCAGTTCAATTGTTTTCTCCCTCCACACACATATAGCGACTTTTTTTTTTTAATAAAGTCAATCCCTCATCTCTGTCAATCAATTCAAGACCGCGTTAAAACATCTGCCTACACACCTTATGATGTGATGATACCGCACTCTATTCAACTACGTTCGAAAAATGCGGCCAAGTCGTTAGGCCAGAGGTGTGCTGTCCAATTTAAAGAATCTCAGCTATACAGGTAAATGGACCGAATTAAAATTTAAGTAAGGCTTTCTTTCATTTTCAATACATTTTATTTACAAGCAAATGTCGGCCTTACCTAAGAGGTTGTTTTGGTTGACACAAAACAATCTTTTCGTTTCGTCCCCTTTCGTTTCTCTCGCTTCCTGTACGATAGAATGCTGAGAATTCTGTCAATCGGAGTGCGGCCCGGATAAATATAGGAAGTTTTTAAGCATACAACGCCGAAAATCTCAGATCATACCTCACGAGCTGTGTGGCCTATTCGTGTTAAATTACGTCAGTGCAGATGTTAATATAGGGAAAGGCGCAGAGGTTGCTCTCCATTCAAAATGTAGCCTACTTGTGAGCTGGGCGGAGTTATGATTCATTTCTGCAACATGTAACACTGGTTTCAAAAATGTAGGAAGAGCGACCCTTGTGGTATTTTTTAACAATCTGGATCCAAGCGATATCTTGTAGTCTGAGTTAACAGACGGCGAGAAATGTCATCGGTGTAGTTTCAAATGCAGTCGTTTAAGTAGTTCGGCCATTTAAACAGAATTATGCGTGCGTGTGTGTTGCTCTGGGTGTTTGCTGTCTGTTTTTCAAAATTATTTCCTTTCTTGTGTAGAGCAGTTGAAAATTACAAAGGAGCTTTGAAGGAAGGTGTTCTTTGTGTTTCGAAGATATTGTCAGGTGGGTGGCGTTACGTTTTTGGGACGTTGCCCACTGGCACACAAATAAATATATTTGCCTTGGACGCACTGTTATGGAAGAAGATTTAGACAGCTTCATGCAGCTGAATATTTACTGAGACAATTCGGGTTGAGTACCTTGCCGTAAGGTACAATAACTGTAGTCAGCTACTGTTTGGGTGGATCACACTAAGGCTGACCTACAAATGTGCATGACTGAGGGAAGAACTACACAGGTTTTTGCGACCTGTTCGAGGACAGGTATGATTAAAAGATTTGCTGAAAAAGTTTGCTAAAAACTATTCAATTGCTTCCTGTTTCCTAGGAGCTATTTTGACTACTTGTCTATTACATTTTTAAAAAAGTCTATAATGCAGCTTGGCAGACACCTGAAATATGTAGAATGCCCTTAAATGGTTCTCATAGACCTTTCCACAAAAAATGTTGTTATACTTTGTGAAATCAGATGAAACCATTTTAGGTTTATTGTACCCCAATGCCATGGGAGGTATTTATATGAGATTTTCATGTATCAAAGGGCATGTACTACATAACCAACAGCCCTTGTTCTTGTTGCTGGAGTAGAGTGGTTGGAGTAAAACATTCTTTGACTTGTCACCACTTCACCTTTACCATAAAGTAAGATTTACAGTATATAGGATATAGATGCTTTGCTGTTATTTATTAAACGGCTGACTAACATAATGTATGTCTAAATTTACAGCTTTGTAAATAGAGGTAAACAAGATAATACTGCAGCATATATTTTCTGAACAAAAATGACACTTTTAACTCCAGAGTAAATTGAAACAATTGTCTTCAATGTTGTGTGCTCATTGCTATGGCCTTGCTTGCTATGGGGACCATGTTGCCTCATCCACGCAGGCCTGGAGCTCCCTGGGTTCCTGTGCCTCTGCCGAGTACTGGTGTGCACTTCCTGTTAAACATATCCACGGTATCTGCATTTTGTGCATTCAAATCCAGAGGGCACAAGACGTGTCCAACAGCTATCGTAATGGCTGTGCCCCCGTTACAGGTCCCTAGGAAGGCCACTGCTGTTGTGTGCTCATTCTTAGTCCTGTGTTTGCGAAAGACAATGTTACCTTATCCTGTAGGACATCATGCATTGTAACAAGCATTGTAACAGTAAAGGACTGCACTTGTATAGTGCCTTTCTTGCATGTCAAAGTGCTTTATAATGATGGATGGGATGCTACCTCAACTGTCACCAATGTATGGACCCCACCTGAGGGAGATCCACAGCAGCCATTTTGTGCCAGAACACTTATCTCATCAGCTGAGAGGGAAGAATCATTTTTCCAATAAAACTAGGGGACTATTAGATGCCCAGACTGACAAAGAGAGCCTGACTGACCTGGCCACACACTTACCACAGTGAGTCAGCATCTTGATTTCACATCTCATCAGAAAGAGGGCGTTCACTGCAGCAAGACATTCCAATCACTGCACTGGGGCATTAGATTACTGCTTGGTCCATGGAGAAGACTGCCCTCTGCTGGCCCACCAGTATCACTGCCAGTAGCAACCTGGTTTTCTCATGTCGACTGTCCAAGTACTAATCACAGTCCCACCCAACTCCATTTATCAGGCAGTAGTAAGTTACAGTTGTAGCTGCAGCTAAAATGCAGAGAAGTGATTCTGGCCACCTTAGGCAGTCCATTTAACTGTTGTAATACCCTCACAGAAGTTTTAGCAGATTAATTCTCCTTCCATTCAAGATGACTAGACTTACACTATATGGCCAAAAGTATGTGGACACCCCTCCTAATTATTGAGTTCAGGTGTTTCAGCCACACCGATTGTTACCAGGTGCATAAAATCAAGCACATAGCCATGCAATTTCCATAGACAAACCTCAGAAGCAGAAAGGGTCTTACTGGAGAGCTCAGTGACTTTAAATGTGGCACTGTCATAGGATGCCATCTTTGCCACAAGTTCACAAAATTTCTGCCCTCCTAGATCTGCCCTGGTCAACTGTAAGTGCTATTATTGTCAAGTGGAAGCGTTTAGGAGCAACAACAGCTCAGCCACGAAGCGGTAGACCATGCAAACTTACAGAGCGGGGCCACCGAGTGCTGAAGGGCATAGCACATAAAAACTGCCTATCCTCTGTTGAATCACTCGCTACAGAGTTCCAAACTCTCTCTGGCTGCAACATCAGC
Source organism: Megalops atlanticus (assembly GCA_019176425.1). Taxonomy (NCBI): domain Eukaryota; kingdom Metazoa; phylum Chordata; class Actinopteri; order Elopiformes; family Megalopidae; genus Megalops; species Megalops atlanticus. Next base: position 4,214,955 of record CM032879.1, on the reverse strand, counting down.
ACAAGAACTGTGCATCGGGACCTTCATGAAATAGGTTTCCATGGCCGAGCAGCTGCACACAAGCCCGACATCACTACGCGCAATGCCACACGACGGCTGGAGTGGTGCAAAGCACGCCGCCACTGGACTCTGGAGCAGTGGAAATGCGTTCTCTCGAGTGATGAATCATCCTTCACTATCTCGCAGTCTGACGAATCTGGGTTTGGCGGATGCCGGGAGAACACTACCTACTGGAATGCACAGTGCCTACTGTAAAGTTTGGTGGAGGAGACATAATGGTCTGGGGCTGTTTTTCAGGGTTTGTCTAGGCCCCTTAGTTTCAGTGAAGGGTAACATGAATGCTACAGCACATAAAGACATTTTAGACAATTGTATGCTTCCAACTTTGTGGCAACAGTTTGGGGAAGGCCCTTTCCTGTTCCAGCATGACTGTGCCCCTGTGCACACAGCAGCGTCCATAAAGATATGGTTTGACGAGTTTGGTGTGGAGGAACTCCAGTGGCCTGCACAGAGCCCTGACCTCAACCCCATTGAACACCTTTGGGATGAATTAGAATGCAGATTGCGAGCCAGGCATTCTCGTTCAACATCAGTGCCTGACCTCACAAATGCTCTTTTGGCTGAATGGGCACAAATTCCCTCAGACACACTCCAAAATCTTGGGGAAAGCCTTCCCAGAAGAGTGGAGGCTGTTATAGCTGCAGGGGGGGCAATTCCATATTAATGCCCATGGTTTTGGAAGGGGATGTCCAATAAGCTCATATAGGTGTGATGGTCAGGTGTCCACATACATTTGGCCATATAGTGTATCTCAGGTCATTTTGTGATAGAATACATTTAATGAAACAATATTCCATGACAGGGACAGAATTCTAGTTGGACCTCATTAAAACAGAGTGAGATGCCATTCTCGTAGCTACTCTGCGAGAGCAGGTCTGTTCGGGAGTCTGTACTGAAACAGGAACCTCAGATATGAGTATACATCATCAATTTAAAACAAATAAAGGGGAACAGATCACCATGACAATATCCTAAAGCCTTGCACATGACCTCTGACCTCACTTCATCTGTTCTCCAAATCCATACGATCCACTCACAGTCTCTTTAGAATTATGTCATCACTTCATTGTACCCACACTAAACTACAGCAGAGACTCATAGCTCCCACTTCATTCATGTCTTCAGATTTGGGAGAGCAAAGATTTAGTACATTATTATATTGTTATTTAGCAGATGCTCTTACCCAGAGCTACTTACACAAGTTACCATAGAACACCAGTTAAAAAGGAGTAACAGAAGAGTCAAATGCTGGGTTAAGTGGGTGAGATTTTAAGGGGTTCAGAAGCTGAGCACCACTTCCATTTCTCTAATCTGTCTGGGAAGGGTGCTCAACAGATAAGTTATAGCACTAGTAAAAGCCCTGTCTCCCCCAGGAATAAAATTTGGCCTTAAAGGGCACAAAACGGCTGCCATCAGCTTACTGGAGTTTTGCTGTGGGACATTAAGGGTCCAAGAGGGAGAAAAATGTTGCATTACTGCCTGCAAACCTGATTGAAATGGTTTGTATGGGTAACTGGAATCCAGAGAGCTCCTCATTTGAGAGGAAATGAACTCCAACACCTTGGTTGAAAAAGACAGGGTGGAAAAATTGAGTTATTGAGGATATCAATAGGATTTGGAAAATGAAACTGCTGTGCTGCCGGTTGGCAGACATGAGGACAGAATATTGTGGGAATTCTCACCCGCTTCACCACGTGATGTCCACTCAGACCTATAAGAGGGGGAATTGCAGACTGCCTCAGTCAGTGCAGCAGGTTCAACAGATTTCAGCCTGTGAAACACTGTATGGTTCTTTTGTAAAGATGGTGGCAACGTTGCCACTTATGTCAACGATGTTGGTCATTAACACCGGAGAGGGCAACATCTGTTGAATGTATAAGATGCAGATCTGGTAACAGTTGTAGGGAGGTCAACCCATAGAGAACAATTAAAACAATTCAAAATTTTGCAGAAATTTGGCAGCAAATGTGCAGTGAGTGTCAACATATTGAGGTAATATTCTAACCAATGTAAGTCCCTCTGGGTAAGAGCATCTGCTAAATCACAAAAATGCACTGTAATGTAATGTAGAGGTGGAGAAGGAGTATTCCTATGTTAACACTCGAGTTCCAATAAAAACACAGCCCTGTCAGGACTGGTACAACAGAGGGGACTTGGTAGTCCGAGCCCAGCTAACCTTCATCTGGTCGCACCATCATTTCACTGCACTGGTTTCTGAATGACCATGCTTCTTAATGGCAATGTGGCCTTCCCAATATAGCAGCTGGGCCCTTTTAATTCAGGGAGTTTGAACCAGCTGTGGTGCCGTACTTCATAAGAGCAACAATTGAAGCATGTGAGCTAAGCCCACGGGTATCAATTTCACCATCTCTTCAATCAGCCTATTAGCTCACATGCCCAACTTTAACTAATCTTTGCATTAGGCTACATGTGTATTCTTCATGTCACTTGCAAGTTGTATTGCAGGTCTGAATTTACTCGAGCATGTATGTATTCGCAGTGGTTCTCTTTATAGCAGTACCTAGAGAGGGATGTGTGCATGTTCCCATGTAGTCGGTTGAGTTAAGTATGTTCTGTTGTTACTGCAGCTTTATCAGATGCACTTTGAACTCCTGCTAAGTTGCTCTGGATAATAGCATCAAAAGAGCCAGGCTCAAGCCAGGCCCCAGCCAGCAGGACATTTTCTCCAGGTCGTCCTATCCATAACTAATGGATGTAGCTGGACATGCTCACATGGCTTGTGCGAAGTCATTTTTGAAGGGGCAAATATAATGCCAATTTCTCAAAGAGTATGCTAAAATTTTCCCTTATTCATTTCTTTCTGTTGAAAGGAAAAAGTTATAATGATTCAGTTTGTTTGAAAAGTAATGTTAAATATGCATATATCATAGAATACACAAATGATGTAACATTAGTCTTAGGATGACTATCTAGAATGATTAAAGTGCATTTTACTGCATTCTGGAATTCACATACATCTGTCCTGTATCTCATTTTGTCAAAGCTGGCATTGACACTCTCATGACTTTCAAATGTTCAGCTTTTCCAATGACGGATGTAATACACTCATGCCAATTCCAGTCTCATGTAGGTATGGTCTTGTTGACAGTAAAATTCCATTTCAGTCTAGTTTGACAGTAAAGAGAACCTCCCCTTAATATTTGCCTCCACTCCAACCCACTTACTCAATTAAGATAAATGGGGGCACTAATACATACCCCGCTAAGTGTCAAGTAAGATGTTAATGTTTTCCAGACTGAAATGCCCTCTCTAGTGTGGGGAATATCCATTACATGGTGCATTAAACAGCTTTTAAGAGGCTCTTGTGCAGGAGATTGATGCATTTTCTTAACCGCACTGGAACACACTGTGTGCTTAAAAACTGTTCTCAGAGTCACTCTTCAGAAATTCATCTGCAAAGGAGAGACCTCTTGAAATTCAGGTAAACATTTTATAAATGATTACATGAGAACTAAATATCAGTAAGTGTCTATTGTTAATTATACTGTATCCTTACAAGGGCTCAGCATGCAATATTTAAAGGCAAAACAGTAAGTTATCCATAGACTGGTATTAAGCACAACAGTGAGCTATTGATTTTACTGTTAACAAATGGAAAAGAAACATCCCCAGGCTGTTTCTTGAAATAAATGCAGATTTACAGGATTTATGTTTGTATCGGTCTACCAATCTGTAAATTGGTCTATGGGCTTTGTCAAAAATGTCTGTGCTTTTTTAAACTGAGACCACACTTTTAATTTTAATACCACTAATAACACTGCATTTGTTTATATTGAAATTATTTAATCTCATTATGAATCTGTGCAGTGAGACAAAATGTTCTGAACATCATTACATCTTAACAGACTAAACAGATGATTACATATAACTTTTCTCAGTTCAAATAAATTCTTAAATATTTTATTAGGCAGTGATCATGTAGTTAAATGTTCAAAAGCCTGCTGTCTTAAGCTGGAAATCCATGAAGCATTTATCTATCATGTAGTCATTGCATACTCTAGATGTCAAACGCGTATATTTTCTATTCCTGTCTGATCTGATTTTTGAGTAGTGTACAATATATTATTATCATCAATATTCCTGACAAATGATATACTATGATATATTATGATATACCTCTCTATTGTTTGTCTGATTTACATACTGTCTTTTGTGTCAGTTACAGTACTATGATGCTGCTGTGAATATAATTTCATGTACTGTAATGTGAACCATTAATAAAGTGACACATTAATCAATATTTACTTAAATAATTTAATGTGCAAGACAGTATATGGTAAGTGCTGACTGGTGTATAAATGTTTTTAGTATGTATATATTTATACAGTGTGTTGGCAGTATCAAGTATTGCAGACTTGTGCCTAAATCTGTTTTCCTCAGTGAGCATGTCGGAACTGGAGAGCTCCATGATCACTATAATACATGTGTTCCACAAGTATTCCAACAATAAGTGCACGCTGCGGAAAGCGGACTTGAAGGAGCTGATTAACAATGAGATGACCCGTTTCATAATGGTGAGCACCATATCTTTTCTGTCAATCCTCAATAAAATATTAATGCTGTGATACAAATCAAATGACACAGCATTTGAGACAAAGCTTGATTGAAATTCCCTGATTTCAAACAAGTGGTGTTTCAGTACCAAATTCCCTAATACAGTGGTAGCCCACTCAAAATGTGTCAGGTTCACTCACAGTAATATGCATACTAGGCCTTATTTTACATTAATGCCATTTAGCAGATGCTCTTACCCAGAGCGAATTACAATTTTTCATGTTATCCATTTATACAGTTGGATATTTACAGTGCTGGGTTACATGGGTTACTTACTTACATTAATATACCTAATACTTTGTACATGTACTAGGCCTTATTTACAGTAATATACTTGAGAGGCCTTCTTTGCAGTAAAATGCACACTAGGCCTTATTTGCAGTAAAATGCAACTAGGCCTTACTTGCAGTAATATGCTTGAGAGGCCTTCCTTACAGTAAAATGCAACTGGGCCTTACTTGCCTTACTAGTAAATAGGCATGAGCCTTACTTGTAGTAATATAGCCTTACTTGAAGTACATTTGTGCAGCCAGCTTCTCTGTGTCAACCCTCGCCTCTCCTCCTACAGAAAATCCATGAAAATGACACACTAGACCAACTCTTCTCTGACCTCGACCAGAATGGGGACCTGGAGATCGACTTCCAGGAGTTCATTGCCATGATCGCCATGGTTACATCAGCATGTCACGACCTCTTCATTCCAGAACACCACCAGTAGGGACAAAGCCCGCACAAGCCAAAAGAGGGAGGGGCCTGTGTGTTCCAGTGCCATAAGCAGTAATATTATTTATCCAGTTCATGACACATTCATTGTGGATTTTCACATTTTATTTAACATACAAAGCAAGAGCATTTTTAATTGAGGTGGTTTAATTCAAATTATGTTTCTAGGCTCAGAACCTTTAATCACCATGATTGTATTTGTGTGTCCTTTAAGTGTTGCAGTCAGTCATATAAAACTAAACACTGCAATATAATTTATCAATAGCAGGTATCACAGTTTATAAAGTATACCTCTTTGTCTGCCTCCATTTTCCACCAAGGTGACAGCTTTTTTTTTTTTTTAAGAAGTCTCATTTTGTGAAGTGGAACCACTGACAATGTGCTGCATGGAGTCAAAAGTCAGCTAACTCCCCCCTCTTAGATGACGGTCCAGAAATTCCAGAATCTTCTTCCAGCTGTGCTCCTGGGCATAAGCATGCGGCCCAAGGTGTCCTCCCCAGAGAGTGATCACTGCCAGAGACAGAGGCCGTTACGATTGGAAATGATATTGACCACTTAAGTGTGCTGTTACTCCTGGGAAAACATGTCAAAATGCCAATAAAAGCCCATATCTGCAATGCCAACAGAGTTACATCAATTCTTCACACATCAGGCTGAAAAATGCTGATCTTGGATTTATGGCCAGACACTGCTAAGAAAGCTTATGAGAGTGTTAATATTACGTTGAAAATGGATTTCAAGACATTTCAAGTGAACCTTTGCAGTTTGGCTAAGTAAGTTTCCAAAAATGGTTTTTTCCCCAGGGTGGAAAGCAAAACAATGCCTCCACAAAATTTCACTTCAAAATACTGTAAGCATAAACAATACTGACAAAGAAACAGCAAACCAATACTAAATAAATGAAAGAAGATGTGAAAACACAGCCTTCTGGTGGAAGGGAAACTACTGTAAAGTTTCATTTCCCTAAGAGATGGTGTGAGCTTAAAATGCTCATTGTCATAGTGAAAATTGTAGTCCAAATCAAGACAATTTTTAACAGTAATGCCAGGCTACTGAAAAAAAGGAGTCAAAGGTCAGCTGGATGACAGAGACGGAGGAGGGATGGGAGTCACAGGGGGTTCAAGGAGGCTGTATGCCATACGTTTGGTGGGGCGGGTGCTCCACAAAGAAGAACGGGCATTGGGCGAGTACGGAGGCTCAATCAGGTGACCTGCTCCTGGGTACGACAGACGGGTGAATAGGTGGGATTTGCCAGCCGCCTGGAGCCCCTCCTCAATCTAGAACCGAAAACGACAAAGGCTGAAATGAATGGGCCAATTTTACTGATTTCATCTATAATCTTCTGTCGCATGCAGTGGGATTAATACAGATAGATAATAGATTAATATATTTATTCAGGACAGAGGTGCAACAAATTTGTTTCCCATGAGTTGCTGAAATAATATTAATACTAATAATAGTATTTTATCAGCATAGGGCCTTTCTGACACCCAAGGTCACTTCGCATAAATCACAGCAGCAATACACTAATATGGCACACAGTAAACAAAATAATGCAATTCTGCAGTAAAAAAAATCTAAAAAGAAGAATGGTAATAAAGTAATTAAAACAAAAAATACATATTAAAACAGCAGCACTAGGAATACAGTGCAAACAGCAATATTCATAGCAGCAGTCAGTATTAAAATAAAGCAGATAAAAATTGCAACAATGGATAAAGCTAAATAAAATGACACACAGAGCCCAGGATGCGTGGGGTTAATGGGAAGAGTGAGTGAGCTGGAGTTTCACCTTGTCTGCATTCTCCATGGAGGCGCAGCTCAGGTCATCTTCACCCACAATCAACAGTAGGGGGCACCGCAGGTCCTCTATCTACACAACAACACAGGGACATGTGGGTCAGGCCACCAAACCTGGCTGTCAGCTCCAATTACAGTCGGTCCGTTTGTGCATGTGTGTGTGTGTGTGTGTGTGGTTTGTGTGTGTGGTTTTGGGGTCGTTAGGGAGGCATGTGAGCAGGTTTGCTCAATAAATGCAGCAAAACAAAAGGCAGCCATTTTTTTTTTCATATTAAGTGATGCGTTATTAGTAATCATATTTTAGATAACTCGTGGGGCATTGGGGATGGGGGTGGGGGCTCTGCATACTTAATACCATTACTACTCACAACACTACCATTCACACCATCACCTTTCAATTGAATTTCCACAAATGTCAAACCAACATTCATTTATTTTTCTGATGCTAATACCAACACTGACATCCCACACATACAGTGCATGTGTATTTGTTAATATGGGGTGACCTCACAAAGACCTCAATGGTCAAAATGCTGTTTGACTAGACTTTTAAAATTCTACTTAGGAGCTTTACAGCAGCAGTATATATTACTCCAGTAAACAAGTACAATTTCATCTGCTGGAGGTGTTCAAGGCCTTTCGTAAATATTCCATTTGGTTTTAAAAGAGGCACAGTATAGGTCCCCCTGCTATCTAGTGTAGCCTCTTTCTTCCAAAGAACAGCTGGTTAGACAATACAAGCAGCACAGGGCATACTTTCTCCACAGGTACAACTTCCTGGATCCCCACCAGTCCGGGTTCAGACCTGGGCACTCAACTGAAACAGCACTCCTGGTGGTGACAGAGGCCCTCCACACAGCTAGAGCCTCCAACCTGTCCTAATCCTCCTCAACCTCTCCACTGCTTTTGACACCGTCAATCACCAGCTGCTCATCGCCAAGCTCTGGGAGATTGGCATCTCTGGGACTGCCCTTTCTTGGTTCAGGTCCTCCCTGACCGGTAGATCTTCCCAGGTCTACTGGAAAGGCTCCACCTCCACACCCACTCCCCTCACTACAGGCGTCCCCCTGGGTTCTGTATTGGGACCCCTCCTTTTCTCAATCTACATCAACTCGCCTGGTTCAGTTATTAACTCACATGGTTTCTCCTATCACTGCTATGCTGAATACACACAACTTACCTTCTCTTTTCCTCCCTCCACCCCCCAGGTCAACGAAAAGATCTCCACATGCCTGGCTGACATCTCCAAATGGATGGCCTCCAACCACCTAAAGCTAAACCTGGATAAGACCGATCTACTGTTTATCCCGGCCAAGCTCTCTCCTCTTCAAGAGCTCTCAGTTACTGTTGACAGCACCACAGTAATTTCCTCTACATCTGTGAAGAGCCTGGGTGTCACCCTCGACAACAGACTGGACTTCAACAACTACATCTCGCAGGCAACACGCTCCTGTCGATTCCTTCTCTTCAGGAGGATTTGCCCTTTTCTGACCACCTACTCTACCCAGCTGCTTGTCCAGGCCACCGTGCTCTCCCGCCTGGACTATTGCAATGCCCTCCTTGCAGGACTCCCAGCCTGCACCATTCAGCCGCTGCAGCTCTTCCAAAACGCAGCTGTTAGGCTGATCTACAACCTCCCAAAGTTATCCCGCGTCACCCCTTTACTGAGATCCCTCCACTGGCTCCCGGTCGCAGCCAGGATCCACTTCAAAACCTTGACTCTCACCCTTTCTGCTGCAAAAAAGATCGCCCCGACCTACCTCCAGGACCTCATCCTACCCTACACACCTGCTCGACAACTTTGCTCTGCTACATCCAGACGCCTTGCTCCTCCCACCAACAGAACGAAAGGCCCACGCTCCTCTCAACCTTTTCCATCATTGCCTCCCAGTGGTGGAATGAACTCCCCACCCCCTTGAGAACAACTCCTTCACTTCAACCTTTCAGACGTGGGCTGAAGACACACCTCTTCAGACTCTACCTGGACTGACACTCTTGCCATTTGACCTTGTAAATCTAAGATTCTTGGCTCATACTTGTAGCACTATCTCTTAGGTTGTATTTGTAGTACTTTTTTGCCTAGGTAGTATAGCAGCACTTTATTGTCCCAGTGACTGTATTTGATATATGTAACCTTAGATCAGATTAGTTGTCTTGTTACACTGACCTTGTGCTCAGCTTCAGCACTATCTGCATTGTATGACCTGTACACATCTTGCCCTTGTGCCTGTTGTTTGCCCACTATTTGCACTTTTGTATGTCGCTTTGGATAAAAGCGTCTGCTAAATGAATAAATGTAAATGTAAATCTAATTCCATTTCAAGGGAAATGTATACTAGTCAATGAAAATGTATTTATTTCTAACCCACAACATACATAAAATTGGTTTACTTAAAGTATATAAAGCCATTTTAAACAAATTGTGTAACACTGTTCAAATCCATTTACCTGACAACAGAAAGAGGGTGTACCAATCAAACTGGACGAATTCCTCTATTGTGCGTCAGTGCATGGAGTAACCTAACTTAATGCCAAAGTTGCACATGCAAGAGATGTTCTGTACCTTCACCATGTGGTCGGGGGGATGTTCCCAGGCAGTGACACGCCTCTGAAGCTGACGTAGCCCTCTTCATCATAACTCCAGTGCTTCTGGTCTCTGGGAGAGCAGGGGAAGAGACGGACAGCTCAGTCACTCCATGCACCAGGAGAACTACAGTAATAGAGATTGTGACCGTCAGTACTCTCTCTAAGGAGAGCCCTGCGTTTGTCACTCACTCCTGGAAGCTCTCTCCCTTCCCACCAAAGTCCACCAGCTTATTCATGCTTCCCATGGGCCCATTGATTCCAATGACACATCTGGGCTGGATGAGATTATTAAAGGATAAACAAAGATGCAATCAGACAAAAAGATATTAATGCAATAGTTACATATTAAGTAAGAGACCAACTTCAGGTATATGGCTTAGTGGAATGGATGAAGATGCAACAAGGTGTTAATTATCATTTGCAGTCACCTTAGAGCCATAACCACAGATGTCTCGATGTCTGCAAAACTAATGCTTTTTGCTGTGGTTGTGCAATGGGACCGCTTACACATGTTTTATGGCATACCCTCTATATGCTTACCAACATCATATGGGTACACATATCTGTACATCATCTGCATTGATATCTGAGTGGAAATGTTTCAGTGGAAGTGTTTTACATTATGTACAAATGCCTTAATATACTCTTGTTACAATCCAGTGGTGTTTTACTTAGGTAGTATTTGTTTGATTTCTCAACATGCTGTAAAGCACTTTGGGGTGCATATTCTGTACCAAGGGTGCGATATAAATACAAAGATTATTATTAAATAATTCTGAGCATTTCCTCAATTTCAAAACCAAACAACACAATAACATTGGACACAATGCTATCATGCAAATCAAAAGAAACAAGATGTGATGATCACAGCTATGTCCTAATGATGTCACGTCAAGACACTTCTGTCTGGAAAGGGCCATGCTCTTAATGTTTGGCCCCCCACACTACTTTCTAAGGGAGGTGTCTGATTGGTTACGTCCTGTCAGTCACACGCTTTGGGGCAAAGGCAAAATTGGACCATGGCTCAGAAAGCTCATCTTAACACACTTAAGCAACCTTCCCAGCTTGATCCATAAATATTTCTTTCTGATGCAGTAGGCCAAACCAAAAAAAGACCCTTTCCAGACTGAGACATAAGTATCCTATACAACATATCTGCATTCTGACAAGGCCAATAAATGTGTGAAATTTCATAACTTTTATGAAGTACATTAATCCCCCCATTCCGCCCAGGGCAGCTCTCTGAGTGCAGACTCACGTTGACAGGCAGGTGTGTGGCAATGCGCAGGGTAAGAAAAACCCCGAAGGACAAACCAAGCACGGCCACGCTGTCTCCACACACCTGAGGGTGATCCTGCAGCAGCCGGAACGCAGCCTGTGGGCGGAAACGCACGTCCTGACATGCACAGCTAGCACAGGGCTACCCATCTGGCAGCTGTGTGTGTGTATGAATATGTATATATGTATATATGCACGCACGCACACACACATATATATGTATGTATATATACATCTTTATACTTATGTTATGTGTGCATGTTTTTATATTTGTTTTATTACATAATGGCTACACCAGTTTCCCCTCAGAGGTAAAGTTAAAAATTCATTAAACTGAATTGAATGTAGTTTAATCAGTTTAATGTGTAACTTGAGTTTGAGTTTAACAGGATATAGTTGTTGCTCTGACAAATAAAATTAATTTTAAAAGATTAAAATGATATCTGGCTTGTTTGTAAAAATGGTACCTGGTGTCAAATGACACATTATTCGTGCCTTTGCTTTTAAAACTGGTATGCCCTAACAGCAGCAAAATACTTACAAAAACCTACCAAATTACCATATCATATTTTTCCTGGATGTAAGAATTGTAACTGGTAGCTTACTAAACTAGCATATTACACATTCATGCATTCATGAGATGTAATGCTAGCTAAGTGAAGGTAGGTGTTTTTGTTTTAATCGAAGTGTGAGGCGCTACAATCATCAAACATCCATTTTGTTTTACTCATTGAAGCATCTGCCCATGACAGCTGCCATGGAGGGAAGCCTGACAGGGAGATTCATTTACATTTACATTTATTTGTCTGGCAGACACTCATATCCAGGGTGACAGGAAGTGCATTCAACTGGGTAGGGGTATAGTTATGAAGATACTGCATCAGTAGCATTATCTTTTAAATGCAGGAGCGTATTCTGTCATGGGGGTGTACAGATCACTCAGATTTAAGCATGAACTCAGATTGCCAGGAGTTGCTGAGGTCAGGCTACTTGTATTACTGCAACATGACAGACAAGTTTGTGACAGACACCCTGCTATGTGGATTACCAAACCTGCAAGTTTTAGGGACCAGACTGACTATTCAACCATGAGAGAACGCTTGTTACATGACAAAATGGGAAAAAATCCAGATCTGTGTACTGTCATTAGTATTCATGATTGAGAACCTTACATAAAATAACTTGAATTTACTCTTATTAATGCTTCTTCCTGAGAGTGGGAGTAAATGCACATCTCATTATTGAGTTCCATACAGTGCCTGGGTAAGGTTCATTTAGTGGAATAACAGAAACAGGGTGGAATATCAGATTTTGGGAACCATCAGATATTCAGTCATCAAACATTTCAATGTATTAATCCAAATCCAACGCCAAATTCACACCTCTTACCAGGAAGTAGGCGTCTCCCACATTGATGCGGTGGAGAGGCCCAGGAATGTCTCTGTGCCCAAAGTAGGCCAGAGCGAGGGACGCAAAGCCTTGTGAGGCCAGCAGAGCAGATCGATACTCCACCAGCCCCCCGCCCATCCCCCACAGGTCCAGAACCGCTGGGAACGGACCCGGGCCTGAACGGAAAGCCAGGGGTGAGACACCGAGAGATGTCCAAAATCAAAACGCTATTCTTACAAAGCCTTTGTAAAAAAAAAAAAAACATTTCAAATTACAACTACAAGCTTGTCCTGGACTCTTTTGCATGCCTTTTCCCCTTTTATACAGCCCTGTTTTGGAATTGATAATTGTGTGCTGGGCCTGTCTCACTGCAATAACCTCTGCATTCACACAGGAGCTCTGAGGGGAAATGAATGCAATCCTCTCATACACTCACAGGCAGCCAGTGGCTATTTTTCATATTGAAAGCCACACTGTGCACTACAGAGGAGCAGGTGTTCAGTGAAGGATAGGAGCTACTCTGTTGACATGACCTGAGCAACTTGCAGGTGCCTGATGATTCACAGGGGGTCTGGGAGCGGTGAGAAGAGCACACTCTGGCCGATCCCCAGTGGAACAAGGTCAGTTTCTTCCACTATAGACCTCAGATTGTGGTCAAGGCAAGCACCTTAACCACTGAGCCATTTGGGAGCCCATCCTGGACACCTTTATATAAATGCATAAATCCACCTTTGGTCTGATGTAGTTCTCACCTGGGGGTAGGAACAGGGTGCCCACCACCCCTCCCTCCCGAATCGCTACCCTGCGGACACCAGGGGCCATGTACCAACGCTCCAATGTCACGGCAGCCAGCTCCTCCTCCTGCACCTGAGCGTCTCGTCCCTGAGCGTCTCGGCCATACCCCGACGCCTCGGGGGACGACACGTGGCCTCGCAGCAGTGACACGCGCACGGTGTAGGGGGTCTCCACGTTCTTCTTCCTCAGCCTGCAGAGAGTTGCCGACCAATGGAATGGCACAGAGCTGAACAATCTCTACAGCTCATAGCCACTCTGATTACAGAGTATGTGCAGCACTGCTCCTCAGACAATTCTTACAAAGTCACAGTATAGTAACTTTATGAGTGAAGACATCAAAACTATAAAATGACACAAATGGAATTAAGCAGTTACCAAAAAAGTGTTAAACAAATCAAAACTATTTTATGTTTTAGATTATTCAAAGTAGCCAAAAATATTTTTAAAACTTTTTGGAAAGACATTCATACATAGGCATCAACTTCACTATTTATATTTGTCTAAGCAATGAATTTCAAGCATTTAAGAATAAGTCTTTAGATCAAAATGTCTTTGATTGCATGTTTCACACCACCTTGATCAGATGTCCAAACATCTGACTGGTATTGTACTTCACACAAAACAGATGCAGAGGGTTCACATCTTTATACAGACTAGCAAAAAGGAGAATCTAGTTCTTCAGTCAGTTATGAAAACTTTGAATGACAGGAAGTGTGTACTCTGTAAGGAAGCCTCCTGGTTAGTAACTGTATATGCAACTGAAAGCAATTTTATGCAGCCTAGCAACAAAGAGAGTTAAGGCCTGCATTCAATTTATTCTTCACTTTGGCTTACGAAGAAATGCATGAGGTTACTTTGTTCCAATGCAAACACAATTTTCATCCATTCTGGGGATTGTTGAACTCACCAGACTGGTAGTTATGATTTTTTTCCATTCATATGGGACAGGGACATTGTCCATTTACATTATATACATTACATTATTTAGTACATGCTCTTCTCCAGAACAACTTACATAGGTTATATGTTATACATTTATACAGTTGTGTATTTACTGAAGCAGTTGTGGGTTAACTACCTTGCCCAACAGTACAAGAGCAGTGTACAGGGAGCAAAGAATCGAACCAGCAACCTTTCAGTTACTAGCGCTGCTCCTTACCACTACATCACACTACTGGATTTCTGTTTTTTTACACTACCTGTAAATCGGGACAGCTTTAAGCCATCAGGATCACACATTTGTGTGTTTCTCTTTTGTTGTGATGCTTCAGCTGGGGTATAGAATCACTATTTATAGTTGCCTTGATTCATCGAACAGAGCTGAATGTTCACATATACGCACATAAGGACACACCCATGCAGGCAAATCAAATAAAGTGGTGTCTCCAGTGCAGAGTCTGTGGCTCTTGCCTGCCCTCCTCACCTCAGGCCCTCCCTCTCTCCAGGTGCTGGGAGCAGACTCCAGAAAAGACCCATTGGTTCACGGCCAGTGTACGAGCCTCCTTGTGCCTCATCCCGGGACACTGAGACAGGAGAATAAAGTCAGGATACACTCTTATGCACCGAGAAAGGTGAACGCAGTCAGGATACACTCTTAAGCACTGAGAAATGTGAACGCAGTCAAGATACTCTTATGCACTCAGACAGCACAACACAGCCAGGATATACTCCTATGCACTGAGACAGGAAAACAACCTTAGGATACACTCTTGCACACTGAGACAGCACAATGCAGTCAGGATAGAATCTAACACACCGAGACAGCAAAACACAATCATGATACACTCTAACACACCAAGACAGAAGAATGCAGTCAGGATACACTCTTACGCACTAAAACAGAACAACAGTCAGGGTATGCTCTTACATACTGAGACAGGAGAACACCATCAGCACACACTCTTACAGACTGAGACAACACAACACAATCATGATACAATATTAAACACTGAGACAGCATCATACAGTCAAGATATGCTTTTAAACACTGAGACAGCACAACACAGTCAGGGTATCCTTTTACAAACTGAGACTGAAGAACACCATCAGGATTCTCTCTTATACAGAGACAGGTAAAGACAGTCTTGATTCACACTTACAAAGAAAAACAGGATGAAGTAACATCTCACAGTACAACCCTGTTAAACATGGAAACCTGAATAAAAAAAGGCTAGTGAAGACAGTTTACTGAATAGCCCAGGTTTTAGAATTGAGTTTATCTGTTCCAGAGTGTTGCTCAGTGTGCGTTAATGATATACTTCATCCCCAGCAGTTTCAACACTTTCAGCAAGAGCGCAATATAAAGTGTGCACTATTGGCGTAAAGGTCCGGTACAACTCACAGTTCACCACACCCCTCCCGTCTGAGTGATAATGCGCCAGCGACTCCCAGAGGTCTCCTTCTTCACTGCGCATCCGGGCGCGCATTGTGATTGAATAGTGTGGGGGCAGGTGCCTCGCCTCCAGCATAATCGGCTCATCCATGAGCGCTCGAGTGGGCATGGCCATCAGCAGAGAGGCGGGGCTGCAGCAGCTCCTCTGTCGCATGGTGCCTGTCCAGAATTACCACCCAGAATCAGGGATTATGCTGGTCCCTTGCCTCCCTTCCCCTAGGTATGCTGCCATAATGTTAGTCTGCCGGGGTTTTTTTCCTTGTTGCACACTGGCATCTCTTTCCCTCCCCCTCCTCTCCTGCCTCTCTGCTGTACATTCTTGCCATTCTTATCATCCACTAATCAATGTTTTCAATTTTGTTTCCCTCACCCGGCTCCGGGCTCCTGCCTGGAGCTGTAACTCAAGCACCACTTCAGGACCTCCAGCTCAGCTTTCTCGCTGTCATTCCTGTGGAGCCCTCCATCTTCCAAGAACTGGACCCTCGAGGACTACATGCTACGCACATTCTGCTATATAACTTTTAAGATTCAAGATTTACAAGACTCATTATGTTTTACACACCATATATTGCTATGTCTTACTACCTATATGTTTCACCATTCTTAAGTACTGTTAAGAATTTCTTAGGAAATTCTTTCGTACTGAATTTGTCCACCCAGTGCCAGCCAGAAGCAGACGGGCTCCCCCTCTGACCCGGGTTCTGCTCAAGGTTTCTTCCTATTAGTCAGGGAGTTTTTCCTTGCCACTGTCACCTTTGGCTTGCTCTGAGGGGGTATCAGGCCTGGAATACTGATGTAAAGCTGCTTTGTGACAACTCATGTTGTAAAAAGCACTATATAAATAAAACTGAATTGAATGGAACTGAATCAAGACTGAGTACACAAAAGTATGCACTATCTGCCAAACACAAAACATATGGCCGTGTTGTCAATGAAGACATTTTAATCAATAAACAAATAATTTTTTTGAAGTGTGATTCAGTTTCTTCCTATTGATCTCTTACCCATCATGAAGTGCAGCCATACTGTCTTCTTGTTAGGGCGTGCCCTTACCACAGAGAGGCCTAACAGCTGATGCAGTGCCCCCCAGTGGCCATGACATAAGAGTGAACCCTGCATGACAGTCTGTCCACCTGCCCTGAAACGTGACACAAGTGGTAGTCACATGAAAAATAAACAAACAAATACAAATAACAAAAAAACAATATCTGGGTCTTCACACAGTAATGTCTAGAGTGTAGACAATCAATGCAAAATTGAATGAAGTTTAATATGCTTAACATCATTTAACATGTGATCTAATACCCGGTATCACTGGCAATCTAAATCACTGCCATCCTGTTCAATACAGCTGAATATCACCAGTTGAAACTGGATCATTTTGCTGCAGAGCACATACCCTCAACCCTAACCTGAATAAACCCTTACTCTAGCACAAGCCTGTTTTTAACTCTGAGTTAATATTTTACCAGTTCACAGTTCCACATGACTGTAAAGCATGGCCGGAAACAATTTACATTACATTACATTCATTTAGCAGATGCTCTTATCCAGAGCGACTTCCAGCACAAGAGAATGTAAGTGTATCCATGCAGGTTAAATGACCAACAGTATCAGACCAGGCTAACAACACTCTCAGACCAGAGAGTGTGAGTATAATTCTGTCCAAGCCCTGCCCTAAGTTAACTTGTGCAACCCGACTAGACAAGGGAAGCCAAGTGTACTACCATACATGAGTCGCTAGATCACAGAACCCAAACCATAACACAATACTACACATAATATAAATAGCAAGTACTACAAGTAATAGATGTTAGGGGGCAGGGATTGAGGTGGAACCAAGATGCAGTCTGAAGAAGTGGGTCTTCAGTCTGCCTCAGAAGGTGGACAGTTGAAATGAATATATGTTTCAAGATATGAATCATGAGATTATATTACCTATACAGGACATAGGATTACCTATGGCATAGAAATTTGCAGGGATCCATGAGGAACAAGCCTTGAATCATTAGGGAGGAAATACATTTGCTTCTTTTTCCATGCATAGATGTGTTCCCTTAAGGCTGGCACATGTATACTGGTTTGAGTCCTACGTATGTGGAAGAACGATTAGTTTATGTAGAAGCTTAGCTGTTGAAGAGATGTGTTAATACTTTTGCATAAATTGTTTCGGTACTTTAGCACCGGACTGTAATGGAATTTGAGCCGGATTTTGAAATTAGCAGCCAACTGTGACAGACCAACAACAGCAGTGCATTCCCCTTTCCCCCACTTCTGTTTCTCAGGTTTGGGAAACCCGTTCCAATTAATGTAAGGTTTGAATCCTTCGTTTATCTGTTGAAACGTGTCAGTTGTTTTGATCGATATACTGTGGATATTTCTAAAATGCATTATCAACCTAAAACGTCAGAAGACGTTATATGAACAACAGATGTGAAACTTACCGTATCCAACTACTGCTAGCTGCCCATGTGAGTACACCTCGGTCAGAAAAACTTTTGCCAACAGTTATAAGGAACAACTGGAAAACGATTCGCACTAGATTGACAGGACATTGACAAGTGAGTTACAGTCACACGCAGAAAACATGCCACAGCTAGATGAGACAATGCATCTCCGAGTAGGAGTGCCGCCGATAAGCGCAGGAAGGAGTATTTGGGGTCAGCATTACCAAGGTCCGGTTCGAGGGTATCATGCGCTCGCAGCACGTAGCAGCAATCGCAGCCAGACACACGTCGCTCCTGAAGAAGTTGACGCAAAGAACTACTCAGATTGAAACAAAAAACATTCACACACAAACACACACACACAAATATTTCTTCTACGCTGTACTCACTAAGTGGGACGGCTGTCACGTGATTATGAAAAGATCGTATAATTTCCACCCTGGGGTTTCCGGATGTGATTTTTCCCCTTGCACTTGCTGTGTTCTCAATGTGTTATTCACCGTTTTAAGTAATAGCTACATGAAGTTGATGTTATTACGAAAGGGTTTCTAAGATACCTGTCCAGATGGTCATTCTTTAGACATTCACTCCCGTTTCCTCTCTTCCACATTAGATTTGCAGCACCTACATTAATGTGGCATCGCGATCCCAGTTTCTAGAGCTGCTACGCACCCACCTGGGCAATTGAGGGGGCGACAGTGCGATAGAATAGAGTAGATTGGAGCAGGGTTTGTCACCCAAAGGTTACGAGTTTGACGTTGAACTCTTGGGCAGCGAACCAAAACTGTTTCGGTAAATATAACGCTTTACAAAACTGATTATATGCAGGGTCGGGGGTACTTTTAAAATTTAAACAGTTCCCGAATACTGATTAAATGACTGGAAACTTAATCAGTACCGTATTGTTACACTGATAAAAATGGATAACTTAATCAGATTACTTTTAGAATACTTTCGGAATACATCCTTTATTTTACATAAATGATAAGTTATTAAAAAAAAGAAAATGATTACCTTCACCTTTTAACCCAAACTGAAATTATTTTCAACACATTTAATATTCAAAATCGTACACCGAACGAAATGCATACTACTCTAAGTTATGGTTGTTCCAGTGCTTTTTAAATTAATAATACGTTAATATTAGTGCCATAACTAACAGAACTATATGTTCGAAATATTTGTTGTTCAAATATTGTAACTCAATTTGTTTTCTTAAAAGACCGGGAATTATTACACTGGCGAAAGCGAAGTATAGACAAGAGCAAACATCCGGGAACTTTCATGCCGCGATGTGGTTACCGCCCCTTTTTGGGGGAAAACAAGCCTTTGAATTTGAATGGCGGCTAATGGAGGTCGAAGGTGTTTGACAAGGAAATACATGAAAATTTAAAAAACGATAAAAGTACAGTTGTAATGACATATCAGGAGAGTTACATTAGTACTTTGGCGGCTGATGACAGGTGCCGGTATTTAGATAAACCTCGCGGTATTGGTGGTCAGTGTCCTTTTAGCCGAACATCGGAATGGATTAGCCTACTGTATCAACTAAACAGATTCATGTTTTGACTATACAATCGTACTGAACAAATACATTTATAATTCCTATGTGGAAAGTATAATTCTTCTATGCCCCTTGTTAATAATGCAAAACTTTGTTGCAAAACCTCATTCCCATGTCCTCTCCCCCTTCAGTAGCTTGCGCTAGCTTTTGACAGGTGCTTTGACAGCTGGTGCTGAGAGATGGGTGTATTATCATGATTTATTAACCTTTTAATTTGCATTCCTATTAGGATAACCAACACTTGGGAGATTTAGGAGCACTTCGGAGAGCAGGGGGTTAAAATCGTTATAGCCTACTTCGTATGTTATGCGACTAGCTACGTTTGCTACTTTGCTGCAACCACTGCAATAGGCGCGCTGATATTACATTGACTCTGGTCGTTTTAAGATCTACTGATTGCTTTATTGTATAGCCTATTGTGTACAATAATTCACAATTAAAATGGTAATCATAAAATGAAGACTAGACGTATTACTTATCAGTGATGAAATGCTTGCTGCAGACATAATCATTGCTATCGGGGTCCCATAGGTTTCCCTCGGGATCCTCCCTCCGAACAGCCTGAAGCCATAAAATCCATCTTTTGCCCTCCCTTTCCCTACTCGGTAGCAAGGAGAAACGAATGTGTGGGTGTGTTTTACTGTTGATGGTGCAGGACACAACACAACAACTTTTAGGCATGGTGACAACCTCTATCTGCTATTTTCCGCCCCGCCAGTCAATTTTACGGCTTTGTTTTCCCCCAAAACGGGGCGTGTCCGCCAAAACTGCTTCAAGCTGACGTCACATTGCTCTGGTCTATGTTAGCTATTTAGCTGGCACATTATGGTGCGACTTCCAAACAACCAAAGTAACTGCTTCGATAACTGATTAATTAATTATAACTATAATTAAATAGAGAATTATCCTAATGTTGATGTATATAAATATATAAGCATGTCCTAATCCGTGCTCAATACTGATTTAAAACCACAATCATCTCGTGATTCCATTCGGAAGTGTATTACTGGACCAGGAACAAATTACCTCTGTGTATTTCTTTCGATTGGCGAAGGAATCCTTCGATGCCGATGCAGATTTAACAAACTATTCTGAATAGATCTACCCATTTTTTTGGGACTAAGAGGGGCTGAATGCAGTTATTTTTGTATTTTGAACACGTAACTCCGTTTCATGTGTTCCGTTCCCACCCAACCCTGATTATATATAGGCCAAATTGCTCAGTGTAATATCATCTATCGCACGCCTCTCGACTGCCCATACAGCACCATCTACTGGAGAACCAGAGAGTGCGCTGCATTTATTTATTTGTTTGTTGAATCACTTTGTAAATTCCGATGCTGAAATTATTAAAAGGCTTTTAATAAGCTATAATTGTTTAGGCTATTTTGTCACTTTTTTCAGTGATGATTCTTTGAAGATATTTGTGATATAACACATTGAAGTTTCAGTCTGTACTATTCTCATTTTCAAAACACTCACTGACATATAATGCTGCACATCATGAACGAATATTTAGTCTTGCTTCATTTTCATCAAAGCTGAATTTCCTGTTGGTAAGGTGTGTACATTTCTGAATGACTCTCATAACCCTTCCCACTTTCCCCACATTCAAAACTGAACAGGAACTTTTCCACATTTTTCAACTTTTCCACATTTTTTCCACATCTGCCTGCTAAAACCCTACCAGCATTATGTGATTTTATATATATATATATATATATATATATATATATATATATACTGTGCAAAAGTTTTAGGCACTTATGAAAAAGTGATATAAATTCAGAATGCTTTCATCAAATCATTATAAATCAATATTTGGTATGACCACCCTTGGCTTTCAAGACATCACCAATTCGCTTAGGTATACTTGTGCACAGTTTTGTAAGGTACTCGGCAGGTAGGTTTTTCCAAGCATCTTGGAGAACTTGCCACAGTTCTTCTATGGATTTTGGCTGTTTCAATTCTTTCTGTCTCTTCATGTAATCCCAGACTGACTTGATGATGTTGAGATCAGGGCTTTGTGGGGGCCACACTATCTGTTGCAGGACTCCTTGTTCCTCTTTTTGGTGAAGATAGTTTTTCATCACTCTGGCTGTATATTTGGGGTCATTTTCATGCTGCAGAATGAATTTAGGACCAATCAAGTGCCTCCCTGATGGTATTACATGATGGATAAGAATGTGCTTGTATTTCTCAGCATTGAGGAGGCCACTAAGTCTGACCAAATCCCCAACTCCATTTGCAGCAATGCAGCCCCAAACCTGCAAGGAACCTCCACCATGCTTTACTGTTGCCTGCAGACACTCATCCTTGTGGCGTTCTCCAGCCCTTAGATGAACGAACTGCCTTCTTCTAGAGCCAAATATTTCAAATTTGGACTCATCGGTCCAGAGCACCTGCTGCCATTGTGCTGCATGCCAGGTCTTGTGTTTTCGTGCATAGATGAGTCGTTTGGCTTTGTTTCCACGTCTGAGGAATGGCTTTTTGGCTGCAAGTCTTCCCTTGAGACCACTTCTGATCAGACTTCTCCGGACTGTAGATGGGTGTACCAGGGTCCCTGTGGTTGCTGCCAGCTCTGAGCTGATGACACTGCTTGACAGCTTCCGATTGCGGAGGGACGTCAACTTGATGTGTCTTTCATCTGCTGAACTAAGTGTCCTTGGCCGACCACTGCGTTTCTGGTCCTCAACCTTGCCCGTTTCTTTGTGGTTCTTCAGAAGAGCTTGGATAGCACATCTGGAAACACCTGTCTGCCTCGAAATTTCTGCCTGTGATAGACCTTGCTGATGCAGGATGACCACCTTGTGTCGTGTCTCTATGCTCACCCTTGTCATGATGTAAGATTAGCAATCTGTTCTGCAACCTCACTGTCAGTGCTCCCATCCCCTAGCCGTTGTGTTTTGTGTTTTTCTGTCCATGTGCTTCTGTTTTTTCTTGTGTTCTAGCCCTGCCCCGCTCCCCGCCCGGTCTCCGCTCACCTGATTGGCTCATCACCTTCACCTGCCTGCCTGCGCACCTGTTCCCCATTCCCGTTGTCAGCCCTGCCCTATATCTTCCCTGCGTATCCCTGTCCTGTTGCTAGTTCGTCACAGTTGCTTTGCCTGTTTCGTCCCCGCCGTTTGTTACCCGTGTTTATTGCTGTTTTTCCGTTTTCGACCTGCCTGTTTTTCCGACCTGTTTTTTGCCTGCCGCTTTACCCTGTTGCCTGTTTATCTGCCTGCCTGGTGTTTGACCCTGCCTGCTCCGTTTACCCGTACCTGGATTTGCCCCTCCAACTGCCTTTCTGGTTTTTGACCCTGTCTGGTTTTGTGACTACGATCTTTCTTGTGGACTTTAATAAATCTGCCTGAATTCGACGTTTTTGAGGTCTGCAACTGAGTCCTTGCCCAGGCCCCTTGACACTCACCTTTTCAGTATGGCTGATCCTCACCCAGTTTTATTCCCTCCACACAGGTGTTTCTGTTTCAGTTAATAACTGTGGTTAAACCTGCTTATGTTGTTAATGATTACCACCTGTTTTGTTTAGTTGTTTTATCATGCATTGGAGTATATGCCTACAAAAAAACGTTTGGAGGGTCTGGAAGGTTTTGTGTTAGTTTGCCACTTTATTTAGTCTTAGTGGCACATTTCACTGTTTTCAAAAGAAATTTTCAGAAATCTAAAATATATTTGTTATTGTCACACTAATAGAAAAGATAGAAAAGAACTGTTTTAAGACAAATGTTTTGTGAAAAATCTTACGTGCCTAAGACTTTTGCACAGTACTGTGTGTGTGTGTGTGTGTGTGTATATATATATATTATGTGAGTACACCCCTGTGCTCTATTTGCTCTTATGTAAAATTAAAAACTAACAGTTTAGATTTACTATATTAATACAGGCCCCACAGTAGGAACTCAATGCAACAAAAGTAGGTACGCCTTTCATTAAAGATTCAAATCTTTTATTTTTTCAATACTTCGTATGTCCACCTTTATTTTTGATGACAGACTCAATCCTCCTCGGCATGGAGGATACCAATGTTGCACAAATTTCTGGAGAGATGTTCTGCCATTCTTCAGAGAATTTTTTTTCAGCTGCTCTTTGCTGGAGGGGTTGTGTTGCTCTACCTTTCTCTTTAAAATACCCCAAAGGTATTCTGTTGGATTCAAGTCAGGTGACATACTTGGCCAGGTCATAGTTTTCACTTTGCTTTGGATCGTTCTCATGCTAGAATATTCCTCTTCTGCCAAGCATCTGGAGACTGGGAGTCATCTTGTCAGCCAGTATTTTGGTATATCCACAGGCATTCATGGTGCCATCTATGAATGTCATCTCCCCAACACCTTTTGCACTCATGCAGCCCCATATCATCACACTCCCACCTCCATGCTTCACTCTCGGGACTATGCATTCATTGTGGTAGTCCTGGCCAGGTTCACGCCAAACATGCTGGACCCCATCTGAGCCGAACAAATTTATCTTGGTCTCAACTGACCAAAGAATGTGCTTCCAATATTCATCAAGCTTCTTTTCATGTTCTTTAGCAAAGTTTAATCTTGCAATTTTGTGCCAAAGAGCAAGCAAGGGTTTTTTTCTTGGACGCCGTCCATAGAGGTTGACGTTATGCAATGTCCTTCGCACTGTCTGAGCTGTCACAGAAACTCCAATTTCCATTGATAACCCCTGTGCCAAGTCTGAAGCACTTGCCCATCTGTTTTTCAGAGCTAGATTGTGCAAGTAGCGCACTGTCTGTGGTGTCATTTTAGGAGGGCAGCCACTGCGGCTCCGATTAGTGGTACTATGGCTCGTTCTATACCTCCTGATTACTGCTGCAACTGTGGTTCAGCTGATTTTTAGTTGGTCACAGATCTTCCTGTATCCTTTTCCATCTTTGTGAAGTCTCACAATCAGATTTTTCAATTCCTCTGGCAGTTCATTTCCAGGTGGAGCCATGATGCAGATAGACACAGCCCATAGGTCCAAAATTGAAAAAGTTCTGGTGTTCACAGGTCATTTTATAACCATGTTCATGCAATTAGGCTAATTGGAAATCACAGGTGTACTCAATTTTGTTTCAATGATCACAGGATTTCTAATTTGTGTGTCAGTGATCACAGGTGTATTCACTTTTGTTACACTGAGTTTCTACTTTGAGGCCTGTATTTTCAATATAGTCTTTCTAAAGTATTTGTTTTTGATTGTTCATAAGAGGAAATGCTATACTTGTCAACTTAGAAATAATGCAATTAAGAGTGTATCAATAAGAGCTGATACAATTTTGAATCACTTGACATCTAAGTGATATTGCACAGGGGTGTGCTCACTTCTGTTGTATACTGTATGTGTGTGTGTGTGTACATATATATATATATATATATATATATATATATATATATATATATATATATATACATTAGTTAATTAATAGTCAAGCTTCTCCAGTTAACCTGTCTGTCCTCCTGAGTGGGCAGAGTCATTGTTTGAGGCAGCAGATGAGCTGTGTCCCCCCTCTGGATGGGTGGAGCCGGTTATAGAGGATGGAGTAGGACTGCAAACAGAGTGACTAGAGTAGCCTGTCTGAGGGCGGTACACCAAGAGAGAGACAATGGGATCAGTCACCTTTCACACAACAGTGACAGCCTGTCTCCTTTTGCTGAAACCCTTTTCACCAAATTACTGCTACTTTATGCGGCATGTCCCACACTCCCCTCTAAATTCCTGATTATACACAGACAATGAAGAGCGTTTACACTTGCACATTGACTCTCATACAGAAATACATACATACATATTGTACAAATATAATTCCTTACATCTGTTTATATTTTAACTAGTTCTTATTTCTGCAACTAATTTTGTCCATGTAACTGTTTGTGTTGTGTTTGTGTTCCAAAAATAGATATGACTTAATAATTGAAAAAGTGACTAATAGCATTTCAAACATAAAATACAAAATGTTTTTTTTTCCTCTCAAAACAGCATACAAGTACTACATTGCAAACAACCCTGTCATTCTTGCTCACTCCAGCAGGGGGTGCCACAGGGAGCAGCGTGGGAGAGGAGAATAGTTGCAAGTTGCTTAGGTGACATTAATGGAGTAAAGTAACACATATCCTCCTGTTGGTGCCAGGCCTGGCACCAGGAGAAAATACAGAGGGGTGCCGTTGCAATCCACAGAGGGGCACAAAAAGTCATCTTAAAAAACATAATAAATACTATGTAGACATTTGGCTATAAGGAAACAACTGGGGGTGCACTGAGGTCCATCTGGGGGTGCAGTGCACCCCTAAGCACCACCATAGCATCGGGCCTGGTTAGTTCCCACTTCACCGTGGTGGACTGCGGAACTTGGAGTGCAAGAAACAGCCATTCGCTGTGTGTGAGTGTAGCAAAGGGCGAGAGCAGTCACCCCACCCGGCCTTGAACCCGGGTCTACGGGGTACCAAACATGCGACTTTGACCGCGACACCAAAGAGCCAGGCTCGTTGGTATGGCAGTCAAAGCACATACTCAACTGTAGTGACGGCACTCCGTCACACTGCCCTCCCCTTCGGGAAGCGCACCCATGCGCTTCACGCACCATGGCGTCCCTCACGCATTCCCCCCGTACTTCTCCCATCCCAGGGTGCCCCACTCACTCGTGCTTCACCCATCTCTGGGGTCCCTCACACTGTGCTTCACCCATCTCTGGGGTCCCTCACACTGGGGTCAACCTAACCTGGGGGTCCCTCATACAGCTCACACACTGGGCACGCCTCCGATGGCCTCGTGGCCGGCCATCCCACTTCTGACACCATTTGTAGCAAAGGGCGAGAGCAGTCACCCCACCCGGCCTTGAACCCGGGTCTACGGGGTACCAAACATGCGACTTTGACCGCGACACCAAAGAGCCAGGCTCGTTGGTATGGCAGTCAAAGCACATACTCAACTGTAGTGACGGCACTCCGTCACAGTGAGTATCAGAGATAGGCAAAGACGCATCAAAATGTATCTTGTTACAAAATAGAAAATACCCCTCAAATAAATGTATCAAAATAAAATACAAAATATTGGTGCCAGAAAATGTATCAAGATAAAATTTTGTATTTTGATTTTGTATTTTCAAAATACAGGAAAATACATTTGTAACATTGGGCATTCTGAATTTGTACAAAATGGCAGAACACTCAGATTTTTATAATGTACACAAGGCTCTGGTGAGAGTTTGAACCCTACAAGAAGGAAGAACAGGAAGTAGAATGCTACTGTATCTAAGCAAAACTGTAAAAAAAAAAAAAAAAACAATAAAAGAGAGATGGCGCCCTGAACCACAGACATGCCATTATCACAGCTGACATTGTGATACAGCACAACAGTCAGAGCAATATAGCTGCAAGCAGCGATGAGGGGGCCAAACAGTCCAGCAGGGCAGAGTCGCCATGGCAACTTGATCTGATCATGTTAAAAGCGTGGCTGTAAGCACTGATTGCAAGTTTTATGTCAAATGACCAAAGATTGGGTGTAACTGAGATATGAGCTCACGTCCTGTTTGGATTGTTTGCCTTTGATTTGGCTGTAATGGATGAACGTTTCTGAAAATCAAAAATGCATCAGAAAACTTGTTGAGGCTTGGTTCGAAGATCACCTATGCCAAATTTGATGAAGATTGGACAAAATTTGTGGCCTGTGAAAATTTTCTTAATTTTTTCAAAAACCAAAAAAAAACAAAATGGTGGCCGTGTCAATTAAGTTGACTTGACAATTTGTCATGTCCCACTCATCTTTGGAATCTCCCAAAGTATCACCTGACACAAGAATCACTTTTGTCAAGGGAAACATAACACTTACAACGCAAAAAGATGTTTTTGCTTATTGCAGTGCCTCCCAGTGGTCAAATGACAAAACATTTTAGCACAACCTCAGGAAGCTGTCCCAAGACCATATACCAAGTTTGGTGTCAACACATCAAAGCGTTGCTGAAATATGCCCTCACATCCTGTTTGGCGGCTTCGCTGCCGATTTAGATTGGCTGCAATAAACAAACGCTTTTGAAAATCTGATCATCTGATAACTTTTGTGAGGCTTGGTCCCAAGATCATCTGTGCCGAATTTGGTGAAGATTGGACAAAATTTGTGGCCTGTGAAAAATTTTTAAACCTTTTGAAGAAATCCAATAGGACAGCCACATCAATAAGGTTGACTTGACAAGTTGACATGTCTTGGCCTTGGGACCTCCCACAGTATCACCAGACACAAGAATAATTTTTTTAAGGCAAACACATCAACAGTTACTAGCCGAAACGCATTTTTGCTTATTGCTTATCTAGCTAACACTTGCTGGCTACCCATGGCTAATCAGTCTTATATGCTCATCGAGCCGTTTCATGTTGTTAACTATCCAAGCCAACTTGTAGCACTAATTAATAGCTACATTTACATTTATTCATTTAGCAGACACTTTTATCCAAAGCGATGTACAAAAGTGCATATAGTGGGCAAACAGGCACAAGGGCAAGATGTGTACAGGTCTTACAATGCAGATAGTGCTGAAGCTGAGCGCAAGGTTGGTGTTGCGAGCCAACTAATCTGATCTAGGATTACATATATCGACTACAATCACAGGGACAATAAAGTACCGCTATACTACCTAGGCAAAAACATGCACGATACAAGGTAAGAGAGCTACAAGTACAAGCCAGTAGTCTAAGAATTACAAGGTGAAAGTTACAAAAAATGGCAAAGGTGTCAGTCCAGGTAGAGTCTGAAGAGGTATGTTTTCAGCTAGCTAGTTAGCTTGCTGGCTCACTCACTTCTTTAGCCACCGGGCCACACGTATCGATTGTTTTTATCTTTAGCCTTTACCTATGGCGTTCAACATGTGTACATTCTAAAAAGTAAGATATATTTTACATAGGTATTGCAGTTCAGATAAAATGTTTACCTTGACGGACAGTCCACTGCACTGGCTGAGGCATGAAGCATGTGCTGGCTTGCTTGTAATTTGTAAGAAGATACTCTAAGTATCTTGTTACAAATTACTTTTGAATTTTTTCAGCCCTATCAAATACAAATTACAAAATACTCAAAAGTAAATGAAATATGTATTTCAAATACAAGAAACAGAAATACTGCCCATCTCTGGTGAGTATATCAGAAGATATGCATTCATCTTGCTTCAGTGCCTCTGCAGGACTGCTGAGGCTGTCAAGGTGAGACAAGTGGTGATGTACAACTGCTAATTTCAGACAGGGTTGCCTGAAGGAAAACAGCATAAAAACTCTATGTTATGATGATGATGTTATCATCATCCTTTCACTTCAAGTAATGCCAGGTAGACACCCCAGGTCCTGGGCAGCAAAGGATGTTTCTGGTATTGTTCACATCCGAGGCCATAATGACCTAATTGAACTGACATTGAACCGACATGAATGCAAGCCTTCTACCATGGAGACTCACTCTGAATCCTCTGCATTCATCTGGTGTGATCTAAACTTTGCATGACCTCTCTGACCTCTTTGCTCATGGGCAATTGCCATCAGTCAGGGTGTACAACAGGAAACAGAAGACATCAGTACAAAAATACATCCAAACAATACAGCTCTAAGTTCCATATGTATATGCTTGTGTTTGTATTATTATGCTGAACACTTAAATATCCTTGGCTGGACAATACTAAACATTTTAATCATGGTTTGGAAAAATGCATGAATTAAAATTCCAATGAAAGAGGAACTGTCATGGTTTGGAAAAATGCATGAATTAAAATTCCAGGGAAAAGGAACTGTTTTCACAAGAATGAGGAAACTGACCACAGCACAATTGTCTAAGTCAGCGTTTCCCAAACCTCTCCTGGAGGACTCCTTGTCCTGCATGTTTTAGATCTCTCCCTGCTCCAACACAGCTGATTCAAATGATCAACTCGTTATGAACTCCTGAAGCTGCTTAATAACAAACTGATCATTTAAATCAGTTGTGTTGGAGCAGGGAGAGATCTAAAACATGCAGGACAAGGGGTCCTCCAGGAGAGGTTTGGGAAACGCTGGTCCAAGTTATGTAATGTCTAAGTACATACCTTAAGATATGCCCCTACAGATATGAAAGACCTGTTCATGGTAAGTGATCGTGGGGAAGATGAGCAAGCAATCCTTCCTCAAAATAATAGCAATCAGTTTGTATGTTCTTGAAATGCTGAAAAAATGCTTTCTTGTGACAGTACATTTTCAGTTGATGGTAGTAGTTTATACAGCTGTATAACCTGGCATTTCAGGAAAGCTGTGCAGAACCTGGGAGCCCCCCCCCGACTTCTGATCCTTGGTCTTGGAAGCCGATTGGTCCGCCAGCCAAGGAAGCCACTCCTCTCTCTTCTGGTAGCTGTCCAAAATAGCCACTGAAGTTCAACAGCACCCTCTCTCCCCTCTATCTTGTGCATGCACACACATACACGCACATGCACATCGACTTACACACAAATGTACATACACACACCCACACCCGCCAACAGAACTATCACAGGCACACAAGCTAACACACATACATATGCAATCTCTCACTCATAGTCACACAAACTCTCACAAGTACATTCAAACACTTTCTCTCTCATCCTCACAATCTCACACACATACACTCGCACAAAGACACCATTCATTCTCCACTGACACCGGAGACCCCAGCAATACTCACACTACAGCAGGTAAGAGAATTCAGGGAGGGGGAGAGGGAGGGGAAGGCGACAAAACAGCAGTCTAACAGCCAAGTTCTATCCGATGCACAGCAAGAAGCACCTTTGTAAGTGCACAGAATTACACAGGCTGATTTCCCCTTTGCCTGTTTCTGCCAGCTATGCCATCTCTTAGGATAAGAGGAGGGAGGGATGGACAGAGGGAGGTCAAACAGGTGGCGCACATTCCTCCCACTGCAAAAAAAAAAAAATACTGCACATTTAAACAGCTGTGTAGATAGTGTAACATTTAGCCTTAGCCTTTGACTCTGGCTTTCAGAGGGCCCCTCCCCCCACCCAAGCACACTGAGACCCAGCATGCCTGACTGGCAGGGGGCAGCTATGGGCGGCAGCCACTCCCCTGTTAAATGAAGCCAGAGAGCAGGTGGAGGCTGGGGCAGAGCACAGCAAGCCAAAAGCATTTCACAGCTGGCTGGGTATGTTTAAATGAGCCCCCATGAGCCCACTGATAGACACCAATGCTTGGATTTAGATGACTGGAAGAAGAGACCATCAGCTGATGGTGATAATTATACATTCCATTGCTTCTCTCCTTTCAGAGAGAGTAGCCACTGAATGAACCAGTGATGACCACTGAATGAACGGAGGGTGACCGTGCTACAATAGGAGTGAATCTAGTGAAACTTTCTGTTTCCAAATCCCAAGGTTTGATTGAGCTGTTAGCTGAACACTAATCTTTACTTCACATACATTCTTTCATTTATTTACATTTACTTATATGTCATTTCATTGTTATGTAAATTCTTTATGAACAAAATATGCCTTTACAGGTGCGTTTGTACTAATATGAAAAAACAGGAAAGTTTTTTGGTGTAGCTATACAAATTTGGTACAGCTGTCCCACTTACATAGAATCAGTTGTTCAGTTCCTTGTTCTAGGCCCCACTGAACAATTAATTATTCTTAATTAAGGTGAATACCTGTTTACAGTGCCAATTTATTACTACAGGAATTATAGGAATATCTAACATGTATACCTCCTGTATACATAGTTCCAACAACCAATATCTGTAACAGAACCAACAACAG
Organism: Megalops atlanticus; assembly: GCA_019176425.1. NCBI lineage: Eukaryota > Metazoa > Chordata > Actinopteri > Elopiformes > Megalopidae > Megalops > Megalops atlanticus. Next base: position 4,183,612 of record CM032879.1, on the reverse strand, counting down.
ATATTTAAGTGAGGTCAGATAGAGATCATTGCTCATTTATCAGATAGATCAAACCCAAGCATTGGAGAGCTCAGTTGGCATGAAGACCAGCCTGTACACTGGGTTCCCAGGACCACGATTAAGAAACACTGTGTTAATATCTTTACAGCAATGACTAACACATGCCAGTAATAGGTGAACCAACTCATCCCATCAGAGCTGCACGTTCCACATATTGTGGCGGAAGAACCCACTCTTCTCCCTTTGCTAAGGAATTACCTCTGACTACATATTAACAGTGTGGCATTGGCCAGGTAAAGAAAGAAAGAAAAAGAAATGTGTGTGTGAGGCATAAGTGTGACACTGGTCCTAAAATCTCCACCCTGCAAACAGAAAAAAACATTTAAATTTTCCAACCATTTTTTAAATCATGTTCAATGTCTGTGGAAGACATTGTTTTTTTTAAATCTAAGAAGCAGCAACAGCAGTTGCTCACTATTACCTGAGCCAAGGTGGCTGCCCAGACCCACCAGGCGAAGACTGGGAAGGAGACAATGACAGTCACGGGCTGGCCTAACAAGACACTTTTCCAACTGAAAATGAAAGGTTCAAACCATACTTGGTGTAAGTCTTTGAATTGACCGCTACATTCTGCTACCTGCTACCAACAGCATCTGGCAGTCCCATCGCATCGCGGCACAAGATCACCATCCAGAAATTTCTCCGTCATTGCCCCCCGATGGTGGAATGAACTTCCACACTTTCTGCCGAGTCCCTCTCTGTCTTCAAGAAACATGCGAAGACACAGCTCTTCTGCTCTCACCTGAGAACCTGAAACACTACCACCTGAAGGAACTTCTCATGTCTCAAAACTGTTTCCTACTAAACCATTTTAAAAAAAGCAATCTAATGGCTTAGCACACTTGTTATCTCTACCAGATAGCCTGCACTTTGTCTGGCCAACCATTGAAGCCTAGTCATGCAGCACTTCTACTATTGTTGACTCCTTATGGTTATTTTTGCTTATGTTGTACTCTACCTCACTTGTAGGTCGCTTTGAATAAAAGTGTCTGCCAAATGAATAAATGTAAATGTAATTAAATAGACATGATTTCTTGCAAAAAAACATATGTATACATTTTAGTGGTTGATATTTCGTCACAAAGCTGGTGCCTTCCTGTGTACCATCCTTTTACATCTGGTGCTCTTCCTCTCCTCCTCTTCCAAGACCTACTCAACCCTTCAGATTATCATTTGCATCTCATGCTCCCGAAACTCCATGGCCAGTTGCTTGTGCAAGGTAGACTTTGGTTTCTCCTTCTCCTCCTGGACTATATTACTGACCATTGTGTGGAGGAATTGACCATTTCCCCCCCTGGCTGAACATGTAGATGGTTGGTATCCATCCTGCTCCAGCTCATCCAAGATGTGGCAATTATCTGCCTCTGAAACATGCTATTGAACCAATGCATGATGCAAAGAAACAGTCTTGTTGAGGAGACTGAAAACATGACTACTCCTCCTTCCCCTTCTTCATCCCACAAAGTAAGGATGTCACACATTGCACACAGACCACTCAATACCAAGGGCGTCAGTTTGTTTTGAAAAGTGCTGGGGACAACAACGGGTTCGACGTGTTCGGCTTTCAAAAAGTGGTGGTGAAGAAATGGGCCACGACAAAAAGTGCTGGGGATATGTCCCCAGCATCCCCAGCATAAATGACACCTATGCTCAATACAATGGCAATACAAGGAGCACAAATGGTGAAACAGAAAGAATTACCTGTGACATTGTGGATTGATGTCATTTTTATGATAATGAGGAAAGAAATGTATTTGCACGTGGATTGTTTCAGTCCCTTATCTGTGCAGTTAAGGTGGTCATCATCTCAAGGACATCTTCCAAGGGACCCTGGGTCTGCATGCTTCCACTCAGTGGGTCACCTGGCTCGTCTGGTCTGGTTTTGGTGGTTCTCCGTTTTCCGCCTTAAGGTTTTTCCACAGGACCTTAACACAAGGAGAGGTTCATCACGAAAAAGTTTATCAGCTTTCTGAACTTGTCAAACACAATTGCTGCGTTTAAAAAGAAATGTTTCAAAGAGACTGATATTTACATGGTGGAAGTTGCTATGATAAATGCATACCGTATCTAAAGCTGTTTTTAATGTCCATTTTGTAACTTTTTGTCCATTTGAATTCCTGAAATATCACATATCAGGCTCTTTTTCCTGGCCATAATTCAATACAATTGATACAACAGGCCTTTTTTGGGTCAAATTCATTGATTTTTTTAATGCTCTCTTATCTCTATTGTTTGCTCTTGATTGGTCACTCCAGTCACACACACACCCACACAATCCTGGGATTTTTGTGGCCCATCTAAGGCTTCTGAAGGAGCCTCAATTTAGCAGCCAAGGCTGTCCCTTGACTGTTCAATCCATTTCTACTTTATAAGGATTCTAGGCCAGAAGTAATGCAAAGTTATGCAGTGTTTCAGATGTCCATTTTAAACTCAGAATTTACTGAACTATAATTAGGCCTGCTCTATTACATGCCTGCTCTATTTAAACCAGGAAACTGGCTGTGTGTTTTTAAAGACCTGGATAAGGTGTCTGATCTTTGCTTTCTTTGTAATATGGGATATGGTCAGAATAAAACATTGTAAATCCAAACCTGAGTCAAAAACTATGGGTTGAAATTATTTGAAATGTCTCTAAAGGATGGTGATTTACAAATAGCCAGGTCACCAGCACTGCTGGAGGCAGACCTCAAAATGTTGAACTGCTAAAAAATAAACTAAACCTTTCTTGACAGTAGCATTTCAGCGGAAGTTTTTTGGTATCATTTAAGCTTTTCAGAAAAATATGCTACAGGTCTTCCCATTTCTAACAAGTCTTTTTGATCGAGATCTTTCTATCAGCACAAGTCGAGCATCACATGCATCAATTGTCAATTTAAAAGTGTTGCAAAAAACTTCGGAGCAGTTAAAACTGACATAGAAGGCTGAATAGCTTTCAGTTCAGTGGATGCAGGTGGGAGTGGCCCTTGGGACTCAGATTCAATAAGTGTCGAGGGATTGGGCACACATTTTGTGCAAAACCTGCACATCCGTAAATCCATAATAGCTTGTACATTGGCATTTCGAGGTCTCAGCTGTTTCTAACTACCTTCACAGGAAGGTAGCGTAGTGGCAAGAAGCAGGGCTGGTAAACAACTTCAACAACAATATCCAGATATGTTACCGCGCTGGCTGATGGCCGGCACATAATACGGCAAAGGAGGATTTTTCTCAAAATAAATATCTTAAAATAGTAACCACACTGGACAGCCGCAAACTAAACCACCTTTTCTGCTAAACGTTCTACTCCACAACAAACAACTGTTGCTACGTCCACGCACCTGTTTTAAAGTCCGTAATGTAGACGGTGTGGCTCGTTGAGTCAATGGCAGGCTTCATACATTCTCCACAGATAAACAATTCACCAGTTTGAAATGACGTTGGTGAAATTGATCAGTTAGGAGAGTCCGGAGAGATTATAAAAGGCTAGCACCAGACGCTGTAAATGTATATGTACTAACATGAACATGACTATTTATACAATATTCGTAATATTCGTACAAAACTTTACCAAATAGGCTACACATTTAAGAGCAGTCCGTATCAGGGGGAACGTACATAATCCACACCAGTCCTAGATAAGCGCATCTGATAAATATAAAGTAATGGCTAATCATATGACCTTAGCGCCAAACTTGGGGTAGGTATAGCATGGCATTAACCACCATAAACAGTTAACAACAACAGATTTAGTGAATTTTCATATACCGGAATATCATTACCGAGTAAAACAGAGATTCATGCTTTTTTAAAAATAAACCTCCGTATTTAGATCATACTAAAGTCTGGTTTTCAAACTACCTAAGTACCCATAGGCTACTTACAAAGGTAGGCTATTTTATTAATGCCCTCTACCCCATGGTGGTATGAAACTGTGAGGATTTTTGTATTCTTTGAATTTTCATCTGTCGAATCACCGTGCTTATTTATCATGACAAGCGTAACATCGGCAGGGAACAAGGAGATATCTAGAACAACATCAGGTGACCAGTATATAACCCGAAGCCGCAAGGGTCCGTAACGTCACATACATCTACACCCGCGGGAGTTTGTGTGACTATTCAGAGTCTTCAGTAATGGGTCGTTAAAATATCGTAAAAATAAATAAAGTACAAGTTTTATGTGACAGATTGACAATTAATACCATGTTTAGAACATCTGAGAATGTATTTCTGCGTTTGAACTGAGACGTATTCACAGTACGAATTTTAAGTAAAATTGCGGTGACGTCTACCAAATAAGTCTATACGTATAGGAAGGAAATCATTCATTTATTACAACAATGTGGGAAAACTTTGAGGAGGGTGTAGTGCATTTTATGAATATATTATACTTATTGTAAAAAAAAAAAAAAAAAAAAAGCAAAAATACCTCGTCTCTAAGACTGGAACGCAGAGCTGGCTCGTGACTACGTCATGGGCGCGCTTATTTTAGTGAAGTGAGAAAAACTACCACTGTATTATACTGTTAAACAGGTAGGAATTAACCAGTTATTACTTATTGATTATGTAGATATTGCTGGTGGTACAACCCTTGAACATATATCATCTTTATGACTCTGAAGACAATACATTGTTTACAATTTATGTTTCTCCATTTGTTATTAGCTGACAGCTAAGCTTAATTGATAGTTATCATTAGCTGTGTAGCCGGCAATGAGATAAAATCAAAGAAACTGTTTTATTAAGAGTAGCCTAGCTGTTCTTTGAGAGTAACGCATTCTCCAGTAATATTTGGTTACTTCGTTACCTGCATTTTAGAGATGGCAATGTGGTAAACTAATGATTCATTAATCCATTAATTCAATCATTTTTATTTCACTCAAAATTGTACGCGCTCCTCGCCGTTTTGGGAACTGCGGGTGTATCCTACTCGCGGATCATTAAAGAAGAAGTCGGACACATTCGGCTATCTCCGTTACCTCACATGATGTCTTCCCAGTTGTCCTTTTCGTTGCACCCGCAGCCTATCTCAGTGATAGCAAATAGGACGCCACTGGCCCGAAGTACCGGCGACGCGTTTTCAAGTTTGGGTAAATATGGATCCAACCAAAATTTCAGTGCATGGCCAGGGTATTTTTTAGCCTGGCTTGACGCTGAATATAATTATGTTTGGCTTCCATCACCAGTCTGTGGCTGTTGAAAGTATTTTCATATTGCTTGTTAGCCAAGTGTATGTGTTGCGCCCACATCATGGATGGTCAGATTATCTTCGAACATCACTGTTTTCTCATTTACTGTGGATGGCGAAGAGGTGGAGCTTTAAGTAGTGAGCGCTAGCTAGCTAGTTGGTCAGTCGGTGGAAGAGAGCGAAAGAGCAGGGAAGGAGTTGCTTGTCCGGGAGACAATTTCATGAACTTCAGGAAGAGTGAGTCATTGTGCAAAACTATGGTAGCAGTTAAATTGTAATTATTTGCATACCTTCTAAAGTTTATTTAAGTTGTTAAAGAATTCAAATTGTACTGGTGATATAGCTAGTCTAACTAGCTAGTAGCACCCAGCTAGCCAAAGTTAAAATTATGACACGGGGAATTCCACAAAGCCACACTACTTCGCAACATAAGATAACGTTAATAATTTAGTGCAGTGTCAACTTGTTTAACTCTTAAACTAATTGCTAACCGTATTTCACGTCCCTGGAATGCTGCAAGATAGCTGGCTATCTGGATAATTAATTAGGTAGCCATCCACTGTAACATGTGCAGCCTTTCCCGAGAATTCCAAAAGGTTACGTGGACTGCCTTGATTTCGAAAGCGCAGGCAAGCTAATTTGTAAACCGGACTCTGCATGCGGATTTCGCTTATTAGCACCCGAAAGAAGAATGGCATTTGTATCTTTCGAAAACCTCACTAAACTAGCTATCTTGAGTAAGAAGAAATTGTAATAACCTGTCTATCCCATTAATAAATGGCGATAACATAGCTAGCTGATAGCCACTTGGTGCGTCTGTGCATGGCTTTGGCGATATGGCGTTTGGCTCGGTGACTGGTTTGCTGGCTGGGTTAGTAACCTTACGGTTACCAAATCTTGACGAACGCATACATGCTATAGTGTTCTAAAAACAACAGTTGTCACAAGCGAACGAAAGTGACTACCAAGCTGACATAATGCCTTTGTCAATCTAAATACGTGATAAAATTTCATCCTGGTGAGCCAACGTTACCTTATTGTGTTGACTGTCTACCTTAGCTAGTCTGGCTACATCAGCTACATTGGTAGCTGATATATGGTTTAAGTCCATCGAAAGCAAACCATTAAAATAAAACGAAATAGTTCAGTGGGCCTGTTTAATCTGCTTTTGGTGTAGTTGTGTAACGAGGTAGCCAGCCTGCTGTTTTTTTCCAGTCTGGTAAAATAAAAGGTGTTGCGGGTATGTTTATTGGCAGAGTTTGACATCGAGTAGAATACATGCTGTTCCTTTCCTGTTATTTTTATGGAGTGTTGCAATAGAGGTTCAGAACATAAACCAGCGCGCAACTTTGTTTTCCAAGCAGAAGGGTTCAAGTTGTAGCGAGCTTAATTTTCAATCATTGAATAAAAATGCATTGTTATCAAGAAATACGTTATTATTGCAAATACATTTAAAAACTAGTTAAGGGTGACATTTGGTTGGAGACGTATCATCTTAATGTCAGACTAAGTTTCTAGCATCCCTCTTTTTTCCCGTAATCATTTTTGAAATATGGCCCCTGTATTTAATATTAAACCGGAATCTGGAGCAGTCCTCTCAGAATCACACAACTGGCGAGGGTTAGAAAGACTTTTGAACTCCGGCAAAAGCAGTGTCGCATCTTTGCAACATGGCATTGCAACGTTGTTGGAACGGGCTTTCAGACTAAAGAATCGGTATTTGAAATGCCACCGCGGCGCCACAGTCTTTAGAGCCACGCCGGTTTTGAACGAAATCAGGGTGACTTTGAAGCATTATCAGAGCTGTAGATAGATTTATGGCGGATAATAAAACGTTTAAGGATTGGTAATTAATCATAGACCAGTCGTACTAGTCTGGTTTTATGATCCGCCCTGAAGTAGCTGATATGATATGGTTTGAGATATTGTATTCGTTCTTCTCAAAAGCATCAAGTCCTTGCGATGGCACAACGAACGAACGGTTAGTGGGTTTTTTGCATATTTGTGGATATTGAGCGTGATTTGAAAAGTCTCGACTAACCAGAGAACATTCGCTGTACTACTTTTCTGCGGGAGGAACGCTGTCTGTGTCAAGTTGACTGGATTGAACGCTTGGGGCAGACGTTTTAAGTGCTGATCCAGGACCAGATTGCCCAACCACAATTAAAGCTCAAACTGCTGCAACAGTAAAGGAGAAACTATTCCTAGACCGGCACTTTGGCACAATTTCTGCCTGGGGCGGTTTGTACTTCGGTATGGTTGTTTTGACATGTGAGCCGCTCTCGGATTCGTCCGCTTAGTGGGCGTTGACGTAACTTAGCGAACTCATTGGTTTTTGGAGCAAGATACCTCAGTGTCCCAACCCTCGCCCTGGGGTCACACCGTGTTTGCATGCTGTCGGTCCCACTGAGCTCGCAATTAATTGGGTTTGATTGAACCATTAATTGAACGCAGTTCTGCCTTTGATGTCATTTCACAAGTAATGTTTGTTACAGATATGCCCTGTTGGATGTGTGATTGTGCTAACAGAAGGATACCAGTAGAGGTGTTTTTTCCCTCCATTTGAGTGACTTAAATTGAAAAATAACCAACACAAAAATACAGCTGTATTAAGCTGTATTATCTTTGCTGTTTTCTGTAGGAGGTATATTGCATAAATTAGTGTTACTTTCAGTTTTGGTTACCCTGGGGAACAGTCTTGCATTCCACACCCACTCACTACTTACGGAAGGTAAGCCCTGGTGTGACAGAAAGAACACCCTTAGTCCAAGTATGGTAGTGGGTGTAAATGGTACATCTGATTGAAAGCTTTGTTTCTTGCCGGAAGCAGTATTAAGCCAGCATTACCTCTGCCATGGACAGGGTACAGCAGGCAAGCATAAATACAGACACAGTTATCACCAACACCACCTTGTACCAAGATTGTGATACTTTTTGGAGCAAGGGTGTGGCAGAAAATTGCTGCAGAAAAACTACATACCACATCAAAAGGATGTGTGATCCAGTTGTTAGTTACAATTAACTAAATTTTTTACAACAGTCCGTTAGTTATAATACGCCTATTTAGATAGGAACAGTGGTAGATGTCCCAATTGCAGAAAAGACTGTTAAGCTATGGCTGTTTTTGGCAAGATCTAAGGAATGGATTGAGCATATTGCCATTGTCTTTAGTAAACCTACGATTGGAGCCTCTGGAAGTACATTGATCAGTAAAAGGATTCTGTTTGTGCTCTTCTGTATTATTTTGTCACAATATCTCATGTGTGGGAAGACCAAAGGGGAGCATGGTTATAGGGATAGAAGTGGAAAGCCTGCATGCACAAGTGTGCTTCATCAAAGGGGAGCTGGTTAGAGAAAAATCAAAGTTCAATTAAAAAATGACAAATGAGGCAGATTACCTGAGCAAACCAGCCACTCAGAAATGCAGGAATGACTTATGTCAAAAAATATTTCATAAATGTTTAATTTTTCTACACACATATATGAACGAACAATGTGCATTTCGGCATATGTCTGAGCAGATTTGTTCCATGAAAGAACACTGGTGCTGGAGGTGAATGCAGTTGTGGGTGACAATTGCAGGTAGTTCTGTAAGGCAGGTGGAAGGGCTGGGTGCAAAAGCAGACCTTTTCTATGTGCCTGTGGTCAGTGCATAATAAGACCTGACATACTGGATGCAGGGGAATCCAATGGCCTCCTCTGTGGGGGTGAGTGTGAAATCACAGGGAAGTAACAACCTCGCAGGCCCAGCATCTGAGCGGCATTAGCGGCTTTAGTGTATTTTACCCACATTACAGTGTGCTCTGGGGTGTGTCTGCTCCAGTCCAGCAGCAACATGGGTTTTTTTTTCCCCAATACTGAAATATAAAACCCAAATATCTCCAAAGTGAGTATGTTTGGTATTTGTGAGTACTACCAGGTGTGAATTAAAAACCTGTCTGCCTCACTGCTCTTAAGGTCAGATAACCAAGCTAACCTGGACTCCCACTGAATAGAACATGTCCCACCCTCAAGATAACAGTGTGACACTTCAAGCCACTTGCATTTTCTTTTGCAACATCAAAAACTGTCACAGCATTCTGTAACATATACCTTACTCATAACTTTGTAGCACTACTCCATACAGACATAGTGTTGCGATGATGTATGTGTGCCTGTTGCATTTAAAACTTTGACTTGAAAGGTTTCACATTCTCTGTATATACATTTTCGCATCACTCTGAATCATCATTTTGTGCTCTGTTCCAGACAAGATACTGTATATCATTGCAAAACTGAATGTTTCTCAACATTACAAATAATGGTATGTCCATGATAAAAAAATCATCATAATAATGAAAAATATCATAATTTTACCCTACCCTAAAACTTGGTGTGTCTGAAGAGGTTCAGAAATTTGTAGTTAAAATTTTACAGCATGGTGGTAAAGCTTTAAATGAAATGGTACTATTCAGTAACATGTTCTTACAAGTACACTAGTAAAAAAAAAAAAACTTGACTGAAACATAAAGTAATAATGAAAATTGTGCATATTTAGATGCAGGGTGCATATCTGAACAGTGCTTGTGGTTTTTGTCTCATCTGTTTCTTCAGGTGACTCAGTCCAATGCTGTCCCTCAGGCACTGTCAGGGGTTAACCAGGGTCAGCTTGCTCAGGACCCACAGGTATGGCCAGGTGACAAACCACACCGTCACATGTTGTTGTAAAAAACACATTAATCTTCCTTAACGCAACCTTTGCACTACAGTAATATGGAAGTTATAAAACCCACTGCGTAAATTAGCTTTTTTTATATCCCAAAAGAAACTGCCCATCCAGCTGCCTTGCTTTCACTCTCTTCCTTATAGCCTTGTGTTTCCATGGCGCCAGTCTGACATCAAACAGCTACCAAAAGGCAAACTGAAATCCTATACAAAACACTCAGAACACAACATGCAAATCTAATTCCGTGGAATGATGGAATGATAGAGGTCTGCAGCAAAGAGTGTGGGGTTACCATGACAGCAGATGGTTTGGATGCTTGCCAGTACCGTGCCAGGTTTTGTCGGTCTCGTTAAGGGTGGCTGACTTTAACCCAGTGCAACACGGGCACATAGTTAATCATTTCCCACAGAGGCTAATGATGATGTATTGGTCCTTATCAGATTTCTCTTTGCAAGGTATGTTCCCAGAAGTCTGCTCGGCCTTTTATGAACGGAGTTTCTGGCCTCAGTCATAACTCAGTGATGAGTGGAGCAGATTATACTGGCACCAGGCTAACAATTCAGAGGAAAGTGATGGCAGGAAAATGATCTAGCGTGTTTGGAGATTGCTAGTCATGTTTTTACTCGTCAGGAAATGAGAAATTGGGATCAAAGTCACGTCAGGCCAAGCAAAATCATGTAAACTGGTTCCCGAAACCATTCACTCCTGTATTAACATTTGGTCTTCAGTCACTGAGTTGTTGATGTCTGAAAACTCATGTCAAGAATTAAGTGTAGATTTTTTTATTTTTGATTTGGACCTTCAGTAACAAAGTTCTGTGTTGCTAAGAATCTTGTCCTGTTATAAGCAAACATTTTAACTGAATTTCAGGCAACAAAAAAAAAAAACAACAAAGGTGCATTGTGGGAAGGCGATGTACTGCGGTGATGTGATTGTGGTTTAAAAAAGTGCTCCCTAACCCTGCCACCTTGCATTTCGGTCCAGGCAAGCCGCAGTCTCCCCTCTGTTGGTGTGTGGACGTAGCCAGTGCACCCGCTGGAGCAGCGGTGATGGCAGTGGGGGGCACCATGACTCGGGTCCGCGATACCGCCCCCACTCCCCTGGCTGGAGTCATGTGATCGCCGGGCTGCTAGCCGGGACTGGAGCTGTGCTGGTGTACAGACTACACCGAAGTCAGGTGTGCCGCAGTTCAATAGAAGGCATTTATACAGAGCCCTGGATGGATTTCATTGTGTTTTACAGGGTGGGGGAAGGGAGGTGATGCACAGCAGCCATTTTGCACCACAAAGCTCACTACATAACATATGAGGAAAAGGGAGAGAATTACTCAGCTGTTTAAGTTTGGGTATTCTTGCATCCCCAGATTGCAAGAGCTTGATTTTGATTTTGGCTGGTACACCAGGGAAGCCCCCTCTGTGTGAGAGGTTGGTCTGTATGTGGGGGCCACCTCTTATGATTCCCACCAACAACCAATGCAGGATCAGCTGACCCAATCCTAATCATGACTCTAACCCTTTAGTTAGAAAAAAAACTAAAAGCGATCCAGGGTCAGTGTAGGCAGCATTTACACTTACCATATACAGTAAAAAGCTCATTTTGTGATGTGTTTTTTTGTGTTACTAAAAATTACTGTAATGCTGAAATTCTCACAGGGTGTGCTGGAGTGTGTTAATTACAGGCTAACGTGCTTTATTTCAGAATGCACAGTTCGTGTTTTTGCTGATCCAACATCTCTGCAGCTCAAAGGTTCTGGAACTCATTTATACGACTGGATTTCTGCTGCAGAAGCTCAAATGTACTTCGAGTAAAGCACCTGGCTGTGTATCAACAGTGTCCCGTCTGACATCTGAACAAATGAGCCTCAGGTTCAGAGTCCAGTGCTCTAACACTTGTTGCTCTGCGATACGGACATGTCCAATGACACCACGCGCTGCTCTGTGACCTGGACATGTCCAATCGTTACACCATGCGCTGCTCTTTGATTTTAAGAAGAAAATGTGTGATTCGTGAAGAAAATGAGTGAGTGGTGGGAAGCGTTGTGTAATGTGAGCCTGCCATTTTGTTGTCAAATCATCTGATGAATGTGAAAAATGGCAACCAGCAATTAAGCCATATCGATTGTATGCGTTGCTTCTTTTGTATTGTTCTTTTTTGTTATTTTAAGGAATGAAAACATGCATATGATGCCATACTTTTTCAGAAGCATGTTAAATAGTCAAACCACATCAGTGGAAATGTGAACACCTACCTGTGTAGAATGCAGTGTAGTTTCATGTATCACCTTCATATGTCTATTTGCATTTGTCTCAATGTGTCTCGTTGGTTTTTCAGGTGGAGCAAGCAGCCACGAACATCCACCCCATCAGAGAGGCCCACTCGTTCCCCATCTATACTCAGGAGGAGGTAACCAAGCACCGCACCCTGGCCGATGGGGTCTGGGTGACCTACAAGGGTGGGGTCTACGACATTACCGATTTTGTGGCTATGCACCCAGGCGGTAATAAGATTATGCTGGCAGCAGGGGGCGCCCTGGAGCCCTTCTGGGCGCTGTATGCCGTGCATGGGCAGGACCATGTGCTGGAAATCCTGAGTGAGTATAAGGTGGGGGAGTTGAGCCCGGAGGACTGCAAGCAGCAAGAGGCCAGCCTTTCTGACCCCTATTCCAGTGACCCCCCCAGGCACCCAGCGCTGAGGGTCAATAGCCAGAAGCCGTTCAATGCTGAGCCCCCCCCAGAGCTGCTCTCCGACAGCTTCATCACTCCATCCGCCATCTTCTTCAAGCGCAACCACCTCCCCGTGCCCAAGGTGGACCCCGAGACCTACCAGCTGGAGATCGAGGGCCTCCCGGGGGGGCCAGTGTCCCTGTCGCTGGCAGAGCTGAAGTCACGGTTCCCCAAGCACACAGTGACAGCCACGCTGCAGTGCGCAGGGAACCGGCGCTCAGAGATGAACCAGGTCAAGCAGGTGAAGGGCCTGAACTGGGGCATCGGAGCCATCAGCAACGCCACCTGGTCGGGTGCCCGCCTGCGGGACGTGCTGATCGCCGCAGGCTACACGCCGGGCACAGTGGCGCAGCACGTGCAGTTTGAGGGGCTGGACAGGGACGTGACAGGCACCACGTACGGGGCGTCTATCCCGCTCCGGAAGGCGGTGAGCGAGGATGGCGATGTCCTGCTGGCCTACGAGATGAACGGCGAGGAGCTGCCGGCCGACCACGGCTTCCCGGTGCGCGTGGTGGTGCCCGGCACCGTGGGCGCCCGCAACGTCAAGTGGCTGGGCAAGATCGCACTAAGCCAAGAGGAGAGCAGCAGCCACTGGCAGCAGAACGACTACAAGGGCTTCTCCCCCTGCACCGACTGGGACACGGTGGATTTCAAGTCCGCCCCCGCCATCCAGGAGCTGCCAGTGCAGTCGGCCATCACGCAGCCAGCGGAGGGGAGCGCAGTGGACCGCAGCGCAGGCGAGCTGACGGTGAAGGGCTACGCCTGGAGCGGCGGGGGGAGGGAGGTGGTGAGGGTGGACGTGTCGCTGGATGGCGGCCGGACGTGGCAGGTGGCGCAGCTGCAGGGCGGAGACAAGCAGGAGGGGCCAGCTGAGGCCCCGCCCCTGGGCCGGGCATGGGCGTGGAAGCTGTGGGAGCTGACGGCACCCCTGCCCGAGGGCGCCCAGGAGCTGGAGATCATGTGCAAGGCGGTGGACAACAGCTACAACATGCAGCCTGACTCTGTGGCCCCCATATGGAACCTGAGAGGCGTCCTGAGCAATGCCTGGCACCGAGTGACAGTGAGAGTGGAGGAGGAGGAGGAGGAGGAGGAGGAGGAAAAGTACTAGACCCATGCACTGTCTATGGGACAAGGAGAATGGTGGAGGAGGAGGAGGACTTGCCCTTCACAGTGTCTGTGACATAAGGATAACAGTGTCAAGGGACAAGGCTGAGAATGTCTGCTGACAGCAGACAGCAAATACATGTCAATAGGGTCAGCTTTGGGGTGACAGACAGAATTAGCTGCACGGTGCCCTGACCGTGGAAGTTGGCCTCATCCTGAAGCGGCAACGTTAAGGAAGCACTGCCTTTCTACAGTGCCAACCCAAAACCAAAAAGTGCACAGCAGTATTGAGTGACATCAAGCACAAATGGCAGCAAACCAGCTTTGGATCTGTGGATCTGGAACATAAATTCATTGGAATTGAGTTTGCTGTAAATTAAGGTCATGCAAGGTTTAGAGGTAGATGCAGCCTCAGTGTTGAAGTTAATCCAGCCTAACTAATAACATTGAGATTAGCCCGTCTGTGGTGTCAACAGTCGCTTAAAACAAACCAAAAACATATCCCCCTCTGGCTGTTCATCACAATCCATTTCTCAGACAACGGGAGGCTTGGGGCAGGAAGTTCTGTTCCAAGGTGCAGTTCTGCAGGGATTGTTTCTGTAACCATTTAAATAATTTAAAGTTTCATATTATTCATAATTTCCTCTCTTTTAGCAGCCACTTTAACTATTGCCTGTGTCATCAAGCCATAATTATCTGCATATTATTTTATGAGAATCATGCTTCAGCATGGACAACAGCATAATCTTTGCATCCCAGCCTCGCAGCATAAAAATGAAAGCGTTCAGAAAGAGGATCAGACAGAAGGGAGTTTCCCCCTACCCCTCCCAAAGAACTGATACCAGTTAGGTTGGCATCAGTAGTGTGATGTGGGCACCTGGCAGTCGATGGACAATAAGCATTTATGAAAACTAATAACAATGATGGAAACAATCTTTTCATGCAGCTGATTAGGCGGCCAAGTGTAAATGATGTGTAGGCCCCTGCACATGTGGCTAATGCTGTGATTATTCAGGCTATAACCATGCGATCTGGACATACCGTGGCTGCCAGTAACCGTGTCTGTGGCACTGGGGGATTTGGGTCACAATGTACAGCCACAACCTTAGATTTTGTTTGTGATTTTGAGAAAATTCACCAGTAATTTGCAGAATTCTGAAACACAGATAATGGCACATCATTTTTATCCCAAGGTACCTTCTTAGTGTGGGCCCTCTGTGTTAAGTGCAAAGATTGCATGCATGATATTTGGACTTAATTCTGCCACATTTGTTCAATAAAATTTGCCTGTGAAAAAAAATGAACCACACCAAATTTAAGGCATGTACGTATAGCATGTAAAGTAGGTCTAATGTTATAAACCTTTTTATCAATGAGAAAATATGCTCATACTTTAACACATCCAAATTAGTGTCCACATTTTGTTATGACAACACTCAGTTTTAACTACTTGGAACAGTTCATGTTAATTTACCTACACAAATGACTGCCCTTAGCCTTTACAAATGGGTTCCTAGTTGAAATTTATTTAGATCCACGAAATTCAGTAGCTGCACTGGTCGAAAATAGTGGCCATAGGTCACATGGTATGGACAACAATTCTTGATGCTTGAACCCCATGCAAGATGCTTGTGGCGTAGCTAGTATTAGCATTTTTATATGGATGTGTGCATTCGGGTGCTTTTAGAGAATGACCCTAAACTGAACAGATTTACTGCTTAAATTTTTGCATGGGGCTCAGCAGCTCAGCTGTTGTCTTTCAAAAGAAAATTCAGCATTCTGATGTATTCTGGATTTGGCATGCAGTTTACTGAAAACAGGAAGATGCATTGCAAGTAACTTGATAACTCAAATCTCTTAATATGAAAGCAACTGAAGACTCACCACTGGTTTTGGGGGGGGTCTTCGAGGACCAAAAAAGCACTTTGAATTGTTCCATTGACATCTGCTCTTGGCTCCCTTTTCTGAATTATTTATGTGTTTTATATCATCAGTAATTATTAAGATCTAAGGGAATTGGATCAGAAATACTACAGTGCCTTCCGAGTTGTGTATGTACAAAAAAAGAAATTTCAGAGTATTAATGCAGTAATATTTTATTTCTAGTGTCCGATTATGTTGGATACAATGAATGAATGTAATGGCATCAACTGGAGTCAATTGTGTTTTTGAAATGTAACATTTCATCTGTTAATTTATTTTTTAATTCACACTTCTTTTGTTCTTCCCTCTGTCTTCTGCTTGGTTGTTCTGCCTCAGATTACAAAATTAGTCACCCAGTTTGTAATGATAATTGCAAATACAGATGGTGGTCCTGTCTTGGTCTTCCCATCCATGCTTCTGGTAATACAAAGCCATGAGAACTAGCAGATTAAGCTGGAGGACAGAGTGACTAGTATATGGACGGACTGTGCTGTACAGATTATCTGGTTCAGTGTCTTTTTTGGAAATTCATTGACCAATGCTGAACACTTCCTTTCTTTACATTTATGAATGAAGGAGTTTTAGAAAGAATTTGAAGTCAGGTGAGAATTTGAAGGGGGCCAGGTATATTGATCTGTGGAAAACAGTGTGAAGACATGAATTTGGTAATAGGATGGATGAGTGGGGAAATAAAGGAGCGTGGTAAACATACATAATTTTGTCAGCAGACAGGAGTGGTCATCAGCAGTAAGAAATATGACACTTTCTGGTTGACGGTTACTGCCTGTGGGTGTAATACAAATTGATATTTGCTAAGTAGATTTGGAGTTTTGAGGTATTTTAATTACTATGTCTTTAGGCGGATGCCCTCAGCCAGAATGGGTTTTCAAAATGATTACAATAACTATTAAAAACATTTCACACGTTTAAAAAAACATGATTGGTGTACAAAAACCATAACACAGCTCAGATTACAAATAAACTAAATCTTCGGTTATTAGATACAGTCATGGTAAATTTGAGTGTAAAATCTCTAAAGGTGAAAATTGGATGATGTAAAACTACTTCAAAACGGGAATGGTGAAAACTGGATGTATTCATTTACCAAGGAGAGGGGGTTAAATGTTGTGGTGCTTTGAGTTTTACATATTGCTTTACTTAAGTTACTTGATTTTTCTGGTGCCATTTTGTTGTTTCACAGAGCAAGTAGTTCTGCAAATTGTCTTTGGTTGTTGGGATGTCCTGTTTTTAGGATTAAGCATAGGAGGACACTTAGAATAAAATGCTGCACCTAACAGTAAGCATGAGGACAGTGCAATATATCCAATATCCAAATTAACTACCAGACAACCAGCCAAAATACATTAACCAAAAATAAATTGATGAATATACACAGAGCCAGAAATACACAGTAGCTTGATCCCGTTGATCAAATTGCTCATTTAACATGTACAGCACCAGGAAATCTGGCGTGAACTGAAAACACTTTTTCCTCCTGGCACCAGTGTACTTGCTTGCTGTGAAGAAGGTATTGAAGACTGATGTAGTCATCAGAAACAACCTATTGTATAGAAGTACATAGTGGTTAAAGGCACTGGACTGTGGACTCAAATCCAGTGTCTGCCCTTTTACCCTTGAACACGATAGGGCAGATTGCTTTTCTTCACACATACCACACCTTTGTGCTTCCCCCCCCCTTTTTGCAACATAGTGATTCCGAAACAGAATTGAAGATGATGTAGAGGGTGAATGATCTTGGGAACTGTCATCCTTCATCAGTGGTCAGGAGAGTTTACTTTTTTCGATTTGAAAAATGTATCCTTTTGAAAGCCATGTATGCAGGTGGGGTTTTGCAGAACTGAAGGACTGAATTGAACTGAATCAGATGATGAATCAGGTGGTGTTATCAGTTGTGAGTTAATCCCAGCTACTGGTGTAGGTACTAGTACAATGTGTTCAAGCTATGAGTCACAATCACACTTTTGGGTGAGGGTCCAGGGCCTTCCAGACATAAAACACAATCCTTGTCAAAATGTTGAAAAAGATGGTGCATCTGCACATAGCACATTAGTACAAATAAAGTGCAGTACATTGTTAAAGCTGTTTTCCTTAAGTGTCAATATCCATAGACGAGTGGCATGAGAAAATGCAACGACTGCAGGGAATGTGGTAATCAGATAATTACAAATAACTACAGAAGTGGATTTGACATGTGACATTCACACACCCTGAGAGGGAGGCTCAATCCAGTGCAGCTTAGACTTACCTTGTGCTGTGGTGGGGTTCCTCCGTCTCAGATCTGCCCAAAGGACTCTGTAGGCTGTACCTGTGGATCAGCATTTTTCCATTAAGACATGTTATTGAAATGGATTGAACTGTTTAGATTAAGTTCTACTGCTAAGGTATTGCTGCTGTATCACTTTGTGCCCATGCTTTTATGGGCTTTGAAGAATGGTGGACGTTCAAGTGATTCAATCTGTAGTTTTTTCTTATGAGGGTATATATATATATATGAGTGTCGCATTTAATAAGCTTTTCAAGAGGAAGCCAGAGCTGCTCTCTCAGGGTGAAATAGAGTTTCCACTCAGAAGCACCGGCAGGGGGTGTTGTGCCAGCACACAGAGAGGAGAGCTGGGGACAGAAAGCAGGGCTTTTAGGGACAGCAGAGCAAACAGGAAACACAGCGAGGGGAGAGGATGACAGAGGCACGAGGCAGTATGTGCGCACATCTCCTCAGGCAGAAACGGCATGCCGAGGCCTCACATTCCACAGCAGAGCCAATGAAGGGGCTACAGGCGCTATGGAGGGACAACTGCAAGACCAGAGCATGACTCCTATGTGCAGGCTCTCTGCCCGAGGGCAAGGGGAAAAGGTGGGTTAGAGGGAGGGGCCTTATGAAGAAATGCATTAATTAGACTTGTCGACATGAAAAGGAAATAGACTGTACTTGGATAACTGTGAAGACACCACTCCAGGATGAAATCACTGTACTGCTTTTGTGCTCATGTTGCTTTGAGTTAAATGGCAACAACAACAAAGGTTACCCTTAAGAGAGTACACAGATAGTGCTACTGAGTCTCACAATGAAATTTTCCCTTATTTAAAATGGACTGCTTACACCTGAGGTGTCTACTGTCTGTGGAGAATTACAACCCTTTAAATTACACTCGGGCTGTCAGCTGGCCTTTTTTAAGAGCCCGTTCCGCTCTTATTCTGTGTGGTGTGTCTGTTTTTACCTCAGTGATCAATCCTATGTGTGATAAAGCTGTCTGATGCTTCTCACAAAAACACAGGAGTAAAATTGACAAAAATCAAATAATTTATTTAAAGAAAAGAAAATGCACAACCTACCAGAAACCAACCTTGTGCACACCGCCACACTGCTGAAAAAGTGAACCTCTTGCTCTGCAGCCACATACCTGTCTTTTTGAAGACAGGTTAATGGACTGTTGGTACAGGTGAAGCTTATGAACTAATGGCTGGCCCAGACAGTCACTACACAGACACAATGAAACAATTGCAGTGAACTGTTTTGCAGTGGAGTTGATGGTGTGAGCTGAGTTATGGATAAGGTTGCTAATGGAAAAAAGATTGATCCTCAAACACAGCTACAAACATTCAAATAATATACAACAAATCAATTAAAACTATCAATTTTTCGGGGAAAGGTGGAGGTTCCTCCTCACGCTACAGATATGAACACCACAGTAGAATTGACAAGATCAGGAAGCCCAAAATCTATTCATAACTAATCTTTCATCTGGCCTTACCCACTGAAGTGTTTTGGAAGGAGTAGCATCAGATCCTGTGATTGGCTGAGCAAATCCTTGGACAGGGTGGAAAATATGTGCAATGATTGTCCCAAACAGTGTCAGGCTGTGGGAGAGAGTACAGTACGTGCTTTATGTGCTCACCTGCTTGAGATCACAGCTCTAAGAATTCAAGATGAAACAGAACTGAAACAGTTCTGTTTGAGCAATGCATTCATCGCTAATCAGCTAAATTTAGACTGCCGATTAAACACTTTACTGATGATTCAACTGATGATTTCCAACAATGGGCATGACATGCATGGAAAATGTGTTCAACTTCAACTTTTAGCACTTTAGTTTCCTAATATAAAAGAAAAAAACTGTTTACGTAGACATTTTGGATTTCTTCTGTTTGCATTCATATTCCAACATAGAAACAACAAGGTTTGTGGGAGATCAGAAACCACATTCTTTGTTTTTCTGAAGAAGAGTAGATGTTTAAGGGCAGCAGGCAGTGAGCAGTTATTTTAAAAGATTGTTTCAGTTTTGCACACAAAGGCACCAGTTCTTCACAATTTCACAGAACCATAGAATCCATCGTGCTCTCTTGATAGACCAGTGATGTCATTAAAAGGGCACATTCTAAAAATTTAATATGCTTCATATGTGTAATATCCTGCGGACCCTTACCATTCTTGAGGAATATATTCTAGAGACTGCTGTTATTGGATAAATTCACAAATGCTGTACTTCACCCAGAAAAAAAGACATGTGTTAAGGGGATTTGTTCCAGACACACAACAAACACAATTTCAGCAGAACAATGTAGTAAAGCATGAAACAACTGGTTGTCTATGTCTATTTGTGTAATAATGCTATGAACATGTGTATTATGTAATATGAATATGAGTGTTTGGTTCGTCAGACTGGGTTTACTGTATTGTTTAAGCATGGCCTCACAGCGAGAGGCCATCGATGACAGTCTCTACTAAACAAATGACCTGACAGTACTGTTTCTCTGGACCGCATCAGTTAAATGACAAACAGAGGCTGCCGGCATTGCAAATCCGGATGCTGAGTCACCCACAAATGTGGGTCAAACCATGCGTCTTCTCACAGCTGTAGCTTTAAAAGAAACCCAGGGCAGTGTGGAGGGGTGACTAACGCAGGACGTCCCATCCAGCAGTCCCCTCACACGTCAGCCTGCACAATGAAAAACAGTCAGTCTCACCCCCGGCCACAGCATGCTGCAGAGGAAGGCATCTCTCATTTAGGGCTTTTTAGGAATTTTCCACTTGCTGGGGGGGTTGGGGTGGTTTACTGGTCTAACTCAGATAAGCAGACAGCACAAGCCTTGAATGTGCCACCTCACTGCCGTTCCTAAAGCCGCTTCCAGAGCAACTTACGTTGTTATTACATCTTATCCATTTATACAGCTTGGATATTTACTGAGGCAATTCTGGGTTAAGCCCCCAAGGGTATAGCAGCAGTGCCCCAGAGGGAAACTAAACCAGCAGCCTTTCAGTTATGGGCCTTACTCCTTACCACTACACTACACTGCCACCCCGTTCACTTCTCTACTGCTGCCCGTAGTGATACTCCTGTCATGACAGTAGACTGACACACACTCACACAATGCCCATTACACACACATTCAGGTTCATGTTCATTTTATGTTACTCTTATCTTTTGTTGACCTTGTATAATGTCTTTTTCCTGTTTTTGGTCATGCTTTGGCAATAGGAGAACCAACTTGTCATGCCAGTAAAGCGGTTTGAATTGAACTGCGTTGATTGATATTCATGTCAGAGTGAGAAGAAAAGAGAGAGCGAGAAGGAGAAGTTAGGAAGGAAGCCCCTCAGCTGCCTGCATGTCTGCACTCCTTCTGGACGCAGATGCTGCGCAGATGTGTGCAGCTGTGGCTTGGGGCTTGAATCAGCAGGGACAGTTACTGGAAACGATGGGCGGCCCCAGTCAGCAGAAGGGGAATCCAGTTGGCGGGATCTGAAGTATGAAAAAAAAGCACGTGATCTGTGCGAAGTGTGAAGGTCAGATGCATGCATGTGTCTCTGGAATTCCATGGATGATCGATTTCAGGAACAGTGCTTCAGGGGAAGGTGAAGAAATCATATGTTTATGTGCCTCATTCACTTTAACTTTTGGTCACCGTGCTGTTGCCAACACAGTAAACACACTTATGGCAGTGGATGACCGCAGAGGCATCTCCCATCCCTGTGGGGGCACCATGGCAGACAGAGAGACGCAGGTATCCCTGAGGCCAAAGACAAAGCTTCAATCTGCTCAGTGTGCACATTCCCTGCCTGTCGCAGGCACCCCCCGAGGAAAGAAAAGAAGACAGAGCAAGAAAGAGATAAGTTCACACCACTCAGCAAACCTGCCCACCAATCCAAATCCTCACCAGACTGCCAGTCACACCCCCCTGCCAAGCTGCCCGGACAGTCACTGGGCAAACACTTGTCACCACCAAATTCATGCTCTACTTCTCCACCACGCTGTTTTGTATGCACACATTCCTGTACGAATAGCTATCAGAGCTCATGTTATGTAAAGTGGACACTCTGGGTTTCTCTGACTTTATGACAACACTTTTCCACCTCTTATGGTATCCATAAGTACCATATCCAACACAAAGTGAAACATTTGCTTTATCTGCTGTTTCAGGAGCACGGCCAGTAATAACATCTGAACTGTGTCAGCTGCCGTTGCCCCCGCTGCTCAGGAAACACTGGATGGACGTACACCTGCTCTCTCCCTCATGTGACACATTGTTTGACACAATGGTTTCTGCAGGACTGCAAGATTTACACTCATGTACTGAGCCAGAGGAGAAAAAAGAGAGACACTGACTGAACGTGTCTGGGCTTACAAGAAGCCAAGTCTGTGCTTTTTCCACTATGACTCAAGATTTCATATGAGTAATAAACATCTCATTACAGCTCAGTGGGGTGTGAACTGTAATACTAAAGAGCAAGCTTATTACAAACGTTGCAAATGTACTTAAGGAGCAAAATGCTACAAAAATGATCATACAAAACAATGATCACTGCAATTACCATTTCAAAAAGTACAACAGATTTTTAAACCATTTTCTCAAACACCAGTACACCAACATAACTTCTTTTAGGTGAGTAGATGTATAGAGCATATAGAGCTTATAGAACTAATGTGAAGGCAAGTATGCTTAGGCACAAAGGTCTTAACTGACTGTAGTGTTGCAAAAATGAACCAGTACTTATTGGACTCCCTCCTCACTCAAATTAATATGACATACAAAGTGTGCCCAAATCACCCAGGTTGCCCCTAGACCCCTCAGCTGTGTGTTCTCCTAAACACAATGGCTAAGATTTCTTTTGCATAGGACTCTATACGACCAGTGGTCTTGTGGTGGGGTTTTGCAGTTTGGCAGTGATCGCTATCCTGAAGAACAAAAGCTTTAACACGTTAATAGGAAAAAGAAACATGACAGCAGGAGAACTCATTACATTTCCCAAAAATGTACAGGACTACAGGAACCAATAATCCGTCCCCAAAACTTGTGTTGTGAGTGCTAGGAGCTCAGCGCTTGTCACTCATTTTAAGCCTTGCTTGAGATGAATTGGGTTTGTTCCATATGCACTCCAGGAGCCAACATGACGTTCTGTGGCATGTACCCCGCTGCTGGCACCATGGCTCTCCCATTGCAGCAAACCAGCCTGATGCATCTGCCCTGCGGGTCCCCAAACACACAGGGAGCCAGTGTGCACACAGTGATGTGCGATTTCCTAGACACTTGAGAGTGTTGAGATTACAGGTTGTGCCAAGTCATTGCCCTGCAGCATGCATTGAGGACGGGTATGGTTTTGCTGCCAACTCCTGCCTCACCCACCACATGGGTCTGTCACAGTACGCAGCTCTCCCTTCATTGCTCCATATTTTAACTGTTTCAAATGCCGTAAGTTGCCTACAAGAACAATCACGTTACACCACAATATATATAAAATAACATTCTGGGCCTCTAATACACTTTTGAGACACCTCCTTGGCCACATGGCAGGTCAATGGACTTGTGGTTAGAGTGTCCACCCTGACCCCAGAAGGTTGGGGGTTTCATCCCCCGTCATTACTAAAGACTTGATTACATTAAAGAGGTGGATTGTGGGTAGGGACCCTGCCATGGACAGCTATCCTGTTCAGAGGCTGCAGGTGTATCAGCTGCTTCATGGTGCAGAAACAGGGTTAAGCTCAGAGCCTGTGAGCTACCTCAGACTGTGCATGGCTAATATCAGAGCACCAGAACTTTGGGCCTGTATCCCTCCCACAGCATCCCCCACTGCTACAGCCATGTCATGTTTCATAAGTGGATTCATAAGTGGCCAAGCTAACTTGATACTGACTGAAGAGCATTGTACACAGACAGAGGAGGGTCAGTGGAACTGTCAATGTTTTCATTAGACGGGAGCCCAGACAGTTCTGCAAAATCGGTGATTGCCAAAATAAACTAGTGTTCATATCAAACAAGTAACACTTGGTTATGTATTTGTTAGTATTACGGATAGGGATGCCCCTTAGCTTAGACACCACACTTCCAGTACCACACCTCATGCACTGGAGGGCAGGGTGGAGTTTGCCTCCTGGGAAAATGGATAAAAGGGCAGTGGTGTCAAAGGGCAAGGGGGTGGAGTCCCGAGGAGAAGCTGAGACAGGGCGCGCATGCCGAATCCCTGAGTTTTGACCCGTTTGTTTTTGTTGGTCACATTAAATGAAAAAACTCCGGCTAAACGACATTAGCCCATTTTAATAAAGGAAAAATAATAAAAAGAAAACTGAACGTACCCCAACACGGAGCGAGGGCCGGCCGACTCTGCCGTCACCCCAAGGAGCGGGGCCGGTGTTTGCCCAGGCGGAGGTAAGCTCACCTGTTCTGCTCAGTGCTACATCCTCAACATTAGATTCGCACATACTGACGTCCACGTTAAAGCACACATTAGCTTAGGTTACACCCGAAGCTCAGGCAGGGCATCTACCGAATACCCTACGCTACAAGTCCGACAATGTACCACAGTAGAGTAAACACTGACTGGGGGACATGAGCATATTCACTGACATCAGTGGGTCGCAGGTACCATTTGAGCCCCTGGAGGGTGTTTGTGAGGTGAGGGGCAAGGGGACCTTGGCCGATGTAACACACTCTGCTCTTGGCAGAACAGAGCTGCTGCAGACACCTGGTCATTGTCAAAGGTAACAACACAGCCCAGCCTCAAACTTACAAAGTCTTGCACTGTAAGACTTAACCTGTGCTTGAAAACTCAGGAACCAGGCTTTTACATTTTTAAACAGGATTAATATAGTGAAACGGGATGTTTCAAGATAGATTCTGCCACCAGAACAGGAAGACATATGTGGAAATTAGTGAAAGGTCAGTTTCATGTTATCAGGTGGAAAAGCTTACTGTAAAACCATGAAGAGTTCAGAACCAGGCTATAGACAGTGCTAGACACAATCTAGATCGTAGGGGAAATGACAGGCAAATGGCTGGTTCTTGTCCTTAAACTTTGTTACATTTTCTGACTCATTTCCTTTTCAGTTACAGGACAGATAAACAATTGCTCTTGGAAGAAGCTCAGGTCAAAGGGACTAATGGGCAGCATATTCCTCAGAGGGGAATTAATAAATGTCAAAGAGGTAAGGATTAATAAGGGAAGAGAAAACCACATCTCCCAGATGGCAGCAAAGGAAGAAAGGGAAGGACTGACAGTCAGGGGCACCGCTAGAAATTTTGGGCCCTATGAAAGAATATAATATTGGGCCCCCCCAAACCTAGACCACCCACCAACCTAGAAAACCCATTTGACGTCCCAGAGTTTAATAATTTGTAGACTAGTAGCTCTAGTGTAGTCTAGCATTAATTACCTAATACTTAGCCTGCTGTCATTGACCATTGATATATGGACGCTCAGAGGTACATGAGTGGCATCTCTCATTAGTGTTATTTTCTTGCAAAAAGACATGAATTCATGGTTGGAGTGTTAGGAACTCATTAAAATTCAGTAGTTGAAATTTTGGTCAATGTGTTTCCTGTAAAGTTTGTCAAACACCAGTAATGCCCCGCTGGCTCTAAACACCTCTGTAAAATGTGGTCACAGAAAAGACACAAACCTAGCTATCTAACCATTATATTTTAAAGTGCCAGTTGTCAATGTTCTTTACTGGAAGAACTAGATGAGCTAAATGTGACTAATAGCTAAAGTTGTATTCCATGCTTGCTAGCTAGCTAGCTGCTCACATGGTAATACAGCATACATTAAAATATTCAAAATCAGTTTGTATGAGCCTCAACCCCAAAGACCTTTAGCTTCATGGATTGCGCTGTAAATATATTATCAACGAAATACTGCTCACCTCCTTCTCCTTCAACTGGGAGGTGGGTTGAGGGAAGGGTTCCTATTCCTAATCCTGAAGCTACATCTGTGCATGACGAGGGCAGACCTGATTAGTGAACAAGCTAGTTAGCATGTATGCTAGTTAGCTAGCTATAGCAAGAGTGCGCACTGGCTGGCTACAAATTCACTGAGCTATATTAATTATATTTGGACCAAAATTGCACTCATCTCATTTTCTGTGGCGATAAAGTTAACCTACTGAATATTTAAGCGAAATGACACTGACACTGCACTGTAAATTAACTTAACTTGTTAGTTAGCTAGAACATCCAGGCAGTGGTTAAGCCACAATTAATGTCGGCTAGGTAGTTACGTGTTATTGGGCACCAAAGGAAGGTCCGTAAATAAATATACCTTTCTTTTTGGAAAAAACTGGGTGACTAACTGTTGGCCCCTATTCTCACTCTCAGCTTCCCGTTGCCTCGTTTTTCGTTTTTGATATCCCGACTTCTTCGATGACAACGTGTCAAACCTACTAGTAGTTCACCATCTGTTCTGCTTGTAAGCGCACCTACTGGAAAGCAAAGATTCTAGTGCGCTCTGTAATCGTTGCTGGAAAGTGTACCTACGCAAGACTGAACCATAGAGAACCATGAATAGAGACGGGTGAAATATAAAGGCTATCCTGATAATTTAGCCAAAAATGGAGAAACAAACCACAAGTTTGTTTCATTTGTAACTTTTTAATAGATAAAATTATAATTTTAATGACATTAACTTACTTATGATAATAATAATAATAATAATAATAATAATAATAATAATAATAATAATAATAGTGTTCTATCAGGGCCCCCAGTCAGTGCTGGGCCCTTGGAATCGTCCTAACTACCTCAGTCCTTCAAATTAGCAGTCATCAAGCCTATTCTGAAGAAGCCCACTCTAGACCCGAATGACCTGTCAAACTACAGGCTCATCTCAAATCTCCCATTCCTTTCGAAAATCTTAGAAAAAGTTGTAACAAAGCAACTTTGCTCCCTTTTACAGTCCAGTAATATTCTGGAAGTCTTTCAGTCTGGGTTTAGACCACATCACAGCACAGAAACTGCTCTCCTAAAAGTACTTAATGACCTACTTTTCTCCTCTGACAATGGCTGTATCTCCCTACTTGTGCTCCCAGACCTAAATGCAGCCTTTGATACCATCGATCATCGTATTCTTTTAGACTGACTTGAGAACCTGATTGGCATAAGCGGAAAGGCTCTATCCTGGTTCAGGTCTTATCTTTCAGAGCAACATCATTTTGTCTTCATTAACAATAAGTCTTCCAAACTCTCCAGAGTAAGACATGGAATACCACATGGACCTTTGCTGTTTTCGTTATACATGGTCCCTCTTGGAAATATCATTCGTAAACATGGCATTAATTTCCACAGCTTTGCAGATGATACCCGGTTATACATATCAGCCAAACCTGATGTCTCCTTGGAAATATCAAACATGGAAGCCTGCCTCAAAGACATAAAGACATTGATGGCCCAAAACAGAAATATTGGTTATCTGCCCAAAGTCTATCAGGAGCAAACTCACCAGTATTATATTAAATCTTCATGGTGTCTCACTGGCCTCAAGTGCAACCATCAAAGACCTTGGTGTCATGATTGATCCTGAGCTCTCTTTTGAAACACATATAAAAAACACCTCCAGGACTGCTTTCTTTCATTTGAGGAATATTGCCAAAATCAGGAAAATTCTATCAATACACTACGCTGAAAAGTTAATCCACGCTTTTTTTACATCCAGATTGGACTACTGTAACGCCCTCTTGTCAGGATGTGCATATGCCTCCCTAAAGCCCCTTCAGTTGGTTCAAAATGCAGCTGCTCGTATGATAACCAGAACAAAGTGCTTTGAGCATATCACCCCAGTATTAGCCTCTCTCCACTGGCTAACTATCAAATACCGCATTGATTTCAAACTACTTCTCCTTACATTTAAAGCTTTAAATGGGCTTGCCTCTCCCTATCTTAAGGACCTTCTTCACCCATATTCTCCAAAACAAACTCTACGTTCCCAAAGCACAGGACTTCTCATTGTTCCAAGAGTGGGTAAAAGTACTATAGGTGGTAGAGCCTTTTCGTACCGAGCCCCTCTTTTGTGGAACAATCTACCCACCGAGGTTTGGGGAGCAGACTCTCTCTCCACCTTTAAGTCTAGGCTAAAACTTATCTTTATTTCAAATTCTTTAGTTGAGGGACACGGCATGGTGCTGACATTTACTGTAGAGTCTCTGGTGGACTAAGTGGTCATTGCTGTTACTACATCATGGCATGGGTATTCTGTGTTCAGCTGATCCGGCTGTGGTCTGGTGTTGACTGCCTTAGGGTCACCCTCATGATCGTGCTGGCCCCTTGCCTCTCGCCCCCTAGGTATGCTGCCATAGTGCTTATCTGCCGGGATTTTTCCTTATTACACACATGCATCCCTCTTCCCCCCTCTGTTCCCCCCTTTGCCTTTATGCCTTCATGTTTCCATTCCTGCAATTAACAACCACTAATCACTGTTTTCTATTTGTTTTCTATCCCTGCCCCGGGCTTCTGCCTGGAGCTGTAGCCCAAGCATCACATCCTGATTTCCAGTCCTGCTACCCCACTGCCCTGCCTATCAAGCCAACTGCGTGCCAGGAACCGGACATTTTAGGATACATTTTATTTACAAACTCAAATGTCTTAAAGTACATTGTACAACTTTGTTTTCTCGTTAATTCTATCTGCCCAGTGCCAGCCAGAAGCAGATGGGCTCCCCCTCTGAGCCGGGTTCTGCTCAAGGTTTCTTCCTGTTAATTAGGGAGTTTTTCCTTGCCACTGTTGGCTTAGGTTTGCTCTCAGGGGGTCTCAGGCCTGGGAACAATATAAAGCTGCTTTGTGACAACTTGTGTTGTAAAAAGCGCTATACAAATAAAATTGAATTGAATTGAATTGAAATCCTTTGTTTTCATATTTTTTCAGCCCTTGATATTATTTCATCTTTATAGCCTCAGAAGTGCCTTATCTGGGAAGCCATGTTTGGGCATGAATATCTTGACAAGTATTGTTCCTAGCCTCACCAAACTTTGTAGGATGGAAGACAAACATGTTTTCTGTATGCCAAAACCATTAAAAGCCTGTACTGCATGCCATTTTATTTTTATAAGGCTCTAGATTTGGAAAAAAGTGCAAAATTCCTAAACGAGAGTGATATTGAGGGTACTACAAACCCACATTTTTGCACCAATATGATATCAATCATTTTTTCTGCAAATACAATCTTTTATTAATTTTGTGCCAATATTTGAGGTCTCTACCTCCAATGGACATGAAGATACTATGAATAAAACAAGGCGTGGTAGCATATTTTGGTCTTTTTCATAGGACCAAAAAAGGTATGTGGGATAGCTAGTAGGAACATAAAAATGTACATGGAAATTGCTTGATGTATGGTTATTAAGGGTACAAAGTGCCAATGTCCTTCCGTTTTTCCTTCATACAAAAATAGACACAGATTTGAGAGGTATTTTACCTATGGCAGAAAAACGTCCATTTCAGGATTACATTTTTTGCCTCAGTATCTCCATGATTATTGAATTCCTGTGTCATAGGAATTGTAAGAAATAAAGGATGAACATGTTTTCAGTATGCTTCAGCTTCAGTCACGCTTTGATGCAGCCAAGACCATCCCTGGCACAAGAGACAACCACTATTTTGTACCCCAGCATATTAACACACTGAGGATCAGTAGGGTGTCAGGTGATGACACCTCATACATTGTTCACCAAGACCACACTCAGGCACCACAGCACAATGTGCAGGCAGGGCAGTATGTGGTGTGTGTATATGATGGAAAATGGTGGGTAGGGTACACCTTGGAGAGGTCAGAGGAGCAGGAGGACTACAAGGTGAAATTCATGCACCCTAATGGACCAGCAGCTTCATTCAAATGGCCAACATCTGAGGATATCTGCTGGGTGCCCGCCATCCATGTGCTTTGTCCTATCCCAGCCCCAGCCACTACCAGGAGGGGACATCAATATTCCCTGAATAAGAAGACATGTGAAGATATTGCAGTGGCCTTTGAGCACTTCCTGACCACCAATCAGTGAATAATGGAACATAGGAATAGAATAGAAACTTTATTTGTCCCCGTGGGGAAATTGGTTTGCAGCACAATCACAAGGCATTTCACCACAACATCACAGAGTTACCAGTAGACCAAGAGACATACTCATACACATACCCATACAACATCACAAACATACAGAGTCACCAGCAGACGTACTCATACACATGCCTCGCACCTTGCAACAGATTAGGATGGCCAGACCAGCTGGACATTCTGCTTATTCACCTGTTTAAAAACTTAATGGACATTTCTTTTGTTTTAGTGGTGTTTAGGAGAAGGTTTGACCTCTCACACCAGTTTAGGAAGTAGTCAAGAACTGGCCCATGCTCCTCTTCCCCATTATATAGGAGGCTCACCAAGGCAGTATCATCTGCATACTTAATAAAGTGCTTATTTGGGAAGGTCCTAGTGCAAGAGTTAGTGTATAAAATAAACAATAACGGTGATAAAACACATCCTTGGGGGGGAGCCTGTGCAAGTTGTCATTTTGTCAGAGAGTGACGTACCTACTCTGACCTGCTGTGTTCTGCACCTAAGAAAATCAACAATCCATGAGATCAAATCAGTATCAACTGAAAATTCTGTAGCCAATATATCTGCTAAAATACTGGGTTGAATAGTGTTGAAAGCGGATGAGAAGTCCACAAATAAAATCTTGGCATGAGTTTTTGGTTTCTTAAGGTGAGTATTCAATAAGTGCAATAGAGTCAGAATTGCATCTTCCACCCCCCTAGAGGCTTGGTAGGCAAATTGCAAGGGGTCCAGGAGGTGCTGTGTTTGTGATACAATGTACCTCCTCACTAGGCGCTCAAAGCACTTCATGACCAGTGACGTCAGTGCTATTGGTCGGAAGTCGTTGGGCCCCATGGGTCTGGGAACTTTTGGCACAGGCACAATTATAGATGTTTTCCATAGGGTAGGGACCTTGAGAAGATTAAAATAGGACTTAAAAATGTCAGTAAACACAGGTGTTAGCTATTCAGCACAGTGCTTTAAGACTCTTCCACAAATATTGTCCAGGCCTGGGCTTTTCCTTGGGTTACAGTCTCTAAAAAGCTGCAGGACTTCTGATTCCTTGATGGTGAAAGGTTAAGTTGGGGGGACATCACAGTGGCAACCTCAGCACTATTGCCACTCTCAAAGCGACAAAAAAAGGTGTTAAGCTGGTTTGCCATCTCCAGTCCCTCACTACCATGCAAGACAAGGGTAGGTTTCCCCCTGCCCTTGTGTGAAACATTGGTCATGGTTTTAATTCCCTGCCATGCCTCTCTGGAATTGCCAGATGCCAGAGTGGCCTCTATCTTTTGTTTGTAGCTGTGCTTGTCCAGCTCAATTTGTCTTTTGATCTGTCTCTGTGTGTCCCTTCTAGCTGTTTCATCCTGATTCCTGTAAGCTTTTTTCTTCTGAATTATAAGTTTCTTTAATTTGTTGGACACCCAAGGCTTATCAATAGGATAGATTTTAAAGGTCTTAGTAGGTATCACAGAGACTACACAGAAACTGATGTAATCAGACACTGCTACAACCTTATCATTAATATCACGGCTATTAAAGACCTCCCATAATAGAATAGAACAGAATAGAATAATTCTTTATTGTCATTGTAACGTTTACAACGAAATTTGAGTGCAATCCTCAACAGTGCAAAGGATCAATAAAAAAGAGCTTATAAATAAACTATAAAAATAATAAGTAAAAAGAGGTAGAACACAAGTAAAAACACAGAGATATCTACATTCTGCCAGAAAAAATTGCACAGATCCCTTATTGTAGAGTGAGAACCCTTATTGCACAGTGAAGAACCGTGAACATTTATTGCATAATGTGCAGTCGAAACATCCCTGCAGAGCCATTATGCTGTCATTGTTCCACACTTTGACAGACTTTTTTTGAGGCTTCTCCCTCTCTAGTAGCCTCTGATAGACAGGGCGGAGATAGACCACACTGTGGTCAGACGCCCCTAGTGGTGGGAGAAGGGATGCAGTGTAGGCGTCTTTGACAGATCCATAACACGTGACTAGGGTCTTATTTTTCCTGGTGGGGCAGTCAACATACTGATAGTATGTGTGCAGGCACTTTTTAACAGAACAGTTATTAAAATCTCCGAAAATAAACTTGGGTGCATCGGGTGAAAGTGACTCAAGTTTCTGTGAGGGGTTAAAAATAATCTCTAGTGCCTTATTGGAATTTGCCTTTGGGTATATATATATCAAAAATTTGGAAAATTTGAGGATTCCACTTATCAAGAAAACACCAAGCATGTACTCAATTCAGTCCTGTTGTTCAAGTTATATGGTTAAAGGATAATAGTTTTCATCACATGTAATTTCTGGTACATAATTTGCTACATTTCACATCATTTTCAAAAAAGTTAAAACTTTTTTATTGAGTATCTTATTCTTTTTTAAATATGGGATATAAAATTTAACCACTCCATTGAATATAGCATCTATCAGAGTTAATGCCTTTTTCTATAATGAGGCTCTGATAGTAAAGAATATAGCTTGCGTTAATGACCTATAGTAAAATGAGCCTACAGAAAACATGTATTTCTTTACTCTAATCAATATGTCAGAGGCTGGGACACACATACGTAGAGATAATAAGGGAAAAACCTGCTTCTTCATTATGGAAGTTTTTTTCCTAGAGGTAAAACAATGCCTTTAACTATGTGTATTTATCTATGAAGGGAACATGGAAAGACATTGGCACTTTGTACACTAAATGACCATACATTAAGCTATTTCCACACACATTTTCATGTTCCTACTAGCTACCCCACATACCATTTTGGTCTTATGAAAATGACCGAAAAATGCTACCACGCCTTGTTTTATTCTTAATATCTTCATGTCCATTAGTGGTGGAGACCTCAAATATTGGCACAAAATTAATAAAAAATTGTATCCAAAGAAAAAATAATGATTGATACCATATGGGTGCAAAAAAATGGGTTTATGATACCCTCAATATCACTCTTGTTTAGGAATTTTGCTTTTTTTTTCCAAATCTAGGGCCTTATAGAAAATCAACAGGCATGCAGTACAAACTTTTAATGGTTCAGTCATACTGAAAACATGTTTGTCTTCCATCCTACAAAGTTTGGTGAGGCTAGGAATAATACTTTTCAAGATATTAATGCCCAGACATGGCTTCCCAGATAAGGCATTTTTGAGAGTGTAAAATTAAAAAAAATATTAGTGGCCAAAAAAATATAAAAACATTGGAATTGAACAAAAATATTTTACAGGCCTTAGTTTTGGGACCCAAACATTATATAGACAAACTTTGAACAAAATCTGAGATGGTGCTGCAACCACTTTCCTGGATTCTGTCTGATTTGACACAGAATGACCCTATTGCACAACTGTAGTTCAGCAGCAGGAAGTTCCCTAACAACAAAAGCCTGGGAATACAGTTTTGCTTTAGGATTGTTTGATTTTTTTTTTTTTTTGATAAAAATGTGTTTCTCCATAAAGCTTGAAGAAGAAACTGTAGGAATTTACTGGACCTCCAAAGCTACATTCACGGATCTCCTGGGGGGCCAACACATTGGAGATGTTTTTAATACACGTGCCTTGTGATCAACAACCTTCTGTACTCTGTCTGACTCAGTCACTTTTGATGACATTAAATTGGTTATTAACATAGCAAAAAAAAACATTAAAATAACTTGAAACACAGTGCTACAAGAACAATTACATGAGTAAACCAAATTATAAAATGCTTCAAACACTTTTATGTAGAACATTGGGAAATGCACGCTAAAACACAAAACAAAATGGAGTGCTACTGGACCCTGAAAAGAGATACCCTGACTGAATATGATCATGACCATAAATGCAAAGCAGAGGCAGATCCAATATCGACTGAATGATAACAGCCTGGCTGCCAAAAAGGAGCAACAGAGGCAGACCTGGAGATTCAGGGATGTGTGATCATTGTGAGTGTATCTGGAATGGGTGTAGACTGTGTTGTGTCTTATAACTAGATGTTATGTGGGTCAGCAAGCAAGTGAGTTTCAAAGCAGGGTTCTCACTGCTCACTGCCAAACCCTTATGGCCAGCATTGTTAGCAGTTGAGCTAAAGGCAATCCAAATTTAACATATTATCTGTAGGTCTTAAGTTTGATACAGCTGACAAATTGCTATGTTTGAAAACACATGTTGAAAGCTAAGCCAGGTGGACTGAGTGTCTTTTACACATTTGTTTGAAAAACAACCAGTAAATTACAGGCTGGTAGATGCTTCAGGAATGCTGTTTGTCACATAATACTGCTGTGAAGTTTGGCCAGCCTTGAGAAGGGCCAACTCCAGGCAAATCTGGATAACAATCCTGTCCTTCAATATCTCAACATATCTCAATTTATGACTTATTTATGTGCCAAATGAACCCATTTAATATTATAACCCTCTTAATCCCACTTCCATCTATCGAGGTATAAACAGTTTTATTCTGTATAAAGAAACAGGGAAATGCATATGTTTCCTATGTCTTATTATTCTAATATGTATGACCAATTAAGTTTATGATCTGATATGTACAAACAACAGAAAATTAATTTCTGTTTTCCTTTTAGAGGCATGATGCATTTTCATTAAATATGGCTTTGCTGCACTTTAATGTCACATACCCAAATGTCATCCAGTATTAGTAAATTACCCAGCGAATGGCTGCAGATCTGTCTCAGCCAAACACTGAAGTAAATACAGTGTTGTAATTATTAGTTACACATCATGCAACAATGGGCAACAGCATGGTTCCATTTTCGCAGAATTTGCCTGAGATGAAAAGGTGGGTTTTCACTTCAGCTAGATGTAATCTGAAGCTTCACGTGCACTTTTCACCTTGCTATTCATATGCTTATTTTTTCTAGGCAGGAGCATTCCTCAGCCTGCTGGAGCACCATGTGCGAGGAACTTTGGTGAGAAGCCCTCACACGTGAGAGCGCCTGAGGTAGAAAGCCAACGTGCACGGTCATGACTGTGAGACAACTGACACAAGGCCTGAGGAAACAGGTGTAGAGACGGTACTCGGACACGGAAGGTGGATAGATACAAAGCCTCACAAACACAAACACACATACAAACACTAACACACACACACACTCACACACACACACACATATGCATGCACTTACACATACACACACGCACGCACACACGCATGTATACATACACACACATGTGCACACACATGCGTGCACACACGCAAGCACACACACACACGCATATGCACATACGTACACACACACGCATGCCATGCACACATGCATACACACACACACACAAAGAGGATTATTCCACCATGGCGTTGGCACATTCTTTACATATCACATGCTGGCTGCAGCTGGCTTATTTTTAGTCCTTGTCCCCCTCTGGTTTGCAGTTTCATGGGGAACATGTGATTAGGAGCACGCCATTGGGCATGGGGGTGGTGGATGGAGAGCATTCACCTTTTCCATAGCAACCTGAAGATTTCAAAAAATGCAGGTAAGACAATGGGAAAACTGATGCCAGAAAGATGTCTCCCATGACATTACATTATTGTCATTTAGGAGACGCTCTTAGCCAGAGTGACTTAGGTTTTATCCATTTATACAGCTGGATATTTACTAAGGCAATTATGGAAAAGTACCACGCCCAAGGGTGCAACAGCAGTGCCACCAGCAACCTTTCAGTTACGAGCCCTGCTCCTTTACCACTACACTACATTGTTTCCCTCTCTCTCTCATCATCTGCACAGATGGTCTGGCCATTGCTGGTTTCTGTTAAAGGGGTACTTGCCTCCAGTTCTGCTTTTGTGAACACATTGCCAGGCAGGGATTATATCTGTCAGTAAGGGTGATATCACTTGGATGGAGCTGTGTAGAGACCAAGTGCAGCCTTGCTATAGAATAATTCCTTTCAGCTACACTGCAGCTGGCCTGCTAATTGTGTGCCAGTTCCATTCCCTGCACAGACACCAAGCCCTTGCCTGTCCACAGTTAGTGTGCAAAAGTTCTGTGTAAACTATGACTTGCTGCGAACAGAAATGCATTCACTCACACTTTCAGGCAGGAATTATCCTATTGGGGGCAGCTGGCTTAGGCTCTCTACTGTGATTATTGATGGGAAAGAATGCATGTTTAGGTGTAACCAGAGACAATCATTAAAAAATATATATATAATTAAAACTGAGTCAAAAGAGTCAAAAGACTAGTTAAGATTTTCTATTCATAATTACTGGTCCTAGGAGATTCTATAATACAATCTTGTAGCACCCCCCAACTAAATTGAAAAAGGAAAGGTCTTATGAGTAAACACAAATATTTATTTCTGACTATTAAGCTGGCAAGCGTGTTCTACTTGGTTGATTTTATAGCGTTGGTCAGATTCCTCTTACGCAAACAGGGTTACACACAATCCAGCTAATGCACTACTCACTCGACCCGTTGAGATAAGTCAGAAATCCGTTTTCCGCCTTTTTGACGACATCTAGCCTTCAAAACCGCGACATCTCGATTTTTCACATGAGTGTACTGGGGAGAGGAAGAGTTTAAGAGACCCCGCGCTTGTAAATGCTTGCGGGTTGCCTCCCCCAGACTCCACGCTAGATCGCATTCCTTCGAGATGGCTCACCGTTGTGGGGGACGGAGCCGACGCTCTGACTCATTCAGCACTCAGGAGGTATAAACGAGGGCACACAGCTGAGGAACAAAGAGAGACCAAGTCTTCCAGAAAGAGAGAACTGTGAAATAAATATAACCACAAGACGCACTTGGTTGTTATTTTGGAAGCAACTAACGTGCATTTTAGATAAAGCCACCCACCTAATGTCAACGCAGAGCAGTTCACTGCACGGGCTTGCAGCCTAGCCAGGCGTATAAAACAAACTGGTTACTTGTGCTGGTTGCACGACTTCAAGAAAAACGGAGACAAGAAAACTTTTATAACTGTCCTTAGTCTGCTGAAACAATACGACGATGGGATACCCGCTTCGAGTGGCGCTTCTCTCGACGGCTGTCCTGTGCGTGTGGTCCGCGGTGATGGACAGGCGTGATGAATTCACAGAAGCCACGGTAAGAACAATGCATTTAGCAGTTGATTGAAGAACCAGATTTAGTGGCAGATTTTCAGTGTCCTGGCTTGATCTGCAAACTGCAATTCCTGCAGACTTTTTCCTATGGTGACTTCTGGATGATTTATTTATAGCCTAAATGAGAAGTGACCATGTAATAGTTTGTCAGCCGAAACACTCTGTTTTATTTTGATTAAGGAGATTATGAATCATGTAAATATGCCCCGTGTGGTTTTAAAAGTAGCGCCCAATGCAGCAGGCGAGCTTTAATTTTGACTGTAGAAGGGAGGGGAGAGGGCACTGGGTGAGTGCCAAATTGTAACTTAGTCGTAAGATAGTAAAGTGAACATAGTCTTATCACTGCCTATTGCACTGCTCAGCCATCAGCTATCTGATTCCTTGCTCCCATAAGGTATTGGTGTTCCTATTCACTATGTATTTATTGTCAGAGACAAATGCAGAAGACGTTTTTAGTTTTAGTGGATAATGCATTCTTTGCTGAGTAATCCAGAGTTGTTCCATTTTCCACAAACAATGAAAGCAGACAAAAGAATGT
The DNA here is from genome assembly GCA_019176425.1 of Megalops atlanticus. NCBI lineage: Eukaryota > Metazoa > Chordata > Actinopteri > Elopiformes > Megalopidae > Megalops > Megalops atlanticus. Next base: position 4,146,026 of record CM032879.1, on the reverse strand, counting down.
TCTCAATCAAAAGGGACGCCTCAACCCTAATTTGACAGACCTGGAAGAGGTCTTGTGGCCTGGTTCCTGCCCACACACTTGGGACTGCATTTGAAACCAAAGCCCCAATTAAGGGTCCCACTGCTATCTTCATAACCTGTCAGTCTGCTCCTGCAGTGAACGATGTTCACTCAGCCTCTGCGAAGCTTCCCTGGAGCCTTGCAGAGAACTGTGGCTTCATAGTGTTTATATAAGCATTTTCCCTGCCAAACTTGTGCCTGAGTGACCTTCCAATGCAAATCTTAGTCATACATGCACTGTCTCTGTTTCGCATTATTTGTCTGTGTCCACGTCTCTAGAACTACCTGAAGCGGTATGGTTACCTGCACACTTCACTGGACCCTCAGGACCAGGGATTCCAAGAGGAGGAGTTAGCTGAAGCTGTCAGGTAAGCAAGTGATTCTGTCTTCAGCTTTCCTAATTTGTGATAGCTCTGACATTGTAAACAGGTCAGGTCAAATGTCTGAGACATGAGCAAATCGTTATAAGATGAGTAGGAATTAAAGGAGTCATCTGAAAGCTCATTCAGAATTGCCTTTAGAGCAGAATACAAAGAGTAACAACCAGAGGGATTGCGTCTGAGCAGGGTATTGTGGGCAGAGGAGGCCTTCAGGGATCAGTGTTGGGACCTTCTCAACATGTAAATTGAAGTGACAGTTATGATCAAGGGTAGCTGTACATGATTAGCTGTCTGCACAATCAGTTCCTACTGCACACTTTCACTGATAAAAAGTGATGATGCCTTGGAAAAAAGCTAAATGTATCACTATAACAACAGAGCTCGACCCTGTACTGTGACCCACTCCCCCACCCATCCTCCCTCTCTCTCTCTCTTTCTCTCTCTCTCTTTCTCTGCACCTCCCCTGATCACAACATCTGCCAGGACCTTCCAGGGGGTGACCGACCTGCCTGTCACAGGAAAGATTGATGAGGCCACATTGGCAATGATGAGGCAGCCCCGCTGTGGCATGGAGGACCCCTTCAACCAGAAATCCTTCAAATACCGAGTGATGGGTGAGTGGAGGCCCGTCAGCATGGCCATCGTGTATTTCCAGCTTTGATGCTCTTGGGGGGACCACCCCAGCCCCCTCTGCTTCTCAGAACAGCTCTAGGGTGCCTACAGGAAGGCCCCACATCAGCACAGAGCCCTTTAGTCTCCCAAACCAGCAGTGTTGTGTTCAGATGTATAGGGAAGACAGGATATGCTAATTTTCAGTATGTGCATAGCACAGTCCAGTACTGTTTGGCAATGTTCTATGAATTACATCTCTATTGCATCACTTAAAGGACACTAATAAGGTCCTCCCGGATGCTTTGCGTTAATTACACTTTGATCAGAAATGAATTGTTTCACAATTTTTTTCCTGCTTCTCAGAGCAAAGGGCTATGGACAGGATTAAGAAATGATGGTAGAATGAGGGGATACTGACAAATGCAGTAAAATCTGAACACTGAATGCAGCCTCTCAGAGTGGTTCAGAGCTGGAACACTGATGGAGGTCAGACAGGAAGTGGCTCATGGGGGGCGATTGCTTCAGTGACACTCAATGTGCTTGTTCTGGGCACGCAGGGATAGTATGTAAAATGTGCATGCTGTTCATCAGGCTACTGGCGCAAGAGGAGCCTCACCTACCGCATCTACAACTACACCCCTGACCTGGGGCTCTCCAAAACTCGTGCGGCCATCCGCTCAGGGTTCAAGTACTGGAGCGACGTTGCCCCCCTCACCTTCAGGGAGGTGTACACCGGGCGCGCCGACGTTAAGATCTCCTTCCACAAGAAAGAGGGGACCTGTCCAGTCCCCTTCGATGGTCCAGGTGAGCACGCTCAGTCTGAGGCTGTGGGCAGAAAGTCTGACTGCCAGGAACCCGCTGCTGTCTTCAGTCTGTCTAGCGAGGTTTTATTTTGCGCTAACACTACACTACACTACAAACAAAATAAGAACATACTCTAGTCTATTGATGAAAACAGGGCATTCAGCCCATTTGGGCTTGTCATTCTGCTTATCTAAATTGTCCAGAAGTCTAGAGTGTGTGTAGTCCTGTGTCACATCTGGTGTTGAACACACTAAGAACCTCTGTGACTACTACAAATCTCAGTAAGTTTTTCCATGCATGTATAACTCTGAGAAAAAAAAAACACTGCCTAGCTTCAGTGTGAAGTTTACCTTTAACTGACAGAGCTAAGCTTGAAACAGCAATCCACTCCTTTCAAGAATATAAGGACCTTTTGCAAACCGTGGTCTGCGTGGGTCTGCTAGTGCTGATACTAGATACAGTAAGCCACTGGGCTCCTCCCTCTTTCCCAGGTCGAGTCCTGGCCCACGCTGAGGCCCCTGAGTCAGGCATCGTGCACTTCGACGAGGACGAGTTCTGGACTGAGGGCAGCTACTATGGCGCCAACCTTCGGATCATCGCAGCACACGAGATTGGCCATGCCCTGGGACTGGGCCACTCCCAGTACAGCAGCGCCCTGATGGGTCCTGTCTACAGCGGGTACCGCGCCAACTTCCGTCTGCACACCGACGATGTAAAGGGCATCCAGGCTCTGTATGGTGAGTGCTGCCTCTCCTGGAAGGTGCAGGCTGGGCACGGTCTGGCCAAAGGCTGACTGGGTGAACTTGAGCCGCTCTCTGACATGTGGACCCATCTGTTCATTTGATTTTCCCCTCAGGTAAGCGAGTGCCTGCTTCACCTACTGTCCCCAGCACCCCCTCCGTGCCACCCTCCACAGCCACACCTCATGACGTGCCGCCGGAGAAGCCAGATCCCTGCACTGCCGACTTAGATGCCATCATGCTGGGTAAGAACTCTTTCCCTAAAATGTCAGCCTAGATGCCATCATGCTGGGTAAGAACTGTTCCCTGCTCTGCCCCCAGATGGTGCCAAATCTGGATAAAAATCTTTATGTCTACATCTGTCATTAAGTCTTCTCTTCTTATTTTACTTTATTACTTATTTATACCTCTGTAGCTTTTTGGATGATGGTTTTTGGAAATGGGCTGCCTTATTGGCTCTGTCAGGGATCGTTATTTGCTGTTAGCGGAGGTACTTTCCGGATGTCCAAGTCTTCCCTCTTGTCCCTCTTAGGTCCCTTCAGAAAGACGTATGCCTTCAGCGGGAAGTATGTGTGGACGGTGTCAGACCTGGGACACAACCCGCCCATCAAGATCAGCCTGCTCTGGAAAGGTTTGCCTGGAGACCTGGACGCGGCCGTCCACTCCCAGAGGACCAACAAGACCTACTTCCTGAAAGGTACGGAGCAAATTGCATGATTTCTCTTCATTGTTGCCACTGTTTCCAGACTTGAATGTGTAGTGAAGTAGGGATCAAGTTGAAAGTATAGATGCATAGTTTTGTTTGAATCATGGAAATGTACTAAGAATCAGTGCAGAGAGAGCCTTTGTGAGTTAGACATGGAGTATTCCAGGGAATACTGTCGCCTGTCATCTTTCCTTCCGGAAACACGTTTGGGGAGGCACACGTGGATCAGTCAATCAAATGTCACTTAAAACAGACTCTTAGCAAGTGAACTGTCACGTACACTTTACAAGGTTTGATGTCTTTGAAATGAAATGGCTAGAAAAGTGAAGACCAATTATACAGTGAGAATAGAGAGCAAATCACAGAGAGAGTATTAAAAACATTGAGCTGCTTGTAAGCTATGCTGATTGATTAAGAGATGTCCCAGTGCAACACTATACAAGAATACACAGCTAGGTATGGTACATTAGAGGGTAGTCGTGAAACCCCACACAATATCTGTGAAAAAGTTTATTTCAGCACAAAAGGATAACATTAATTTCACATATCTGAGCATAAATTCAACAAACCTTTGATCCTATTGGGTTCTTCCCAGCTGAAACTGAAACAAGTCAAGTATTAACGCTTACATGTAATTTTGGAAGAATTTTAAATTCAGCCAAATAGATTGGGACTTAGTCGGTGTTAATTATCTATTCCTTATGTTCCCCTAACCCAAGGGAGTACCTCTGTCTTGGATGTTTGGTAGCTAACCTTTCGGTTGCTATCCTTTTGCTAGATAACCGGCAGATAAAAATAGGATTCCATCCCAAATCTCAAACAACAAACATGCGCAGTCAGCACACATCTGCCCATCATGTTGCTGAAACAAACATTTTCTATTTTTGACAGACACAATGGGTGCTTCCCCTGGGTTAGCACTCTCAGGCGTGCTGGCCTTAGTCACGTATTCCACTTCCTCTTATCTGCAAAAAGAGCAGTGTCGCTCATTTTAGCAGCTACCGTTGGGGTGGGGAATATGTATCAAATTTTGTTATATTTTGTTATAAAAATTCTCACAGCAGCATTCAAGATTATTTGGAGAGAGGGCAGGATGCATCCTGGGCTGCCAGACAATAAGGCATTGTACTAATGCAGCCTTGAGGAGATAAAGGCACAAAATGAGCCTCCCCGCATTTTTGAAAGACACAACATCTTATCTTAGTTTCGCCTTGTTTCTGTGGTGAAGCACAGCCGCTCAGGAGGTGTTTTCCACACAAAACTCCTGAAAGATCAGGGTTTGACAGGACGCAGAGAACTCTTGCCTCTGCTGACCGAAAGAAAAGGTGTCCACACTGAGATGACTTCTTACAGACACCTGGGTGTGGGTTTAAGGGGCACAAGTTCATAAGAATTTGCCATTTAATTATCATTTACTACATATATCCAACTGAATCCTAAAATTATGGATTAGTGGAAAAACTAAGAGATTTGAATGTTTGAAATGAACCTCATGTAGTTAGTCATGCTAAGCATATGCAAATGGTCTGAGCAAGGCAGTATTATACATTTCTTGCTTACTTTTTCAGTGTCTCTCTGTTTTGTTCTCAATGAGAAATATGTGTTAACAAAGCTGTCCTGTATAGCCTGCAAAGGCACAGGTTAATTCAGTGATAAAACCGGTCTGGAAGTCTCTTTTTGTGTAGAATATAAAACTCTAGTGAAATACAGTAGCTTCATATTATATTACATTACATTCATTTAGTAGACATTCTTATCCAGAGTGACTTCCATCACAAAAGAAAGGAAGTGTATCCATCCAAGTTAAATGAGTAACAGTGTCAGACCAGGCTGACAACATCCCAGACCAGTGAGTGCAAGCACAACACCATGTAAGCACTATCACAAGTTAATTTGTGCTAATGTGAAACTACACAGCCTAGAAAACTGTCATTTTCGTTAAGTCGTTAAGTACATACACTACCATGTATATCAGTTTCACTAGATCACAATATCCGTAACACATAGCGATACAAATTAATAAGCAGCAAGTTATAGTAGTACAAGTGGGTACTAGTAGAAGCACAAATCATTGATTTGGTGCTGAACACAGCGCCACACTCATCTGCTAGTACCAGGGTTATTATCGTATACTTACCTGCATGTTTTAGACCTCTCCCTGCTCCAACACAGCTGATTCAAATGATCAACTCGTTATGAACTCATGAAGCTGCTTAAAAACTAATAAACTAAACTAATAAAATAAGAAAAGACAAAAAATAATTGTCGTTATCGTTTCAAGTCGGCCTACGTCGTATCCATTCAAGGCGGCGGGTGTCACACTTAGGGGCGGTTTGTTCCTTAGGGCGATCGGGCGACGCACCACCAAAAGGGGAAAGGGAAGGAATTTTTCTATCACATTCAGCCACAGCGCTACGCTAGCTGTGACTGTTCTAGACAGTGTGTCCTGCCAGCGATCTTGTCACATTCAAGGTCAACATGGCTAATGTTGTCTCAACTCAGAGCAACTCGATCGTGTCATTAAGAGAAATACCGTTCAGTCGTCGTAGTAATCAGGATAAATTGGCAAGTAAAGAATTAGGACCACCCAGACCAAATTTAAACATCAAGCAAGTATCTACAAGGCCAGGGGATGGTATAACTGGGGATTTTCGCGGAGCTGGTACGAGCGGAAAACGTGGCTAGCAGGCTGCGAAGTAGCTAACGTTTTGTTCTGCTACCCCTGCTCAATGCAACGTGACGTGTCAAATTAGCTAGCGGACTAATTTGCACAATAAAATGTCGAGTTAGCTAGCTGTTAATTTACCCATTGAACGGGTCACCTTAGCCATCATCGCAACAATTGCCCCCCCCGAGAGATTTGGCAGGAGCCGCCACTGGTCACACTCCCAAAATTCTATGTAGTCTGAAACAAATGTATCGCATGTTAGTTAGGCTTAGTCTTGAAATGTTGACATCTTCAATGATTAAGAAGATTATTTTTCAAGATGCACTAATCCTAGACAATTTTTGTCCTTAACTAAAATTACTAAAACTAAAACTGAAACTATAATAAACTAAAACGAAATATAAATGAGTCCATGAAATAAAAACTAAACTGACACTAATGAAACCAGTGGTGAAACTAGCTAAAACTAAACGGAAATTCAGACTAAATACAAACATATTATCAAAATAAAAACAAATTTGAAAATGTAAAACTATTATAACGTTGGCTAGTACTAGTTTGGATTTCAAGGGAAGGAGAAACCAAATATATTTTCCTGACAATCATAATCTGCTTTCCATCTCCATCATAATCATCTCTGTGTATTTCAGGGGACAAAGTATGGCGGTACACCTACTTCCGTCTTGACAGCGGCTACCCCAAAGAGCTGACTCGCATCCCCCCAAACATCGACGCAGCCTTGTACTTGGAGGCCAACAAGAAGCTCTTCTTCTTCAAGGTAGAGTGAAGAGCCGGCCTGTACGCACAGCAGTAGGGCTGACTGTTCAGCGAATGGCCACAGTAATTAACACTACAAGCAGTGACACAAGCCGTTAGGCCGGTTGCACTGTTGTACATTGACTGCAGACTGCTGTATAGTGGCATCAGTGAATAGTAGCACACTATTTACATATTAAGATGGTCAAGACCTGCCTCCTAAATATCCTGCCTATTTCTCCCCCTCAGGGTTCTGGGTACTGGCAGTGGGACGAGGTGAAGTACACAGACCTCAGCGTGTACCCAAAGCCCATCTCCCGGCTGTTCACCAGGGCGCCCTCAAACCTGGACGCGGCTTTCACCTGGTCCAACGGCAAGATCTACTTCTTCAAGGGCGACCAGTACTGGCGTGTCGACAAGCAGCTGAACGTGGAGAGGGGCTACCCACTCAGCAAGAGGGAGCGCTGGATGCAGTGTGACAAGTAGGCCACCAGGGGGCAACAGACCAAACAAGGGGGTTGTGCAGTGAGGTCCAGCCTCAGGAGCTGGCTACCACACACAACCTGGACTGAGGATGGTAAAGAATTCTGGGATGGAATGCTGGAGTCAGGGGGGTTTGTCAGATTCTCAGGACACATTTGAAAGTGTACCTTAATTTTCAAAGACTTTTACTTGCCAGTTCATTAGTGAACAGACCCAAATCCTATAGCAACACATCATCACTAGACACACCAAGAACAGTCTTACCACAGCTCATCAGAACTGAAGGAAAGGTCTGAAAGTGTTGCTGTGGAAAAACGTGTATCTCAGGCTGAAAATACATTTGAAACTTATTTGACAGTTACTGTAGAGGCCTCCTTGGGAACAGAGGCTGTTGACATCACAGATGCTGCAATGCTCAGGCTAGATACTCTGTCATACAAAGCCAGATTTCTTATGACAGCCCAGACAGTTGGCTCAGCATCCTGTAGTCTTGAAAACCTCATGTTCCTGCAGCTATGCTAAAGGTGACAGAGATTCACTGTGAGTGAGTGTGCTGTAATCAGCAGTGACGAGATGCTAGAATACCACCTAGTGGTATGAATGATATTGCACCTGCATACAGCTTCAGTGGTATAAACACACAGAACGTCTTCAGAATGTACCAACAGAGAGCTCACTGGTTGGTGTATGTTTGCGTGCATTTGTGCCCCAAATGAGGCATTTCTATCATGTTGATGCTTCATTCAGCTACAGCAGATACCAGCCAACTGCCAGGGTATACCAAGTATTGCCTTGGGAAACTGTCAGGTGTTTGACACGGGTACAGTATTCTATTCTTTCCATTCATTTTTATACATGAGTTTTAATTATTTTCTCTCAAACAGGCAATAATCACAATTTCTTATAGAGTGATATTACCAAAGCATTGTCATTATCACTTTTGATACAGCAGTTACTTTATAAGTGCTACTTAGATTGTCAAATGATTTTTTAAATCAAAACAATAATAAAAAGTATATTACAAACATGTTGTAGGTTTGCGCTTGTGTTATTCCTTCACAGACATTCACTACACCCACTCATTTTAAATGAAAAGACATTCTGGGTTTGGAAGAAAAAAAAAAACAAAGTTTTGATGTTATAAATTGCTCTAGCTTCTCCTGGTAAAAACCTCTTTCCACTGCTACACCATTTGCTACACCATGGAAGGGAGGAAAAAACATACTGTATACAGTCATCTCCCTGAGTCTGTAATTTTGAAGGTGCATTCAGCTGGAGGTGTTGCTAGGTAACCAGTGGAAAAAAACAGAGGCCTTCATTTCCTTCAGAGAATGACACACAGACAGAAAGTGTTTATTTTTCCAGTTTAATCATTTACCATCTTCATTCTTCTAAAATAATTTCTGTACAGATTCTGGATAGTTGTGACAGTACTTTCTCTCTGAATTAGAGGATACAACTAAAAACATGCTCTTATAACAAATTAAAAGCAAAATGCAACTCTACTTGACATTTCCACAGAAAAGATGGAAGATGTTTTTAACATTAAATTAGTATTCAATACAAATGGAAGTATTCATTCCAATATTAACACATCCTGCCTAAAAACAGAACTTTGCCGTCAGTTATAGAGTGGTATGACCGTGCATCCATTACTGGTACTACTACTTTTTTGGTGAATCATAAAAGGCACCAAATCCTTTAAAAAAAATTAAAAGTTTAATTGGTTAAAGTTACCATGCCTCTTCTCCACTGCTGTGTTGTGCATTCTGGGTATACAGTATGTTGGGGGTAATCAAAGTGTGTCTCTCTTTCTCTTTAAAACAAAGATCTGATGAAAACTTGATTTGCTGCATAAATGAAATTCACCAGCACCATCACCATCACAAATGTCAACCTGACCTTAGACACACAACACACAGTGCTAAAAAGTCTCAGAGCAAGTCTCAGATGAGATCCCCGTTTGATCACAGATCAGTGAGGTTGGTTATTTGCCATTGTCTTCCTCTTCCACCGATTCCGAACGGCACAGGAACACTGTTTGAAATGTAAAATCAGTTGCATCTTTGCATGTACTCCCAAGCCCAAAAGGAGAAAATCTCATTTGTAGCAAACCATTGTCTCCTGGTTTGACTGAAAGCACCAATATTCTGGGATTGCAGAAGAGGATGCTGAGCCAGGAGCTAAAAAAGAAACACGAAACCATTCTCTATTTTCAGCATTGATAAGAGGAGAAAGCATGCGGACACTCCTGCTCTTGTGATTTGTTCTGTGTTCCTAGAGCATTAAAGGGGTGTAGCCTCTGTTCACGGAGCAGTAAAGGGGTGGAACCTATGCCTGCTTCTTCTGACTGGGTGCAGTTTCATCATGTCTCCTGGGGACACCCAGGACACCAGTGTGGCTCTCTCACACACAAGCACCAAACAGAGGCTTCACATGGACCTGACCTCTACAGAGGAAGGTGCATCATGGGATACAACTAGTGTGGCAGGGTTGGACTTCAGAGGGTTGGACTTCAGAGGGAGGAACCAACAGGAGGCTTGCTTTGCAGGCTTCCATCACATGGTGAAAGGGGGGCAGGACATCAGAGTGGTCATCAGAGCCAGGCCGCCTCCTATCCCTGAAAGCACTGGAGTGCCACGCCCACATCACGCTCCATCCCCCATCCTCCCCCACTGGTTCTTGGGGTGCGGAGCAGTACAGACCTCATCCCTTGAGAGGCGCGGACAGTGGGGGGGGGGCTGGAGATCAGAAATGGAGTGGGTGAAAGGAACTGGGCTCTCTGTGCGGCAGGGAGGGGCTTGTGTGCTGCGGGGCGGAAGCTATTGAATGAGGCTCTGCCCTCAGACCCGAATGACCGGGGTGGTGGCAGTGAGAGGTACGGTGGAGCCGGTGTCGTAGTCAAAGTCGATGGTGGTCTGGTGGGTGGGGCCCAGGCTGCTGAGGGAGTTACCCGTGCCCATTTGCCTGTCTCGCAGACTCTGTAAGTAGCTCTGGGAGAGGGGGAGAGAGACCGAAAGAGAGAGAGAGGCTTGTGTTACAGGCTGTGGCTTCCTCTCAACAGACCAGTAAGACGCCCTCCTTACAGCACCACAATCTGTATGTATAAAATACCATAATCAGTGATACTGAATCAGTGATACTGTAAAAAATGCTGTTAGTGTAAACAAGTCTCAACATTTCCAACCACAGTGAAGGCTGAAAACAGGTGGAGAAAGCCATTACAGCATGATGTGAAGACCTTGGAGTGGAGTAACAAGACACAAATGAATGTTGATATGTTTGTAACTAAAGTGCCCTTTAGACAAACAGACGTTTTCTGTATTGTTGGTTTAACTGCTGTCCTACTGATAAAAGCATTGTGTTATAGCTGTATCGGACTGTGTTTAGCGCCTTTAAACACTTATTGGTTGGTGCTTCATAACTCCCAGTAATGGCACATGCTTGGCTTACTGTCCCATTGAGTAATGCTTTATTTTACACTCTCAAAAGAGGGCCATACGACTGAATCTCAGATCACACAGCTCTACCGTGAGCGATGCTATCTCAACCGTGCTGTTAAAAACCAGCCACATATGGAGAGTGCCAGGTTGCCAGGGTGTAAAAGCACGCGCTGGCATGGATGAGGGCATCCGCTAAGCTGGAGGCTGACATCTGGCCACCCCAGACATCCCATATCACCCACCGGTGCCAACAGGTCTCCGGCGTAGCGCTTGACGGGCGTTGGCTTGCGGCGGTAGGAGGGCTCTTGCGTAGTGCTCTGCGGCCGCTTCTTGGCATCTCTCTGTCGGATCCGCATTAGCTGCACCTTCTTCTGCCGCCTGCTAATGATGACTGCAGGCGCGAGCACAGAGACACACGCATAGCTGTCACCTTTGACCTCTGAGGCACTGTCACACATGAAGATCCTAGCCTTCGGTTCCATTGCTCATTTACACGCAAATCCCAGCCTTCCATCCCAACACAAAATTCCAACTCTCCATTCTGCACAGTTCTACACAAACAAACACTGAATTCACACAATTACATATCATTTCAACAGCCACTTACACAAAATCCCAGCACAAAAATCACAAAACAGAGGCTCATCTAATGCAATGTAAATATAAATGTAACTACCTCACTTCCACGACAAAGCATTTAGTGCAGGGTCCCTGGCCCTGGAGTGTTGCAGGTGTTTCTGGTTTTTGTTCCATCCAAGCCCTTGATCACATAACTGGGCCCATAAGTGACGGCATGCATTACATTAATGTGGAGCACCTCCAAAACATGATCATCTGCATTCATTTTGCCACATAACTGATTTGATTATGTTGACAAAGGGCTGGGAGGGAACAAAAAGCAGAGAGCATGCTGGGAACAGGGCTTCCCCACCCCTGCTGCCGGCGGGCGACTCACCCTCCGTGTGCGAGAAGCCCTCGGCCGTCAGCTTCCACTGCACCAGTGCACCAGTGAGGGCGAGCGCAGGCCACACAGCCACGATCACCCAGCTGTACCAGCAGAGTGGTGGCGCGGGCGCCAGGCGCAGCCGGTCGTACACATGCACCGCCAGCGCCAGCATCTCCACGAAGTAGTCGGCGCAGACGGTCAGGATGGCGGCGCCGAAGGCGGCGGTGGAGAGCACGGTGAGCGGCCGCTGCCACTGCAGCGCCAGCACGGCGCACAGCATCCCCGCGCCCAGCAGCGCACCCAGCGGCACCCACACCGTACCGGGGGTGTGGAAGTGGCCGGCCACCAGCAGGGCGGCGACGGCGAGCAGCAGCCCCAGCAGCAGGCCCGTCAGGAAGAGGCCCACGCTGCGCACCAGCATGGTGACCAGGCCGCACAGCACGCCGATGCCCAGGCCGATGCCCGCGCTGGCCTCCACGCTCAGCTGCGTGTCCAGCACGCGCTCCTTGTGGCACAGCAGGAAGATGACCACCGAGCCGAACAACAGGCCCGACAGGAACATGATGGCCTTGAAGCAGCGGTAGCCTGCAGGGGGATGGGGTGGGGAGAAGTGGGGACATGGTGAGGACGTGCAGCATGAGAGGGCAGTGCTAACTTCAATTCCCGCCCCCTAGCAACTGCTACTTGTATTACTTGCTGCTTACTTACTTGTGTCATGGATATTGTGATCTAATGACACTAAGACATATAGTAGTATATGTACTTAACAACTTCCCATAGTTTTCTAGGTTGTCTAGTTCCAGATTAGCACAAGTTAACATGTGATAATGTTTGAATGGTGTTGTGCTAACACTCACTGGTCTGGGAGTGTTGCTAGCCTGGTCTGACACTGTTGCTCATTTAACTTGGATGAATACCCTTCTGTTCTCTTGTGCTGGAGGTCGTTTTGGATAAGAGCGTCTGCTAAATCAATAATGTAATGTACTACCAATGTTCAGTGTACTTTGACATCCACAGGATGGCAGCAAAGTGCTAAACAGATCACTCCCTGCAGTGCTGTCAGCATACTTATGCTCGCAGTATCACAGACTTTAACCAGAGCTGCTACATTATTTTAGCATATACTTTTAATTAAAAATACTACCTACAAATACTTCTAAGTACATAAACACTGATTAGTTTAACAGTGGCTGGCTGTGAGGGAAAGAAGGTCTTGAACACTGATCCCATTCTCTCCAGTCTGAACTAGTCCGTCAGACAGGTCAGGTAGGTGTGCTCAGCTGGTTTACTGAGTATCAGCCCAGGCAAACAGGCACTCTGACCTCTGAGGCTGTGGAGGGCTGAGAAGGACTCCTGTCTGTCCCACCCAGTTCGGCGGAAGAGGGTTTGTCTGATTCATGAGCCCAGACTGAGATATTTCAGCCACCAATACCGGAAAATACTTATGACTGTATGTGGACTCATCCAGACCCCCGAGAGAGCCTGGGAGAGGTGGAGGACAAACCCATTGTGAGAGAGGTGGACAGTCACTGCAGCCCACTTCAGTGTGTGTGTGTGTGTGTGTGTGTGTGTGTGTGTGTGTGTGTGTGTGTGTGTGTGTGTGTGTGTGTGTGTGTGTGTGTGAGAGAGAGACACTGTGTGACTGTGTGTGTATACACTTTGTGTGCCTCTCCATATGGCGTGAGTGGAAAGGCACCAAAGCTAACACCAGATCTACTGTGCTTTATGGGGATGTCTCCAGCTCCACTGCCCCTGTAAAGCACGTTTTTCTGTAAAAGGGTGCGGCCGCGCCAGTTGCTGGGGCTCACCGAAGAAGCAGTAGATGATGCCAAACAGGCAGCACATGGAGCAGATGACAGCGGGGATGACCTCGTAGTTCCTCTCGATCTCCTGGTCGCAGGCATCCACCTCGACTACGCCCGGCCCCGCCCCCTCGGAGGCCAGCCAGAAGGGCTCACTCATCTCGCCGGGAGGTGTGCGGTCTGCGACGTGACTGGGGGAGGCGCTGCTATTTGGGTTCCATCAGAGCAGGTCCTGCCTCTGGAGGACAGAAAGCCACTTGAGTTCTCAGCTCCGTACACAGAGCTGCAATCGCACGTTCCTTTCACACCCAAATTCATTACACATCAGACCCAAACAAATACACATTAAAGGTGCTTACACATGACTAGCATCAAAATCTCCCAACGCTCCCTTTGCCATTGTTTTCCTATTAAGAGCCTCCGTTCCCACCTCAGCGTAGCGTAGTGTTCAAACTAGGCCTTGTAACCAGTGTTGCCAACTACTTTCAATGGAAAGTAGCTAAAGCCTGCTCGAAAAGCCGCTAAATGTCGCTAGATGACATCATAAGCTAAGTAGCATATTCGTGACGTCATCGCGTCGTATTTGCATTCTGCCTAGTGTCAGATGGTGTCAGCCCTTTACATCAGGTCGCTTCTCTCCTACTCTCTGTGCTCACATATATTGTATTTTAATACAGCCGAATTCCCAATAAAGCTGTTCTCATTTACATATTTTTCTGTTTCTGTTGTCAGACAACGGGACGGGTATGAAATAGTGACTGAAACACAGCCCATTAAGACTACATGTTAACCAGCAGTCACTTCCAAGCAGTTTCCAAGCTGCTGCTCTGCACTGCTAAAATTCAGATTTTATAACTGCAAAGTCGTCTGACAAAATCACCATACACATAATTTAAAGACAATGGCTGTGCTGTGATTTCGGCTATATTTACATGTAAAATGATCACTCAGAGAGAAAGTTAGAAGCGACAGAATATCTTTATTATTTTTTCTCTCACACAGCGCACAGCCTCCATCTGGGTAACAAACCACAAGAAGGATGATCCGTTTTAGTGAGTGATAAGACAGTGATAACGGTCAAAACGATCAAATTAAATTGTTTAAGTTAAAACGAAGAAGGAGCAAACAATACAGATTAGTGATTGGTCCTAGGCAACACTGTTTGCACATGCGCAGCTCATTCACGTCCATGTCAGCTGCCGTGCTGAATGTGCTGCTCCGTCTCTCTGCCACTCACTGAACAGAGTAGACGCAGAGAGAGGTGTGCCTCTCGCTCGCGGGGCAGTACTGTCCACTCTTCTATGGAAAGTAGCTAAGGTTTGTCTAAAAAGTCGCTAGATTTGTCGCTAGGTGCTTTTTTGGATAAAAAAGTCGCTAAAGGGGTCCGAAAAGTCGCTAAGTTGGCAACAGTGGTTGTAACGGTCCGCTCAAAGTTCAAATTGGTTGAACTTTGACCCCGTTTGCCGCTGACCTTTCCGAGTGTAACCAATGATTTTACAGTGTGACGTACTGGAACATGGGCGGCGCGACACCGGCACAAAATATACACATTTAAAGAATTTAAAGATCCAATCAAAGTCAAAATTGAGGACAAACTGGAGAAGCTTATACTGTGTGTGTCAGGCTTTTCAGAGTTGTATGACACCACTTCGAAGTGGTAGCCTACCACGACCTTGCAAAAAAAAAAAAAAAAAAAAAAAAAACGATGCATGGCGCAAGGTTAGCATCGAGATGGGGCTACCAGGTTTGTAGATTCGGCTGTAATAATTTATAGTTATTAACTACATACCTGGCATACTCAGAAGCTTGCTACGTCCCTAAAGGGAGCTGCTAGCTAGCTTAGTTGTTCTGTCAAAGTGCCAAATCCAAACGTGAGTTTATAGTATTAACGTTAAACAGCTGCCTTATTTCTCCCGCTCTCTACTTTTTAAAGTAGCGCTTCCGTGATTACATATCTAGGACGCTTGTCATGTGGAGGACTGCGCGACACGTCCAACCTATGCTGAGCGTTGCGTTGACGCCCCAACGCGAGTCATGTGTAAGCACCTTAAGGAACAGTATGCAAGCACCTTCACAAGTCAATTTACTACCACAAACACTCCCTGCAAAGCCTGTACCGACAGTGCCAGCAACCTTAAAGACATATCCACAGCAAATTACATTTACAATTTTATCCATTCATAGCGCTGGACATTTACTGAGGCACTTGTGGATTAAATACCTTGTTCAGGGACACAACAGCAGTAGCCCAGCTGGGAATCAAACCAGCAACCTTTTGGTTACGAGCCCTGCATCATGCTACACTGCCGCCCAGAGTAAGAACCCAGAGTAGTCCATGTAGGAGGAGCTGCCAAGGTTTGGAGTAGTGTTTGTAATGCGCCATCACTTCTCCCCTGCTGAGCTGCAGCTGTCTCCAGAAGAGCTGTGAAATCTCACAGCGGGGTGGGATTTTCCTCCTGCAGCCCTGTAACTGAGTGAGGGCTCATGTATCCAGTGTTGCTGTGAATGAGTGAGTGCTCATGTAACCAGTGTTTTTGTAGATGAGCGAGGGCCTATATCTCCAGTGCACGGTTTCCCTTATGAGGTAATTACCGGTTTTTTCCTGGTAAAATTTATTTAAAAAAAAAAACGATAAATTAAAAACTTCTCGGTCAAAATGTCCAGTAATAATGCTCATACAAAACGTAGCTATAACGAAGGCTATCCCTGAACAGGGCATTTGTGTTTTGACAGCGAAACGTGCTTATTTATGAGTTCAGCGAGCTGTACCCTGACTGGGCTACACTGGCTAAATTTGCCTGTGTTCTACCCCTGTCAAGCATGCCAGCAGAGAGGGGCTTCTCTCTGAAGAATCGAATTAAGACGGCGCTGCAATGTCGTCTGGAGGAGGAGAGAGTGACGCGACTTATGCACATTGCAAGCTGCAAACAGTGCAAAGACACATTGGACACGTTTGATTTCAAGTCGGCAGCAGAGGGCATGGCCGCAGTGGAAAAAAATAAAAATGTTACCTGGTAGCCTATAGGCGACATTTGATGCCATGTAAGCCTTGGCTTTTTTTAAACAGACTACAGATGTTACAGGTTACAGATGTTTCGTAATAGCCTACATTTTAGCGGCTAATGTTGAGGTTTTGCTCAATCGTTACTGTTTGTTTTGCTTAATCGTTACTGTTAAATAGTCTGTGTTGAATAGCAAATTGATTTGAGGTCGTTGTCATTATTTCGTCAACCTAGTTGTACATTATATTTGCGTTTGGGACATAGACTGTTATTGAAACGTGACCGGTAAGTTTCAGATTTGTCCGGTAAAATAAATTCTTTCGGACACCGGACCGGAAAGAAAAAATCATAGCGGAAATCCTGCTCCAGTGTCATTCTGAATGAGTGAGTGCTCATGTTTCCAGCTTGTATCACATAGTTCAATCCAGTTAGTCAGCACCCCATGTACCACGCTTCTCTATCTATTCACTGTGTTGATGCTCTAATTAGATCTCACTCCAGTCTCTGACTGTTATTTCTCCCATAGGAATGGGTGATTTTCACATGGTTAAAAACAAAGGCTACTGCCGACATTGTCACAAACATAATCTATATATATTCAATTATTATGTATCATTTTTTCTTATTTTTTGTCCTCATTGCTTACTCATATTCTGAACATCTTCATGGCTCTATGCTTTTACTCTGGTCACCCCAGACAAATACAAACTGGCAAAGATTTAGGAGGAGATTTTTCTGACAATCCCCACTCAATTAACCGACTCACCTTTCCATGTCAGCTGTTCATGGCATCCCTCCTCCACCCCATCTCCCCCCTTTTCTATTCGCTGATTATGATTTCCACATGGGGGGGCCAACAACCTTGGCCATTGCCCAGGTGCGATCCCTTCATGGGACTCCAAAATAAAAGTACCACTGTAACCACATCAAACACGACCTTCAACCTTCACAACCTTTACTGTACGGTAATTCATATCTACTGAACTGTTATTCGTAATAAATGTTGTCAGAGCCCTTCCCAGTTTGCCTATTGGAAGGAATCTGGTGATGATGCTATGATATTGCATTAAATCTTGCAAAACACAGCAAGTTCTTTAGAGTAAGGCGCTGGGATTTGTTCCAACAGCTTTACACGCAACCTGAGCCCATCAACCAGCTCACATGCCAAAGAACCCATGTGTTCATTCATCAGTGGTTTGAAGGACTTCAAATCATTTTACACATAGACCGTGCTATGAGAGCCAGTTAACCTCTCAGGCCATTCACACATACAGCGGATAGGTGTTACTTAAGGAGCCACTATGGTCGCTATTGCTGATATCAGGTGTGGCCCAAAACAAGAGCCATGACCAGATGACTTCTTAGTGTTGTGGAAAAATAACAAACGTTGCAGATTTAAGGAAAGGTTTACTCCAAGAACAATAAAGTGGTTAATGTAGAATCTGTGGATTCTTATAAACAGCTGTCTGGGTGAAAAGGTCACTGGGAAGGTTGGAATGATCAAACCACTATAAGAAATATCAGGGAAAATTATTTTGCCAAAGGAAAAATGCTTTTTGTTTTACTAGAGCACAGGGTTTAGCATGGAGAGCTAGTCAATGTCTCTGGGTGTCTAATGACCAAGATAAATTCAGTGACAAGAACTACATAAAGAAGAAAGCCAAAGCTGGGATTATGGGCCTCGACCCACTTGGAGCTACCTGTGTGCAGAAAACAGGAATGGTTCCGAAGAAATGACCCACACCCACTGCAGGACCAGGGCATCAGAACACACGACCCAAAGGTTTCAGTGCTCAGCTCAAATCACCAGCACAATAAGGTGTGTGCATGTACGTGGATTTGGGAACATGCAAGTACACATGTGAATGCTCTGGTTTTAAATTAACTACTAATTAACTACTGCAGTATTTTGTATTATTCTTTTCTGCCATCTTGTTTTATCACTGCCTGTATCACTGTGTTCAAGACTTTGGGCTGTAATTTTATAAGAGATGGTCAACCGAGGAAAACAAACATGTATTTAACAAACTTGTATTTAATAAACATATATAATAACACATGAACATTCAAATTTCACTCAGAGCTTGTGCCGTAATTGCCGCTGCCTTGCCTTCAACTCAATGTCAGTAGCACTGAAGTTTTTGCATTATCTACCTGATTTAAAATGTTTTTCCATGTCAACCGAGATAACCAACCTGCATGCCTAACCCACATTTTTTATTTAACCCTTATTTAACCAGGCAAGTCCCGTTTAGATAAAAATCTCTTTTCCAAAGGAGACCTGGCCTAGAAGGCAGCCACACATAGTTGGACAAAAACAAAACTACCCAATATAAAACATTAAAAGGCAATCACAGTATACCGATGAAAGACTTTGACAAAGATCACACCAGAGAGAGATAAGAGCACATAGAAGATGGAGGGAGAGGGTGAAAAAAGAGAGAGAGATGGAGCAGACAATAACTCAAAGTATGTTTCTAATAGACTCATCTTCCATAGCCCTAACTACATCTGAACATGCCCTGCTTACAAACTGCATTTTAGTATCTAAGGCAATTGATTTATGTTAACTTTTGTGTCCAGGATGGCCACATCTAATGGCTGTTTGGATACCACAGTTGCACTGCTACTGACGATAAAAGGTAAGCAAGGTGGGATGCAGGGACCATTCATTTAAAAGGGTGACATAACTCCTCCTTTTGAAGAAAATACTTTCAAAAAATAAATACTTACTTTACTTCCAAAAAGTAAGTACACCTACACAATTTTTGCTTCCTTCCCTTTATTTCTGGGTTTTTTATTTCTGGGTCAAATATTATATATCAGGGGTTTTTTTAGTAATAAAAGGCCTCAGAGTTTTTGTTAACCAAGGTTTATCTGTGCTAGTATACTATATGGATACACTGCCTGTGTTAGTACACTATATCCGTTTTCTCATATGACCGAGAATCAGGTCCGGACATTGTCCAGAGTTGCCCCACATGTAGCACACAACAGGAGATTGTCCATGTCAGACGCATTCTCACCTACTGGAAATACTCCGTTTGGTTTAGGCGAGGCGTGGAGCCTGGGTAGAGCGCGCAGGAGGCAGGACATGATGCAAAAAGTACGCTGCAGAAATCGGATTACACCGCAGTCACGTAGCTGGTTCATAATTTAGTCATAAACAACCAAGTCTCTTGCCGTTCCTTGAATTTGTCTGACGATTTCAGCGTCGGCCCTTACTGACAGAAGTTCCCAAATCTCATCGTCTCTCCAGTTAGACATTTTCATTGGCATCTTCATGTAAATGACCCTTCTTCTTCACCCTCGGATGTTTGTATTCTTCCAGTTTCGTGCCAGTCGCATAATAGAAACGTCATTAACACGCCCACTTGCTCACTGTGAATTCTTTGGACAACGACCTGCTCAATTCACACATGGCCTCAATTGGACATTACACGGTCTTTGTAGTAGGGAGCTGGAAGGGTAAAGTCCGTTTAATGTCTGGTCCAACTGATTCGACATTCACATTCTCACATATAGCTCCTCCGGGTAATGTCTAGATAAGTTCAGGGTTGCAGTGCATTTCTGAAAGGGGCTTCTGGGGAAACAGTGCCTGAGTTAGTAAAGTATATGGAAACAGTGCCTGTGTTAGTGTACTATATGGATACACTGCCTGCGTTAGTACACTATGAGGAAACAGTGCCCATGTTAGTATACTATATGGAAACAGTGGCTGTGTCAGCATACTATGAGGAAACAGTGCCTGTGTTAGTATACTATACGGAAACAGACTGTGTCAGGATAGGGTATAATGAAAAAGAGCCTGAGATTGCGGGAGAGTAAGGAGTTAAAGGAGTAGTCCCCTTTATTCAGTGCTGGGAGGAGACAGGGGTGGGCTTCTCTGGAAAGCCTGCTGTATGATCTCACTCAAGCTGCCATCTGACTGCAGCATGCTCACGTTTTTTGGGACGGGGGGAGAACTGTCAGACCCAGGCCCCTTCCCCTCTCCACTTCTCGCCTCTTTTCTCCTCTTCTGATGGGTGAACTGGACCCCGCACCCCACCCATGACTCCACGCGGAAAGAATGAGGGACGAATGGAAACTGCATTGCCAGCTCTCCCCTCTCTCACTCCTTCCCTCTCTCTTTTTTTTTTAATCGAAGACAGAGTCCGGCTGCGCCCACTCAGTCCCCCTTTCCTCTCAGCTTTCCCCCAATCTGAGCGGGGCTTTCGTTCGAGATGGGGAAACCAGACGTGGAACTCTGAAAATGATCTGGCAGGCCCGGAGTCCACGTGCTGCTCAGTCATGCTGGCGGCTACGTGTAAGCCCTCTGTGTAGAGAGTTACCTATGTGCCAAAGAATACACAGAATGCAAACCACACTGTCCAAATGCAAATGCAGCCTTCAGTACATGCAGTGTCACACAGACTGCAGACAGGGCACTAACCAAAATCAACAAATGCTGCTTTACTTAACTGACACACAAAATGACTTTCATTTTTGAATGAATACTTTTTACCAACAACCCATATACAACACTTTAGTGGTATTTTAGATTGATCAGCAAGCTTGTCTCTTTCCCCCCTCTAACCCACACAGCCACACACACACACACACACGTCTCCTCTCTCACACATATACACAGACACACACCATCACACACATCCATTTGTCTGTCCCCTCTCCATCCCCCTCACACACACACACTCACACTCACAAGTCCACCACCCACACAATGGGTGTCTGTGCCCTGTGCTGGAAGTGTGAGTAGCTCCAGGAGAAAGGAACCATTATGAGGCAGCACAAAGGCTCTGAGGACTGGCCGTGACCTCTGCTGGCTCAGGCTGCAGTGTATGCTGGGTAACCTATGCCACACTCATAAAAGAGGGAAAGAAGCTAAGAGGGAGGGGTTTGGGGGAGGGGGTGTTATTTGGAACTGTTTGGAATGCGAACACTGACACTCCTTTAGATGCAAAGAAGAAACGAGAGGATTCGGGATGGGGAGGGGGTGCAGTTACCACTCGGCCAAGTTAAGTTCAATGGGTTCTCTCTCGTTCTCCTTTGAGAACCCCTCTTCCACGCCAAGTCATTATCAGTGTGCTTACATGTATACCGAGAGGGCCTTGATACCCTCTCTACGGACTCTGAGGCAATTGCTGAAGACAATTACTCCATCAGCGAAGAGGAACCCAGGCAATAAGAAACACAAAATGAGCAAAAAGCTACATGTGGCTGGTTATTTGCAAATTAGCAACTTCAGAGCCAGTCATTTCAATCAAGCTGCCTCTCTTAAATAAAAGGGGTTATAGACCCCACTAGGAAATGCGGTCTTGTGTTTGAGGTATATCCCACTGTTGTCTTTCTTGCACAACATAGCTCCTCCCTTCTTACTCAGAGAATTCTGGGAGCAGGGTTTGGGCTCGGTTGTTGCATTCAGGGATGATGGTGCACATCCATTGAGCAGATAATTCCTCACATGGTTAAGACTGACTGAACGTGGCATCCAGCAGAGACTGGGGGAGGCTCTGGGTTTCGGTGCGACTTATTTGGGCGTGTTTGATTCAGCAGAGCAGAGTGGAAGGATAGTTCCAGGGATTCCAAGGGTGTCCTGTGTAACATCCTTCAGGCAGCTGGGTAACTTCACCCAATTTTTCACCCATCGGCTGGCACCTAGGGTGCGTGAACCAATGTGGCCGACTCCCACCGACTGCACTTACACCTTGCTGGAGCTCAGCCCCATACTTAACTTCACACCCCTCTCTCTGTGTGGGAGTGGGGTCTCCCCATTGATTCCACAGGGCCATACTCCACACCCCTCTCTCTGTGTGGGAGTGGGGTCTCCCCATTGATTCCACAGGGCCATACTCCACACCCCTCTCTCTGTGTGGGAGTGGGGTCTCCCTATTGAATCCACAGTGCTATACCAATCACAACTCCCTCGCGACTGAAGCCATTTTCTCATATGAACAATGGACATATGGACAATGTTGGGAGAATCAGGTCCCTTTCACACATGTAGCACACAACAGGAGACTGTCCATGTCAGACACATTCTCACCTACTGGAAATACTCTGTTTGGTTTAGGCAAGGCGTGAAGCCTGGGTAGAGCGTGCAGGGGGCAGGACATGACACAAAAAGTACGCTGCGGGAATCGCAGTGTTTTGTTTACAGCACATCGGTTCGTAATTTGGTCATAAACAACCGAGTCTCTTGCGTTCCTTGAATTTGTCTGACAATTTCGGCATCGGCCCTTTACCAACAGAAGTTCCCAAATCTCGTTGTCTCTCCAGTTAGACATTTTCGTTGGCGTCTTCGCAGTGTGTGAAATACCCAGTGGCAATTGGGAGGTCCCCCCTACCCATACCTGCCAACATTTAGGTTTCAAAATATGGGTTGGGGATAGTAAATCAATAAGTAAATAAATAATTGTATGTAGTATGTGGATTGTGTGTGTAGACTGTGTTTCAAAGACGATCTGGCAACTTGGGTAATGTGAGACAAACATACAAAACTTAGGGATCCGTGTATGACAATTATTCATAATAAGGTTTGCAAATTACGGTAGTTTCCCGGGAGAAACAACAAATACTCTATGGGATACTCTATGCCTTAGCAATTTGAAAAAATATGCGCTTAGTGCCTAACGGAAATAAATGTCATTGTTTTATTCACTGAAGTTGTCACTGAATCATTGGATGA
Organism: Megalops atlanticus; assembly: GCA_019176425.1. Classification (NCBI taxonomy): domain Eukaryota; kingdom Metazoa; phylum Chordata; class Actinopteri; order Elopiformes; family Megalopidae; genus Megalops; species Megalops atlanticus. The sequence goes on along the minus strand of CM032879.1, from coordinate 4,122,940 downwards.
AGAATGTGCTTTATTTTATGAACACCTGTGCGCGTCTTTTGACCACAACTTCTGAATCATTGCAATGAAAGCCAAATACATTATTTTGTGTTTATTTTTCATAAAAAGTGGGATGTAATGTCAGCCCTATGTTGGAGACAATGCAGAAATTTGCTGTGATTTCAAAACCGGATTACTTGACAACAGAGTAACAACTAGTATCATTGGAAAGGGTAAGTTCTGCTGTTTATTTTGATATGTGGTACGTTGTGAAGCGATAGGGACTTCGTGACTTTTTCAACCAAGAAGCAGGAGTGTGAAAATGGGTGAAGAAATTAGTAAAGATTACTTTGCTGAAGTTTGATCTGTCATCATAACGTGATTACTTCGGTATGTACAAATATGTGACTAGCATCATTACAAAGCTCCGGTTCCGCTCTTTCTTGTGATATGTGATATGTGTGATATGTGTAATGGGTGTGAATATGGAAGCAGAGCTGTATGCAGATTGTAACTATGATTAAATTTGATGTAAATTCAAAATTATTTTTCTCGCCAACACTTCGTCGAATAGACAAGCAACTAGCATCGTTAGCGATGAATATTTCGTGAGCAATTCAACCGAGAAGAGGGGATGTGAATTTGGATGCAGGCTGCATCTGTCGGGCTTTAAGAGTTAAATGACATTTTTAGTGACAATTGCAAGTGACAAATAATTTTTTAAAGATTTTTCCAGAGACCCCCCAAAATTTTGCTGTTGAGACTTTCAGGAGGTCTCAAGTGTCAATAAAGGAGTCTCGGACCCCCAGTATTTCGCACCCTGCGTCTTCCTGTAAATCGTGTAAATGATATTTGTATTCTTCCGGTTTCACGCCAGTCACATGACAGAAACGTCATCAACACACCCACTCACTCACTGTGGATTCTCCGGACAATGACCTGCTCTATTCACACATGGCCTCAATCGGACATTACACAGACTTTGTAGTAGGGAGGTGGCAGGGTAAAGTCCGTTTAATGTCTGGTCCAACTGATTCGGACATTTGCGTTCTCACAACCAGCTCCTCTGGGTAATGTCTAGATAAGTTCAGGGCTGCAGTGCATGTCTGAAAGGGGCTTGATTTGCGCAAGACAGACCTATATGGATTAACAACATACCTGTAATAGGGACAAACAATAGTGCTCTTACCAAAACATGTCTGCACAAGTCTGAACCAGAAACAAAAACACCATTCATGCCATCTCCAAACCTACATGCCTCACACTTCATACATGGAAATGTAATGTGGAAATGTATACTTCACACTAGACATGTGTACATGTTATATACACTCTAAGATTGAATTTCTAAATATTAAAATCCTAATGTTCATATTTAACTGTGCCCTACACTGTCTGTATTATCACACAGTGAAGCCAGAGACAGTCTATTATGACCAGATACTCAGTTATTGTGTTCCTTCAGTTTGTCATCTAGAAGGCTTAGAGGTCACAGGAGGTTTCCATGTAGCAGGAGGTTCCGGTGCCACCTGCCTTCCTGTGCTTACTACTGATGTTCTGTTTTAGAACACACCCCATCAAGAATGTTCATTATAAGCAAGCAAATCTGAACATTTTTACCTTTACAGCAATGGCACACACAATTTTCAATGCTGAAAACAACAAGCTAACTATCTGGTTCATGAAGAGTCTGGGGTGAACCCCTCTATAACCTGCCAGTTAGGCTTCCTGGCCCTTGACCTCTGACCCTTTGACTCACTCCATCTCAGGAAACTCTGCTTCAGAAAGAGGAAGGCGAGATCAGTGAGGTGGTGGAGGTCACTGTTTTTCTTTGCTGACCTTGCATTAAGGATAGGAAGTGGGACAGGAAGTGGAGCAGAAGGTGGGGATTGCGGAATCTACTAATCAGCCTCCCAGCTCTTGTCCACACAAGGGTTAGGGTATACATGGAACCACCCCCACACCACCCACCCACCCACCCAAAAAGGACACCAAACCCGTGCCTTTGCTATGGGTCTCCACTTGGAGACCATGCACCTCAAAATTCCAACACACCGATACCGCCACCCTCTCACAAACACAAACACAGCTTGAGTCGTTTCACATTGTTGCTGAAAAAGAGGCATGCTGCGGAGCATTACCAGCCCCATGTTTTAGTGCACAAAATCAGTCACAATAACAGGAAACTTGGAGGAGGAGCAGTAGCAATTGGGCCTACGGTCCCCTGGGCTTACCACGCACTTGCCCAATCTTCCCTAGGAAACCTGCTAAACAAGAATAATTTCAGAGCGTGAAACCCCACAAGCAACCAGCCGCCGTTACACTGGGGCAACAAGGGGGGAGAGAACGCAAAGCGGCTTTAAGAGGTGTTATGTAAATGGCCTTTTGAGCTCCTCAAAAGAAAGAAAAAAATCTCTCAGCTTAAATAGGGCCTTTGTTTACTCTGTCCAATGCTGTTTACTCTGTTAACGCTTTTTCAGTTTGGATGAATGATGGGGGAAGAAGAAATTTTTGCTGTCTGAAGCCAAGATGCGGAGAACCTGGATGGGGCCCACACACGGCCTAGTGCCTGAGAGCGGTTGATGAGTGTAGGTCCTGCTGCTCTTCCCCTTTGTCCTTATCACCCACTCAACAGGAAGTCCCCTCAGAAGCGATGCACAAACCCAACAAGAGAATGCCTTATCTTCCTCATATTACATAGCATGCCGCTGTCCCATGACCGATGGAGGCCTCTGTCACAAACTGAGGAGAACCCTAATCTAAACATCTAACTCTAATTACAAAAACATGGATAGAATGTTGTAATGAAACCACGCATGAATACTTTGGGGAATAACTCATCTCTCGCATTTCCTCAGGGGTTCTGAAGTCAAAAGCATGCGGCTGTCACAACAGTACCCTCATTTAACCCCAACACCCCACCCCAAATGCTGGCCCCAACCCCAACCTTAACTGCCGCCACAATTCCTATCAGGTTTTAGAAGATGCACTGCAAGACGTCTATACTGCAAGACGTCTATAAACAAAAGACTTGCCAACGATCTACTGGCATGTCTCAAGAAATTCAGTGATGGAAATTACTCAGCTCACTTACTCCGCTCACTCAAAAAACATAACCTTGGATTTTACTGAAAAGCTTAAACTTTTAATCATTAACAAGCTCAGTGACATTTTGTGTCACAAACGGATCAAGGCTTTTACCCTTTAACAGACATCCCAAATTCAAAGAGCTGTGAAAACAGCTATTTTATTTAAAAATCAAAAGGCTTAACTTCAATAGCCAGATGACATCATACAGAATGATAATGTCGCACCATAATAATCAGACAACAAATAATAACATAAGCTGACACAAAAATGAACTGTCAATGTTATAGGGGGAAAAGTTTTTTTTTCCATCCACTGACTAAAATGCAGAAATCCAGCCAGCCAGGCGCTGTTTTCTGCATCACTCTGGTGTCCTGTTTGTCCTCTTCAGCCTCTGATTTTCCATCAATAGTGGGAAGTCCACCCACAGCCCTCCCCTCTCAGCGTTCCCCAACCCCCCTACACCAGCTCAAAAAATCACTTTGTTCCTAGCATGAATAGGAAAAAGGCTGCTGAGATTCAAGATTCTGGCACTGACACACGGGGCTTCAGCAGCACTTAGACCGAGGGCCGTCTGCACGGCAGTCCGAGCCATTTCAAGGGCTTGATGTAGATTGCAGCCACAGTCCGCAAACTTGCTGTTACGGCCCTTGAGTGCAGGCTGGATCCGTGAAACACTGCTTGGTTTCGGAAAATCACATCTGTGCCCGTAGTGTTGGAGCTGTGGGAACTGACAGGAGTCAGGACAACACCCCACAAGAGCTTCAAAATCAGGCAGTGCTTGCAACGGCAAGAGCCCAACAGCCCACAGCGTACATGCTCCAAGTTTCAATAGTAATCTCCGCAAACGTGTAAGAGCTAGATATAAGGGGTAAGCACTAGGCTTTGCACTGTGACATTTACCAAAATAGCCTGGTGGATTCTCACACTATGTAGTTCATGCATAATTACATGTAACCAAATCAGTATTTATTCATGTACTGCATCAGAGATATTCACTTCCTGCACTGAATCCATATATAATCACAGTACTAGTCACCGCAGGCCTTAAAGGCCTGGAGGCCTAATCATCCATGGTTTTATGCTCTGGTGCCATTTACATCATTTAACAAAGAGGACAAAACTCCAACAGAAGTTCAAAGCTTTGGTTTAGTTGAGAGCAGACAAGTGTTTCACAATTCATCATTTCCTAAGAGCCCTGGCTCTCCCTGAAGGCGCAGAGCCGCCCTACTCCTCCTCCTCCTCTTCCTTGGCTGAGGTCTTTCAGAAGGACCCAAACAAAGGAAGTCTTTCTCCTCACAGATTTTGGAGGGGGTCCATGCAGAAAGCACAAGGGGCAGGGGTAGGGGCAAGGGTGGGGGCTGATAACGTGAAGTGAATGAACTCAGACAGACAGACAGACAGACAGACAGACAGACAAAGAACCATGTGAAATCACGTGCACAGCATACAACAAGCAGCACGTAACCACACATACGCTGCTTACAGACACACACATAGTGCGCACTGTCACTCACACCCCACTTCTACACACACGCACACACACACTGTCAGGCAGTGCACCAATGGGAATGGATGGGGCTGTGTCTTTGCATGATTATTAGGAACATGGCATCCAAGTGGAGCAGATCAAAGGCCACAATGCCCGCACGCAGTGCGACTTAAAGTTGTGCATAGTAGTGTAGCTTAGCGTACACAGCAGCCAATTATGAAATGTAGGCCACCTCCACTTCTATAACACAATGCATTCTTGGAGACCCCCTAGCACACTGGATAGTGGGTAACAGGAACTGAATCCTATTTTCCCATAAGCCCAATGTTAGCATGGGTTATGTTCTTGGCCTAGAAATCTCATTCTTCTTTAAAGAGACAAATATGGCATGGAATGGAATATTATGAGATATTACTACAGTTCAAATATTTGTACAGTTAAATATATTTATACATGAGGGACAATATAAATATTCACTACTGTGACATGCACTGCCCTAGGTTTTTGTAATGACAGGACACAGAGATCAGCAAGAAGTAAGTCATGAGCTTCAGGCAAGTTTATGGGCAAGGGAGACAGTTGGATACACACAACGGATAAAACAATACTGTTTTTTCTGCTCCCCTTCACCATTTCACTGAACGAAAACAAAAAGCTAAAATTAGAACAACAACACACAAAGAGTGGTGACTTGGGGGTCTTGTTTTCTTGCCACAGCTCATCTCCTGCCACATCTCACTCCATAGTCTTTCAGGATTTTCTTTTGCGAGACTTAACTTTCTCATGTGTTAAATGTTGTAAGGGAGTACCATTGTTAACTGGATTGTTGTGAAAATCCCTAAACAACTGTGTGTCAAGTCAATTGCTTTAATGAGTGTCTCTCTAAACAGACTGTGATAGGCAAGAACATCGTCTGAAAAGATTACACCTGATGCGTTCCCTGTATACCTCTGTCTACTGCATCAACCTCGGCACTACCTTAAAGTAGTTAGGTGCCAGAAGACGACTATCAGAAGGCTACACAATACATTTACTTATGCTGCAATGCAAATTTCAAAGCAAACCTAGTACTTAGAATGCCTGTCTTGAGAATTCTGAATAGCAGTTCTGTGATAGGCTGGTGTTTAGGTAACATTTATATGCTGGTTTCTATCAGAGCCATTAGAGTACATTTAAAATGAACTCTTGTTTGTAAATCTGACTTCAGCTTTTTTATTCTGCTGCTTTTGGTCTTGGACTCAGTATGCATTCCTAGTGAAAAATATTCATTTCTTTCACTGTCAAAGTTATTCGGTTCGGTCACTTTGTAGGCCATTGGTGTACTTATTCAACAACATCTTGGCAGATCCCTCACATGTTTGTGGACCTTGACTTCTGGCCAAGAGAAAGCCATTAAGAATCCACTTAAGAGACTGTGTAGATTAACAATTCCACAGGAATCACTGAGTTAAAGTTCAAAGGTCAACCCATCCTCTCCAACAGTGTAAGCAGCTGGGATTTTCGGGCCAGCTGTCACATGCTCAGCTAGAGGATGTCAGTTAACTTCACATTCAACCGGGCAGTAGTGTAGCATAGTGGTGAGGAGCGGGGGTCATAGTCAAAAAGGTTGCTGGCCAGATTCCCCTCTGGGGCACTGCTGCTGTACCCTTGGGCAAGGTACTTGACCTAATTGCCTCAGGAAATATCCAGCAGTATATACGGATAACATTAACATTAAAAACTGTAACCTCTAGATAGGAGCATCTGCTAAATGCCAATGTAATGTAATGTAACAAGGCATTGTCCAAAAGTGAGCTGGAATTAAATCAGGGTTTGCTCAAACTTTACTGCCTACGAGGCACAAAGGGCAGCCAGTGCATGTTCGCCCCCCTTGGCGTCGGTCTCAGCCGCTTCCCCTTTGGCCCTGTCATTTGCGGACTCCCAGTGGCCATCATCCTTACTGTCTACTGTGTAATCGGCCTCCCGGGGTCCCCTGAGCCTCTTGGTGTACTTATCCTGCCCGCCAACTGCCAGTGCAAGAGCCTTCAGGCCCTTTAGTTAGAGGCTTCTCCACTGTGGTCAGTACAGAAATATACCATCCCATTAGGCAAAGCCAGCCTCCTTTCCCTGCCTATTCCACGGATGCTCAGAGTGCCAGCACTCCACTCAGCCGCCAGGAAGCGCTTCCCGTGCCGCGCAGAGGATAACAATGTGCTTTATGACATCATCCTGCATCACGCCCACAGCCATATAAGGAACAAGGCATCTGTGATAAAAGGCAGTCGATACCGTGAGGTCCCCAACTGAACAACATCGAAATTATGTGAAAGACAAGGCATGATAGAGCATGCATTGTACTGAATTAGCATGCATTCATGGGCGTGATGAGGAGTGTGTGGTGCTCATCTGGTCTGACCCACACCTTGAGGTGCCTTTTTACACCTGTTAGATGGAATACTATTTTTTTACACATAAACACCTCAAACCCATTGTATTACCCCACCATAAAAAGTAGCCCTCTAAGAGCAACTTTTTGTTGCTGGGATGCAGTGGCTATTTTAAATTTTGAGATATCTGTTAGCAGAAATACTTGAAATGGCACAGTAATGTCTGTTCATGAAATGTGTTTAAATCTGGAATTACTTTACCCATGGGTTATACTGTAATAATGCATGGTTAGGACCCCTGACTAGTCAATCTGGAGAGACACTCCTCATCCCATATTATAAACAACCGCTATCCTTTTCCCTCTCTGCCCCCCTCAGTCACTCACATGCACACGCGCACGCACACACGCACACACACACACACACACACACACACACACACACACCGTGTCTTTCCTGGCCAAATGCCTAAACACACTACCCAACTTGGTGTAAAGCCACAGCATACATTCACCAGTTGTTACATTTGATGACACGGAGATTTTTTATCTTGAGAGGCAGGAGATAACATTATTCGCATCCACCGCCCCTCTGTGCAAGCATAAAGGGTTAATCAAAAATGGAACATCGGGCCTGGCGTTAGCATTAATCTCGGTCGTTCTGCAGCTACTCTGAAGGAGTGCGAGGGCGACAGAAGTGTGGCCAGTGGGAGTGGATGGGAACAGTAATTTGGATGGCAGAGGGTTCAGGGGACGGGAGGCAGAGTAAGACCATCACACAGTGCTGGAAGTTTGTGGTTCTCTTATCTCCCACCAGGCCCTGCCAGATGCAGTGAGGCTCGAGTCAGAGTCGGGGTAACTTTGAGCGGGGCTCCTGGAATGGACGCACGTTATGGGGGCTGCATGAGCACAACGTCCTCCAAACTCAGTTCGACTCCAAGCACGTTCACTGTGTTTTCATTTGAGCATGTTTGCCTGTACTTCATGTTTTCCAGTATTTGACTCTCCATTTTGTGTTCTGTCACATGCTGTAACTTGCACTGGGTGATACTGCCTACATAAAAAAATCTCAAAACAAAAAGTCTGGCCCCCCTTAGCAGGACCGAAATAGAGGCATTCTCCCTGTGCAAGGTGTGACTGTATGTACCTGTGCATCCAAACTGGCCGGTAATCTCGCCTCCGGCAAGCAGAGCGATCAGTAATTTGAAACTTTGATAGAATCTCCACACAGAAAATGCTGGCTCAGCTAAAACTCTAACAGACCACATCAGTTTTTGATCTCCTTGATGATGCGAGGATCAGCCCAAAAAAAAAAAAAAACCCTCTGAAGAACACCAGGATTTTGGTACTCCTGGCCTTTCTGTAGTCTTTCAAATCACGCAAGGACAATGCACATATGGTCAAGGTAAAACCAGAGAGATTGAGGTTGTAATCACATTGGGAATATACAGTCAACCACAACGAGACGACTCTTCAGGCCAGCGAATTCAACAGACCAAATAAGGGCGAATAAGACTAAGGAAAAGAGATGTCTTGGCGATTGGATTAAGGAGAAGAGAATATTTAAAGCAGACACTGGGAGAAAAGGAAAGCCATTTGGAAGCCTGGCGAGGAATAAATAAAGGTCTATTACAACGGGATGTGGCTGAGAGAACAAACATGCTCTTGTGTATGTGCTCCGAAGTCAGCGAGATCGCACAAGAGCTGGATGCAAACCAAAAAAAAAACAAAACCCAGACCGAGGAGGCCTTTCGAAGCACGGAGGGACGATTGCATTCAAATTCACGCCACACACACACAGAGCATCCAAGGAAGGAGTCCTGTGCAAAATGGGGATGGACGAGGAAAAGAGGCCTTCCCTGTTCAGGTGTTAGAGGGCCGTGTTGAGGGGAGCAACCCAGAGGAAGGGCCAAGGACAGCACACATGTTAAAATCTTGAGGGAGGAGCCCATGTGTGAAAGAGGGGATCGGGGGACTGCAATATCCTCTATGGCATGTCAGTCAGGGCATGCAACAGGTGAAAACCACCTCTGTCATCCCCAAGCTGTGAGAGCCGGTTTCCGACATACAGCATGGTACTTGGTGGCAGGAGGTGGGGTGGATGCTACTTCCTGCAGAAACCCCTCCTGCATCCTGCAGCCACAAAGTGAGCTCCCCCTCTCCTGTGTGGCCACTGACTGGGAGGGTTAACTCCTTTTTTAGTGGCAACTCCCCCCATGAGTGGCAAGGTGGATTCGGTTGGCGCAAGGCTAGATCTCGTCTTGTACATCCCTCTTGTAAATTCTGTCACTCTAAAAGGGTCTGGCCCAGCAGGTGACCCATGCTGGCAAATTAAAGAAACATTGACATGCCTTCCACAGCAACACATGATTTTTTTTTTTTTTTAAAAAACAGTCGCATCCCATTGCAGCAAATTGCACCTTCTACACCGTCTTCCCTTTCACACAATCTGGCCTTGTGCAAATTCTGTTAGGTCTGCTGCGAATTTCTACCCTAGGAGGGTAGAGATTCAGTAGATTTGCAGACCAATCCATGGACTGAGTGAAAATAGTGTGCGCACACTGATTCAGGAGTGGAAATGCAATAAAACAACAGCACCTACTATAAATGCATCACTTGTGTTGAGTCCGCCTATCTCACTGTTGCCTTGCTGTGTTGGCACACAGAACTGACAAGCTGAGAAATGCAGCCTCCACCGCACGCCTCCCACCCCTGATTCCACCACCCCCAGCCCTGTTGCTTGTAACCAGGATGAAGTTCTGGGGTAAAACCTGTTACCTAAATGGGCACAGACTTAAGAGGACTGGGTGGGGTGGTTGGGTTGGGGATAAAAGGGATCAAACAAACCAACATTTGCTGTCGAAAGGTATCCAGTCCTGCCCGTGTAATTACTCATCTGCTTTAATGGTCACGTCCACTGGAGAAAGTAAAGAAGTACCCTCCAATAAAAAAATGGGGGTGGGGTGGCTGCCTCCTCTTTCCCATGCAGAAAGAACCAGAGCCATCTGGTCCCCACCTTGCTGGGGGTGTAACTGGAGACCAACTGTGGCTTTGCAGCACAGCACCCTGGCAGTCATTACATCTCAATGCAGACACAGACTCGCACACTCACACTCTCAACACACAGCCCACAAGGCTATGACTGGACCTGTTCACATGATCTTTACAACCCGAGAACAAGAGCATAGAGTGAACTTGTACAAGGACAAAATGTCAAAAAACGGCACAAATAACACCTGTTTTTATGTTCTTGCATATGTTTCTAGTGCTTTTCTGCATTCTTCCTTCTCAAAGCCATGCAAGTTTGAGTAGTGATGTTTGAGTAGTAGTAGTGTATATATATGATGAAACAGAAGCTATAGGAAAGGATGGATTGTAATCATTTTGGAATGATGCATGCACCTATGTACAGCACTTCAACAGACATACCAAATACCTATAGCTAGCCACCTGGCAGGACAAATCTGAATGAGGCTAGCTAGGTAGCTAGCGATAATATTTAGTGCAATAATAGCATCACTTCACAAGAGAAAACCAGCATCATTGAACACATTTCATAACGTTGGTGGCTGGGCGTGATTATCTAGATACCTTTGAGTGCCTACATAACGAACACAAACTAAGCACAAATGCCGCCAGCTTCTTTAATTCATTCACTTTCCCTAACGATCTTGTAAAGGAATAAAATTGTTGCTGTGTTCATCCAGAAATGAAAAGGTTGTGAGAGGGGTCTGAAAAGTAGCTAGATTTATCAACAAAGGAGCCATATTATCCACAATGGTCATACTAGTTCAACTTTAACTGGAAAAGGACCGTTGCAAAAAATAAACTATGCCTCAAACTTGCATGGTGATCCTACTAAAAATGTTCTGACCCGCCCTCAGGATACTGGCCACACCCTCAATTCCTGCCATTAAGGAGTGATCGACAGATAAGCATGTAAACAAAAACAATTTATATCGGTACAGGGAAAAGAAATTCAAACGATAGGCAAACGTGGACTGTTGAGAGCAACTCCTGCCCGCACAACGAAAAGCAATACAGAACATACTGGGAAACAGCTGCCATAAGCACATCAACAATCATTTAAATCATTTGCAGGGGGATTAATTCTTTGCGCTTTTCAATTTGTCATACTAAAGCTTACATGGCACCCAAACTTACATTCACAGTTAAAATCACATACCAAAAACACACAGTCAAATTAGTTTGGAATACACCGATCGCTTTCGTTGTTCGAGTATTTAAACGTGAATTAGCTCATAATATTCATAAAACCCAAACCACATTAATGCACAAATAAAATACAGTGGCTTAACCAAAATCCGTACTGCAGAATGGATCACGCAAAATAAAGACCGTAAAATACGCGCAGATTCGTTAGTTTAAAGCCGTTTTGGAATTATGGTACGCTAGTGTATCTGGAATGCATCGAGCTTCTTTCAGTTTGCCGATATCTTAAATTAAGCTGGCATGCTAGCTTAATTTAAGCATTGGGTTGACACAAAGTGACTGCATATTTAGCTAGCTGCACAGGAGACGCATCGACAACTTAATATTAACAAAGTAACCAAACTGTCAGCTGTTCATTCCTGTCGTGTATTTTGAAAAATCCGTGTATTTAAAGTATAAATGAAAACGTACCCCTTTTGGTGTGTGAATCTGTCTCCCGAAACGCAAGAGACGCAGAAAACGAAAAAACAAACCAGATATCCTGTTAATCTACAGTGTTCTCAAGTATCAACGTCTATTTTCATATATTTGTCTTTTTCTACAAAAATTGATCCACTTCCCAAAAGTGTTCCAACTCTCTTCCGGGCAGCAGAATACTACAGAGCGTCTAAGGCAGTTTCTCTCAACTCTTCCGTCTCTGTTTTGAGGACAATGAGGGAGAAAAGGAGCGTTAGATTAATTACCTCGAGTTTGTTGATGTTTCTGCTGTTGGTTCAAGTCGTGTTATTCAGGTTTTCTCCGACATTGTAACAAGAGCTAGCCAGCTGGCTAGATCGCTGCGTCTGGAAAAAGTTAGGGAGACCAAATGGTTACTTTTTTCCTCCTCTCCCCCTTCCTCTCCACCTCCTCTCCCCCCTCTCTCCGCCTGGATTGTAAATTGATGCCAAGGGGGGTTCCAAGGTTTCTCGAATTCAAACTCCAACCCTCTTAAAAACAGAGGGGAGAAAAACGAATCGTCTCTGTCTATGGCAGGGTTTTCCTCCCCCGTCTTCAGCGTTCAGCCAGGAGCTGAAAGCGTTTGACATCTTCGCCAGAAAACCATCTGTTGCTGGTTGCGTGAGGAAGGGGTGACGAAGGCGGCCAAGCCCTTACGCCATTGATGGAACTGACACAGGGTTAGCCTTTGTCTCCCGTTTTATTAAGAGAGCGCCACGCTTGTTTTTGTTCTGACTATTATCGTTACTGTATATTAATGTGAGCACACTGTGTACGTCGCGTCACGTTGACAGCTCATTTAAATAGTAGCGATGGCGGGTTTATTTTATTTGAAGTGATTGAATTTGAGGGATGCTGTGTCTCAGTATTATCCCTAAAGGAAAACGAGGGAATGGCTCACTCCAACGTCAAACCCACTCTGCAACCACCAAAAAATCCATCGTATTCTGTCAAGTTCCCTAATAACTGTTGTTATATGTGAAAATAGAACATGGTAAAAGAATGAATCTTTTTGGATGTTTAAGACTTCTGGAGATCAAATAGCTACGTGAGTTAAATTAGCTATTGGGGCATAAATGTCGTTATTTTACTTTTTATACGTGTATTGCATGAGAAAGCAATTGGCTGGGGTGCCACCTCAGCTGTTACCTTTTTTCCTTTTTTTAAAAAAGATCTACAGATCTGGATTCAATTTTGGCAAATTTCAGAATCTCACTGTTCCTCTTGGTCCTGAATAAAGCTGTGTTCTCCTGCCTGTTTCTAATTGGGACATTTGAACACACACAATACAACAGTTTGAACGCCAGCTGAAAGAAAAGGTGGAACCTGAATCTGTTGGTTTTTTTTTATTTGCGGGGGGGGGGGTTTACGTGCAGTGGGAGGGGATCTGGGGTAAATTGGGACCCACTCGATGTTCCCTGTAAAACTGACGATCTAAAATTCTAAAATACAGACATGTTACATTACATCAGAAGACGTCTAAAACTGCGCAAATGTGAAGGATGTGGATGGATGTATTCCGTTTCCCTTTGGAAGAAAGCACGCAGTCCTGGGACAGTTCATATAGCACTTCCTCTATCACGGCCCTAAGATTTCCTCACAGTGCGGTCAGGCTTTGCGTGGGTCAAACGAAGGCCAGTGCTGACAGCGACAACCTACACTGTAAACCGAAATATTCTCCCTTTCATGGGAGTGGCGTCATTCGGCGCGCTGGTTGCGTGCATCTTCCGGAGAGACCGCTTTATTTTATACCTTTAGCTCAAGCCAAAACGGACATGCCGCGCAGTTAATGTTCTTCTCCTCAGCGATCATCCTCCCCGATGTATCTGCTTGGAGTCGCTATGTGAAGAGTGAGGGTAAAGGAGCAGCAGTCATCGTGCACCTGGTACGCACGTGCCTCCCGCAGGAAGAGCAGGGAGGTGATACGTAGTTGCAAGACATTGGGCCACATGCATCAACGGTGCGTACGCACTAAAATCGTGCTGAGCACTTTTCTATACATAAAACGGTATTTATGAAAAGATACTTGCCGGGAAAACATGCGTACCTCTGCGCATGGTCTCGAGGTGGCGTACGCATAAAAATTATAATTTGCAGATTGGCGACACCAAGAGGAACTAACGGTGATGCAAGTAAACGGGTCTGGTGTCAATCATTCATGAGTATTATCGCGCATGCATTGGTCCATGTGAAATACTGGTTTAACTGTAAACTGTGAACAACGTTGGACGTTATGTAACTGTCAATTTGGCATTATTATATTAACATTGTAATTGGGCATTGTAGTCAAAAAAAAATTAAAACGTCACAGATCACCATGTGTAATCAAACATTTTTAATAAGTATTCCTATATAACAGGCTCATTTACAACGTATAAGCTTAAAGCATTCACAATCAGTATGACTGTGCTAGCGCCTTCAGAGTGATATCGAGAATAGCCTAATCAGGCATGAACGTGTGTTCAGGGACCAGGCAGACTTCTTCATTAATGATGATGTATGGCTAATAAGTCACTTTAGATTGCCAAGGGCCGTTCTCCTCACCCTCTGTGAGGAACTGGAGCCTCTTCTCAGAGAAACGCAGAGAACCCATGCAATACTGGTTCATCTCCAAGTTCTAACCACCTTGGGTTTTCTCGCCACCGGGACATTCCAAAGAGAGCTTACCTACAGGTCGGGAATATCGCAGCCCTCTCTAAGCCGTATCATGCCCATAGTATGGGAAGGGATCACCCGGATGACTCCAAGGTATATAAAGTTTCCTTACACTGCGGAGGAACAGGCCAATATCAAAATGCAATTTGCAGCGATGTCTGGTTTTCCTAATGTAATCGGCGCACCAAGTTGTTTTTGTAAATCGAAAACACTTTCATTCAATCAATGTCCAAATTATTTGCGACTCCACTATGTCACTTACAAACGTCGTTGCGCAATGGCCTGGATCTATCTCTGTGTCCGAATAATCTTACGTCCTGCCATTGATCCTCAGCATCAGTCTCTGCATTTCACTGATTTACCTGGGATCTTTATATGCTAATTCGACTGATTAAAGGCGTGTCTCGGTCTATATAAGAACAATTGTGGGAGTCGACGTTAAGCGCGTTCATGTGCACATAATCTCACGATAATTTGATTTACGATCAGATTTATGAAGACAATTAGGCGTACGTGGTGTTTGATAACTCTGACGAAAAACCTCCGAACACAATCGTGGGATTGTGCGTACACATGGTCCTATGGCAAGTTGTACACAAAGATTGATACATATGGCACATTGTGTTTGACTGTTAGGAAAACGACTTCATAGTCTATATACCAGTCAGGGCAAGATTCACACTATGGAGTTTTGACAAGTTTCCAGGTGAATCAGTTCGGGATCTATTGGTGTATCCTGGTTTTTGTGATGCATTGATATTTTGCATTAATTGAATTCATATTTAAGATTCACAGAAGGACAGGGGTGGGTTGCTTTGCGTTGGTATCTGTATCTGAGCTGGACACTCGTTTGTGTTTATGTTTTAAAGCCCCCCCACCATTCTTTCACTCTTCAGAGGCCTATGGGAATGGGGGTTGGGGGGTGTGACCGGATGCCGCCCACAGGAAGTGGTTAACGCACTCCAGATGTTGTGAAAGGGGACAGCCAAACGGCCAGGGAAAGGTGGGGATCACACAGGGCCTGGCTGTAAACAGCATGCTTTCCACCACTCTGCATCCTCTGGAACCGGGTCAGACGAGACAGCAGGAGACATGTCCATTGTAATATGTTAACCTGTCTTCTTCTGGAATAACAACCTTTGAGTCACCTGAAAAGATAATGAATAGATTTTCTATGGCCATGTGCACACCATCCGCTTGTTCACAGGACACAATTATAGCAGGCGCTGTGCAGATGCATGAACCTCTGCGTCACTTGAATGAGCTCACAGTGGACACTAATGATAGTTAATGCATCCACATCACATGAAGATCAGTGGATCTGTAAGGCACCTGTTCTGAGATGCCTGTGAACAAGAGATTTAACAAATAGTACAACCAGAGGTAATGTGTGCCCTCTAGTGGTACCAGGGGGCATGATAGGGTAGAATATTAAATTTCGCTGTTAAACCAAACCTCAGTTTGGCAGCATGAAATTCTACATTTAAGTACAGAGATCAAAAATCACTTGGGGTTAGTCTCCAGCAGTAAAACCAAGACAGTGGGGTATGATCACAAAGGTTTAGTGACACTAAACCTGAGAGAAACAAACAAATACCACCCGTTTACCAAAGGTAGCATTACCTGACATCTAACATCAATACTGAATGCTGACACATGCAAGTATAATGTCAGTTTTATGGCTCAAATGAAACACTGGACGTATCTAGGCCTAGAACAGGTCTGAAGAAAATTGATTTTTTCACTCTCAAGATAATGGTTAACACTGCTTCTACAGGGCCACTTTTCAAACACTGCTATACATCATTTACCAGCTCAGTTTCATTGAAGAGTTACCGCTATTAATTCTGGTCCTGTTGTGTCGGTCTTCCATCCATCAGCAATGAGACAGGGCTTAAAAGTAACAGCACACTGGCTTTTCCAGCCATGGCTATAGCTTCATACACATGCCACACTTTTTAACTTTCAACACAACTAGAACACAACACCAGATGTGGTGGACATAAATGAGACATTGCTTAATATTTATTATCTGGTTTATTGACATAATATGGACAAACTCTTAGCTCTAACTGCAACATAGACAAATAAAAGACTTCAGACCTTGGAAACCCTCACATGGACCGCAACAACCTTGCCCCTCATGGGGTTCAATCGTTCAAAAAGAGTCATGAACTGGTGGTTAGTCCTTTAAAACACAGACACATTAAAGAACTTGTATAAAGGGATAATTGACATTGGAAAGTTAAAAAACACCCCCTCCAAATGTTTTAAAAAGAGGTAACAATCACTGAGGGGGCCCTGCTCCAGTTAGAGGTCATATACAGTACCGATTGCGTACAAGATCATAAGAGCGACACCACTCGTTTTATGACAAAAATGTATGGGAATAATGTTAAGAAACAGGGGACACAGCTGCTGCTGGTTCAGTCATGGAATGTATGATCTGCAATTAGCCATTTTCAAGTTCACATTTTTGCCTGGTGTGTGTGTGTGTGTGTGTGTGTGTGTGTGTGTGTGTGTGTGTGTGTGTGTGTGTTTGTGTGTGTCTTGGAGTGAAGAATAAAATTGCCTCCCTCTCCTTGGCACTTTATAAATGCCATTCAGACTATCAACTATGAATTCAGGGCCACCCAGAGGTGATTTGCAGCACAAAACAAGCAAACATTATCACATTATTTTTACACAGAAAACAAAAATCAGACCAAACAACAAAAAAAAAAATAAATGCTAATGAATCTACACAGACCTGCCTACAATCTGCTGCCATTGGCCAGTTCTGGCTCATCTCAGCATCTTTCTGTTGTGCTCCTACAGATGCCTCTGGGCCTCTCATCCAGGATCAGCCTCTCTGCTATGAGAGAGAAGCTGAGACTGATCTGGACTCCCCACATAGCCCTTAATTCCCCCTGTCCCCTTTGGGCTGTCCGCTGGAGGACAGATGGGGAGCGACTCTCAGATTGATGGTGTGTGTGTATCTCTTCTCACAGGTTCCTGCAGTTAAAATTCAGCCCCCAGCAGGGGACGGTGCTCTAGTCTTCCTCTTCATCTTCGTCGACGAGCGCCCTCTGCCGTCTGCGCTTGGCAGGAACAGACTGCGACTCGTCGTCTGAATCAGGGTTCACGTCCCCCCCATGGCTCTGCATGGAGTCTTCCTCTAGAACGGGAACAATCAGGACAGGTTTGTTAGAACCTTAATCAGGGCAGTAAAAGAATCAATAACTAGTACGGTGGTTCAGTAGCAAAAATTCAGTACACACACAGCCACAGAATGAGCTTGCATCTTGAACATCTGATGACAAGTTTGCTATCCAGTTAGTTGATGTTAACTAACTAGGTAAGTGTAACTGTTCATATGCCTATGAATGCTATGTTGAAAGTGCGCTCAAATTGGACAGTACAGTATAATGAAAATGGTGTTACAGCTAAGGTCCAGTTGGGACAGTACCTCTCTCCTCATCACTGTCCAGCACTCTGCTTCGTTTGGCCGATGTCTTACTCTCCTCCTGAGCTCTGGGAAAAGGAAAATAATAACAACAGTGAATGATTAATAACAGTAATAATAATTAATAATTACAAGTGACAAAGGGGTCCAACATTGTTTCCTTGTGTCTCTGGAGTCTGTCACCCAATACCCAAATACTGCTTCTTCATAAAGGCCCCCAACCAAAACCAACCTCTTTTCCCACAAATATGTAAGTATGTGTAATCACCAGTGTTGACTCACAGCTATGCCCCCTCGCAATGGCTGTTCTTCACACTGTAAGCCACACAGCATACTGCAGGAGGAATAGTGCCCACTGCAGAATCAGCCACTGGCACAGCCCAGACTCAAACCGGCAACCCCTGGGCTGGAGGGCTTGGCCTGCACTCACAGAGAGGGCCTTTACCAACTCAGCTTCTCTGAATATTTAATATCTACTAGAAAAAAACGACCTGTCTGATCCAAAAGTGCAAAGGGGACTGCTGTTTTTCAGTGCCATTTCCTGCCTCCGACATTTTCAGGAGTCTGGATCCTGTGGTTGGAGGCACAAGGACAGACAGACAGGGACGCTTGAACAGACAGATGGGTAGACACACAAGACACTCACTCTGGCATCTCACTGTCAGACGCAAGATTTTCCCCAGCCGAGTGCTCCTCTGAAGGACAGAGAGAAAAACCATCACATACAATTAATGTCAGATTTACGTGTGTATGTGTGTCTCTCAATATAGACGTGTTCCCATTTTAACTGATCCACAACTGCTGATGAAGTGCTGCGGAACTGCTTACAGATGCACATTTCTGGTACTGAGACGGTCTGTGTGGCATTTGTCAGCAAATAAGCCGGGCAAAATCAGTCCTTTAGCCCACCAGCCAATGCTGGAGGAACAAATTACTTATGCTTCTGTTTTGGAAAGATCACAACAGACCATAGCAAGAAGTTCTGACAAATAATCAAATGTGTTTGTTACTGAGTATTTTTACAAGTAAATCATGGCAAAGCAGTGGACATAGCGGGAATGGAAAACCTGAAAAGGCCCAAGAGAGACAGAGAAATGCACAAAGATCAGGGCATGAAAAAGGAATGGTTAGCTGAGCAGATCTCACCTTTAGGAAGGGAGGAAAATGTGTATTTCCCAGTGTGACTAATTTACATTACATTACTGTCATTTAAAAGACACCCTTATCCAGAACAATTTACAATTTTGTTAATTTATATTGCTGGATATTTACTGAGGCAATTGTGGGTTAAGCAGCTTGCAGAAAGGTACAACAGCAGTGCCCCTAGCAGGGAATCAACTCATCAACCTTGTGGTCACGAGCCCTGCTCCTTGCCACTATGCTACACTGCTGATTTATGATATGCAAACTGTGCTGCAGAGATAGGAGTTAGCTCAGTGTTTGAGACACTTTTTGTCTGTGGTATTTTACGCATGAAAAACACATCTGTGTCCTCTTGGCTTGCCTGAGTTCTGGGGGGATCCTGTGCTGTATCAGGGGTTGGTTGTTGTACTGTTTGCCTGGGTTACTTTGCTGTGTAAATGCTTCGAACAACTCACCTCAGGTACACCTGACCTATAGCTAAGGTGGGTCAGTGGAAGCACAGTTTAAAAGTGTGAGTCTGTAGTATATTTTTTTGGTATGTGTATGTGAACTGTGTATCTGTGTGTACTCACCGTTGGCTCCAGCCGCCGGGCGTTTCCTCTTGCGGGCCAGCAGTAGTGCCCGGAGAGCCTGTGCCCTCTGCTCTGGATTGTCTGATGCCCCCTGCTGGTCCTCAGCTGTGCCTTCTTGTGCGCGCCCCTCATGACTCAGTGACACAGAGGTGGCCGCCGCCCGTAGCTGTGCTGGGGTCAGCTTGGCTGGGATTCTCCAGAAAGATTCCTAGATTCCAACACACAATCACACAGAATACTTCAATCACAAGCAGAAGTATTCTATGCCACAGAGTACACATCACAAACCATATACAATACACCACACAATATGCATCATATGTCAATATACCGTACAGTATACATGACACATCAAATATACCACATAATATTCATCGCATTAAACATGTTCTGCACAGCCACACCCACCTGCTCATTGGCAGGCGCTCGCACCCCCAGTTTGCGCAGAAGCTTCTGGAAGGCCTTCACCTCCATGGCATCCTCGTTCTCCTCTGTCAGTGGGACCAGCGGCACTGCCTGGGACACACCTGTGGATGGGGAGGAGGGGGGGGTGGATCGTTACTGATGCTGTGTGATGTCTGTGTTGTCCTCCATAAATGTTCAGTGAAGGTGACAACCCATATAGCTAATCTTTTCACAGGAAAAGTGATTTGTAATGCAGTGTGTGATGTAGTGACACTTTGTCTCTGTTTAGCACCTTTACCACAAGCACAAGGCGCGCGCACACACACACACACACACACACACACACACACACACACATTATAGAAACAGACACACACACACTCTCACCTTCTTCTTCACGATCATCTGCTGTTCTATTCAGGCAGTTCTGTAGCCACAGCAGAGGTCCTGACATTCCTGTTTCCAGACAGACAGCAGACAAGTCACTCTCAACAACAGGCAAGCCATTCTCAAGAACCACAGCACTTCCTATTGTGCCATCAACACTGTCAAGGTCGGGGTCTGTGAGTAAAGTCTTAAGCGAACAGAATGTAGCATTGTGTTGTGGGCAGGGTTTGCAAATAAAGGCATACTCTGTCACCTTCTTGTCGCAGGGCCTGCACCATGGCTCCCACAGTGGCGCTTCTCTCCCCTGCGCTCTCCCTGGTGCCGTTTCCCTTCTCTTTACCCCGCAGCTTTTCCCTCTCCTGCTCTCCTTCATCCTCGCTCTCCTCAGAGTCCTCTTCCTCCTCCTCTTCTTCCTCTTCTTCATCCGAGGGCTCTTCCTGCTGACCCCCCACCATGTCAGAGAAGAACTCCTCTTCAGTCTGCGGAAGATGGGATTAGGTAGGAAAACACAAGCATGAGGCCGTTCCCATATCTGATCGCTTTCACCATGGCATCTGTTACTGAAGCATTGTGTGAGGTACGGTTACACGTTCATATGTGGCCTGGCATTCTCTGTGTGAGCTGTTGTCCATGAGGAATTATTATATGCTGTTATGTACATTTGCTTTGAGGATCACTTTGGGTAAGTGCACCTGCAGGAGCTGCCCTGAGACCAGTCCAATCAAAAGATTAAAGCAGCTAGGACCACAGGGATTAGTAAATGATTGGATAAACCCAGTACAGGTCCAGTTTGGAAGGCTAACACAACATGAACCACAAGTCTCAGTACAGGATTGGATGAACTCAGCACAGGTCCAGTTCGGGAGGCTGAATCAACATGAACCACAAGGCTTGGTAGGATCGGTCCCTTGTTCCCTGGCTCTGTCCCCTCACCACGCCAGTGGATTTTGTAGGGGCGTTGCGACGTCTCTTCTTGTACAGCTCCCTCCTGTCGGTCACCAGCCCCATGCTCAGAAGCTTGTCCACCACTCGCGCCCGGGACCGCCGGGCCGTCAGCCTCTTCAGGATGTTCCCCAGCACGTCTGCAGACACACAACACTGCCACTCAGACACACTTCCACTCAGGACAACCTCAACACATCAGCCCTCCCACCAAGCATTTCATTTGCTAACTATATATAAACATATGGAATGATGCCAGTGTTCTATGTGTAATAATAACCGTGTTCTGACTGAGTGATGGCAGTGTTCTGAGAGAATAATGGCAGTGTAAACACCAAATGATAGTGGTGTTCTGAGTGACAGTAAACCTGACCCTCAGAGTGCTGTTGAGGGAGAACCCTCCTCATTTGAAGCTTCCTCTACTTCCTGTTCATGAAAACAAGACCAAGACTGAGATTCACCATCTGAGCTCCTGTATTCCTCAAACAGCGTCTCCAGCTCGAGCTCCTGCTGTTCTGTCCAAAGGACGATGCGCGTTCCCTTCCTGCAGAGAGACCAGAGCCCGTCAGTCAGTCCTGCTGCCCCCTATTCTTACAATTAATTTGTATTTGAATGACACTCAAAAATACCTGCTTCTATAATGCCATATTATATTTGTATTTGAATGAGTGCACTACAAAATATACCTGCTTTTCAATAATGCCATATTATATATATATATATATATATATATATATATACATATACACACACACACATATATATATACTACATATATATATATATATATATATATGTATATATATATATATATATATATATATATCACACGTTAATGATGGAATACGAGCTCAATGACTAGGGGCAGAGATTAAATTAGTGACATGTGATACCTCAAAACTAGTATAAAAAATGGACATATTCACCACTATTTTTAAACTGTTTTTCTCAGACATAAGTCAATGGGCAAGAGAGCAGCAATAATTTTATAACAATCTGATGTCTTCAAAAAATTTTTTCACAAAAAGTACTAATAATGTTTTTCAATTCATATAAGGCTCATATATTGCAATCACAACTGATAAGGTGGAAATAAATTGAGAATAATGAGTTTAAATAAGCTAAGGAATGAACTGCAGTATATCTGACGTTAGTTTCTAAGTCATGAACAGGTTAAAGTCACACCTCTCTTTCTTCAGATCCTTTACACTGTCCACCAGTCCCATGGTAACCATCTGAGTGACCACCTGCCGCCGCGTCCGAGAGCTGTTGCTAAGCAAGGGCAGTATTGTCTCCACGATGTCTGGTACTGAGCAGAAATGACAGCAACAGGGAAAGGTGAGGGCTTATGGGAATTTATATCTTTACTTGCCACTAAGGGAATTATAGGAAATTTCCACAACTTTTACAAATTTCCATCATTTTTTCCTCTCATCAACATGAGGGTTTTTTTTGTTCATTTTCCATTTTGTTCAACAAATAATCAATATTATTTATATTTTGTACATATCATTTATATGATATTTTAATTTCCATAAGGCGTTTCTGTAGGACATCTGATTTCATCTCTGCTGAAGCTATCAGTAATCTGTAAGTCTCAAATGAATTGATTGTTGTATTTTTTTTTGGATGGTGATTGACTAACACCCACCTCCAGAGTCACGGTGCTCCTCGTAAATCCTGCGGAGCTCCTCCTCTTCCTCTGGTGTCCACTTCGCTTTCTTAGCTCCCTCTCTGGAGAGGTGAACAGTGCGAGTGAGAGCAACATGCGCATTATACCTCAAATAAAGTTCCTACATTTAATCATACATACACACAGACATGTGCAAATACTAATACTGCACAAAGCACACGCACACATGGTCCTGCACACTTACTTGTTCCCCTCTCCGGGCTTGCTGTAACCCTCAGTCATCTCGTGCACTGCCCCCACGTTCTTCCAGAACAGCAGCTCAACGTACGCCTTGTTGTTCCGTGCCGCAAGGGCAAAGAAACGGCTCAGCACGAACTTGGCAAAAGTCACCAGCTCCTATTGGGCAGGGGCCAGAGGGCAAGAATGTAAGACCCTCATGCATCAACTGATCTGGAGGGCTTCTCAGAATTCCCCTCTTCAGCACAGACTGATACATTTACACATCACTCGACTACCTTGGCAAGGGATGCACAAAATCAAGGGCTGTGAGGGTCAGAATTCATTATATAGGAATTCAGTGGGTAAGAATTCAAGTGGCAATTCAAAAGGTAGATATTAAATGGGTAGGAATTCAACAAATAGGAATTCAACAAACAGGAATTCAGAGCAGGTTCTGCACTAAAAATGAAGTAAGTGAAGTTACCAAAGACACTCCCTGCCAAATATGTGGTACCCTCCATCTACACAGGTAAACCTCCAAATTAGGTGTCGCAAGCAACACCCAGGGCTGCGTTCTGTGGGAGGTGGAGCCCCTTCCCCGCACCTTATACACGGCAGCCGCAGGGTCCCCCAAGATCTTGTTGAAGAGGCAGAAGACGGAGAGCTGGAAGAGCAGGGCCTCCATCTTGAGGTCCACAGCCAGGCGGTGCAGCATGCGCGCGATGCAGTGGTTGGTGTGGCTGCTGTTCTGGGAGTAGGACTTCAGCAGCAGCAGGTACGGCCGCACGATGTTGGGGCTGGCAAACCTGCCAGTGCCACCATTCAGACGCATTAGTAACCCTTCATACCCTTCCACAGAATGTTTCGTAAATTTCATTTCATGACATATAGTTTTCATTTCATTGTTGAAGAGGTATCCACTGTCCCTCTAAACTTTCCACAAGGATTTGAGTGTACAAATCGTGAGCTGACATGAGGTCTGTTAAAGCTGTTTGTACGCTTCTTCTCTCACCGTTTGACATAGTCCAGGAAGTTGAACTCTGTCTCAGACACACGCACCGACTCCAGCTCCTCCTCTTCCTCCAGCTCTCCAGCCCCACCCTCCTCATCTTCTACAGCAGACTCAGTCTGAGCTGGCCCTGTCAATCAACCAACCAATGAAGTGCACTGTACTCTGATACACACCCTTGTCCACACACACCGACAAAAACACATTCTGCACTGCCAGGCTCTTCCATTGTGCTGTTGTGCACACAAACCAAACATGTGTGAGGACAGATGGCTGAGGCTTATGGTCATAGCCATACATAATACAAAACAGTATTTTACAGACATCATCCCTCTGAAGTGTAAAAGGAAACATTTGCCCAGTGTAGTTCCCAGGGCCTTTTTTTTGCTGGAGAGAGGCAAGTGCTAAGGGCTGTCTACCCTCTCTGCTTTAGACACATGGCCTCATTCTTCACTGGCTATAACAACAGCTACTGCTTACTGTTAAACCACACCACACAGCCAGTGTGCTGTCAGTCAAACTCATTACCAAGCTCATACAGAGTTAACGCTCTGCTTGCATAATTATCAATATAGTGTAATCAACAAGCTCACAATCCTGAATAGCCATCATACACAGCAATTTAGCCAGACTGTCCATGGGTATCTACTAGCACCTACCTTAATGTATTACTGATACCTTAAAAAGCTAGCCAGACTGTCTGCAAGCCATCTACTAGCATCAAGCTTCATGTATTAGTGATACCACAGTAAGCTTTCCTGAATGTCCATGGCTATCTGTTAGCATCTACAATCATGTATTACTACAATCATCTATTAATCATGTATTAGATGTGTCATCTTATCGTTGTCAAAAATAAGTAAATGCCTGACTGGGCCACTAACATGAATCACTTCATTCATTTGGATGTATATTTGCAGTTGTGTTCAATTTCTAAGTTGTTTAAGAATGGCGAAAAGGATAAATTTTTTCCCAACAATATCAGAATGCTCTCTTGGACATGCATCGTAACACCAATGGAGCGGAAGTCTCCTGCTTTGCAAACACAAATATTCTGTTTTCAGTTACTATGTTAATGGCGAGGGCAGGTCCGTTCAGATTTTTCAGCACGTTTTTCGAGCATTATCCGCCTCTCGTTAGCTGTGTGAACCACAGGACCATCATAGTGGGAGTGTGTGAGGCCAAAACATGTGTGCATTGGGGTCTGCTCAGTGGGACTTACTGGGCAGGTTGGCAAACAGGATCTGCTTCAACAGCTGTAGCTCCTCCTCTGGCTCCACATCAGCTGACCCGAAGACATCCCCCTCTGGCCACACCTCCCTGCAGGGGGGAATGAGGTTGGGAGGGACACAAACACTGCTAAGCACACAGTCTACATCTGTGGGATGTCTCACACACTCTTAAAGGGACACAAAACTTCATAGCAATTCCGCTTTCACAGCGTTCTTTACCTCACACTTTATGTGACATGCAAACAACATGCTCAGAATAGCCTCAGGAGCAGAGAAACCACATTTCCCCATTACAGGAACTGAGAAGCAGATACCAGGGCTCGTTTGTTTTTTAAACATCTCAGTAGAAGCCCTCAGTTCATGTGTAGGTGGCTTTCTAATTTTTTTCTTTGTTAAAATTTTTACATTTTGACAGGGATGTCTTTGAAAAGATTTCAGCTAAAACCAACAGTGATCCCTCTAAGGTGTCTGCTGTCTGCCTCCAGTCCCCAGCAGGTATAGCATGGAGGAGTTTGTCTGTTTAGGAACACAGGCTATGGCACTGTGTGTGTAAGAACACAGGCTGTGAACCTGTGTGTTTAGGGACACAGGCTGCAGCCCTGTTCGTCTGCCTGGTAAAGAGAAACCTCAGTCCCACGCAGGTGAGGTTATGGGGGCTCACCTGGCTGCGCGGAGCAGACCCAGCGCCTCTGGCCCCCGCCGGGCCAGCAGGGCATCCTGCACCCGCACCATGGCCTCCGCACGCTGCTCTTCCGGTGGTGTCTCAGAGGCGGCATCAAACGGCACAGCACCCTCCATCAGCGACTCCGACAACTGCAGTCACAGTGAGATAAGCAGTTTTACAATAACACCTTCAAGCTTCAAAACGATGGGCTGAGTGACCCTGACTGAGAATAAATCAATCTAAACAGCCTGACTCACTGGCATACTGTAGATATTACAGGAAAAAAAATCTGTTTATATAAATTTTTCTAAGGCATTTTAATTTACAGTACACACCTCAGTCTCAATCTGATAGAGAAACCTCTATAACTTTTATTGTAACCTGTAAAATTTTTATTTTTCACCACAGCGAGTCATTAAGATGCCAGTAACAAGTGGAAAACTCTGGGAGCTCATTAAGAGCAGTCCTGCGTTTCATGGGTTTTCATACATCTGACCCTCTTCTGTACTTTTCCAAAGAGTTATGCTCCTCTTATATGGTTTCTGCAAAGCCTGTACTTTCACCAGGCTGCAGTTTTGATAAAGCCTACAGTTTAACCATGTTACACATAACTGGCAGGCATTAGGACCTGTAGTCCTTAAAAAAAAAAAAAAAAACACTTGTAGCTAAGGAAACCCCAGTGTCAGTTCATGATTGCTACATATCTTCTGCAGTGGGGGGATTCACTGACCTGAAACCCCGCCGCCCTCAGCTCCTCGGACACCACCCGCCAGGTCTCCTCCAGCATCTCGGGCGTGTTCTCCACCTGTGGCCGTGGCTTCTGCCCCTGCGGCTTCCTGCGCTTCACCCTCTTCTTCTGTAGTGGAGAGAGAGGGCATGGGTCAGGTCGTCACCCACTTCAGTTTGATTAATGGACACCCTTACTCACAGCGGCTCACACAGCTTACAATTTCAACATGTTATCCATGAGTATTTACAGAGGCGACGCAGGTTAAGCACCTCGGCCCAGGGGTAAAAAGAAATAGCCCGTCTGGGATTCGAGCCCGCAACCTCTGGGCTATGAACCCTGCTTGTTACCACTACACCACACTTATGCACTTCACCATGTCATTTACATTACCATTATGACTGTTACTACATGTAAATTACCATACATACAAATGCAAGAAAACTCAAAAAACCCACAGCTTGTACACATACATGAATACCAAGGCAGAAAAATAAGCCACAGTAATTAAAACAAGCAGTTTGCTATTAAAAGATTACAATAGTCTTGACAGCGTAGTAACTGAGAACAGTACACGAGAAAGCTGTACAATACATAATTGTGTTACCATCTTCAGGGCTGAGTCTCGAGCCCTCAGCCAGCGCCTCTCCACAGGCCCTCACCTGCACCACCAGGTTGTTGCGGCCCTTGCAGAAGCGCTCCAGCATGCGCAGGAAGAGGTGTGTGGACTCGACCAGGTCGCGCAGGAAGGAGCGCGGCTGCTTGGTCTCATCGAACTTGCGCAACAGCGTGAGGAAGATCTCGCGGTACTCCATCAGGTAGAAGATGTTGCCTGGCGCGGAGACAAGGGGGTGTTAAAACAATGAGACAGAGAATGCAGTTGGGGGAAAAACGAAATGGACAGCATTAGGACACGGGACAAGAGAGGGGCAAGTAGACAGGAAGGGCCCATGGAAAACAGGAAGTGAGGACCAAGCAGAGAGGAAACGGCAAGGACGTGGGGAAGAAGTGGGAGGCTCTCACTCTTGATGACGTTGGCGCTCTGACGGATGTTCTCGTCTCGTGACCGGTCCATCTCGTTCACAGTCAGCAGCAGCTCCCGGTAGGCTTTAAGGGCCAGGTGCATCCTGGGACGAAAATCGATAACACCTCACAAGCATGTTCAGAAAAGTCAGTGACATCAGACAATCGGACTGCCCTCAAAGAGAAAGGGCCAAGCGCATTTTGCGTAGACCTTTTCTTCCCCAGACTGCTACAACAGTAAATTCAACGGCTCAAGTAGCTCAAGCCCAGCACCTCCCAAATCCCTACTCCCCCAGCCCTCCCTCACCTGCGAGACCAGGATGTGGCCTCTTTGCGGTCCGTCAGCATCATCTCGTAGTAGTTGGTGATGTTGCGCTCTATGAAGTGGAATGTGCGGATGGACATGGTCTCGGAGACGAGGTCCGGACGGAAGTTGTGGCCCCGGTTGAAGGCCATGAAGAAGCTCAGCGCCCAGAGGTAGTAGGTTTCATCATGCTGCTGTGCCTGCTCCCGCATCAGTCCCTCCTGGGGGTATCCACAGGAATGGAAGAGCTCAGGATCACAAGCCTTCAACACCCCCCCAGGACCCTCCTTCCATTTCCAACCTCAACCATTTCCACTCCCACTTTCCATCAAAATCCCCCTGTGTTTCCCCTTCATTCCACAGGGCTGAGGCCACACTCAGCCAGCGCTACCAAAAGCCCTCACAAACTAACCATCTTAGCAGCCACTCACATTCATTATTTTCAGGGTATATAAGAATCTGATTGCTCCGCCCACCTTGACCTGGTACATGAGGCGGTTGTAGCAGTTCTCCAGGAAGTCGATGCAGAACTCGCGCAGGAAGAGGCGCACATTGAGGGCGGAGCGGCGCTGGCCCTCGGGGTCGCGTGCACGGAGCTGCCGCTTAGGGACCCGACGCACCTCTTTGCCCACGTCATGGGTGTAGTTCTTAAACTGCGGGGGGAGAGCACAGGGCAGTCATGAGTGGGGACTGGACCAGACTGGACACATTTCATCTGAAATGTTGGCTTAGTTCCAGTGTTTTTTTGCTTGCTCGCAGCTCCTGGCTAAAGGGCCTGTGTGTGGCTGACTCTATGCAGGCGGGCCCGTACATGGCGTGGCTCAGGCAGAGACTCACGTTGTGGAGGCCCCGGTGGTAAATCACGTCCTTGTCCCCGATGGACTTCAGCCCTTGCACCACATATGAGCCGCCAAACCGAGAATGCCTTTCAGACAGAGGGAAAGAGACCAAATGAAAGTAGTACTGTTACTATAGATCAGGGGTGGGCAACTCCAGTCCTGGAGGGCCATGGTCCTGCTGTTTTTCTTGTTGACCAACTAAATACAATCTCTGATTGGCTGAAGAGCAAGCACACCTGTTTTCAAGGTGAAAATCAACAGGTAACTAAGAGATGAAAACAAAAACCAGCAGGACACTGGCCCTCCAGGATCGGAGTTGCCCACCCCTGCATTGATAATGCTTCCATCTGTAATGCCAATATACCACGACACAAACATCTATGGGCTGGAAGCAGTCACTGCCAAGTCAATACATAAGTAGACTTAATGTAGAATCAGTCCAAGTGTAGGTAGTGTTGCATAGTGTCACTGTAAAGGTGTAGTGTACACGATGAAATGTTGCAGATACAGTGTTAGCGCAGCAGACTGAGTTCTACAGAGACAGTGTTAGCATAGCAGATTCAGTGTTAGGGAAACAGGGTTAGGGTAGCAGGTTCAGCATTGCAGAGACAGGGTTATTGTAGCAGGTTCAGTACAGACTCCGTGCCAGCGTGTTGTGCTATACCTGGTTCCCCTCTGCAGAGTGCGGCTCTTCTTCTCTGCCTGCTCTTTCTGCCTCAGAGCCTCCAGCTCCTGGGCATCTCTCTGCTTCTCCTCTGCAGAGCGAGTCTGACCCGCGCTCACCAGCAGCTCTGGGGTCTGCAGGGGGAGCAAGACACGCTGAGGAGAGCGTTCACACACTGCCCCTCATCTTACTGTCCCAGGCACACAAACACACACACTCATACCGTCCTGCGCGCACGCACACTCACACACACATACAATGATCATACTGTTATACACACTCTGTTACAGTCCACAGCATGTGCAAATAGGCAAGATGACTTGATCAGACATCAAGTCTTCTAATGAGGTACAGACAGGCTGGCTGCTAGACTCCCAATATCTCTACCACTGAAGTTCACACTTCATTCACTACAATATTCCACTGCAGAGCCCTGCTGCCATGGGCCTTACACAGCGCAACACACACAACGCGAGCCGCGTCTAAGTGTGGAATACACGCGTAAAACAATGGTCGCATGCGCGAGGGCTGTGGTCTGACCTGGTCCCTGAACATGAGGGAGATGACCTCCAGCACGTGCAGGCTCCAGCGCTGCTCACTCTGAGCGCTGGCCAGGAACTTCAGCAGGTCATCCAGGCCACTCATGTGGATGGCCCACAGCAGCTTGTCGTGAACACTGGCATCGTCGTCCACGTTCTGACCGCATCCAGAGACAGGCAGGGGGCACAGACACACACAGCAGACGTGGTTTCCATTAACCGAAATGTATCGCTTGTTTATCCTATCTGGTCGACTTTGATGGAAAATTTTTCAACCCATCTGTCATTCTGATGGACAAAATCAAGATTTTCCAAATCAGTAACTTTCCTTTTTTAATTTCCACTGAATATGCAAATATTGATGTTGCATTTCAGAATTGTTTTATGCATTTCAGAACCGTAGTCCACACTATTGCTTGCTGCAATATGCTATCTTTCTGGTGATACTTTCTTTGATACTAATACAAAATGATTTGCTGAGCTATGAAAATGATGTCGGACAGAATTTCACAATGACAGAATATTCTGAACCCTGTCTGTCATCGTGATGGATGAAAATTTATCTAAACAGAAACCTTGAGAGGACATCACAGGCAATCTACTGACTCACAGTAAGAAAAAGAAAGGAGGAACCAAACAAAGAGTATATAATCAGAAAGTATTCAAGTCTACTCTTTACTGTGTTTTATTTACATTTCACCAAACAAACTTCACTTGTCAGTGGCTGAGACTAGATGAGGGAGTAGGGTCACAGGAAGTGAGGACAGTAAGTTCCTGTCTGGAATGCTCACCTTCTCCTCGTAAGGATCAGCAGGGACATGCAGCACATTCCTCACCAGCAGCAGGATCCTCTCGATCAGTAGATTATCCTCCTCCTGCCTCTGCTCCCAGTCCTAACAACACATACATAGATAACTGTACTGGGCACCTTACGCACACGCACACGCACACACACACACACACACACACACACACACACACACACACACACACACACCTGCTCCCAGTCCTTACATACTATAACTGTGGGTCTTGGCTAACTCACCAGCTGCAGTAGGTTGTAGAGTGTCTCACTCAACACACCAAACACCTTCTCATTGGCAAATGCCTGTGGAATGGGATTAAAGCTATTACACACTGAACAACCATAAAAAGAGTACCCCTGAACTAGTATCAGGCTGACACACCACCTCGAGCTGCAAACTAGACATTTAAACCACAATTGCCACAGTAACCATGTTACACACACCCACCTCCTTGTAAGCCTGCAGATAGGACACAACCTGCAGGAAGTGATGTCGGAAAGAGGGGTCATCTGGGACCTTCCCAAAGCAGAGCAGTGCAGGCTGGGTGAGGTTGACCATAAGCCTGAGAGACAGCAACAGACCACATCAGAACGCATGAGATTCAACCAATTACCCTCCTGATTAACATCCCCCTTGCTGGGCACTATCACAAAGACCCAAAAGAACACAGGGTGCCACAACTTCACTTAACTGCAAGCCATTCCCTAAGCCTCCACAAATTTTGCCATCAATATTTATGACAAAGCGACTGCTGCGTTGGCCCACATATGTGCCATAACATCTACATTCAAGTTGAGCTGCCGGTGGCCCCCATCCCCATCCCTGCGTGTGTCCCCCGAGGCGGCCTTGAGTGAGAGACAGTACCGAATGCAGGCGTCAAACAGGGGCTTGTCCTGGCTGTGCTGGGTGATGATGGGCAGCAGGTCGTTCTGCAGGATCTGCCCGGCCCCCAGCTGCTGCCGGATGTCGCGCGTGTCATCCTCGTGCCGCAGGTACCGGATCAGGTCCTTCACACTCTCTGTGCGGGAGGAAAGAGGGCAGTCAGAGCATGGGTCAGGGGTCTCGAATGAGGTGTCCCGGGAGAACACCCAAGCCCAAAGCAAGATGATTTTTCACAAGACTAATGAAACCCCCTGAAGAGTGGAAAACAGTGAAATGCCCTCTTCAGCTCAGAAACTAAATAACAGCCATCTCTGTCATGAAGGCTGTAACATCAAAGTGTGAGTTACAGCTCTTTTCCCTGTGATACACATTTCCTCTCCACTATAATCAGGAAGACCTAATTAACAGAAGTCTATAGGGCAGCCATGATCAGCATCTCTGTTCCATGTATCTGGATCTAGAAAATGATAACAATATAATGTAATATTCAACAGGGATCTGCCAACAACTCACCTAGACAGTCAGGTTCGCGGTGGTAAGTGTCTCCCTCCAGGTACCCGAGGGCACTGCATGTCGCCAGAAGCTCACAATTCATCATGTACAAGTCCATATATCACCGTCCTGGCAGAGGGCAGAAATCCTAAATCTAGGGGAAGAAAAAAGCATACAGGTGGCGTCAGCAGTTTTCACCAAAATACAGTTTCACTACATTTCATGGGCCAATTTATACCCCATAATAAATATACAATAAGCAAAATAAGCAATAAGCAAATATAAGCAAAATGTTCTGGAAATGTAACATAATTACCCATTTACCACCTTCTCTGATTACTAAATACCCAAAATGTACTTAGAAGTTAACAGCTTATTCATCAGCTGTATTCTAACAACATAAGAGAGATTTGTTTTTGCCATTTATATATCAATTCATTTCAACCATGATGCTTTTACTGTACACAAACCAGCAAGTCATTGTGTTTTGTGATGGACAGCTCAAAGCAGGGGCACGAGAGCAGTCAGAAAGAGAAGGCACCTGATTCTCAACAGCTGAGCTGAGGTCCACAGACGTCAGTTCATAGGCCGTTCAAAACCTGAAAGGGGGGCAGAGCAACAGTTAGAGGCAGGTTACAAAAATGTTTTGTAAGACTTTCCCATTGGTGATTCTCAGCTTTTTGATGGGACCACTTCCTCATACCTGCTGTCATTTCGCTCAAACGGCCCTCACATTTGCCAATGTGCCTTCAAACAATGACTTTAAAAACTGAATAAGGTTTGCATGACTTAATGTCTGGTTTTGTGTGTTGTGACAGGACATAATTAGGTCAGAAGATACTGCATCAAGTTAGACTTCAGGGAAGAGCTCAAATGACATCATTGCGCTTAAAATACAAAGGGTTGCACAATCAAAACACACACACACACAGACCTCACACAACAGTGAGAGTGAATACCGTAGCTTCTCATCCAGTATTAAAGGTTACATCAACTACTGACGAGAAACAAAAAAATTTATATTGCCACAGTAACGGATCACAGATAACCTGTTTTTATTTGCCTTATTAGGAAGTAGCACCCTGCTCCTATTGGTGGCCAGCCATCAAAAGCAAGTTTTAAGGTACTGATTGCAGGGCTGCATTCTCTACTCTGCACCTCATCTCTTCCTGATACTGAGGAAGCTCATCCACACAAAGGCACTATGTGTGTCCGTGTTCGTGTTCAAGCACCTAGGTGCAGAACTAGCCTAAAATAACTGCCGCCAAAACTATGCCAAAGTTCCCAGAAGACCCCACGTTAACTCCCCAAGGCAGAGCAGCTCTCTCTCTTGTACTCTCACATACACCCTGGTGGATGACCACAGTTAAAAATACCACTAAAGCCGTTCTATGAAAAGGGCTTCCTTTCCAAATAAACACTCTCACACGCCAGTCTTAAAACGTCTCTTCCCAGGATTACAGTGATTAACTAGAAAGGTAAAGGTTTGATAGAAGCTTTATTTGTATGTGGCAGCAATGCACCGAATTTAGTGGATGTAGAAGTCTTAGGAGAAGGAGCAGTAGCTGGAGCACAAGAAAGACTGTTTGTCTGAGGTGCGAGACTACCGAATTGGCATATGACGATGTCTACAGTGAAACATCACAATGGATGATGACTTTGGGGGGGGGGGTTAGGGTTATTTGTTTTTCAGTTTAATTATATTTAAAGTTCAAGAAAATCCAAGTTTTTTTTAACCATTTCGAGCGTATGGTCACACCGGTGATTTGCCATTTAGCGCGTATGCTAAAACCGGTGCAATTAGAACACTAGATTGGAAAAATTCTAGTTAATTGTAGCTTTGAGGAAACAGTGATTTAACCTTAAAAAATATAGCAAATGCTAACTGAAAACTATGAGAAGCTTAATAACGCTAATGAAAACATAAATCAGCAAGAGTTACCTCTAGTCATTACAATATTAGTAATTAATTGATTATATTTTTCCTAAACATGACATACAGTTAAATGTGCAGGGCGAGACATGGTGAAAAAGGGTTAATAAAGAATTAATTCCGAATCATTATATTGTTAAGACAAGTATAGCAGAGAACGGGAGAGTTCGCTCTGTAGGTAAGTTTTAGTCCTCAGTTTTGCGATACAAATAAAGACTTGCTCCCTGATTTACTGAGGTAGGTGCAAACCAGGTAGATTTAAAAATAATTTTTATGTACGCGCCTAAATTGTTAGATGTTAATAATTAGAATAAACCCATCCTTCATTTTTGCACTCTCTGGCTGACACTCCTTGAAATACATATTCATCAGTTCTATGGATCAAGTTGATCCCTGGGGAAATCCCCTCAAATAAGTAATAAACATATTTTTCTGCGTTATAGCAGAGACACTATAATTATAGTGTGTGTGTGTGGCAGGGTGCGCCCCGCTGTCTGTGTGGACCGGGGGGGTGGGGCGGGGTTGAATCACGATGCCGGCTCAACATTGTGATGTCTGTCAGCCATCAGCCCAACCCTAACATCAATACGTACCAACATACCAAGACCCTGACAAAAGCAAAGGTGCAATTACAGAAACAGTACTGTAATGTATTCTACCTGTTCAAAGGCACAGAATCAACCTGAGTGCACTGAGCACCTGACTTAAACCCATCCGGAACCCCAGGCAACTGTCATGATGTCATCTCATGATATGCAATTTAGTTGTGTAGGTGGAGAGCCAGCTCTACAGAGGAGCAGCAGCAAACATCACTTCCTTCATATTGCTTTCTTTTAAACCACAGATGGTAGAGTCACGCTGAAGTCTGATCACAGGCAAGTCGTATACTTCGCAACACCCTTGAAAAACCCCCAAGCAAGAGCAGAGACACTCCCCCGGTCCAGGAAGGACATCACCCCATCTGCCACCTCATGCTGTGGGGGTCCTCACAGCCACTACACGAGAGGTGCATCTTAGGCGCATCCAGCTCTGGATGAACACGTGGCGAATGCAAAACACTGCCTTCCACCCAGAATGCAATTCAATTTCTTGTCCCTCTACTCCCTCAGTAGGGGTGACCACCAGAGGAGCGCACAAGAGAGTCCTGTCCTGGAATGCAGAGGGCACACTTCCCTCTTGAGGGAGGTACATTTTTCACTGCTTTAGCAACACCTGCCCCAGAATCTGAACAGATGTGACAGTAAGTCAATGGTAACAGTTTGCAAGCATCCTGAGCTACGGCTCAGCAGACGCCACCACATGTGCTCCAGAAACTGCTAAAAACAATGTGTACAGACTTAACCATACAAGGTGTAACCATGTACCAGTGCTTTGGTCACACACAGGCACGCACCCACATGCGCGTGCAGACACTGCGAGACATTACTCACATGTCACACACACACACACACACACAATACACAGATGACCTTCCTCCAGCGCCTTCCCACAGTCCCGAGTTCTGGTGTCATGTATCAGGAGGGAGGAGCACACTAAAGAGGTCCGTCTGTCCTCTCAGGATGTAAACTCACTGCAGCTGCAGTGACAAACATCTCCTCCCACACTCCACTCCTCTGATTTGACAGATACACTTAAGCTTGAATAAAAAACAACAACTAAGAACAGGATGAATTACACTGCAAATTTCAGGGTCTTAGGAGAAATTACTCTCCTATAAAGACATGGGACAACTAAATATAAATGGTGGTAAATGATAAGATGCTAAAATCAAGAGCACCCTGGAAAGCCTTCCCTTTAAAACACACTGTCAAGCTCTGTCAGGCAGAGCACATGAAGGGGGTCGAGCAGTCGGACAGAAACTCCCTGCAGACCCTTGACTCTAGCGCCGCTGGATCTGTAAGAATGCCAGCCCCCTCTGTTGTCTCCCCCTCACTCTCTCACACCCACAATGTCTTGTACTCACTCAGCCTGCTGGACCCCTGTCTCACCTGCAAGCTCTTTGTCTCTCTGTGCTCTGCCTCTCACAGACTCTCCTTCTGGTCACCCCAAAAGGTGTGCGGAGGAAAACAAACAGAAAGGCAATGATACAACCGTACAGACCGCGGTTATGCAACTGTAATACTTACCCACAATGCCCTGTGACTCTAACCTACTTTTCCAAGACCGGTGGGGAACCATAGATGGTGGGGGGAGAGTAGCTTAACCCTGTAAGTGCCAGACATAATCCTAACTGACTGCTGGCTACAGGCTTTTACATTTTCACAAACATTTTGCACCAGATTGAACATACTGCCAACATCAAGCTACACTGTTTTTCTGCACTAGACTGCATTCAGGGAAAGCACTGCTTAGCACTATACATCAGGTTTCTGGCTCAGCTGTAAATTTTGACACTTGAATGACATGCCTCCCATGCCCCTTTAAGAGGCGGGACCTGAAGCAGAATGGAGGGAGCTTTCTATTCAAAAAATGTACAAGGTTTAGATTAGGACGCACTGCCGGCAGAAACCACACACCAACACAAGCTCTGAAGAGTAGAGTATGTGCTTATTATGTGTCCCTAGTTAGTATTTTTATTTATTCAACACGTGTCCAATCAGCCAAACAAAGCTGTGAATGAAAAATTCAAAAAACATGAATACAACTCTTTGTGTACTCATACAACTGGAGTATGAAACCCCAAATAGAAAATGAAAGCCTATAAACAGCACCACATAGTAAATTAAGGGAAAAAAATCAACGCCAGAATAATGTTTGAGAGCTAGATACTGAAATCGAGTAAAAACATCATTAAAATGAATCATTACATTTAAATAAAGTACAATCCACATCCCATAAGGTTTGTCCACCCAGATTAGGCTATTATGTTGATTTTATAGGGAACTATATTTGTTTGGGCCAAAGCTACAGCTCACTACTCACGCTATTATAAAGAAAAGTTGTTCGTACTGGGGCGGGGGTAGTCTATAGAAGAACACCATCGATGATTAAACAATGTGAATACTCCACATTTTAGTGTTATAACTACCTGCCCACGACATTTCGAGTCACAGCTTTCATGCCCTTAGACGCAAACAAAGGAAACACCCGGTACTCTCCTCGCGCCCGAAAATGAGGCTTTACCTCATGAACTGACGCAAGCACACTCCCCTCAGCGCAGTCTAGTTATACAAGCAGCCTGATTCCTCGATCCTAGCAGTAGGGGACACTACTGAACTGGGTCACACAATTTTTTAATTCATTTAATTATTTAAGGCACAATTATTTAATTATTTAGTGCATTTAATACAGCGCATTGTTCAAGTGATTGGAAAAAAAATAAATTACGTTTGCCATTGTAATTGTAAGAAACTGTTGCTTTCGTGACCACAAATACAGACCGGCAGGGTGGATTTTCAACGTTTCCAATAACAGCGCTGGTGATATTCACCCTTGAAATATTCACTGTCACAAACATGGCACTCAATTCCAGAAACAAAACACCAGTTTCTAGTAGTAAGCGCAAGGTTTTAACTGTGTAAAATCACGTTATGCGGATCATTTTCTGCCGACATTAAATGGGTTGCCTTTAACTGGGAACAGCTGTCTTGGGCGTGTGAGCCTGGTAGGACTGTTGCTCCTGCCACGTGATGTTAAAGTTTGCCGCACTGCTTTGTATCCGAGTTCTCACATACGGGAAAGATTCTCAATCCCCGTGAAAAACAAAACTGTGTACCTTGCATGCTCAGTAGGCAGAGAATCTATGTTAATAAATCGAATCATATGGTGCGTTCACGCTGCGCGATTAAGTGGCAAACTGCCCAACTTCAGTTTAGTGGGCTAGTTTCTGCGACAGATGCTGAAAGTTTATAGCAGACCAGCCAATGTTAGCTTCGTATTTTGTGAAAACAGTTCCCTCTAGATTAAATACCTTAGGAAGCCAAGTAAAAGGCAGCCAGTAATTCGACAATGAGCCACCTGTAGGTAGAAAAATAACTACTTTCTTAATTGATGTCCCACTGAAATACAGAATAGTACAGTAGACTACAGTTGTTCCGAAAAGTGTTGCTAGTTAACGTCAAAAAGGTACTTGTACAGATAACACAGTTACCTAAATTGGGTAGAATCGCTAAGTAGATTAGATGGCTAGCTATCCACATTCAGCTCCAGTTTTCAACACGCTACAATCCACAGCATGGTAACGCTAGCTACCGCTAAGATTTCCAAACTCACCAGATTTAGCCAATGTATGAGTCAACTTGTTTTGTGTACTCGCTCGACACACACACTTTACTCGCTAAATATATGTTGCCATTTTGGCAAACCTATTTCAGTTCAAACCCAAAAATCAAATTGCTGCTACGAGAAGGTCTGCTGCACATCTCGCGCCTAAACAGAACTGAGGTCACTTCTGTGGACTGTTTTAGTCTTAAAGGGGCAACGACAATTTACTACGAGGATCCACGACCGGCAACAACGGAAGTGTTCGGTACAGACTGGCAGATCGTACATTTTCTGTTTTTATTGATTATGATAGCAAATTGAAATTTTATAATTACCATCAAAACATCAACTTGTTAATGATTACCCCTTTCAAACCAATTTAAAAACAACATACCCTATAAGTATTCATATCAAACACATTTTGATAAACTAATTGATAAATTGGTAAAGACAATGTAGGACAGTTCCGATATTTCTTGGTTTTGTTAATGCATCTAATGACTTGCAAACACGTGTCCTGGATAGACTTCTAAAATGAGTACCACTAAAATTTGTTTCTTTGACAGCTGTGCACCAAGCTACAGTAACTCAAAGGACAGATGCGATACATTGCATGAATAGACTTAGGTGAAAAGTTTGATTGCAAGGTACCTGCAACTTTTGGAACCGACACACCGCTGGGAGACCATACTATCTCTACTACTATGGCTTAATAATAATAATAATAATAATAATAATAATAATAATAATAAGTGGTAACGTACCTGCGTCACCTGGAGAGATGTTGCACGTTTGTGGCCACTGGCCTTCATGTATCAAGATAGTCTGTCAGATAGATGTACAATTCCACATTAGATACCTAACTTATCTGCTGAACAAAATGTTCATTTTTTTAACCGCAGAGAGACGCAAACGACAGGGGGAGTTGCATGCAGTGTACATACACAAATAAACCTAATCAAAACCACGAAACTCCTGTTTCAATGTACATAACTTCAATACACGAATAACAGATTGTACATTTACCAAATGCATTTGATACTTTCCCAGACTATTATACATGTTGTTACTCACGACCGTATAAACATATCGCCTCCCCTCTTCAGAACAGCACTGTTGGTTCCGCCCCAGAGTCACATTCAGGGTCTGCGTGACATGTTCCGACGCTCTCAAATTGCTCTTTCTTAAAGGGGAGGTTACCTCCGGCACGTTTCGTCAGTCGTTAATGGATAGGTGAATTACGTTCTGGCTAGCGCTCTCTTTTCCATGAAATCGTACAAATGGAATACAATACACCACCCTACAAGTATCTTTCTTAATGTAATGAACAAAATTATACAGAGCTCCTTAGATATTTTATTAGAATAGATACTATGTAATATGCGTTGTCTATGTAATGAGGCAGGTCTACAAATATGAAATATTTGCATGAAACTACCTGGAAGGCATACTGCAGCTAGTTCTTATACTCACAGAATATACTCAAAGAGCAGTGCAGCTCCTGAATACTCACAGAAAAGTGAATTCAGGAGCTGCACTGCAAATTTCCACATGTTTCAAGAAACTTCACCTTGCCTAACATGCAATAATATTGAATGTGATTAATTGTCCCAAGTGTGATTCTACCATGCAGGGATTTCACTGAGATTTTTTCTTTTTGAAGACAACATTAGCTTGTTTTATTTAAAAGAAAAGGTAATACACATGACAAATGCTTTGGAATACTATGACTGGTGACTATTTTACTCCCATATTGTATTCTGGCACAGAATCAGTTTCTATGTATACCATTTAAGCAGATAATGGTATTATGAGATTTGTAAGAGAGGATCACAATTAGCTATAGCTACTGGCCTGAAAGGTGCTAGTGAGAGTTGCATTTGGCTGTAATCTGTATGGAGAAAGACATGGAGGGAGCACTTCTCACCTTGCTCATCTTATGAAAAGATTATTGCTTTTAGTCATGCAGAAAGCACCATCAGTGGCCCTGAGGAAATGTGGTGTTGTAGGGTATGGGAAATTTTCATTAAAGTTCGCTCTGTATTTAGCAACACAAGCCAACAAATCTGAATGACAAAGTGAGAGAGTCCTGGTAAAGCTCAAAACTTTGTTTTAGACCATGCATGTTTCCCTTGTTAAAGACATGTTGAACTGTGTGAAAAAAATCTGGGTTGTTGCATTTCAGTTCTGGCTTCCACTGGGCAGCCACTGCACCAAAACTACTGGTGTGTGACATGTCCCATGATACAACTGTCTGATTGCCCATTATTGAGGTCTTCCACAGCACCCCCTGAAATATGGAGATGGGAAGCTGTACAATGGTTACATTTTCTCTCTGGGGGAAATTCTTTAAACGTATCCTTCACTGTATTTTACTGTGCAATCAAATGTATGTGAATGAGTTCTTCAAAGAATCAGCATCTCAAATTTAATCTTTATTAGCTAGAGTTTTAGATCTATCATCTTGCTCAGATTATGGCTATTTGATCTGTTAATTTAGATCTGTGAGAGTTTCAGAAGACTGGACGCTGGTGTTATAACAGAGTATGAAAGCCAAAGTGTCATCAGACCGACAGAATGTGCCCACACCCTCAGTTAACTAAAGGGAAGTTGCTCTAACAGGGGACAAAGCAGAGGCTCCTTCTATTTCTAGAGTGATCTGACATTGCATCAAAAATGTATCTGGTTGACTGAGCTCACAGCAGCTCTTCAGTTGGAACCACTGCATTCTGTCCCAATGGTGTCAGTCTTCGGCCCCCTAGCTGTTGTTTTTGTTTCTCCCTGTCTGTCAGTGTCGCCCATGTGCTTTTGTTTACTGTTCCCATGTGTTCCTGCCCTGCCTTGCTCTCCGCCCTGTCCCCACCCACCTGATTTCCTGATCGCCTCCACCTGCCTGCCTGCCCACCTGCATCCCATCTCCTTGTCAGCCCAGCCCTATATCTACCCTGCTTGTCTCTGTCTTGTTGCCAGGTTGTGTTTCCTCTGTTATGTTCCTGCAGTGTTACTCGTGGTGCTGATCCTGTACTGACTTCTGCCTGACCTGCTACCTCGTCCCTGCCTGCCGTCTTGCCTTGGTTGCCTGATCTGCCTACCCTCCCGGTTTTGACCCAGCCTTTTCTCGTTTTGATCCCCGCTCCCTGTTTGTTCTGCCTCGGACTGCCTTCCCAGTTTTTTGACCCTGCCTGTACTGCCACCACAAACTTGCCCTGTGATTCTAATAAAGCCGCCTGGAACCTGAATACGCCTGGTCTGCATTTGAGTCCATGCTTGTGCCCTGACAAATACAGTAGGTTCAAGCCTGCTTGTGTATTTATATGGAGTAGCCTACTGCATGGACTCTTAGGCTATGTTCACACTGTCAGTCCAAATCCAATTTTTTGCATATCCGATCAGAATCCGATCTTCCTGATTGACTGTCCGCATTATATATTGCAAGTGATCAGATCCAATCTGTGTGTCCGGGTGCTGTTGGCTTTCGGTGAAATTGACGCACTTGCAAGCTAACTAATAAACTGTTGCACAAAGAACTTCAGTCTGGACCGTAGTTGTAGAAGAGGCAAAATATGTTTATTGATGATCTTCAGTACAGCAAGGTTTCGCAGTCTCAGATGTTACACACACTAAGTCTCACACTTAGAGTTTCGCCTTACACATTCATCAACCTCTCACGGTCCAGTCCTTCCCCGTTGACGGTTGGGGGTAGAGAGATGAAGTGCGAAACTCTGCTTACAAAGAACATCTTATAGTATTCTGAGAGTGGGAGATTGATGACACAAGCTGTACAGAATATTTAATGATAACTGACCTTGCATCGCCCAGAGTCTGGCGCCTAATTGGAAAAACATTTCTTCCTAGGTTGATAGGAGGGCACACTGACCCAACTCCTCTTGTCACAAACACAGACAAGGGAATGGAGTGGGAGAAGGTCCCGCTAAGTAGTGAGTCCCTATATCACCAAATCTTTAATATAAGAAGCGTCAAAGATGTAAGGCATCTTGGTTATGATATATGCACCTAAAGCATCGTGATAGTGATATATGCATATGCACTGAGATATAAAGTAAGTGACCTAGTACTGAACTACAGCTATATGAGTGCTTGAAATCATGGGCCTTTCCATTGGTACGGCCTTGTACCACGTACACACAGTGTGCGTGTGGGTGCATGATTAGTTCAACATAGCAGCATCACTTGGAATGTAGGTCATAGGCCATAGCTCTGTGATCAGCCTAAAAACTACACAGAATACAATCATCATTGTCCCGGTGTCTACTAATTCTACTAAATTAATCAGTCTACTAATATAATGATCACTAAATAATCACCACTATTCTTCAGTGCCAATCCTCATTTTCGGTCTTATCCACATTGGTTGCTATAGTAATGGCATTGCTCCCAGAAGTAGAAGTAGTTAGCATAAACAAAACAAAATGGAGGGTAATGAAGTGGGCTTGCTTATTGCAATGTGGAGCCATGGTGCAAGTTTTATAAAAATAATGAGACAGTGTCAGAGACGGAGGAGGCGACAATTCTGTCAAGCACGTTAGCTCCAGCTCTGACTACGACCTACAACCGTCCATCAATGGCTCCCTCCGCCATCAAACTAGCATGTTTCCTGTACGTGTGACGTACACGTGAACTTTACGTGGCATCAAAAGTCACATACGTAAAAAAAACACATGAAATCTGATCAGAGCATTCAGACCTAAACAGATGTGCAAAAATGTGATTTGAATCGGATTTCAAACCACATACGAATGGATCTTATGTGATTTTTGGCTGTTCAGACTTGCTACATATGATCGGATTCCAATCGGATATGCACATAAATTGGATTTGGACTGACAGTGTGAACATAGCCTTAGGCCCAATCCAAGGACACTATAAGCCTGGAATTCAGAGATGTCACTCATCTCTGCTCTGTAATAACCATGTGACAGCATTTATTCACCATGCTGTAGAACACATTGCATCTCATGTTACTGCTTCTGAAAAAAAAATAGAGGAAAAGCAGCCAAAAGTACTGTAGGTAATTTCTATAACAAAAGAATTGTGTTGATCTCTAAAGATCTGTACTGTTTATAACCCTAGCCAATAGGATTTCTCATTGCTTCCTAAATATGCTGGCTGGAGTGAAGCAAGACAAGACAAAATCAAAACAAACAACTTATATTTGTTCCAGTTGACTTTATTTGCATATTTGAATGACTATCATTGTCATTTTTTTCTTTTTCCAGTCGCCAAAAACACATATCAAACCATTTTGAAGTCTGACTTCCTGTTAGAAGCTGTACTTTGGGAAGGGACTGGAGTGTGCCAGAAGTGTTGCTAATCTCCCTCTCTGTGCTGCTTTGTGTGGATGGGTCACACGCTGCTGAGGTGGGCTGGTGGTGTTGCTGAGCGTGTCTGAGCTGATGAGAGAAACTCAAACACAGCTCCAACCTGTAGGGCCTGTTCTTGGCCATCAGGCCAACTCACAACGCCATTCTGAATAGCCAGGCTAGGGACATCCCCAGAGAGACTTCAGAACAGAGGAGCGTGTCAGTTAAGCTGTCATTTACTGGCTTGCGCAGGTGTCAACACTGCAAGAAGCAGCGCACATCACTGCAGAACTAGAGTAATGCTGAAACTACCTTAGCCCATTTGAACAGGTCTCCGTTTCTGTGGCAGTTTGGATGTCAGGTAGGAATGATCAGAGTGCAGCACCATTGAAGAAACCTGGTTAAGTGTAAGTGCTATAAAAGAAGGGGGGTTTTGCCTGAGGTTTATCATTGTACCAAACAAGCTGCCCTGGTTGCAGGATCTGGTG
The DNA here is from genome assembly GCA_019176425.1 of Megalops atlanticus. NCBI lineage: Eukaryota > Metazoa > Chordata > Actinopteri > Elopiformes > Megalopidae > Megalops > Megalops atlanticus. The sequence continues at coordinate 4,078,822 of CM032879.1, read as the reverse complement.
CTGTGAAGATCAGACAGGTGAAGAACAACCAACAACCTTCTGAAGTTCAAAGAACATGTGCGGAGTGGGGACAGGTTGTGATTGTGCACTTTTTGGCTCTATTCTTCAATCAAGTATTTATTTTCTGTTTTCTTTTTTCCTTTTTTCACTCATTTAATCTAGAGCTGGAACAAGCAGCAGGGGTCATCCCTTTAATCATCGCGGTCAGATTCCCTGTCCTTCCTGGACTCCTTCACCACCTGAAAAGGGGAACAAGAGAGCAGGTGTGTCAGGTGATTATGCTGCATTTTCCTTTCCCATCAGGCAGTGCTCCGCCACAGGGACGGAGCTCCAGGAGTTGGGCTCACCTCTCCATCGCGAGTCTCAACGGTCTTTATCACCACAGACTTCTTGCTGTGGGTGTCCGGGGTATGATCGATGTCTGCAAAGATGGAGGAGATTCATGGGAGCCAGATGTGTGCGGTGATGTGTTTGAACTGAGTGCCTTTTGAGAATTCAGCAGATTTGGAGATTTTATAAATGTATTTATTTATATATTTATCCATTTGGAATGTCTAGCGCTATCCTGCCTTTTTATCCCAATTTGGAATGCCCAGTTATGTCCTTACATGCTGCACCCAGGGCTGGAGCCCCTACTGTCAATGGGGGGGGGACACAACAAACATGTGCTCTCCTCCAAAACACATGATGTCATGTGGATGTTGGTGTTTGTGTCCCTGTGCGTGTGTGTGTGTTTCTGTGTGCACGTGTATGTGTGCGTGTGTTTATATGTGCATGCATGTATTTATGCTTGTGTGTCTGCGTGTGCGTGTGAGTGTGTGTGTGTGTGTGTGTGTGTGTGTGTGTGTGTGTGTGTATGTGTTTATATGTGCATGCATGTTTGCACTGCTTGTGTGTCTGCATGTGCACGTGCATGTGTGTGTCAGTGTGTGCAGTGCAGTGCAGTGAACTCACCAGCGTTGCGTTGACCACTCATGGAGGAGACATTGATAGGAACAGTAATCCTGTGGGGGGAAAAAGAAAGAGGGGTCATGAGGTTGTGGGGTCATAGGGTCATCCAGTGATAGTCAAATTCAACATAGGCTAACAGGCTGAGTACATACATGTCTTATAACTTGAAGACAGTCTTGCTTTCCTTTATGTTTTCTTATTGCACAAGACATTAAAGTTGTTGGGAGTGAGACTTCACCACTGTTATGGGATGAGAGTTAATTAAAAGCATCAAGCCCCTGTAATACAGAAAGACCCTACCCATACCTCTTACCTATACCTATACCCTACCTGTACCTTACTCCCATCCATCTGTCTCTCCTTCTTATCCCTTGATTCCTACTGTTCCTGCCTCTGTCCCCTCCTCCCCTGCCTCTGTCCCCTCCCCGTCTCCCCTGTCCTCCTCCTCCTCCTCTCTCCCACACCTGCTCTCCTCTCCCTCCAGCAGCTTGCGGTAGGTGGCAATCTCAATGTCCAGGGCCATCTTGACATTGAGCAGGTCCTGGTACTCCCTTAGGTGGCGGGACATCTCATCCTTCAGGTGGCGGATCTCCTCCTCCAGCCGGGAAACCGTGTCCTGGTAGCCACCAGCCTCCACCGAGAACTGATCCTCCATGTCACGCATCTGCCTCAGCAGGGCCTCATTCTGCCAGCCACAAGGGGGCAGTGTTCAAAACAAGCAATCGAGAAGCAGACAACCAAAAACCAGTTTTGAAGCTAATGAAGCTAACAGATTTATGTGGCTAAAGCTAATGGTTTGTTTAGTAAACCTCTCTATTGCCCACAGCTTGGTGATGAAGTGTTGATGAATTGTGGCTGTACCGTGCTCTTGAGCGCATCGATCTCACAGGTCAGGGACTGGATTTGCCTCCTGGAGTCGTTGGCTTCCTGCTTGGCCTGTCGCAGTGCCTCCGAGTTGCGCTTGGCCGAATCAGTCAGGTCAGCAAACTGCAGACACACAAGAATCCATCACGATATAGATACACACACACACAAACACACACACACAAATACGCACATGCGCACAAATATTTTTAATTTATGTATGTATGCATGTGTAGTTCCGTCCATGCCATGCCTGGAATGTGCCCTCCTCACCTTGGACTTGTACCACTCCTCAGACTCCTCCATGTTCTTAGCGGCGATGCTCTCATACTGGGCCCGGATGTCACGCAGTGCAGTGGTCAGGTCGGGCCGAGGGGAGTCCATCTCCATCTTCAGCTGCTGGGTCTGCACGCTCACCTGCACATCCTGTATCTCCTGCGGGGGCCGAGTCAAGGGACAGAGGGGCAGATGGGGGTCATGGCTGGGCTCACTTGTTCAGGGGGGAGAGAAGTGCGGCCAGGATCTGGAGACGAGGGCCGATTTGGGGTAATTTGTGACCTACTTTTTAGATACCTGTGTTTAGGCCTGATTGCTTCAGTTTCAGCTATAAGGCATTATGTACGAACAGAGGAAAATCACACAAAAACAGACCTCTTGGCTACTTCTTTGCCCCTTCATTTAGCTTGAGATGTAGTCTAATTTTGCCAATACCACTTGTATTGTATGATTTTGGCTGCATACCATTCTTTTAAATATTAACATTCTTGGAGTGAATTTTCAGCATAGCCCTTTTTGCTCCAAAAATGATGTGTTAATCATTAAAATGGTTCAACTATATCAGAACTACAAAAAAGGGAAATATTTGAGCTGAATGTTAGTGTTAGTAACTGAGTGAGAAAAAAATTTGACAGTACTGGTTAAGGCATGCTAAAGTGTGAGAAAAGGGCACTTGTGCCACTCGTGGAATCTGATGTCTGTGCTGCTATCCACAATGCAGAGGGATGACCCCGCTGCTCTGTTTCAGGAGCAATATCATTTTCAGTTGTAACAGCAAGAACATTTTCCCTTTGTTATTCTATGCTCTTTGTTATTCATGTTTCTGTATGCTTTACACTGAAGCCAGAGTGGAATTAAAATTATTTATAACTTCCTTAAAAATATGTTAAACATGACAAGCCCATTCTGAATAATTCTCAAGCTACTCTCTATAATTCCATTTTTATGCAAAAACGACTCCCCTATTATGACTTATCCCTAACAATAGAACCCAATTGGGTTATATATAACCTAATATGTATATATAAATAGTGTATTGCTTTGTTTCCTGTATTTTGGAAGCCAGTCAATATTTACAGACATCATGAAGATTTCTGTTGTGGTTTGTGTGTGGTGTTTTTCTACACTATTACATCAAGTTGTTAAAGATCCTTTGGATGCAACCCATCAACCATATGCAAGCTGACTCACTTATCTCATATTTCCATAGCTTTTCCTACATCTCCATGTCTCTAGTTCCAATCTTATCTCACACTTCCTGAATATCGTTATATAGGATTTGCATACCTGTGGCCTTTTCACCGGTGAAGCTTTTAACAAAGTCATTGTTGAGTGTATTGGCACTGTCTTGGCTGTTTTAAAATTGGGCCCACTCTTTATTTTTAATGTACCTGACCTTGCCTCGGATAATCCCCTTTCTCCTGGAATGCTGGAAAATGCATTTCAGACTGTTTTCTTTACCTCCTGTCCTGGGCAATTTTCTGCTTGATAGTCTTTTGGCAACCCTTATTTCTTTTTAACCCTGGGGTGCATCATTCTGTGGGCTAGTTTGTTACCCTCCAAGCGATACATATATATATATATATATATATATATATATATATATATATATATATATATATATATTTTTTTCCTACAAAAGTTACTTCTTACTTCTACCTACCATCCTCTTTACTGACTTCCTGTTTCTTTGTAATGTGGGTACACTGCATTGTTGAGTAATTCTGTCGAATTAGCGCTCCTGCCTGCGGTTCCCCTTTCTGAAAGTCCCCAGCCTACACTCTCTTGTTAGCTAGGTCTTAGCCTCTTAGCCTGTTAGCAAGAGGTCTTAGCTTGCTCTCTTAGCTTGTTAATACATGCCTGTCTAAAACCTGAGAGTTGGAGGAGGCTCTGATTTTCCAGAATACCTGAGTCTTGCATTGCTCATGTTCCTCTCACTGGTATGTGAATCACATCTGGGTTAATCTGCATGTTTTGACATCAATCCTCACCTCATCATGCAGTTTCTTCAGGAACTCGATCTCGTCCATCAGAGACTCAATCCTCCTCTCCAGCTCCAGGCGGGACAGGGTTGCATCATCCACGTCCTGAGGGGGCATATTTACATTTACATTTATTCATTTGGCAGATGCAACTTACATAGCTTACATAGCTCTTTACAATGTTATCCATTTGTACAGCTGGATATTTACTGAGGCTATTGTGGGTTAAGTACCTTGCCCAAGGGTACAGCAGCAGTGCCCCAGCGGGGATCGAAACAGCAACCTTTCGGTTACAAGTCCTGCTCCTTAACCACTATGCTACACTGCCGCATATCACTCTCATTATAATCCCCGCTGCAGTGGGAGAGAATATCATGAGTCGTCATGTTACGTCATTGCACCTTTGTATTGTTCTGTCATCTCTCAGATTTATTTCACTTTCTGAGACCTGGCTGTACCATGACCCTCCACCAGGTGCCACTCATGAGTATGGATGGAAAATATGAAGGCCCTCCGAGCAAAAACTCCCGTTTGCCACTAAATATTTTTTATACTCCATTTTGATGTTAAGACACACAAGCATCTTCTAGAAACCTCTCAACATTACAGACCCACAGAAGACAGAACTGCTGATGTGACAAGCCACACTCAGTGGTGTTCAGCAGTTTGCCTCTCACAATCAAAAGCTGGATTTCCCATAACATCAGTTCTTGTGTGGGATATTGTGTATTTCCCTGGAAGGCCATGGGGTTGTGTTTACCTTGCGGAAGAGGACCAGGTTGTTCTCTGCCTCGGCTCTCTTCTGAGTCTCCTCCTCCAGCCTGGCATTGGAGATCACAGGAAACACACAATCATTGTCACATACCTCTGCACATCTCTCTATACACTACACAATCTTTCCACCCTGCCTAAAAAGAGCCCCTCTCCAATAGCAGCAGGTATATTCCTTCAGATCCTTCTGAATGAGGAAATCTGCCAATACTGTACTGTACTGACAACAGACCTATACATAAATGGGATTTGCTCCCATCATTAAACTCATTAAACTCATTACACCCAATGTAATGTAATAACAGGGTGCTAGTACATGCATTTATGTAATAATGTAATAAACAGGACCAAAACAGCATGTGTAATAAAGGTAAGAGTGTAGGGGTTGTAATGGTGCTCTGCTGTCTGAGAACAGAGATGGAGCCAAGCGCAGGAAGTTCTGTGTTTGAAACTGTGAATGGCGAATCTGCAGATGGAGAATTCAAATGGAGAAAATATGAATGGAGACTTGGAAAAAAGACAAACCCACAAATGGTGAGATTGATCAGCTCATGAGCAAGACACATTGCAAGGTTCGCCTATTGTGAGAGGGTCTACCCAAAGCACTCATGTCAGTTCGGAGGGATTTGCATTTGCAGCCAGGTGTCACCAGCGTCCAGTCCAGGACCAGCAGCTGGCCCCCGGCCAATTGGCCACTAAATGAATTCCTCAACTTGTAATCACATAAAAAGGCTCAAGCACGGTGGCCAAGAGGGTCATCCACACAATCACAAATACTGCTGACCTTCCTTTCTGTGGCGGTCATTTTTCCTGCCCCTCCATCTTCCCATAACGCATCACCCCCCCCAACCCCATTAGCCAGACACAATTCTTCCTCCAGCTGTTACAACCCTCTGAAAAACATTTGGGCTCCCCTGTGGATGAAAGCCTGTGAAATTGTTGCCATGGCACCACATTCTCCCAAACATCCTGCTTTTGCAGGGTTCACGGCCCTTAATGGAATTGATTGGCCAATCAGATAATTTGTTTAAAACCAGCAGTGGTCAGAAGTAGGAGGCATTGGGTTCATTATGGAAGAAGGGTCCTATGTTACTGACACAGCAGTGTCATATATGGATGCAAGTTAGGATCTTAACAGGGTAGTGGGGGCTGCCTTGACTTGGGCTGTGTTTCAACAGTACAGATCATGTACCAATGAGACCAATGCAGGGGTGCACTGTCCTCCGGCAGTTTGCTTATTTTGAGAGATTCTGTGCTTGTGTAGGTTTTACCCTCTGGGCTGTTGGACCCTTGGTGCCTCAGCTTGGTTCCTCCAGTACAAACCCAACTCTATGATTGACAAACATGTACAATGCTACAGCCTACAGTGTTTTGGGATGCCAGCTAAGCGAATAGGTAACATAATGATATGGTGATAGGGTTTTTTATTCGTAGAGCTGGGAATGACCCCAAACAATCAGCCTTTATAGTGGATTCTCCCAGTTTGTGCTGAAGCCCCCACTGGCAGGACACAGTTGTGATTAGGGGCCTATGGGCCTGGCTTTATGGTCAGTAATGAGGCCCCTCCCCGCCAGTCCCACCCACTGCAGCACCGCCCCAGGAGCGCTGCCTCTTACGCAATAGGCAGTAACAGAGAGAGAGGCTCATCTTTAATTCATGCCACGCCTCCGCAGCCTCTCCTCTAATGGTGCTCCTGGCACTCCAGCCCAGAGAGCCGGACTCTGTAATGGAGGCTCCAACATGGGCCCTTATTGATTTTCTTTCTCCCTTGATGCTATTTTCTGCACACTCCCCCCCGCACACACACACCCGCCCCTCTCCGTCCCCTCCCTGCTCCAGGCTCCTCCCGTTGCGCCACCCATCCATCCCCGCTGTCACCCTCTCGGGCGGGGCGGGGTTTACAGCCGTCTGCATGCTGCTGTGTCCTTCCCTACAGGGAACACTCCACACGCCACATGCCACACGTCACGTGTCCATAGCATCTCCCCACTCCTGCACCAGTCCCCCAAACCTCATCAGAGAGAAAAAAAAACTGGCTCCTTGCTCTTCTGTTTGTGGTTATTTTCTCTGTCTGTGAGTGTCCTCACTTTGCATTAATGGCAAGTTTATTTTGAAGATGGAATTGTTGGTGTAGTGTCTGCCTGTGGCTACTTGCCTAACTCCATTCCAGAGAGGAAATGTAAATGAATAATTGTAAGTTTCATCTAAACATGAACACTGCTGTTCTTATATTGATAGGCAACTGCAATTGTTTACTGGGTTTCTAAGAATTATTTAAGAATGGAGATCTAAGAATGACTAGTAAATGAAATTTACTAGTCACTGAGAATACTTTTCTGCCTCAAACAGAAAAGGTTGCTGGGTCTCTTGTATGGATGACTCTTCTAAATCACAAAGCTTAGCCCATACAGAAATGAAATATATTGTAATAATTTAAATAATAATAGCAATAATTTACACATTTGATATATTTTGAATATATTATCTAAAATATATTCTCAATATATAATTTTTATGCGTGAGAGGGCACATAAGTAAAAAAATATGAAGAAAAAAGTGGGTGGAGCACTTTGTTAAGAAAACAAATTGAAATGCTTAAAAATGCTGTAAACATATTTGCATACAGGTACACTACATGTGACTGTTTGCAAGTGAGTCCTGCCCATCAGTCCAGCGCACTGCGGGGACATATAACGTTACCAAGGAGACTTGTGTCACTGTGTGCCTCCGATGTGCCACGCCCATCTCTCGAGTAGGATGGGTGTGGCAGAGGGAGAAGGCAGAGGGACAAGCAAAGCTGTCCCCAGGTCAGCATTCATGGGAAGTTTAGGGTTTAGTTTAAAGGCAGAAATGAAACCCTGACCCCTAGCCGACACCTCTCCTCACACCCTACAGTTTCTAAGCGGGCAGGATGAGGACCCCATAAAAAGACACAGGTGCTCAGAGGGCACCCCGTCAGCAGCTGGTTCACCGTTTCCCCTGGACACCACGCATCCCACTCCTATAACCAACACCTGACAATCCCCACAAAACCTGCCCACCTTTCCCCACTGGTCCCCAGAGACCCCATCCACCCACAACCCCCAGCTCAGATACTAACCTCTGCTTGACAAGGGCCAGGTCCTCAGCCAGGTTGTCCCTCTCCACCTGGAACTGGTCCCTCTCCTTCCCCATGAGCTCCAGCTGCCGGCGCAGCTCGCGGAGCTCCCGCTGGAAGAGCTCGTCGGCCCGGCTGGGCTCCTGCTGCTGCCCCTTGTACTGGCTCAGCTCCGTCTGCAGGGTGCTGTTCTGCTGCTCCAGGTAGCGAACCTTCTCAATGAAGCTGGCGAAGCGGTCGTTGAGCTCCTGCAGCTCTGCCTTCTCATTGCTCCGGGTGGTCAGGAACTCCTGGTTGACGGCCTCGGCCAGGGAAAAGTCCACCTTGTCGTAGGACAGGCGGGGAGCTGGGGAGCTGCTGGAGCGGAGGCGGTAGCCCCCAGAGCGAGTCACGGCGGAGGGCATGGAGCTTAGGTAGCGCCCCCCTCCGAAGGAGACCCGGGAGGTGTGGGGTGTGTAGGAGCCCATGGGGGCGGCACCCCCGAAAGTGCGGCGGTAGGAGGTGGAGGTGCGGGCTGAGGAGTGGCTCATGGTGTCGTCTCGTTCCTTTTCCTCCGACCGGCGGATTCTAGCACTCGGGGGTTTCTTTTTTTCAGAGAGGTCGTAGGTGCGTGGAAGGCAGGGAGCGAAAGCAACAGGACAACTGGCGGAGTTGCACCCGGCTTTTTATGCACAGGAGCCGGACGGGATCACCCCCCTCCTCCGCTAATGTCCCATCCATCCATCAGCATTTGATGCAGCGTCCCGGGCCACTCCCCTCCCCCTCCTCCCTGCTCCTCTCCCACCAGCCCCTCCCCACTCTCCCTTGCTCTCCCGAAGATCCCCGGCCGACGCCCAGATCAATGCATTGTCTCCTAAGATCTCTCTATTTCTACAATCCCTCCACACACACCATCCACCCCCAACTGCCCCCACCTCCACAGCCAGTGCATGAATTCGTTATTTCTCTTTTTCTAGTTCTTCTCTCGTTCTTTCTCTTTCCATCCATCCTCTACTGTGATAAACGCACTCACTGACTCACTCACAAACGCACACACATGCAGCTTGTACCAGTCCTCAGCTGTGCTTGAGAACATGAGAGTGTATGGAATGTCTAGATCAAATGCCTTACTGCAATAATCCCAGCATATTCAAGCCACACAGCTTCGATGTAAAAAGCTGTTTTCCAACAGGCTAGCAGTAATACTTTGTTCCATGGGGAAAAAATAATAATAATTTTCATTCTCTGCAATGGGAAAGCTGAGCATGTGCTGTCTTTGAGAATGTGATTATCTGACTAGAGTGCCTTTGAGACTCAATGTCATATCTGAAATGAGATGAAGCTGTTTCGCACGAAGCTGGTCTGGAGACGAAAGTGTCGACCCAGTAAAGTGGAATCTTTTTTGTGGCTGTATTTGAGAATATTTTTCTCTCTCAGCCATCTGTGTTATTTTCAGCTGGTAATGGCATATTGTATTGATGTTCTGAGAGGCAAAATCCATGAGGGTCATGACTGTGCAGTTTCACACTATCACTCTTGTAATACTGGGTACTGAACAGCCTCTAACTAGTTGTTGTGCCGGGTACCAAACAGACTGTAATTAGATGTTATGCTGTGTACTGAACAGCTTGTAACTCTAGTCTAGTTGTTATGCTGGGTACTGGACAGTGCGTAACTCTAGTTGTCATGCTGGGTACTGTGTGTCTGTTAGTTCTGTCTCTGAGCCAGGGACAGATACAGTGGAGGCAACTGGAGCAGACTGAATGAATCCAGCTCACTTTAACACCATGTGTTCAGTCTGGCTAAACAAAATGTTGTTATATTTGTGACTGGCTTGTCTAGTTTTACTTATGAAGAAAGCCACAATGCAATCCTGTCAGGACTTGGCTTTAAAGAGTGAATGATGCTGAATCCCCACACCACATCACTGCCACCTTTTGCCTGCCTCTTCTTAATGGCATAAGAATATTATCTATTATGAAATGTATGCCCACAAGGTCCACAAGGATGTAATGAATGTAAACACCTGCCAAGGGACTAAGGAGCCACAGAGGCCAAGGAGGACAAGGGGCCAAGGGGACCAAGGGGAAAAGGGCCAAGGGGCCAAGGAGGTCAAGAAGGCCAAGGGGCCAAGGAGGAAAAGGGACTGAGCGGGACCAAGGAGACCAAGGGGCTAAGGGGCTAAGGGACTTGGAGGGGCCAAGGGGCTGAGAGGGGCCAAGGGGCCAAGGAGCTAAGTCTGCTGGCCAACGAGGAGCAGAAAGCATGGCCGTGGTCACTTCCCCTCAATGCCAGCTGACCTGGTGCAGGAGGGATAGACTGGGGAAACAGGACAGGGTTTGACACTCTGGCCTGGAATAAGCACCCAACTGGTGTCTACCAATGAGGCCCAAAACACTGAATTTTGAGGCTGAATCTCTGGAGGTTGGGGGTCTTAGAGAGAGTAATAATGTCTAATGCTTGTAATATGTTGGAACACATAAAGGAATTGAAATGGTAACACTGGTAACACAGGCCTTTGACCTGACAAAGGCCATCTTTACCAGCTGCACTGTAGAGCTGAAGTCTGTAGTGCTTATCTGCATGACAATGTGAGGATGGCTCACGCCACCTTGTCCTCCAGTTTTAGCCAGATTTTAACCCCTAATTTCAGTTAAACCCATTTGACTCAGGACTGTGAACTTTCAGTTCGGAACCGTCGCCTTTCAGGTGAAAACTTCAGTGTTTCAGTTCAGAAACAAGGTGTTTCTTTTAACAACTGTGGCCATTTTGGTTCAGAACTGTGGCCTCTCTGTGCAGGACTGTGGCCTTTCGGCAGTCAGGATACCACCCTGTTAAAGAAAGGGGTGAGGATGGTGAAACGTTATCTCCAGGCTGGGGATGAGGGCTGGAAAGCGCTGATGTGGCGCATGTTCTCACGGTGCAGTCTCCACGCTTGCAGGGTCCGCAGTGTGTCCGCATTATCAGAGCCCATCAATGTGTGTTTGTGCTCACTCAGCACCTGTGTGCGCAGAGCTGGTGGGAGGGGGCCGGCCAAGAGCATGCCTTTTCATGTCTACTGCATAGCTGGAGGTGAGCAGTGCCGCACTGCAAAGCAACAGGGGCAGCCGCAATCTCCGGTCAGACCGCAGCAGGGAAAATTGAAGGTGCTTTACACAGCACAGCACATCTGACTCATTTATTGCCCCCCCCTCTCTTTTTCTCTCTCTCCTTCCCTTTGTCTCTCTCTCTCTCCCACTTGCCCCCTCTGTTTCTCTAAGTAAATTTGATAAGGCTGTCAGGGCAACAGGAGTGCTGTCTCTCATCCCAGCTGCTTTCCGTGTCTGGCTTTCTTGCTAATGAATTTGCTCCATGTTTTGGCCTGCCAACATAATCCTATCATCCTGCCTTTTGGTAAGAGTGGTTATTCTTTCCCTGTCTCTTCCAGCTCTCTGTCTCTCTCTTTCTCTAGCTCTGTCTTTCTCTTTCTCCCTTTCTTTCTCTCTCTCTTTCTCACTCAATTCAGTTCAATTTAATTCACATAGAGCTTCATTGGCATGACAAATAAAATTGTGTTGCCACAGCACATTAAACAAGTTACATAAATATAACAATGGTGTAGGTAATAATTATATACTGGTCTCTTTGTCACTCCATTTCCTTCCTTTGCTCTCTTCTCTCACACTCTCTTGTTCTTTCTCTCTTCTCTTCCCTCCCTCTCTTCCACATGCTCGCCTTCTCTCTCTCCTTCCCTCTCTCTCTTTTCCCTCTATTGCTCTCTTTCTCTCTCACACACTCTCTTTCTCTCTGTCTCTTCCTCTCCCTCTAATGGACAGACCCCCACCATGCAGCAGTCATTCCTCATGACCCTTTTCCGGTAGGGACAATCCCCAGAGGGTCACCGATCAGGTTTCTAATATCAAGCTTTTTCTGCCTTGTACATCCTCCACGCCTGTAAAACAGACCCACATGACTTATGGGGAGAGAGAAGGAGAAAAAAATTCTACTGCCACAGAAGTCCTTCTTAACATGTGTCCTCAGCACTTGCAAGGTTGGGAGGTATGTGAATTTAAAAGAGACAGACTCAAATGCCTGGGTCCTGCTTTCTGCATCCAGCCATCTGAGATCATTCTTTGCACAGAGTGAAATGCTGCACTGTTTGTTTAATCATTCTTGTTCCCACAATAAATGCCACATTGTTATGGTTAACCTGCAAGCTTCCTCATGTGACTGTGTTATAAGAAAGAGCTAGCTTTACACAGTGGAGGGCTTGGCAGATATGTACCTGAATGACGTATCATGTTCTAGGACATGAGCACATCTATAGGCGGTAGCTGAGCCATGCCCATCCAACAATGCATGCTATTGTATCACTACTATTCTTAATGTATCTTTGTACCCACAAGAGTCAATCTCTTGAGACTTGCCCACTCATGCCTACATAAAAACTCCTTACGTTTCAGTCACACAGCAACTTGCAGTTTTTACTTGCTACACTGAGGCAATATGGTTGAAATTCCTTGTCTAAGGGTGCAAGAGCAGCAGCCCTCCAGGGTATCAGACAGGCAACCTTTTGGTTACAAGCCCTGCTCCTTACTACTACGCTACACTGTTGCCCATTTATTGCTGTCCTCTATTTGGGACAGTCCAGCTATTACCAGCTCCCAGCATCTGTCTGGTTCATGTTCAGATTATGTAAATAAACAGCCCTGTACATCTGCTCCAGTGGCAGGGGGCCAGGTTCCCTCTCTCGTGTGAAGGGTAGGTCTGCAAAGTGTGGGATGGACAGCGCCTGCACCAACATATAGCTTGAAGGAATTTGTACTGATTTTTGGGATTGGTGTAACACAAGCCGCCAAAGGCCATCAATGGATCTGTCCGACGCTGTCATGGTCTAATTTTGTGTTCTTTGGTGTTTGATAGTTTAAGGGTGATATGGCTTCCTTAAGTGCTTCATCCACACTTTAAAACTGGAGGGCCTCAGTTCTTGAAAACTTTGTTAAATTTTACTGATCCATATGTTGATAGAAACGAAAACCTGATTTGCCAGGGAACAGTTCTTCAAAGACCGTGTCTTATTGTGTTTGTAGGCCATTGTAAAATTCCTTTATGCTTTCACAGCCCAGCACCAGCTTTCCACTTAATGGGTAAGTGTGTAGATGTGTAAAGAGACATAAATGCATTCGGTAGATATGAATTTTAATACAATAAGGGGAATTGATGTCAATGAGAATATAGGGGTACAATTCTTTGGCTTCGAGTCTGAGGAAGGGGTCACACCTTGCCATGGGATGAGGTTATTGACCCCCCAATTGGACATTATATGTAGGAACAGTAAATAAGGAGGAGATGGGGTGGAGGAGGGATGCCATGAACAGATGACGTGAAAAGGAAGCGGTAAGTGGATTTTTTATACATCAGGGTAGGATGGGTTTGTTGATTGTGTAAGGATTGTCTAAAAATTCCCCTCCCTGAATCTTTATTTGGAACCTCAGTAAATGTATAAATATGTGGGCTGAACATAGGAAAGTGAATCTCAGTCTTGCTCTCTTTTTCCATCCCCATCAGTATTAATCCACTTTAAAATATTCTTTCATTACATCACACATCCAGGATTCAATCACAGTTTAACACTTTGTGCGGACAGTATTCTCCCTGGTACCGGCTACACAATTGCTTAGCTTGGGCACTGAACAGCAGGGCAGCAAATAAAATATCTCACTTGGGAAGTATGAAAAAAGGTATAATCAGCTACCCTTAGATAGCTACAAGTGCAAAGAGCTCCAGAGTCATTCTATTAATTTTTATTTTGTTTGTCTTCCTGTGTGATGCCCTTTTGGCTTTCATCGACAAGCCGTTTTGGGCTTACGCCCAAGTTTTGTCTCCACAGATCAAAAATGTTGCGCACACATCTTGCCCGTACCTCCACTCCCAATTTCACCCCGCCCAGTGACTAAGTTCTCAGGGCAACAGCCAGCTGAGCTGGAGAGAGTGACCACTTTGGAGTGCAGAGGTCAAAAGCTTCAACAGATAAGAAAGTCCTCTCCACGGTCACTAATGGAGAGCCTGTAATGAGTTTTTGATGGACCTTACACTGTTAGTCACTTTATATGACATTTGGGTATGTGTATGAGATTATTTTACAAGTTTGCATGTAACAGTGTATCTGGATGTGTACAAAAGTGCTTTATGCATATTATTGTCAGTAAATATGAAAATTAACCAATATGTTCTCTCTGTGTTTGTGCAGATAACCTGAGAACAGAACAACTGAACTAAGAACAACCGTTCCATAGTGTCGCTAAAAATGCAAGCTAGTAAAAAACAATGTGGGGCTACATTCTGGAATATACCGTCAGAAATGATCAGCTGTCATTTGGAGGAATAAAGACAGTTGTGGCATGGCTGTGTTTCTGTGGTCTGATGCAGGTTGTTATGACCATGTTAAGGTTCAGTGTCTCTGTGTTTTGTGGTGTCAGTAAGCAGTCAGCTGTGGGAAGCTATCTTCACTGAATGGGGAGGATAATTAATCCATCTTTGTAACCACAGACCACTGTCATGTAGCTGCTAAGTGAAAATGCCAGTTTTTGGTGCACTGGATTGTGACCGTAAGATCAAACGTCACTATGGCAATATGGCAGACATAAACAAAATGGGAGATTCCATGATAATGAAAAAAATAAGAAGACAAAACTAATAAAAAGAGAAAACCTAAACCTAAAAAATGCCAAAATTTGCATCTCTCACAAAGATCCAACAGCACCTTATAAGAAGTAAAATGATGTTACCGTCATGCTGCAGTTGCTCCCAGATGTTGATATTTGCCGTTTAAAATAACAAACAATGTTATTCTGATCTTCAGGATGGTTGAAACATGGAATTATTATTATAAGTAGTAGTATTGTTGTTGATATAATTATACATGTTATTATTTCACTCATAGTTTCCCATTTGTCATGCACCTGAGCCAAATTTATAAGTATGTGTGTTTCCTCTCCTATGACATTCACCTCTGACTGATCCCAGATCAGCTGAATTTCAGTTTCTCCACTTCACAGCCTATGCATGCTGAATCTGGACAGGATCCTGGAAGTCTTAACATATACAGGACACTGAAGCTCTTCACTCCAGACTTAATTAATCTGTGGGCTCAGCGAAGTGCCGTCAAGGGAATACAGGCCCTTTCTGCAGGGAACTCAAGTGAGAGAGCACTTTCCAGGCCTCATGCGGGGATCCTCGATGGCAGGCTCAGCTGTTCTCCCCATCTTCATTCATAATGAATAATGTTCTCTGATATGATTTGTGTTCACTCAGGCCTTTATAGTTTCGCTCCCCCCCTTTTGTGTGGCCTTCTGTTGAAAACCTAGGAGAATAGGGAAACAACATGCTGTTGTGGCCACTTCTGGCCGTAATTGCAAGCAAACAGTTAAATGTGATTACAGCAGCAGTCACGCAGCGGACCGCTCTCTCTTCGCTCCATGGCCATGACACATCTGAAGCAGCCGGTAACTCAACTGACCGGCCCAGCAGTTAGCGCTGTCATTAATAATTCAGCGCAGGCCACCATTTCTTCCTGACTGCAGCGCGGTCAATATCCAATAGCTTCCTTTGTAAAAATCAAACTGTGTCGTCTTTAAATGACAAATTATGTCAATGTTAATCACACAGAGTACAAATGCAAGCGGGACTACAGAGAGGGGAAATTTCGCCAGGTTTCAGTTCCTCAAACTGAACCATCTCTGATATTGTACCGATATGCGGGATCGGAAAGTTATGGGCACTCTAGTCTTTTTTTCATGAATATGTTAAAGTGCAGAGAGAGCGAAACTTGAAAATAAAACACTAACGTCAAATTTCACATCCCAGTGAAACTTGAAGAAGCTTTTACAAGTGGAGAGACGAACGGCCTGTCTGATATAAGAAACCTGATGACTGTATATTTTATTGTCAAGCTGTGACTAAATAGAATGTATTCTTGTTGGTCTCAGGCAGTTCTGCAACATTGTGTGCATGGATTGCTCTTCAAACTCTTCAGCAAACTGGATTGCTGCAATCTCCAGTATCATTGGTATTATTATTAGGTTAGGCCCTGATCCCAGGCCCGGTGCCACAGGGGGACGTAAGGGGGCATCGCCCTCAGTGAAGATTAAGGCCTATGTTGAATTATTTATTTTTTAAAATTTATTTTCATTTTAAAATACTAATACATAATTTAGCCCACCATAATTCGCTAAAACCAACGTCACGTTCTGGCCTACATTTTCAAATCCACGCAAATCCACTTGATTGGTTGTCTGGGTGAGTGCGAGCTAACTAACGTAGCATAAGCTTGTTGTGTTGCGTTGTGTGTGGACTCTGAGTTGGCAACTTTCCCACGGTATTTCAAGAAAGTAGCTAGCTTAGTTTGTTATCTAGCTTTTAACAAACAAAATGGACATCCGAAAATGGATGAAAAAAAACCACGATGGAGGACCCTGGGACTAGCATATCAACCAGCACTGACCAACCAGCCACTCAGGACAACACAGACAAGCCAGAAAAATGACTTTGGCAGAGCAGTCACTCACTGACAGTCGTGCTCAGCCTGCTACTGGTAATGTGAGCATTCAGCCAGCCTATTGTTTATGTCACTAATAGTTTTGTTAGTTTTATAATAGCCAGCCTACAGGACAATATGTGCCTACTACATTGCACTGCCTGTGTTAGATTCTGTTTTTCAGTAGAGACTGATTCTCAATTTCCAGTTACATGTGCTTATTAGCAGAGGCTTCTCCAGAGCGTTGTATGGGTGACTTGACCTGGTGGTTGTTGCTTTAAGCGCTCACTTGCTTTATGTCGGTAAACGCTGTTGGCTCTGTTGAAATCAAGCTCAGAGAGTCGCTATCATGCGATGGTGTGTGGATGGTATGTGTTCCCTGGGGTTTGTTGATCTGTTAGCGTGTGGTGTAATGATGCACTTGTTAAAATATTGTATAGCTGTTCGCAGCGTGCGTGAAGTCACCGCCCCCTCTCTGCATTTCAGTTGCCCCCCTTATTCGTTTTCCGCTGGCGCCGGCTCTGCCTGATCCCATACAAACATGCCAAGAGTGACCTTTTACAATGAAAAATTTAGAGTCCTCCAATCTTCCAAAGACATGGCAACTCATCCTGACTCTTATTTCCTGAAGGCTGTTTTATTGTAATTCTTTACTGTCTAGTAGCTGTTTTTGTCACCTCTCCATTAGTCCAGGATATGGGTATAAGAATTTTACCCAGTATAAAGCATGCCTGCCTCATTCATCAAGTCTTTCTAGTAATGAATACCCTCTCTTTTCCTTTGTGCCCAGTGTATTTACCCAGTTATGTCATAGATCTGCTCCTGCCAAATTTCTAACATGTGACCTGAACACGGACTGAAATATGATCCTGTGAAACTATCACAAATGTACTATCAAACACTATTGCTTCTGGGCCTACAAGCCCCCATGTATGTGCCATGTTCCTCTTCCTCATAACTCTCCCTCATGAAAGAGGTAGAGATCCCATATCTACTCGACACCTGCTTTACACAAATCCTACTTAAGGGAACTCAGCTGACCTGCTTTACTTTGGATCTATGTATGGCAATACTCATCTATCTTCCACAGAGAATAAAATGAAAGGAAGCCAGCTCCCCTAGCTTCCTCAGTTATGTCACTCTGGTAACATTACACCATAGAAGCCAATCAAAAAAGACAAGACAGGGTTACACCTTCTTTTATTCTGGTTCCCTTTGTATCACCATAAGGGAGTTTTCCACGGTCTTCCTTGTGAATGGCTAATTTATGCTAACAAAAGGATTACGATGTAGTTTTGCATTTTCATAATCAAATCTTACACCTACCTACATATATACATAAATATATATACATATATATATATATATATATACATATATATATACATATATATATATATATATATATATACACACATACATATATATTATATATATATAACTTCAATATATCTACTTGTTTTTTATCTTATCATTGTAGGTAACTTGATTTTTTTCAGTTGCAATGTTCTATCATGTTCTATCTGCTGTAATCTTTACTGCTCTGCGAGCACTGTGTAGGTAACAAATCCACTCAAGTTTGTTTAAATTCAAATTCACATTTATTGAAACAGAGTGCCCAAAACATATAAGTTAAGATTCACAGGGACAGAATAAAAGGGTGAAAGTGAAAAATTTTGGTCAAAAGAAAAGGACAGAAAAAAAGGCTTTAGAAAGGCAATTTCTGGTGGACTGTGTTAAGATGCAGCATTTAGTATTCCTCTCCTTCATCTTCTCCTTCCATGCTGTCAGCTCCCACCTCCTCATAATCCTTCTCCAGGGCTGCCATGTCTTCCCTGGCCTCAGAAAACTCTCCCTCCTCCATACCCTCACCTACGTACCAGTGCACAAATGCACGCTTGGCGTACATCAGGTCGAATTTGTGGTCCAGGCGGGCCCAGGCCTCAGCAACAGCAGTGGTGTTGCTCAGCATGCACACTGCCCTCTGAACCTTGGCAAGGTCTCCACCTGGAACCACAGTGGGGGGCTGGTAGTTGATACCAACCTTGAAACCAGTTGGGCACCAGTCCACAAACTGGATGGAGCGCTTGGTCTTGATGGTGGCGATGGCAGCATTGACATCTTTGGGCACCACGTCACCACGGTACAACAGGCAGCAGGCCATGTACTTGCCATGACGGGGGTCACACTTGACCATCTGATTGGCCGGCTCAAAGCAAGCATTTGTGATCTCAGCCACAGTTAACTGCTCGTGATAAGCCTTCTCGGCAGAGATGACTGGAGCATATGTGGCCAGAGGGAAGTGGATACGAGGGTAGGGCACCAAGTTGGTCTGGAACTCTGTCAGATCAACATTGAGGGCACCATCGAATCGGAGGGAGGCTGTGATGGAGGACACAATTTGACTGATCAACCTGTTGAGGTTGGTGTAGGTGGGGCGCTCAATATCGAGGTTCCTACGACAGATGTCGTAGATGGCCTCGTTGTCAACCATGAAGGCACAGTCGGAGTGCTCCAGGGTGGTGTGGGTGGTCAGGATGGAGTTATAGGGCTCCACCACAGCTGTGGACACCTGGGGAGCTGGGTAGATGGAGAACTCCAGCTTGGACTTCTTGCCGTAATCAACAGACAGGCGTTCCATCAGCAAGGAGGTGAAACCAGAACCGGTACCGCCTCCAAAGCTGTGGAAGACCAGGAAGCCCTGGAGACCTGTGCACTGGTCAGCCTGGAGAAAGAGAGTGGTATCTTACCGTTAGACCAGAAACCCTGACAAGAACAGCTGAATGTGACCACTTAGTTTAATACGCACCAGTTTGCGGATCCTGTCCAGAACCAGGTCAATGATTTCTTTGCCGATGGTGTAATGCCCACGGGCGTAGTTGTTGGCAGCATCCTCCTTACCAGTGATGAGCTGCTCAGGGTGGAAAAGCTGGCGGTAAGTACCAGTGCGGACCTCGTCTGGGGAGAGAGATAAAGCCGTTAATAAGAGGGTCCCCCCACAGAACAGGCCACAGCACTGCAGAGTACCCACTGTACCCGATGAGAAATACAACTCACCAATGACTGTGGGCTCCAGATCCACAAACACAGCCCTGGGGACGTGTTTGCCTGCTCCAGTCTCGCTGAAGAAGGTGTTGAAGGAGTCGTCCCCTCCTCCGATGGTCTTGTCACTGGGCATCTGCCCGTCCGGCTGGATCCCATGCTCCAGGCAATAGAGCTCCCAGCAGGCATTGCCAATTTGGACACCAGCCTGGCCCACGTGGATGGAAATGCACTCACGCTGGAGAAAGAAGGAAGAGGAAATAGCATTCTCTGTATTGCTTTTACAAGTGACCCCTTTCCAAAGAAACTCAGCACATTTCCAGCCACTACAGTAATTTCTTTATTGGAATTAAAGCTCCATTTACTGATCATGTTTAAGTACTTGTTTGATCATGCTAGATGCAACAGATTTGCCATGAACATGCTTGGGACAAATGTGGACAGATTAGCATAAACAAAAGGAACTGATGAGCATAAACAAGAACTGTCTTCAATGTATCTAGGGGTTTTTCATGTTATCACAGTCGGTAATTTGATTTTTTTCATTTATAATTTGCTCAATTTGGCCCATTAATTTCATGTTCTATCTGCTGTAATTTGCCCAGAAGCAACTCAGTCCCTATCCACCATCAGTTACTTGCAGTCATAACTGAAACACTACTCAAAAGGAGTCTTTTCTATAAAAGAAAGCACCTTAAAATAAACACTCCACCATTTAATACACTAAGGATAAAAAAACACTTAATGAATGTTGTATTGTTGAATGCAGCATTGCTTAAAGTTAAATCACCAGGAAAGGTGAGTTTCTGACTCAACAACTAATCACTAGTACTCAAATCACAAATCTCAAACTTCCTGCATTACTCATGGCTAGAACTCTGACTCATTTCCTTAGGGCTATTACCCAGAAGAACCGACTTTTGAGTTTGTATATTTGAGCATACAGTCTTTGTATATGCTTATCTTAACAAACTTTGAAGATTGACGTGTAATTTAGTATTTCTTTTCCCCAAAGTTGTATTCTTACCAAAAGAACACATTTAATAGGCTAAGGAGGCTCTGCTGTGTTTCAGTGAATCATCTGAGAGACTGAAACATATTGTTTTCAGGTTTCATAACCACTGAAAGTGATGTCTCTCCCATATTGCAAAAAACCTACTTCCAGTTAATTTTATATGAGATGTTATCCTTTTAATTAAATTGTAACACTGTCCTGAGAGTTTATAATGAAACAAATATGTCAGCCTAGATTTGCCCACAGACAAAAAAAATTTTTTTTGCAACATTCAAACTTGTTGGAAAGACTCAGGTTGCATGCAGAGTAATGGTAAGGTTTTTATTAAATCCCTCTGATTTAATGGGGGAAGTGTGTGTGCGCTTGTGTGGAGAGGCTCTTTTTCAGCAAATACTGGCTTAAGCCAGAATGCCCAAATCACCTGACTCACCAAGCCAGTGATCATATGCAGCTCAGAGACAGACCAAGCCTGTGTTTCCGAGGTCACTCGGGTCAACCTCATGACCACTCCTTTTTAGCAGATTCCAGAGCACCGTTCAGAGCCTTGATTTAATATGAATGGGATGTGTTACATCCCCAACTCCCCAGCATACCAGGGATACCGCTTCAGCAGTATGGGCTTTGCTTCTCCAAATACAGAGATAACCACAGCAGCGATATGTCAGGCGCATTAACGACAGCCTGCTGCCCTCGCTTTGCATTGCTTGCAAGCTTACAACCCCCCATAACAATGGTATGATCAACGCTTTCTTCAAATCTAATCCCCTTTACAATTGCAACTGAAAGTCAGCATGTTACAAACCTCCAGTTGGTTTGTCATGGGGAAGTACAAGCTAACCAGCCAGCTCCAATAACTGCATGGGGTGGTGTTTAACTGTTTTCCGTCATAGATGACAGTGCAAAACATGCAGATCTTATCTAGTTCACACAGAGAGGAACCAAGACATTTTCGGAACAGAGGGTGTACGATAAATTAATTTCAAGGCTGCCTTTGTGTCCGCCCTTTGTTGTATTGATATATGGATACTTAAGCAATCTCCCTCATTTGAATTAATTATTTGAATATGTAAATGTCCAACTGATTAAATCTGGAAATCAGATAATGAAGCTGCTATACAGATCACAATGGGCTTATTCAATGGCAGTCACTGTAAAAAAAAAAAAGAAAAAAATCTTATAACTCATTTACTTAACTCAATCAACGATCAAGGCCTATGAAAAAAACAGCCTTAAGTGTGGTATGACTAGGTAAGAAAGAAGACCGCAGACACAGAAAAAAGTGATAATTTGAATGGCAAATTCAGAATGTTCAGTTGGTAACATGTGGCATCTCTACTAATAGGCTAATTTCATTCTTAGGTATCACATCATTGTGTGGGCATATATTGCAGTATTGAGGACTTTTTTTTAGTTTTTCAAATAAATCATGGCAAAAGATCCTGTACTACTTCAAACAGGGTGTTCGCATTCATTATGTTACAGCATAGAACAAGAATGAGAAGGATCTGACAGACCAGTAGTTTGTCTACTGTTACCAACGGTGCGTGCTCCGAACCATTCGAGTGCTCCATTAATATGAGCTCGCGCCACACGTAATACTGCAGTCTGTCAGTTACGGGCCTGTGACTTACGACCTCAAGCTCCTGCATTGTGCTTATAGTGGTCTAACGTGGAACATACAGCGGAAAGAGCACGTGTTCTCACATGCGGGCGAATAATTAGCTTCGTGGATCCATGTGTTTTCGGTAATATTTTTATACAGAAAATACTTTCAGCTGAATACTAATTTTACAGTGTTGGACTAATACTTCTGACAATCTATGTAGCAGCGTTCTGTGCTCGTTGTGATCTTTTCATTCTCCACTTATACTTATGTAATTAATCATATCAGATTTTTATACATATATATATGGAGAGAGAGAGAGAGAGAGTATTGTGTTACATATCAATCTGCATAAAGAACAGTTACTGCGTTCTACTTCTGTTCTTGCCCTGAGAGGGCTGGCCGCGTGCCGGCTCTCCGCAGTGCACGCGGCAGAAAGAGAGGACAGGAGGGGTCAAGGGAAGAGGAAAAAGACCGCCCATACAAAGAGATCTCATCTGTGGCGCAGTAACAAAACTGCAACTTACAGCCGAGGCATAAACAGCTAGAATTAACAATGTGTCACAAGGGATACCACTGAAACTATTGATCAAGAAATCAAAAACATTGTAGCGACGTCATCAGAGGAAAGATACTGTGTTTTGCTATCATTCATTAATTTCGACAGTTATTACTTAGCTACTTACAAAGTTGAAATAAAATTTAGGTCCCAATTGTGTAACTTTGATTGATAAAATATACAGATATGTCTATTTATGTAAACCATATCTTAAACAAATAAATAGCTGTTTTTAAGGTCTCATACTTACCATTTTAAAGCCGAGTTGAATTAAGATGTAGATAAAGAAGAATCAAAAAAGTTCTTTACGTTTAACTCTCACGCAGAGACCTTTAGGAGTCTATTGTGAGAAGTTTCCGATTGAAGCTGGGTGGGGCAATTTATACCCCTTCTGAAATTTGTCACAAAGAGGCGGGCATTACAACTCAAGAGACCGCCCTCTTTTTTAAAATGCCAAATTTAATTGGTCAAAATAAGAAGAACGGTGCTTTCTCATTGGGCCATCTAAAATTTTAAACGATTAGTCTTGTGACTATTAATAAGGAAGAGGCCGTTTTGACCGGAAAATGTAAGCTAGGTTAGCTAAAGTATGTCACCAAAAGATAAGAGAAAACGGTCCGCAAATAGGCACAATCACACAGTTGGGTCTGGGCAAGTCAGTGCACATTTATTTGCATTACATAGAAATATGCGTCAATGACTCGCATATTTCCCCAAACACAGTCACAAATGCTGGTTTTTGGCAGCAATCTTGACTGATTTCTGTTGCCAGAAGTGTTTGAGAAAGCACTTTAGTTTTGCAACTGTTGGCAACAAAAATGTTTTGCTCATGAGAAAGCAGTTTTCCTCTTTAATTAAGAAGCAGTGGTTCTGTTTTGCTCAACAGCTTCCACGTCTTAGTGAGTTTGTGTAACTCGAAGGTTTGGGCAACTTTAACGTACAACATTAAAAAAGAAGAAGTAAGGGTATATGTAGGCAAGTGTGTTTGGGGAAAAAATGCATACTCCATTCAATTTCAATCGAGTATGTACAAATATTTGCTGTTTTCTCTCGTGGAAAACTGCACATAGCAGGTAGCAAGACTGCTAACACTGCGTTTGCTGTGATGCAGGCTTTTCTGTTCAGCCGTTCTCACAGTTTTAAGGCACGTGTCATGAAAACTGGCAAGAATGGATATGAGAGCTCTTTGAAATGGTTACAGTTATTCAGGAAAGAACCCCCTGATCTGCACACACCTTTCATGTGGTCCTTGTGAAAATCAGTGTAACTCAGACACGTGCAGTCAGTGTACTCAAAATTAATCACTTTCGAAATTCCAGTAAGAATAAATTGCAACTCCAGTAAGAACCCTTACTGGTAACATTTAATTCATAACCTCAGTATGAAAATTTCATTTCGAGGACTTACCTCTGTTTGAATGCATTGTGACGGCGTCTGTTCAATGAGATGTATGACGTATTGTTTGATAAAACGTTGGTTTTACTGTGGGGGACTAATACTTACAAGGATTGGAATTAATTGCGGTTGCAAGTGTTAAATGTAACGGTCGCGGTTTTCATTCCGCTGCATTCTCTGGTTCTCAGATTGTATCTCAGGCTCATCATCATCGCTGATTTGCCATTTGCTCAGTAGACACCCTTAGACCAGCCTACAGCTGGATAATCATTGAAACAATTTAAATACCTGTCTCGATCGACATCAGCGCAGCCACAGGGAATAGAATCTGCAACCTTTGGTGTAACAGCCTTTACTCCTGCACCACACTAAAACGTGTTAGACGTTCACCTCAGTGTTTTACGCATGTTACATTATCCGTGTAATGGGTGCAACAGAAAGCATAGCGCAGTGTAAAGCAGTCAAAACAGTGGAATATGGACCGGAGGTTCGAGGTGTCCCGCTGTGGTTTTAAGTACCCTGAGCAACAATGTGGTCATATGCATGACTGACTGCAATGTGAAAGGGGCTAACACTGTAAGTCAGTTTGGGTAAAGCATCCTTCCAAACAAAATAAAATATGTAAAGTATTTATCTCACATGTGTTCAGTGAATTAAAGAATGCTACACTACCTGATAGGTAAAATAATGGCAGGAATCAATAGTGTGGACTAAGAGCACCGTTTGGAAACACTATTCTATATCTGAGAACAGCGCTAGGGTCATTACTGGCCAGAGGAGGGAGCCAGAGTTATAATATTGAGAAGTTTTTTTTTTTTTCACTTCTGGTACTATGCAACTGCACGTTGTGGGTTACTGTGATTCAGAAAAACGAATGGACAAGATTCTTGCCAACCCTAAAAACAAAACATTCACATAATGTAATCAGAATAGAGTTCACATTTCAATGTTTAATTTTGTAGCTTCAGTCATATTCCTTCAAGTCCATTTCATCATGCTTTAGGCTAATGTGGGAACACCACCAACTGGACAGCCACCAGAAGACAGGAAAATTCGATTCTAAGGGACTAATAACCATTTTATAATAGCAAATGATAGACATGGTTTTCTAAACCCTGCTTAACTTTTAGATGAAAGCTGAAAGCGCACTTTCTCATCAATGTTACTTGCGTTTATTACATGCGCAATTTCAAATGTTCACGAGTCACAACCGACTGTCCTCTGATTGGCTCAACGGTTACCCCGCTGTAGAATATGGGGAGGTGCTTGTGTAGTGCGGGAAACTTAACGTCCGTTCAGTTCCTCAACTCGGATGATAGACCCAGCGGATGTTTTTGACGAGTCGTTGCCCCGTCCACATACAGTAATGCATCTAGACAATTCAATGACATAAAATGTCAGAAAAGCGGCAAACTGTCACGACCGAATTGGAACAAAGCACTTCATAGTTCAAGCTTTTGTAGCTTTTTTTAACACCATATAGCTACCGATTTCTGATGGCCTTCTCAGATGCTTAAATAAAAATGCTTTAAAAAAATGGTAGTCAAAATGTCAAAGTTAGTATTTGCAACAAAGTGATCAATAATCTGTCAGAGCACGATCACCTAACATTTCCGGCTGGGCGTGAAAGAAGTCCGTGTTGCATGCAGGTTTGATTAGAATCGTTATTTTAATTATGCACGTGCATGGGTTTAAATGGAGGAAATCCGATCAAATGCCTGTCAAAACAGCATTGTATCATACTGTTTTTTGCTTCCAGCTGAGCTCTGTCACCAACAAATCTATTTGTATCTCTAAAGTTCGTATTTAAGTTTTTAAACTATGATTTGATGGTTAAAAGTATATGTACAATGTCGAATTTTGCCATTACTTATAATCCGAAATAATAATCCAACCAATCAGTTCCGAAAATAAAATCTAGGAAATTTTAAGGTGTCAGCTGCAATGGCGCTGCGTCCTTTTGTGTCTCTTGGCTGCTTCCTCTCAGATACGTAGCCTAATGTTTTGAAATAAAAGAACAATTGTTATTACATGCCGTACGGGCAAAACTAAAAATGTTTAATTGTTTAGTATTCAACCTCTTGGGGTAGCAAGAATGAATCGTATTAAACCCAATGGTATAGTGATTTGGAGATCTGAATGATACTCTGTAGGCTACATGTTACTAAAATATAGCTCGTGAATAGGGCGAACATGGACATCAGTGGTGGATTTATGTATGGGCGACACGGGCAGCCGCCCAGTGCGGCATCTTGCCGGGGGCGGCACGGGGGCGCCCGCACAAAAAAAATCGGAATGGTGACATTTGCGCGATCGGATTTCTATCGCTCATTTGCACGTCACGTCAATGATATCATGTCACCGTGTGGGTCAATTAGCCTTGTCGGAGTGGGCGCCCTGATGCTAGTTTGTGAGCTAAGCAGGCTACTGCTTGGGATGGTCCTCCACTCAGAAGTACGAGATGGGGACGGGGAGGGGGAGGGGGCGGGGAGTAGGTTGACCTCAGGTCTCCCCACTGGAAGCCCGAGGTAGGGGGAGCGGAGGAATCTATCAAATAGCGCACCTCTAACTTTGTACAGTACTAATGCAATTAGTAAAATCAGTCACACTACGACATGCTACCAAATAAACCACAATTCATTCATAATACTGTGAATATTTAGTTTCACAGACATATTGTTGCATTTTTTTTCTGGTTTGTGCGAAATCGTTAAGAATAATATAAAACCAGTCTGCACACCACCAAGGTGAATTGGTTTAGTCTTGACTCTTGGTTGACAGTGTTGGGGGATGGGTAATGTATTGATGCTCGAGTGCCAAATCAACACAAATGGGTAAGAAAATGTCTAAGGCTTAAACTCTAAGCCATCAGGTGCCCAGTTTTGGAAAAATAGGAAAGAAGAGGAGAAACACGCAAAAGATAAAGGTATGCATTTATGTCATCTCTTTATGAGTATAATATTATGCATGTAATGAAATAAGCTAGCGTAACACTTATGTTTGTTAGCCTATGTTGCTTGCTATGCTATTACACATAGGGCGACAATATTCCGTTTTCTGTCCAACTAGCTTACACAACATTGGATATAATTTCACACAGTTTCATCATGATAATGTGTGTAGCCTGCACCAAAACGATTACAACCTAACTAGCATATTATTGATTTGGTTAACTTTCATTGAGGTGACATAAAGGTTTTCTGTAATTGTATTGACTAGGTCCTGGGCTCAGTAAGGGGAATTTCCAAAGCTGTAGGCTGACTTAAAATACGTCTATATTATGCTGATATTTTGTATCTTTTGCGATATATTGAGCCTTTTGGGGTGTTTTATGCCTAGAATTAGCCAAGGAGGTTGTATGGTTCATTTGGTTCCCATTCTGAAAGTTTGATAAATTGTGCATAATGACATGTATATTTAATTGTGCAACAAATGTATTTAGGGTGTCAGACTCATATACTGTATTTCAATGCAAATGAGTCTTATTTTTGTATATATTTTTATATAGTCTGAATAAAAATTACAGTTACAAAATTACAATTTTTGGGGGCTGAAGGGGGTTCACCCAGGGTGCCATAGATACACAGAAATGTATAATGTCAGGGATGCGGGGTGAGGACTCACACGCAGACCCGGAGGAGAGTGGCAGAGTGACTTTATTAAAGCCCCAAAACAGGAGCAGACAAGGACAGGGTCAAAGACAGGCAGGAATCGACACCGGGGAAGTCAGTCCAAAAACAAACAGAGAGCGAGCACGTGGTCTGGACAGGCGAGGGTCGGCAACGGGCAGGCAGGCAGCGGGGCAACCAGAACAGAGCGGCAGGCAGAGACGAGATCCGAAGGCCAGGCAGGGGTCACAAACTGGGCAGGCAGGTCCGAGCAGGGCAGATGAGAAGCGGGAGTGAAGTCTGGGAAGGGGCAGAACCAGGGAGACCGGCAACAGGGAGCTGGGGCAGAACCACGGGCAACCCAGGCAGCCGAAGCAGAACGGCAGGCTGGACCGGGGCTGAGCAGGCAGGAAGCAGGGTCTGGACAGGGGCAGAACCGGGCAGGCCGGCAACAGGGAGCGGAGGCAGAACAGCAGGCGGCCCAGGCTGCCGGAGAGGAAAGGCAGGTGGGTGCCACAGAGACAGGAGCAGACCAACACAGACAGGGAAAGACAAAGACAGGACGAAACAGAAAACAGACTGACAGAACTTACGTGACAAAACAGCGGGCAAACACAGAGACCCAGGGCGGGAGACAGAAGACCGTGGAAAAACCGAGAAACAGAAGGCAAGGACGAAACAGGATACTGCGACGAACTGGCAACAAGACAGAGAAAAGCAGGGTAAATATAGGGTAGGGCTGATGAGGTGATGGGAAGCAGGTGTGCAGGCAGGCAGGTGAAGATGATCAGGTGGGCGGAGACAGGGCGGAGAGTGGGGCAGGGCTGGAACACAAGGAAAAACAAAAGCACATGGACAGGGGAAGAACACAAACACACAGCCAGGGGGGCGGAGCACTGACATATAAGAACAATGTAAATGTCATATATTGAAAATACATGTAAATATTCACAAATGGGTAAATGTATATATATATATATATCATATATATGGTAATATATTGTAGGCCTACACATACATTTAGATACTGTTAGGTGGTCAGGCTGTAATTCACACCCACCCAGCAAAAACTCTGCTTTGCCAGACGTCTCAACAACAGTGAGATTTGTTTGAAGAGTGAAAGGTGAAAAGCCGTGTTTTTCAGGTCGTTGAAAAGACATTTATAAAAAAGACGTCCCTCTACGTCTAAATTTGGTTGCAAAGTTAAAGACGTCTTTTTCGGGCTGTTTCAGTGACTTGATTTCAACCCAATTTCAGCCATGAATTCATGATTATATATTATATTCATTATATTAACATATCATATTGTATTCATAATTACTCTCAAAATAAGACAATTGACAAAAAAGTACCAATAAAACATTTATTGACACATGTCAGATACATCTGTCAGACCGTCCAGGGGCATGTTATTGTATGTACAATAAAAAAAAAAACTTTTCTCTGAGCATGTCTTGAGTAGTAAAAGCCAGATAATGTCAACAGACTTACATGCCACTACCAGAATGTATCCCTCCGCCGCAGATCTGAGAGGAACATAAGTCCATGGAAACAAAAAGAGGGAATTTCATACTAAACAGGCTGTAACTTTGGAATATAACAACTCTGTTGCAATGCCGGCGGTTGGCGTAATAAAAGCGTCAGAGGGATGAGGATGGTCCAAACCCAGTGGTTTAATTACAGGTGCCCCAATTACCAATGTAGGATATTTACAGTGCTATATCTACAGGAACTAACAAACAACAAGAACTTGACAAAGCAAAAAAAAAACAAGAACAGAAAGAAAAAAAGACTATATTAGAATTTGCTTGTGCTGGTAGGCTATGCCCCAGACTGGGCCCTATAGCACACCCTAGGAGAGTTAGCGTACTCTCGTACTACTATATTCTATTCTGTTCAGTTTTCCCACAAAAGTATTAAGGTCTGATTATGATAGCCTAATCACTGCCTATTCTGAATGGTTTGTTTGCATCCCTTTGACATCCATAAAAACACACATAAAGTTATATTAGTATCAGGGTTTCCACTAGGCTTTTTTCTTGCCGGTCTGGTGTCTGGAAAGAATTAATTTTACCGGACAAAGTTGAAACTTACCGGTCAATAACAGTCTATGTTACAAACGCAAATATAATGTATACCTAGGTTGACGAAAGAATGACAACGACCTCAAATCAGTTTGACCATTTGACGATTAAGCAAAACGAACAGTAACGATTGAGCAAAGCCTCAATATTAGCCGCTAAAATATAGGCTATTACAAAACATCTGTAACCTGTAACATCTGTAGCCTGTTTAAAAAAAAAGGCAAGGCCTACACGGCATCAAATATAGCCTGTAGGCTACCAGGTAACATTTTATTTTTCTCCTTTTTTCATTGCGGCAAAGTCCTCTGCTGCCGACTTGAAATCAAACGTGTCCAAAGTGTCTTTGCAGCTTGCAATGCGCATAAGCCACATCACTCTCTCCTCCTCCAGAGGACTTTGCAGCGCCAGCTTAATTCGATTCTGCAGAGAAGGCCCCTCTCTGCTGGCACGCTTGACATGGGTAGAACACCTGGCTGGCACTAGTAAAACGCCAGGCAGCTGAGCAGAAAGTCAGGGAGATGGCAGAGGCAGGCATCATTGAGCCCTCCAGGAGCCTGTGGGCGGCCCCAGCAGTCCTCGTTCGCAAAAAGGGCTCCACCTGGCGGTTCTGTGTAGACTACAGATGCCTCAATGCCATCACAAGGAAGGACTCCTACCCGCTTCCCTGCATCAGCGACACGCTCAACCAAATCGCTGGTTCCAGCTGGTTCAGCTCCCTCTACCTCCACAGCGGGTACTGGCAGGTGGAGCTGGCCCCGGCTGTGAAACCCAAGACCGCATTCGCTATTGGGCAGGGACTCTGGCAGTTCCGGGTGATGCCATTTTTAACTCTGCAACACCCCTGCCACTTTCAAATGCCTCATGGAGAGTGTGCTGGCTACGGTTCCCCGGAGTCACTGCATGGTGTACCTGGACGATCTGCTGGTGCACGCCAGGGACTTTGAGGGAGCTCTGCACAATCTGGGCGAAGTCTTCGCTGCCATCCGCCAGGCTGGTCTCCGCCTCAACCCTAAGAAGTGCAGCCTACTGTGGCGCGAGACTGCGTTCCTGGGCCATGTGGTGAGTGCCAATGGAGTGGCCACCGACCCAGCCAAAGTGGCCTCTGTCCAGGACTGGCCCACCTCCCATGATGTCACCGAGCTTCACAGCTTCCTGGGGCTAGCCTCGTATTATCGGCAGTTCGTCAAGGACTTCACCACCATCGCCAGGCCGCTGCACTGACTGACTGACAAGGAGCAGCCGTTCAATTGGGATGACACCTGCAGTGCCATCTTTCACCAACTTCGAGGTGCGCTCACCAAGGCTCCTGTGCTCGCCTACCCCAAAGCCCAGCAGCCATTCATTGTGGACACTGATGCCATCAACGTAGGTGTGGGGGTGGTGCTGTCCCAAGAAGAAGGGACAGGAGAGCGGGTGGTGGCATACTTCAGCAGTGCTCTGAGTTGTCCGGAGCGCAACTACTGTGTCACCCGCCGCAAACTCCTGGCCGTGGTCCGCCCGTATCTGTATGGCAGGCATGACCATGCCTCCCTCACGTGGCTCCTCAGCTTCAAGGAGCCTGACGGTCAAGTGGCTCGTTGGATTGAAGCACTCCAGGACTAGGACTTTGACATACAGCACAGAACCGGCCGACTCCACAGTAATGCTGATGCCCTCTCCTGTCGCCCCTGCGAGGCCATGGAATGCTGCTACTGCCGGCGGCAGGAGGAGCGCAGCCAGGCGTTTCCTGCAGTGGCCACTCTGACTCCCGACAGCGCAGCAGATGGATGGCTGCCTGTCGACCACCAGGAGTTACAGCAGCAACAGGAGGGTGACCCTATCATGGCACGTGTGCGGGGGTGGCTGGGGTCTGGGAGGCGATCAGACTGGACTGAGGTATCAGCACTTGACCTGGAGACAAAGGCATACTACTCACAGTGGAACACGCTCACGCTGCACGATGGGTTGCTATACTGGAGGTGGCAGACACCAGGACGGGAAACAGACCTGTTGCAGCTGCTGGTGCCCCGAGTGCTCCACCCCAGGTCCTGCAGATGGTCCATGGCTCGGTGGGGGTGGGTCACTTTGGGATTGCCAAGACACTCCACCGACTGCGGAGCCAGTTCTACTGAGCGGGATGTAGGCAGGACGTCGAGCTCCAGGTTCACTGCTGCAATGCCTGCACTGCCCAGAAGGGACCGACCCGGCACTCACACGCCCCCTTGTAGCAGTACCTGGTAGGGGCTCCTGGTAGGAGCGTGTGGGGGTGGACGTTCTGGGACCATTCCCAGTCACCACCTCTGGGAACCGCCATGTCCTTGTGGCCATGGGCTACTTCACAAAGTGGCCCGAGGCATACGCAATCCCGGATCAGAGCACCACCACTACTGCCGAGAAGCTGGTGGAGGAGATGTTCTGCTATTTTGGCACACTGGAGGAGCTGCACAATGACCAAGGGCGGAACTTCGAAGTGCAGGTCTTTGCTGAGGTCTGCCGGAGGCTGGGGGTCAAGAAGACCCGTACCACCCCCCTTCACCCGCAGAGCGATGGGTTAGTGGAACGGCTCAATCGAACCCTGGCCACCCAGCTTGCCATCCTTGTCAGCCGGCATAGACGCGACTGGGACCTTCACCCGCCCCTGGTCCTGTGGGCCTACCGGACAGCAGTCCAGGACTCCACCAGGTGCACTCCAGCCACCCTCATGTTCGGGTGAGAACTGAGGACGCCGGTAGACTTGGTGTTTGGTGCCCCTCCAGAGCCAGAGATCTGGGGGGAACCGAGATGGAGTACCTGAGGCAGCTACATGACCGTCTCTGGGTGGCACATGACTTCACCTGCCAAGCGCAAGCAGACTCAGGTGTCCATCAGAAGAGGGCATATGACACCTGCTGTCGGAGACAGGACTTCGCCCCAGCGACCAGGTCTGGGTGTACTGCCCAGCCCAGAAGAAAGGCGTGTCCCTGAAACTTAGCAGTCATTGGCTGGGGCCATGCGAGGTCCTGGAGCAGGTGTCAGATGTGGTCTACCGGGTCCGGATGGCCGGCAGGAGGGGCACGGTGGTACTCCACCAAGACTGGCTGGCTCCCTACCGCCCCCTCGCCATGCCCTGTGACAGGGCCACGGGGAACGAGGACAACACGCACCCCCACTGGCCTGCTAGCCCGCTGGTAGCCACCGCTCCACCCCTGAGGGCAGACTTTTCCAGGCCATCTGGTTGACCTGGCCGCTGGCGTCAACTGCCCTGCTGACTGAGGGACTATGTTGTGGACTCTGGGGTCGCCGGGACATCTGACCCCTCGGGTGGGGGCAATGTAGCGAGTCGGGAGTTACCCACAGAGCATTACCCATAATTCCCAGCCAATGCTCCATTTGCAGTTTTGTTGTTAAATAACTGTTTAGTTTATGTATTTGTTTAATTAACTAAGATAACCAATATAAATGATAAGTCCTTTGCTTTCATTGTCCATCTGTTTGGCTTCGGTAGGGTGCCACCGTTAAGTGGTTTGTGTTGCTGTTTGTTGACCTCCATACCCCTTTTCCTTTTGTTGGTTACAATAAATGCTTACCTGTGTGCTGTCTTTTTTAAAGATAGAGCAGGGTGCTTAAAAAAAGCAAGCGTTTGTTCAAGTGTGCCTCCTTCTTCCATAAAATGGAACCCCAGCTTGCCTCTCTCTCTCTCTCTCTCTCTCTCTCTCTCTATCTATATATATATGTGTGTGTGTATGCATGACAATATGCATGTATGTGCAAGTGAAGTATTCAATTTTGGCCTAAACGGCTTCTCATAATAATTCCCCACTTGCTGCAATATGATCTTATTTTCATGGTTGTATTAGGGCTATATGTGGTCTGAAGCAGACGTCCATCTTGGGCTAAATTTGGACCAAATCAGATGGATTAAACACACGCTAATTTTCAAGGACTGTTTTTGGGCTAAATAAAGGCCTTGACAGGCCGAGCAGATTTAGCCCAAAAAACAACGTCCATGGACGTCTGGTGCTCGGTGGGCAGGCGCCATCAGAGCTGTAGGAAAAACAGAGTGGAAACACTCCCATAGGGGTCCATTGTAAAAAATGGTGGAGACATTTCCAGCCAGGTTCCGGGTCATGGGGACGGTGAGTAGTTCCAAACATTGACATTCACGGCATACGTTCATTTCCATTGCTTACCAAGCACTTTCAGCGGTAAATTGATAAAATAACAGATTTTTTTAACATTTAATGCATTAACTGTCATTAATGTAGTAAATACTGTTATTTTTTTGCATGTGCTCAGCATTAACTGTTAGTGTTTATCTTAATTAATAGTTATGACCGAAGGTAGCTTAGCCAGCTATCGAGGCTAACATTCCCATTTCACTGATGAGTTTCAGTCAAATCACTTTAAGTTATTGACATAGGGTAACGTTACACATTAAGTTGTACTGGTTATCAACGGCTTTATGATTACAGTTAGCTGCACTGCTACCATGTTAAGTGCATCTGATTAAAATTAATGTGACTATATTTGGCTAACCTGACATTACCTAGTTAGCTCGCTAGTTTTAGACAAACTATGAGGAAAAACGAGAATGTGTTCTTGATGAAATACATTTCATTGACATAGCCTGTCTGTTGTTTGCCAATTAATTTGTGGTGAACATCACACACGGTGAGAGAGGCTGCCCTGAGACAACAAGTGGTCATTGCGTTTTATTCACTCGGTGTACAGTCTTTGTGAGTGAGTAGGGCTTATTTACTCTGATATTTACTTTGACCCAGTATGGATAACTCAAAAAGGCGCTCAGGTTCATGATACTATGAAGGGAGGAGATGTGGTTCCATCCATAAAACATTTTTTATTAACAAAATTAATGATCAAAGATTGAAAACAATTAGATAAAAAGGGAAAGTTATAAAACTTTCCCTTTTTACCATACAAGCACTAATTAATAAAAGCTTCAACATACACACACTAAACCAAAGCGATTTTCTTACAGTATTTTTATATAGTATTCTTATAGTATTTGAAAGTATTTTCTTATAAATACCAATAGCACAGAGCTGGGCATTCAGAGGGTGATAATTTCAAACAGCATTGTAATATCAGTGTGTGTTCCCTCATCATCAGAAGCAAGGATGCAGAGGACCAGAAGGATGTGGGGTATGCCTGGGGTGGTCGCAGGAGGTCTTTTTGTGTTTTGTTTTAGGTTCTCCATGAAGGAGCCCTTTTAGGGAATGAGGTGTTATGACCCCCTGCACCCCCACTAGTCCTGCAGTGGCAGTGCAGAGGCTGTGGTGGTAGCAGGGAGGAATTATTAGTTAATTGGTCACACCTGCCTAAGTGTGCCCAGTATATAGGGAGCTACGCACACCTTCCTCCCTGGCTCTCTGTCATTTTTTTGTTCACACACGTACGCATCTTTACACACACTCCACCATTTTGTCTTGTCCTGCTGTTTACTCTTACATTGCCAACACTGAAACCATTTATTTAAAACCTAAATTTGTGTCAGCCTCCCTTTTTATGTTGCGGTCTCACCAGCCAGGCTGTACCATGTGTTACAATTGTTTTCTTGAATGCAGTTGGTTGCCTTGTATATTTTGCACTATTGACCAAACTTGCTTATTTAATTTTAAGTCTTAGGCCCTGTCTACACATACACGGGTATTTTTAAAAATGTACTTTTTACGTTTTGGCCTTTCATCCACATGCAAACGGCATTTTAGGTCACTGAAAATGGATCTTTTGCAAAATGCCTTCCAGGGTGAAGATTTTCAGAAACTCCGTTTTCAGTGTTCACGTGTAGACAGGGAAAACTGAGTTTTTGGCTTGTGACGTCAGAGTGTGTGCCGTAATAACTTTTTTTCAGGCTTCTGATTGGCCAACATGGCTTTACGGTTAGGGTTGTATCGTCACCTGTTGGTTTGGCATAGCCTACTCTTGACAGCATGTGTTTGCGTTTTCGTGTAGACGGAGATTTTTTTAAGAACAAAGGAGGAAAACCCCCGTTTTCAAAAATACCCGTGTACGTGTGGACATGGCCTTAAAATAATATCAGGGATGTGTGGTGGAGCAAGGGTTGCCACCTTTGTCTCATCAAAAACCTGGACACTAACAGACTGAATGCCCACTCACTAACACATTCCAACATCAAATGTTTGACAGATCTTTGGCAGTGCAGGTAAGTGATGTAGGGTCTTTTTTGCGTCTGCTCAGTCAATGCAGGCAAATCTTACGAACCCAATAACAGACATCCCACTTCTCCCGGGAGTTCCGGGAGTCTCCCGCATATTGATAGCGGCTCCCTGACGCCCGCAAATTATATACAATATCCCGGAAAGCGAATTTTTTGAGAGCGAGCGGGCGAGAGAGAGACCGAGAGATGGAGTGACAGACGTAGCGAGAGAGTGGAGTGACAGAGAGAGGGAGCAAAATTCAATCCGACTACTCCAGGATCTTGCGTTATGTAATGTATGCTAACTTAATGTATGCTAACAAGAAGGAACTCTTTCCCGAACTGATATAAATAACTGATAAACTGATTAAGTTGTCACTCCGCCACTCCACATACCAAATTGACATTAACATATATGGAGTAAATGTAAAGGCAGTTAGAAATACACACAAATGGTATAATATTTTAATATTTACCGTTTAATACCGCATTCGCTGCTGTCTGTCCCATAGGAGAACAGCGCGGGATTTGTTTGGCACTATTGAAGGTGTACATGAACCACGTGATCGCGTGGCGGTGAGATCAGTCAGTGTCGCAACTCTCAACTGCTCTGGGTGCCATGTCTCAGAAGGTAGTTGTATTGTGACATCACAAATGACCTGAAACAGATGCTGATGACAGTGCAAGATCTGTTTGTTAAAACCAATCAAGAACAGTGCTGAATCACATGCCAGAAAAAAGTAAACGGTGATGGATTGCATACGGAAAAATACGACTTGGGTAAACGCTAAAACATACGACGGAGTATTAGGGCCACATTGACTGAAAGAAATATATTTCCCCTCTAAAATAACATGTAGCCTAAAATTACGACTTTATTCTCGTAATATTACGACCTTATTCTCGAAATATTACGACCTTATTCTCGAAATCTCAGATTTTTTTCCCTCAATGTGGCACTATTAGGCCTACTCCATCGTAATAACACTGTTAAACTGATGCTGAATTATTTACTTGACCAAACGAGCAGCGTGGGTATTGTGGCTAAATTACAATTACATCTTGTAAATCATCTGGGTAAGAGCTTCTGCTGGCTACCAAAATGTGATTAAAACATTACATGCGCTTATATCTTGTACATCGCTCTGGATCAGAGCGTCTATAGGATGTCAAGAATTTAAAGCGCTATGGCCCATCAGATGGGAGAGAAATAGCAATAAAACAATGCTTGTTAATAAAACAATCTCACGCTGCTTTTGCAAGCACACAAACTACGGACGCTGTTTTGCGAGCATAATCATTTACCCTATTTATGCGATTGGTGTTGATTATTCTGTGAATTATTTGTTTTATTGTTAATAAAGGAGGATAAAGGGGAACAGGTTGAAAGTAATGATAGATTTAAAGGTAGTATTTGGGCTTCCCCTGTTTCCAGCTCACCAGTCGCCACTGGAGTTTCTTCTATTGCCTGCACTGCACAGCACACATAACGTAATTTTGTCCATGCCGACACATTTTGTACTTTGTAGATATCATGCCACCAAAAAAGAAAAGGGACATCAGGAGCTTTTTCACCACCCAGAGTGTAAGTAAAAGGTAGTAAACTAACTAGCCAGTAGCCACGTTGATTTAAAATGAAAAGTACTGTGGAAAATAATGTCAACTGATGTTAGTTAACCATGTTAGCTAGCATTAACTAGCAAGCTAACCCTGGCTTCTGTCATCTGTAGGCTAGCAGTCAGATTGCTAGCAGGAGTAAACATAAAATGGGTGGATATATCAAATTATGGGTTGAATTTCAGTCTAGAAATCCCATGAAAATGTCACTATTAATGAATATAGTTTGTATGCAGGAAACACAATAGAAAAGGAAATGAGATGATGTACTGAAACTGGTAGGCCTACTGAATATAAAAATGTTAATGTTGGATGCAAAAATGCAAAAATATTTTTATGTTTTTTTCTCTCTTTTCCGTTAACAAGTAATTTCCTAAAGTTTACTTTCTTTTAGTCTTTGATCTGTTACTGTGTATAGTTTTTATTTAAATGTAAATAGGTCTACAGAGCTTAATGTAAATACAGATCTTATATGTTAATAAATCATTTGATTGTCAGCATTAAACAGTCCTCTGTTTTTTTGTTTTTTTTTGCAGTGGTGACACACCCTCCTTATTCATTGGTTTTGCATTAGACATTTTGTAATGTATACAGCCCCCTTGGGGGGTTGTTGTGCCCCTACCAATCTTGAGACCAAACCTATGCCCTTGGAGGGGACCACTGCAAAATGCAACTCACGCCCTAAATACAACAGGCCTGTTGACTAGCAAGTAGCAATTTATGTACTCTATTTACTTTATGTCCTCTTACCAACATTACTCTGACCTAACGGATCACAAATCTGGCTAATTTTTTTTTTGCAGAGATTTAGATTCGAAAGTGACAGGTTTTGATATTTTTGCTCATTCCTGTTCAGACCAGCATTTCATGAGCTATGAGTGGCTGCCAGTTGTCAAGGAAAATATAATGTGCAAAAAAGAAAGGTGTTTTGTGCTAGAAGTTCCTGAGTTAACCTAACACACATTATTACAGCTGAGAGACAGCTGAATTGGTGTACCACTTCAAGTTCACCATATAGCCTAAAACCAAGCTAGGGTAATGGTGTTTTAGAACAGCATTGTAAGAATTTGTCCTACCATCATAATTCATACATGTGTTCCACATTTTGTGCTGTACAAATGCACAGAGACATTTGTTGTTACCAGTAACCAGCATGTCAAAGTTTATCCAAACCTCAGATTTTCCCTTTGATGTATCTGCCAAATGCTCTTTAAATTTCATCCATTTACACAATCACAGCTCACACAATAGATGGCTGCCACAATAGGTGACTTTCCTCAAGTACTGTCTATCTCCTGTTCTGAGTAGGGAGTAAGATGGAGGAGAAGAGATAGACAAATAGGGAGAAAGAGGAGTGGTAGAGGGGGAGAGGGAGTGGGGAGGTGCAGATGAAAGCCAGTAGAGGAGAGGATGATGGAAAGGAGGGCATGGGATGGTATGAGGAGGCTGTGGGTGAGGGTGGGAGGGGGTCTGGAGGGTAGGGCTGGGGCTGAGATGGAGAGGCGATGGAGAGAGATGGAGGGGGTGATCGCACCAGGGCAGGCAAACGTGGCATCAGAGATAAACTTGGAGAGGGAGCACATGCTGAGGGAGAGCAAACAAAGAGGAGCAGAGGAGGCTGCATACAAAGGTGCTGGAGGGGAGACAGAGCACCTGGAGCGAGAGAGGGAGAGCATGGAGGAGCAGAGGAACATGGAAAGGAGGGAGAATTAATGAATGGGCCTGGAGGAGGAAGGAGAGGAAGCATGCAAAGGAGCAGAGGGGCATGGAGTGGAGGGTGTGGGAGAGGGAGAATGCAGAGGCAGAGATGGGAAAGCCTCAAGAGCAGTGCAAGACAGAGAGGGACTGCACACAGGAGCAGAGGAGGCTGGAGAGACAGGTGTGGGAGAGGGAAAGGGAGAGCAAAGATGGGGAGGGGAAGAGAGAGAGGGAGCGGTGGAGAAGGGACAGGGGGCATATTGGAAAAGAGCTGCAGCCCTTTGAGGAACAAAGGAAGGCAGAGGAGAGAGCGAATAGAGAGGGAGATGAGCAGACTGAAGGAACAGCTGAAGATGAAGAGGGTGGTGTTTGATGAGGAAAACATGAGGGAAGAAAGCAGACAGAGATTAACAGTATGCGGACAGCATTGATGGAGACAGACGACTGGGTGGGGGAGATGAAAATGGAGACAGAGAAGGTGGAGAGGACGGAGCGCGCGGTTTAGGTGGAGGGTTGGGATGCGACGATGCCACAAAAGGAGGAAGCAGGGTGAAGAGGGCAGAGCCAAAGAAGGATAAAAAGAGTGTCTGGACATGGCTGCTCTAGGGAAAGAAAGGAGAAGAGAAGAAACAGGAAGAGAAGTAGAGAAGGGAAGGACAGAGAGAAGCCGAAAAGGGCTGCCTGTATCTGCAGGGCTCTCTAGCCCCTGTGCTGCACTTCCACTCCCTCTAGTGGTTCCTGAGGCACCTTCATGGCTCCTCAGTGTCAGTTTGGATGTTTATCCTCCAATAGCTGTGTGCCCCACTGTGGTGCACTGCCAGACTCGCGGTTAGGAAAAGTTACTGTTGCCCCAGTTCTCTCCTGTGTTAGCAGAGAGAGTGTGTGACACGGACCTAGTGTACAGGGGCCGATTCCAAACTGGGTGAGCAAAAAAAGGGAACCATCTTCCACAGCCTCACACCGCAGTGCACTGGTGCACTGAGAGAGGTGTGAAGGTTAAAAAATTCAGAGAGGCAGCAGCAGCCAGCAATTACATGGTGTGAAGTCAGCCATGTGCCATGGGAATAGGGATTGGCTCCTTCAGCAACTTCACCACATTAAAATTTGTTACTGGCAGCAACTCAAGGCAGTGAGGTGGATGTGTTGCTAGCTTGCTGACAAGTCTGGGACAGAAATCAGACTGCCTTGATGCTTCAGTACAAATGCCATGATACAAGCAGTTGCTCAGTCTGTGGTTGGTGGGCGTGTCAAAACTCTGGAACAGATCCAGCGTGTCACTGTGTTTTGAACTGTTTTATTTTACCACACGTGGGACTGTTACTTTTATATTACAGAGGAAATAAACAACGTGTCAGACAATGACTAAACACAGAGGCATCAGTCAAAGTAAATCAATGATCCCTTCCCAAAAATTGAAATATTACTCCATATACACCAACACTGGATTTCATTCAATGGAGGAGGATACGACTGGATAATGCAATATCATAAGTAGAATATATGCATACATACAAATCATGTAGTGTATTCATCCACAAGGCGTATGCCAGGAAAAACCCAAGGCAAGCAGTGTGGTTTGAAGCAGCCCTGGTGCAGGGACTTCAATGTCAGTTAAGAATAGAATTCAGAACCGTGCGTGTATTGACTTAGTAATCACTTCTGCGGGAACCACACTACAGTCAAGCATTAAACTGTTTCAGCCCTGGTGTTATAAGAAACAAGTACATGCTGTCTCTTCAGCATGAGCAGAGCTAAGCCCGGTGACAGCTGGGAATGCTTCCAATCAGTGTGTCTGAAAACGCTGGAAGACTCAATTGGATATAAGCCAGACTCTGCAGAGGCAGCCAGAAAATGTGAAGCAGCTGTTTCCACATACACACCCACACACACAAACACACACATACACACACACACACTTACACACGCACGCACATGCTCCTCTTCCGCAGCCTTGGGAGGATTGCTGAAACTGCTGTTCGATTTCAGCAGAGAAGAAGAAAGGAAAAAAATCACACCACTGATGTCATATGACAGTGGCACACTGGTCACATGATCCACTGCAGAGGGATGACATCACTGCAGCAAAATCTGGGACAGGAAGGCTAGATGCTTGCCATAAAAGAGGTGTGTGTGTGTGTGTTTGTATGGGGAGGGGGTGCTGCAGCAAAACTTCACACAAGCTGTACTCAACTGTCGTGACTTACAATTTTTGATTCCTTAAAAATATGAGGATTATTTTTCTATTTTTTATATTTTCTGAATATTCTAAGCCCTATCATAAATATGCTGCCCAGCGTCTACAAAGAAATCAAATTCAATAATGGTTCTTTTGAAAAATATTATCTAGTAAAAGTGATTTTTATACATCTCAGTGAATATGTACATGTACAGAAATATGAATATATTACTGTATGTATCCATGGAAGTCTTATTATGTGATATATTGGCACTCCTTCCCACCTAAGGGCTTCATATCCCTTTTAAACAGAGGGGAAAATGACCATTTGGCTAAAAGATGGTGATACAAGATTCCCAGTAATTGGTTAAAGACCTGAGGTGGCATAATAGCATATTTAGGAAACATGTGTTGTCAAAATTTAAATAATTAACTCCTAATTTTGGCCAAGAAAATTCTTGATTTATTCTGAGTAAATGACTTATTCACTTATTAACTGGAATACTAAGAATTTTAGAACAATTTAACATATTTCTGAAATTTATATTGGTCAGACAATGTACAGTAAATGTTGGAAGAAGTTTTTCAATCATACTTTTGATCCAAGTAGCTGATCAGTGGCGTTAGTCTTTTCATGCCTGAGAGATGTCATAAATGCCTAAGTCATGTGTGGACAGACCAGAGGATGGCTGCCTGAGAAGAGATTCTGTCATTGTATAAACAGCCAAGAATGGGGTTTCTGTTGATAAGTTAAGATTTAGCTATGAAAAACATGATCACCACCTTCTCGTCTTAATTTCAAATGATTTGTACTCAGACATGTAGTATGGAATATTTCTCATGGACATGCCTGTAGCATATATGTCAGTACTTCAGCTTGAGATGTCTTGCTTGTGTTGTGTTTCTCTGTCTTCCTGTCTGTCAGTGTGGGTGTGTCTTTGTTTTCGTTTTTGCATGCATGTGCTTTTGTTTTTGTTTGCAGCCCCATGTGCTCCGTCATCCCACCTCCTCTCCTGCCTATCTGCCCTTCTGCCACACCCACCACCCGAAGCCTGTCCTGCTCACCTGTTCCCTGTTAATTCATTATTAGTCTGTGTATAAATACCCCTCTGTTTTCTTTGTTCTCTGCTAGTTTGTCTCAGTGTGACAGCCTGTTTTGTTTCTGCCTGTTGTAAGCTTATTGGTTTGCTCTTCTGTTTGACTTCTGCTTTGCCCCTTGGATTACTCTTCCTGTTTGCTGATTTAGAACAATTCTCTGCCTGGTTAGACTACTCTGCCTGTTTGGACCCTGATTTCTGCCTGTGGCCCTCTGTTCCTGTTTACCTGTTTGGCCTCCTGTGAATGACCTCCGCCTGTATTTTTGGATTTGTCTTTGCCTCGTGTTTTTGGATATTCTGCTTGTGGTTTTGACTTG
Organism: Megalops atlanticus; assembly: GCA_019176425.1. Classification (NCBI taxonomy): domain Eukaryota; kingdom Metazoa; phylum Chordata; class Actinopteri; order Elopiformes; family Megalopidae; genus Megalops; species Megalops atlanticus. Next base: position 4,036,040 of record CM032879.1, on the reverse strand, counting down.
GACTGTTTCTGACTACTGTTTTGCGGTTTGTGCTGTCTAATAAAATACCTAAGTTTGGCATTCTGGTCTGCGCCTGGGTCCTTCCACCTGAAAGCCTGACAATATATTACCAGTCTCTCCCTATGAGGGTGTGTAATTGTCCTTTGTCAAGGCCAGTGCTGGGGAACATTGCTTGCAGGTAACCACACTTGACTGCTCACAGTTCAACAGATTAGAGGCCTTTGAGTCTCTCTGTCATTTTCAAAGTTCACGTGCAAGAAGGAGAGGTGTGTCTCTCACTGCAGGACTGAGATTGCCAAAGATTGAGCTCCCCATCTATCTACACTCACATTCCCACCTCCTCAAGTCTATCTTCCAGGGACTGAAACCAATTCTGTGTACACTGTCCTAGCTGTCGGTTTCTCACCACAAATGCATGCAACTGCGCACGCGCACACACGTTTCTCATCTTGTCCCTCTCTGACTGCTTGTCTGCGTTATAACATTACACAGAAGCAAGGTGAATGTTTGCTGGCGCACAACCCTAAGCAGCTCTCACACTGTCCGTCTCATTGGAGGAGTCTGGCCCATCTCCTCTCCTCCCTGCAGTTAACGTTCCTTCCCCCTTTCTCCTCAGCCGCCCAGACTCCTTTCCCCTGCAGCACCATGGCCAAATCAGGTTCATGAACCAGGCTGTCCTCACCCTTTCACCAAATGCTGCGTCTGCCCTCACTTTACAATTGAGGTCCCAATACTGCCAGTGCCTGCAGGTCTAAAAGGAGTGGACCTTGCCCTCCTCAGCAAATCTGCTCACTGCACAAAATACAAGGGTGGGGGTGGGGGGAGACACATCCACCCAATCCATCACCAGTTACAGGAACCTTACGTCCCTGCACATGCAGCAATTACCCAGCCTGCTTCCTACTCACTCCCCCCCGCGCCTGTTTATCAGACCACAACAATTACAGTCAGTAATTGGATTGCTCTGATCCATTATCTAGCTGTATAAATGGATAGCATGTAAAAATGCAAGAGGTGTGAGCCACCCTGGATTAGCACGTCAGACAAGGAATTAGATCATGTAAATAATGGGTTAATGCAAGGAGGTCAGACTCAGGTCAATAAGGCCCAGTGAGGCAACAGAAGGAACAGCTAGATCACAGGGCACTGTATTTGTTTAGCATAAGCAGAAATAAAACTTTTTAAAAATCTATCACCAGTGAACATATATTCAAATGAGAAACAGAGAGAGTCCTGTTTGTTCCACTCCAGCCCCTGCACCTGGATTTAGGGCATCAGTGAGTTATAAACAAGCACCTCTGTAGGTACTACTGCTCTATTGTGTTGCTGCTCAGTGTCGTGCTTGGCAGCAAACACTAGCCGTGCAAGTCGAATGGCCACTCTCCAGACATGTATGTCAGCTGGTCTGAAAACCTGATAGACAGGCTCAGATATAACCAGACTGTATGCAGGAAGACTGGCTGCTTAACTAGATGCTCAGACCTCTGCTTGTCGTTTCTGCAGCATGTCACACCCGTCCAAGGCTCCAGACAACTGTGAATGCCAGGACTACTCATCCCACAATTCACTGGCCTTTGAAATAATTTGGTGAATTTTAGACGGGTAATCTGAAGAAATTTGGGTTGAGTGCCGTGCTCAGTGGGCCAAGGCAGCAATGTCCCATTCCAGGTGACCAGGTGAGTCACCAAATTTCCACGCTGCACTCCTGCCTCTGGCTCTGGGAACTTTCGCTGGGGAAATTCACCCCCAGGGAAAATGGGAAAAAACACCCCACGAAGGACTCCATGCATACAGCAAATGCATATTAAACATTTTACAAAGGATTTTGAATGTGTCTGTTAGGTGTGGTACTGATTCCACAAAAGTAGCAAGGCATGGCATCAAAGCCCCATAGGAGCAGGAGGTTTCCTTCATGCAAATGGCTGGTACGACTCATGAGACGCCTGTGCACCAGCTGGCAGCAACCTTTTCAGATGGTATGCTCAGTCACCATGGAAACTCAGGAGGAGAGAGTGAGGGGGTCCTGATGTTCTCTGAATTACAGAGGGGCGTGTGGTTTGTGCTAGCGGTGTGTGTGCGCATGTATGTGTTTGCATGCTACATGTATCTGTCTAATACGGAAAAGGTCAAAGGAAGCACTTCTCTGGCTTAATGTGTTCCGGTCATTAAGAAATCAACCATATATTTTTCTGAGTGGACAGATCTGGGGGCACATATTTCAGTCACTGGCAATACTGATGCAGCCATCCCCACCATAGAGATCAAAAGCAGCATACAGTTCAATGCCAGTGTCCCACCGAGTTCAGACATCATCTGATAGACCAGCCTTTCACTGTGGAGCAGTAGGCTGAGGGCGGGGTGTACTCCTGGGCCTGCTCCCAGGATAAACCCAACCTGATATAGGCCGGACCTGCCTTTGTCCTTCGGTACAAGGGTGGGGCTGTGGAGAACAGAGATGTCACTGAAGTCACGGGAAAACACAACAGCCCTGGTGAAGGAGTATGAGGTGTTCCTTGGCTTGATGGGGGGTGGGGCGAGGATGGGTTTGCACAATGTTAGATTTTGATGTGAATATAATATAGAAGAGTTGTGAAATCCCATTGGCCAAACATCCAAATCATCTGTTTTACAGGCAAGTGTATTTTACTTTCTATTTTCAAAGTAACAACAAGAGAAGATTAATTTTTTCCCCTTCCCAACCCACCCTTTTTGACCTCAATAAAATGATTTTGTTTGCTGATAACTATTTTCCTATACAGATCCGTCACACAATTTTTTGCTTGCCATTGGTCAGTATGGATTACTTCAGATGCATAATGTTTGCTAATATATCTGGATCAGATTAGTAGAGTAATCTGTATTAGTTCAACATCTGCCCCCGAACTGTAATGCACTGAAAATCCTAATCAAAACTCCTCTGCAAAAGAACAATCCAAAACGATGACATTTCAAGGCTCAACAATTAAAGGATAGGTTTCAAGTGTCCACTTCGCGAGGGGCTGTTAGAAAGCTTGCATAAAAGGACCACTGTGCTGTGGCCAAGGAAAGAGTTACTGATAAAAGGGAGACTCCTGCAATGTAAAATAATACAGTGGTGCCAGACCTCACCCAGAAGTAACACACATTTCCATACTCTTGAAATCACCTTAAAATCAAAGCAAACCATTGCTGTACAGTACAGTACATTTGTATGTTTGGAAAAATATTAGGAGAGAAATAAAGCCTTTGTGTATTTCATCACAAAACTGGTACAGGGAAATTCAGTCAGAGCAATAATTGTGAACTGTTTGCAATTCATTCTTTCTTTATGATCATCACCCCCACCTGTTCTCATCCCCAGCCTTCAGGAGTGGCCCAACAACTGCATTCTCTGAGGAGGTCCTTACTTGTTACCTTTAATAAAAATCTTTACAAAAACATTTATTCCTTTTCAGACCATAGTCTGGCCTGTTAGCAGAGCTGCATAAATGAACACAGCCACAGCCATTGACATTCCCTTCATTTTAAGTGTGGACTTTTTTCTACCCAGACAGAACTTGAATCTGTAGATCTAGGAAGCAGACCAGCAATTCCGTATGTAGCTTTTACATTAGACCCAGTGTTTCCATAACGACGGCAAAAAAATTTCAAGAGTGTATGTAAATCCTACATTCGGTCAGAAAGGGGGATTACAACTGCATCCTCAGTAGGCCTATGTCGCACACTTATAATTGAGGTGATGGTAAAGCGTGTAAAACTTGATACGTGAAGCCGCCATTGCGTCAGTCTCTGACTGTATGCAAAGACTTCTCTCTCTGGCAAAACAACAGAATTGTTAGAACGTTACAGAGTCGCAGATAACACATAATAGCGCCACCCATTTTGGTACTGGTGAAGCCTGACATCCATCATTACTTCGGGTTGCTTCCTTGTTAAATTGCAATTTAATGCTAAAGCTACGGAAGAGAATATTCAGTGACAATAAACAAAATGACCGAGACACGCTCACAAGGAAGAAGAAACTGGAAGCATTTCACTTTACTCGTCACGCAAAGGTTTTCGTAAAACTGCGTTCAAGCGCACCACCTTCACCCGCTCCCTCCATGTTAAGCCTAATTTATTCATGTATGCTAGCTCAGCCCTCAATGCGACACTATAAACCACTGAGCATCGCTGTGCTTTGAATCAGTTACTACGTCGACTCGTAGCTGTCGGATAAAGTAACACTTACACCACCCTGAAAAAGAAACGATAAGTTTCTTCTTTCTCTATTTATTTTTTCCTAAAACGTTACAGCCTTGCAGACAACATGGTGAGTTTTTCTGGGTTTTTTTTCTCTTTCAGTTGAATTCCATTTCGAACATTTTATTTTCAAATGATATAGGACGCCTTGATAATGCGATTTCAGGTCTTCATTTCGGAGTAGGACAAGTGTCTGTATTTGAAGATAGCAATTGCAATGGAACCTGCAAATTGAAGTTTTGGGCTGCAAGGGACCGAGCAAGGTTACCGAACGGACACAATGTTTCCCCTGTTTAGGTATTCTCTAGACCATAATGGCCTGATTGTTGCTGTCCTGTATGGCTCGATTTATTTTATATGCGCATTAAAAACAAAATACATTACAGGTAGCCTAATTTAAAGAATGTAGATGTAGACACGTTTGTTTAAACAAGATTGGGGTTAACGGAAAGGTGCCAGTGCCGGTAGCTGTGGCGGGCACAGTGTAACCTGGATAGTTGCTGTGAAATCAGTAGATAAGTGAACGTTCACAATTTTCCCCGATATTAAAAATTACTACAGGCAAGTCCACAGGTTGCGTGGGCCGAATTTGTGCATTGTTCATGATTTCATAATGTAGAAATACTACCGAATAGAACCTTCTAGATCACATTTGATCAACATCCTCCCGCTCTATGTAGTTGTGTGTGTGTGGTGGAATCCGACATTTGGTGAGGCTAAGTGACGCACAGAGTGAAAATGAACTCGCTTAAAACATGCCCGTTAGGTAAAGAATTTCCATTGTTTTCTACAGATTTTGTATCTGAACTGAATTGATGGGACAATTGCAAGTCAGTATCCATGTGATCACTTAAGTTGTATTCATCATTGTGCAATGCAGCTCGGAGCCTGAAATATTCATGATTCACATTTTCGTAGCTGTAGCATTTGTACTGCATCATGGTGCACTTCTTCCCCCATTTGTCCCATCTGTTCAAAGAATTTTGGACAAGAAAGAATCGCCTGTTTGGGTGATCCTTTTTTCTTTTAAAATTAGCAGAGTAGGTTTCATCTCTAACGCATAGATTCGATTTCATTTGTTTTTGGACGGAAGCAGTAAACGTGCGTTAAGTCAGTTGGTTAAAATGTAGCCTACCACTTCACATTTCAGAAACGTGAGGTGCGCATTGCATCTGGTTAATCCAGCCCTAATTGCTTGAAGCTGCAAATACCCTTCCCTGTAACACATTATACTTTAACTACGGTACCCAAGCGCGATATCGTTGATTTTTTTTAAAATACGTAAAGTTTTTAGTAATGCTTAGGCGCTGCATTTTCCCCTGAAGAATAGAAAGAGGAAATTGGCGCGCGTTGGGTTCTTTGTAATCACCTTGGTGATGATCTCGTGCCCCAGCCCCCTTCCTCTTTTCATTCAGGCTGTGTTTACGGTGTTCGGAGTGGAACCGCCTGTAGGCTACGGCGGAGGACAGGATAGCGGCTGTCTGGAGAATCCCTATCTCATTGTTTTGCCGCAGGGCAGCTTCGTTGGTACTGATCCATGCTACATATGAATTCATGCGAGACAATTTAAAATATTCCTTTGTAGTATTGTGAACAGTGTTAGACAGTCCGCAGTGGAAAATTATGCTGCATTGTTCTGTGCAAAGTTACTTACTCGTTTGGCTCAAATGTAAGTAGGGGCACAGCGTTTGAGAGAAGTTGCCGTAACAGTCGACAATCAGGCTGTGTATTCTGTAGCGAGCGTATTGCTCTGTACTGTAGGTTTTGTTCCATGTTTTATCGATGAACAGAATGAACAACCACACCTAGCGTCCGCCATCTCAAACGGTCCCTTGTGTGTGTGAGTGCCTGGTTGCTTAGTAACGCGTGTTGCTATGCCAGTTTGTGAGCATGTAAATCCCTGCAGACGGCAGGGTGGAGCGGGAGGAAGGGGTGCGTGGAGGGGAAGGGGTGTAATCCGCGCCTTCTCAGCCTTTGCGGAGCCTGGCGCGCTTCCCCGTGTTGAGTGCATTGCAGGGCGGTGCCATCTCACGACGAGGGTCACTTTTTCATTCTCTCCCTGCCAAAGGGAATGGCTGAATGCTCGTCCAGCGACGTTGGGGGCGGGGCGGGACCCACATCACAACTTGTTAATTTTCTCAAAGGCAGGTCTCAAAAACTGCTGGGCAACGTGCGTTTGCCTGCAACTAGTCGAGTTGTGGTATAACCTTGCAGACGTATGCATCTTCTGCTGCAGTTTTGGTGATTGGAGTACTTTGCAAGGGGCACTACATCGAAAATGCAAGGCCCATTGCAAAAGGAGATGTGCCAAGGAGGGAATTTAAATCTTGCATTTCATTTGGCAGGTGCTCCAAAAGTGCATTCAACAGAGGCATTTAGATGTGCAGATACTGAATAGGCAAAGAACTTGTGGTTATCATACTGTTTATGTTGTCCGTTGCACCAGGGACTTTACCTGTCAAAGATACTGAAAGTTTATCTCAAAATGGCTAAAAAGTCAAATCCAGAAATCAGTAGCACCTGTTTTCACTTTGTGTACAAATAAGCAAGGTGTGTACACTCACTGCTGTGTAATGACCCGTTGCCTAAATTAAATCGGATTAAATGTGCTCTCCTCCCTTTTTCCATAGCGTGAGTGCATTTCCATCCACGTGGGCCAGGCTGGTGTCCAAATTGGCAATGCCTGCTGGGAGCTCTATTGCCTGGAGCATGGGATCCAGCCGGACGGGCAGATGCCCAGTGACAAGACCATTGGAGGAGGGGACGACTCCTTCAACACCTTCTTCAGCGAGACTGGAGCAGGCAAACACGTCCCCAGGGCTGTGTTTGTGGATCTGGAGCCCACAGTCATTGGTGAGTTGTATTTCTCAGCGGGTACAGTGGGTACTCTGCAGTGTTGTGGCCTGTTCTGTGGGGGGACCCTCTTATTAACGGCTTTATCTCTCCCCAGACGAGGTCCGCACTGGTACTTACCGCCAGCTTTTCCACCCTGAGCAGCTCATCACTGGTAAGGAGGATGCTGCCAACAACTACGCCCGTGGGCATTACACCATCGGCAAAGAAATCATTGACCTGGTTCTGGACAGGATCCGCAAACTGGTGCGTATTAAACTAAGTGGTCACATTCAGCTGTTCTTGTCAGGGTTTCTGGTCTAACGGTAAGATACCATTCTCTTTCTCCAGGCTGACCAGTGCACAGGTCTCCAGGGCTTCCTGGTCTTCCACAGCTTTGGAGGCGGTACCGGTTCTGGTTTCACCTCCTTGCTGATGGAACGCCTGTCTGTTGATTACGGCAAGAAGTCCAAGCTGGAGTTCTCCATCTACCCAGCTCCCCAGGTGTCCACAGCTGTGGTGGAGCCCTATAACTCCATCCTGACCACCCACACCACCCTGGAGCACTCTGACTGTGCCTTCATGGTTGACAACGAGGCCATCTACGACATCTGTCGTAGGAACCTTGATATTGAGCGCCCCACCTACACCAACCTCAACAGGTTGATCAGTCAAATTGTGTCCTCCATCACAGCCTCCCTCCGATTCGATGGTGCCCTCAATGTTGATCTGACAGAGTTCCAGACCAACTTGGTGCCCTACCCTCGTATCCACTTCCCTCTGGCCACATATGCTCCAGTCATTTCTGCCGAGAAAGCTTATCATGAGCAGCTCTCTGTGGCTGAGATCACAAATGCTTGCTTTGAGCCGGCCAATCAGATGGTCAAGTGTGACCCCCGTCATGGCAAGTACATGGCCTGCTGCCTGTTGTACCGTGGTGACGTGGTGCCCAAAGATGTCAATGCTGCCATCGCCACCATCAAGACCAAGCGTACCATCCAGTTTGTGGACTGGTGCCCAACTGGTTTCAAGGTTGGTATCAACTACCAGCCCCCCACTGTGGTTCCAGGTGGAGACCTTGCCAAGGTTCAGAGGGCAGTGTGCATGCTGAGCAACACCACTGCCATCGCCGAGGCCTGGGCCCGCCTGGACCACAAATTTGACCTGATGTACGCCAAGCGTGCATTTGTGCACTGGTACGTAGGTGAGGGTATGGAGGAGGGAGAGTTCTCTGAGGCCAGGGAAGACATGGCAGCCCTGGAGAAGGATTATGAGGAGGTGGGTGTTGACTCCATTGAAGGTGAAGGGGAAGAGGAGGGAGAGGAATACTAAACTGGATTGGCTCCTAATGTCCAGTCAGTCACTCTAGCATGCTGATCATTGGTCAGAGGTTTGCATATCTCAGCTTCTACTAGTTTAGGAAATAACAAGTACTGTCACACAAGTATTTGTGTCGTCTTTGGTTCCCAAATGGTCAATGAAATGTGCTGTGCTTGTGTCTGGGGATGCTGTAAAATCTTATTCTCCAATCATCTTTTTTTTTGTAATGTTTTACACCTTTTGCTGTCATCTTCTGACTGTGATATGCAATAAATTATTGAATGAAGTTCTGTCTGAGTTTTTTCTCACATTTCATACCTTTGAAATTTAATACAGGAATAGTTTGCTTAATTTATTTTTACCATGATAATGTATAACATTAGGCTAGAATGTGTAACACACTGCCAACTGTTAACAATTGTGCATATTTGTTTCTGCCATTCAGGAGTTGCACAATGGTTCATTCAGAAGGTTCCTGCAAGTGTGCTTTTTGACTCGCTCATATGTAGTAACCACTTCTGGCTGATTATTTTTATCTGTTAAATTTGGAGGAAAGCTTCTTAAGAGTATAACTGTTCATTTGATGGCCTTGATTGTCATGTTATATTTCCACACCACAATCAGTGCATTATATTACATGCATTTAGCAGACACTCTTAGCCAGAGCAAATTCCAGCACAATAAAACATAAGTGTATCCATTCAATATCGCAGATATTACTGGGCAGGAGTAGAGGTGGAACTGAGATGCAGTCTGGTGGGTCTTCAGTCTGCATCAGAAGATGGCCAATGATTCTGCTGTCCTGATCCCCATGGGGAGTTCATTCCACCACTGAGGGACCAGTACAGACAGGGATCGTGTCTGAGAGGAGTGACCCCATTGAGATGGAACAGTTAATTGCCCCATATTTGCAGAATGTAGTGATCTTGGCAGAACATAGGATTTGAAGACCAATCGTAGGTATGAGTTGGGCTGTCCTGTATGCCAGCACCAAGGCTTTGAACTTGATGCGAGCGATAACAGGAAGCCAGTGAGGTGAAGTGAGGGAGGGAGTAACTTGACTATGTTTAAGGACATTGTAGATAAGTCAACGGGTTTGATTGCACAGGCTCTAAGACAAGCAAAGAGGGAATTACAGTAGTCTAAGCATAAGAGGACCAGGGTCTGAACTAGGAGTTGTGTAGAATACTGAATAGTGAGGTAGGGGTGGAGCCTTCGGATGTTGTACAAAAAGAATATGCACAACTCATCGCTGCAACCTGAGAGGAGAAGGACAGTTGGCTATCAAGTACTAGGCAGAGGCTTTTGACAGTGCTATCAGTGATAAGGTTAGTAGAGTCTAGGCTGAGGGAAAGCTCTTGAAATGGGACAGACCTAGATGGGATGACAAGCATCTCAGTCTTATCCAGGTTAAGCTTTAGGCAGTGGTCCACCATCCACTGTGAAATGTCTTTCAGGCAAGCTGAGATGTGTACAGAAACCCGATCTAGTAGAACACTGGACACTCATTCTACAACTGATGAAATACACTCTTCTTATTACCATGAAATACATCATGAACCTCAAGTCATTTCTGTTGCAGATCTGTGGGTTGGGCTTCAAGGCCACTGAATGGATTCCCTATTTGGGTATAAATCAGGAAATGACAAAAGTCACAGATCTGGGTAAACATGCAAAAGGGGAAAGTCATGTGACAGCAGGCGCAGTCTAGAACATGGTAGCCATTGACAATAGTTGAATGCAATTATATGTGTTGTGTGTGTGTGCGTGTTTTTATTTACGCATTGAGAAAATTATCTGTTTGTGTGGAGGGTATGGAATGTGGACCAATGTGGGCCATGAGTCCCTTTTTGGCTTTTTGTTCAAAGCCAATAGTTTTCCTAATAACTCCTAATACAGCAATTGAAAGCCTCCGTTTGATTTGGTGTAGTGAGCAGAACTGTGTTTGCTGTTACTTTTGATGATGCAGGATGAATTCACAGGAAAAGCATCTGGATGCCAAACACAAAAATTCAAATGCTGTGCCATATGGGTTCCTTGTTGAGACCGGCAGTCCAGCATGGTTCTCACCTCTTAAAATAACTATAATCCACACCTGTCGATCATGACAGTTGCCACACATTAAATCTACCACCCTTGCTATGTTTAATGTGGGCAATAGATGATGGCTTCTGATCTGATGTTGTCGTCCCTGCACCTCTGTAGCTTGCACAACTTTGCCTGTAATTTACCTCACTCATAAGATCACACGTTCACAAGACAAAATGGTGCCTTCTGTTAGAAAGGTGGATGGAGGGAAAAAGGCTGCTCTGCTTTCTTCCACCAGAGGGGGCAACAAACTTAACAAAATGAGAAATATTTCCTGAAACTGAACCATGCAGCCCCTGTAGCTTTCCTCAGAAACTACATGTGGAAGTGAAACTGGGTGGTCAGGACTGTTCCTGTTTTCTGGAGACAGAAAGATGTTTATTTTAAAGTACATTTCAGTCGATCTTAAACACAAGTACAGCAGCCTGTGTGTCTGGTGCAGACAGAGGGAGATTACAAGGGCTCAAGTGATTACTCCATGCAGGTCATCAGATCCTCTGGGAAGTGTATATCCTAGCATAGGAATGCTCAACAGGCAGACAGTCTCTGTTTCTGAGGGCCTGACATGGCACTGACTTTGGTTTTCAAATTGAAGAGTTAGTAAGCGCAGTAAGCAGATGTTTTTGTGTCTTGTTGAAGATATAAGCATCATGTTTTACACCAATGACGTATTACTGTTAAAACAAATTACACATGAGATGCCTGTAAATTAAATTGAGTTTTTATTGTGGATTCAACAAGGAATAGTGGACATTTCATTTGAGTCATTGACCTCTTTTGTTTAAAATGTTTAGCAAAACACTGGTCTTTAACCTATTTCTTATATTGCATTGTTTGTGTGGGTTTTACCTTGGATGTCACATGGTGTAGCTGGAGGAGGAATTGCCTAGTCTCTTCTGAACAGTTAGTCCCCATGGAAATCAGGGCAGACAGAATGAAATGCTGAATTGAATGGTGCACTGACTGTCCCCAAGCACTGACCACAACTCATTCTCCTCCATCTTGCACAAATAGGCTGGAGCTAGATCTGATAAAGCTGATCTCAGGTCAGCGCTTGAGGACATCCCACAATCCCTCGCCAGTGAGCCAGGTGATATGCCGTGATTGGTTACCATCGCGACACAAACCACAGAGCCGGATTTGTTCTCCTAGTTTTCAATTTGAATAATCACACCCCCTGGTGGCCAAAACAGAGCCTTGCTGTCTTTAAAATTGCAAGCTCTTTTCCACTTCAGTGTTCTGAGCAACTGGTGTGAAAGGAAGCAAAGACAATACAAAATGCTTAAAACCGTTTTGCGAATATCACGAGTAACCATGAACGCCAATCACTATCACTATCAAACACTTGTTATTCGGTCTCCTGTCATAACTACTTTTACAACCTAAGATTAAACCTTCACAACCAGCTGGAAAAACATTTCCAGTATTACAAAACTGTCTGCGGTCACACAATGCTCATTTGAAGCACATTTTAAAGCGTTAGGTTCAAACGTAACTGCAGTTGAAAGTTGTGGTTTTTTCCTCATGCTTATTTCCAAAATAAATCTGGCCATTGCGAACAAGCCCTTTTACAGCGTTGAAAACCTACAAATTATTTTCCGAGATTCCAATTTCTTTTTCTATCAGTTTTTAAAACACATATATATATATATATATATATATATATATATATATATATATATATATATATATATATATATATATATATATGTATATGAACGTTTATGGTAAACAAGCTGTTCATCCTGAAACAACACCTCTAAAACGGTAATAGTATAAATAACCATGAATAGTTAAATGCGCGGTTCATTTCTAATCTTTTTTTTTTTTTTTTAACGCTTTAGAGAAAAGCGCACGTAATATTTGTTCTTCCTTCCTCCTTTCTCGGGAGTCTAGCCATTTGTTTGCCTGTAGCAGATGTCACGAGGCAGTGAAGAGCAAAGTTAAGGGAGTTAAGAAACATTCAAAAACGGGACTAAAATTTATGATGGCAGACACCACAGCACCACAAATACGTGTGATACAGATTTTAGCAGGCTTAATCTATAGTCACAATTTGAAACAATATTACGTCATTCACGATGTGCTGATGTGCTGACACATCACTCATTCTGTTTGTGGACTTTGGCGATTCATATATGGACATAACCGTAATAATTCCAATATATAATTCCTTTCAAAAGAAATACGGTTCCTTCACATTTTGGCAGTTCATTTAGGGAATATATTCCTGAACTGTCGCCGGCATAGAGCCCTGGTTCTATCGTGCAAGAGAGAGTGAGTACACAACAGTATAAATCCAGGTAGGGGGTGGAGTTGAAGAAAGTTTATTTAAAAAACAATGTATGCATAGGATAGACAAGGCTCTGGGGGGCACTTCTCTGCACCCGTGTGCTTGAACATACCCCTCAGTTTACTGTGGGGATAATGACATCACTAGAGATATTTCTAACACTCATCAGAGAGCTATAAGATTATAACATGTATCAATCTGGTAAGAGAGGCAGAGAATGCAACTAAGGAGGCTAGAGACACAGAGTGCAGGGGGATGGCAGCGTCAGTGCTGCAGGACAGCAAGCGCACAAGAGGGAGGCAGGTGAACATGCGCAGCTGCTGTAAACTTCCTTCTGCTTTTGAGAAAAAAGAATGTATTCCAGTGTCAAAGGTCATGTGAGTTGTGCACAACATCGTGCAGCAGACTCTAGAAGTGGAACCACACACAAGCCAAACTTAGTATAATATCCATGTTCACTTTCCTATTAAAAATCAAAATATGATTTAAATTCTTATTGTGGCGTCTTGGTCGGAAATGGTTGGGTTATTCAACGGTGTTGAACTCAATTTTTAAATCTTTCACTCAGTTTTGCTGGAAAATAGAGGGAATGATAGAGAGGCTTTGTGTGTGCTATGTGGCAGTGATTTCTGTGTGAGTATGTGTGGTGTGGTACATGTGTCTGGTATGTGCTTGTGTCCTGTGTTGTGTGTGTGTACATGTGTGTGAGTGTGTGTTTTGTGTGTGTTCTGGTCCAGTTCACACCACTCTGCCCTGAAGCAGCGGGCGGCTCTCTCCAGCTGTCTGCCGGCTCAGCAGATTCCACAGCAGCATTGGCACAGAGGTCCTTCCAAGGCTGCCTGTAGAGCTGCCTGTGGGGTCCTCTCTTAGTGGCTGGTACTGCTTGAAACGCCTGATTGCAAAAAGAGAGATCCAGCTCAGTTTCATGGATTGAATCAGTTAATTACTTAAGTTTTTTTGTTTTGTGTTGTTGAAGATTTCCCAACTCATCTTTTCTCAAACACTTTCTCTCACGGCAATCTGCTGTGTCATGTAGCAAAACACACCAGAGCAGCAGGTAGGACAGAAGCACTATGTGTCCTGATTTAGCACATACATGTGTATAACAAGACATGCAGTACATAATGAAACAGATATCTATGCTTTGCTCACTTGTAGGTCAATGCTATAGCCCCAATGGCACTGGCTAGGATCATGATTCCCAGCACTATGGCCACAGTGCCCCCAGTAGTGGAACCAGAACCTGCAGGCAAGACACAAAAGAAAAGCAATGTGAAAAGAAAATTGGAAAGGCAAAGTAATCCTGACATCACGTTAAACATGATGAGCCTTAATTTAAAAACAGTACATCGGTCCCAGTTAAAAAATGGGATTAGCTTTATCAGTATTGTGGGGTTTAGTTTTTTAGCCCCCCCTTCCCCCCAAAATTGTGAAAATATTACATGTACAGGCTGTATGAGCTACATGGCTAGGGTACTTGGAAAAGAGATTCATATACACACACACACACACACACCTATGGTCACGCTGACTCGAGCGCTGGTGACTGCCAGACTGACATCATTGGTCATGGACACATTGATGCAGAAGACCCCAGAGTCGTTGAAGAACTGCCGCAGGATCACCTGGCACTCAGGAGTGGGCATTACTGCATTGCACTCCGTCTGCACTGGCGTGGCACAGTCTGCATCCGAGACCACGGTGCACACCTCGTTTGGCAGGCTGTATGCACAGGGTGGGCAGCCACATGCACAGAAAGAAGCCAGACGCACAGACAGAAGTGACAGCTGTGTTCCTTCCAAAGATCGGCTGAATCATTACGTCACATTTACTCTGATATTTAGCTGATGCTCTTCAAAGCAAAGCAAAGTTACATAAGAGCATAAGGACTATTACACGCCTCCAGAATGGGGACTGTTACTTCCAGAATGAGGACTCTTACACACCTCCAGAACAACGGCTGTAACACACTTCCACAATGAAGACTATTACACTTCCAGAATGAGGACCATTACACACTTCGAGAACGAGAACCATTACACACTTCCAGAATGAGGACCATTGCACATTTCCAGAATGAGGACTGGTGCACACTTCCGGAATGAGAATGTCAAACATGGAGATCTGTGCACATTGCTAAGCCTAATTAGTGGGCCCTTGATCATGGCTCTTACCTCCCTTGGCAGGTAACAGTGAGATCCACAGCATTCTGCTCCACTTCTGCCGTCATCGTCACCACGTTGGCCACCTGGACAATCTCCACGCTCTCAATGCCCTCTGAAGAGACATTCAGAGACTTAGTATGTATGGGAGACAGCTCCCCCGTTGTTTGGAATAAGTAAAAGTTGCTTGTTCGATTCCCTGCTGGAGCGCTACTGCTGTACCCTTGGGCAAGGTACTTAACCCAGAATTGCCTCGGTAAATATTCAGTTGTATGTATGGATAACATGTAAAATTGTAACCTCTGTAAGTCCCTCTGGATAAGAGCACCTGCTAAATGACAATAATGTAATGTAATGTAAGTAAGTGACAGAGAATAACTGAATGGTGGGTGGGGGGCAGAGGGGTGCAAGACTCACGAACAATGTCCAGGGCAGTGGAGAAGGAGCCATAGCGGTAAATGATGCAGCCTCCATCCACAGGCATGGCTGGAGCCTGCCGTTTGGCCACCACCACAGGGACCTGGGCGGCGGGCGTGGCCGTCTCCAGCGCCATCTCCAGCACCGTCTCCTCCCCCTCTGCGGCCACTGTTCCTGTGGTCGGCACGGCCACTGCCTCTGAACATAGACAAAGCGGTTGCTTTCAGTCACAGCTGTCAGTCATTATGGGGGCGTGCAGTGCTGCTCCTGGAGGCAGTGCAGTGTAAGAGGTTACTGTTCTGCCCCAGCTCTAGCCAATCACTCCCTGCCTTATTACACCATTCCTCCCACTGTGAGCCAGGTTAAGGGAAATGCTAGAAATCTGCTAGAATGTTCCCTCCTAGGGACATTCCCAGTCACAACAACAAAAGCAAAGTGCTGACAGTGACTGAGGGCTTAAAAAATCACCTGCAGGGGTGCCTCACCTTCTGCCTCTGCTGCCTCGCCCTCTGCCTCCTCTGCCTCCACGACAGCTGTGAGAACTGTGGTGTCTGGGATAACTGGGTTGAGGTCATCGGTGGTCTCAGCTTGGGCCACCTCTGCAACAGCCGCCTCGGCAGGCGTCACGGCAGCTGTTTCGCCTGCGGCGGCATCTTCGGCGGGTGCCACAGCATCTGCTCCGTCTGCGGGAGTGTCTTCTGCGGCTGGAGCAGCAGAGGCAGCTGCATCTGCCACGCCCGGGTCCACCACAGCGGCATCTGTCACGGCAGGATCCTCTGCTGCAGCTGCTTCTCCCTCTGCGTCAGCATCAGCCAGCGAGATGTCATCAGCAGGGGCCGCAACGGAGGCAGGCACATCCAGCGCGATGTCATCAGCAGGGGCCGCAACGGAGGCAGGCACATCCAGCGCGATGTCATCAGCAGGGGCCGCAACGGAGGCAGGCACATCCAGCGCGATGTCATCAGCAGGGGCCGCAACGGAGGCAGGCACATCCAGCGCATGTCATCAGCAGGGGCCGCATGTCATCAGCAGGGGCCGATGTCATCAGCAGGGGCCGCAACGGAGGCAGGCACATCCAGCGCGATGTCATCAGCAGGGGCTGCAACGGAGGCGGGCACATCCAGTGCGACATCACCAATAGGGGCGGCCACAGAGGTGGGCACATCCAGGGCAATGTCACCAGCCTGTTGTGTGGGAGCAAGGGGGTTCAACGTGGAGGGCTCTTCAGGAACAGGTTGGACTTCTGCTGAAAAATACCACAATAGCAGTGAGGGGTTAGGTTTAGGGTTAGGCAAAGTAGCTAAACAAATGTAAAGCAATGAAATTCCCTTAGACAAGAAAGTCAGTGAAGATGTGGCTGAACTGGTTCTACTTTACACAAAATGCTCAGTATGTTACAGGCCCCATCCGATGAGTATGGTCCAGGTTCTAATCTAACCACAAAATCACAGCAGGCCTTATAAATGACTCACCAGTGGTTTCCTGCTCTGCTGGCGGGGCAGGTGGCAGGGAGGTGACCAGGGCGGGTGTGGGGTTGGCAGCAGTGGGGGAGTTGGCGGGGGTGGCACAACTGGTGTCAGGAATGGTGGCCTGCAGGACCACCTGGGGCCTGAAGGTCCCGGTGGTTACATAAGTGTGGGTGACAGAGAGCTCTTGTGAGATCAGGGTGCCGCTGTTGTCACCAAAGTCCCAGTTGAAGGTGATGCCGGAGTCTTTCAGATATTGGCTGGGGTCGTGCAGGTTGATGCTAAAGGCAATGGCACGGTTCTGAATGAACCTCCTGTCCTCCTGATTGACATCATTGATCTGTGTCAGGGACACTGAAAAGGGGATCTGATCTGGAACGAAAGAAAGAAGGAACAAGAGATAGAGGGAAAGGGAGAGGAAAGAAAAAAAGAGTGGCAGCACACAGTCAGAGGGAAGCAAAGAAAGAGAGAGGGAAAAGGGAGAGAGACAGGGAAGGAACAAATCAGCTCAAGCTTCATTTTCCCACCTGTTTCCGCATTGCAGGAAAAAGGGCTGCTGGGTTGGCCCAGTCATTAGCGCAAAAGCCCTGTGCAGTGTCAGTGATAGTGGACACACCTCCGCAGGCCTACCTGTGATGGTGAACTGTGTGGAGGCATAGCCCAGGGGGATGAACTTGTCCTTGCCTCGGCAGTGATAGATCACAAGCTCCATGCTGTAGGAGCCAAGGGGGATGTTGTCTGTGCCAATGGTGAGGGAGGATGAGGGGCCATCCGCCACCTGCCAGTAACGTCCTGGGACATGGAGAGACGGAGAGACAGGTCACATGTGACCATGAGGCCTGGCACCAGCTCACACACTTACATCACAGGTTGGGATCCTTCGCCCCTGGGTCCAGAGCTCAAGGCCGAGACAGTGAGGCGACTCACCCCAGGTCTTCCACACAAATACGTAGTGGGGCTTCTTGTCGGAGACCTTGGTGAATGGCGTGCCATCAGGGAAAACACCGCTCCACTCTTTGGTGGAGTTGTTCTCAGGGTACACTGGCTCCCCCTGCTGGTAGCGTGTCCCTGGAGAGGATATGACCCTTGGTCATTGGCACACTGCATTTTGTGGGTGGGATCAAACCCTGGACCCTGGATCACGCCGGCCATGCTACACTACAAATAATGGCATACATACTGCAGTTTTAACCCTTTTGCTCATACGGTCACGCCGGTGTGATTAGCCATTTAGCACATATAGTAAAACCGGTGCGATAAGAACAAGAGATTGGAAAAATTCTAGGTAATGTTAGTTTTGAGGAAACAGCCATTTAACGTTACAAAATATAGCAAATGCAGCGGTGAAAACTATGAGAAGCTTAATAACGCTAATGAAAACATAATGAACCATGTAACATAACACATGCACTACATAGCATAAAATAAGTTACGTGTGAAAGGGTTAACTTACCCACTGATTTCCTCTGCCACTGAAAGACTTTACTGTAAACCCCTACCAAAACTCTGAACATCCCTTTGGCTGGCAAACAGGAAATCAGTGTGTATCATAGAAATTCATACCTACGTAGGATGAGAGAGGTGTGGCCTCACAGCTGTATTGCCAGGGTGTGAGGTAGGCTCACCGTTTATGGTGCAGTTTTGGGCCCACACCACCTGGCCGTCCGGGAGCACTGTCTGGTTCTGAGGGAAGCGGAGGTCAATGCTGAAGGTGGCCTTAGCACCAGTCAGGGTGGGTGCGTCGTTCCTGACATCGAACGTCACCTCGCCACCTGCGGGCAGGACAAATGGTGGAGTGAATATCCATGCACATATTAAAAGTATGTACGTATTAAAAGACTGGTCAGTTGCCTGCATAGTATTTCAGGTGTGTCACTTCAGAGGGAGTGGCATGAAGAAAGACGGCCATTAATTGGCCTACGTTCTAATGTGTATCGAATGGGACCTAAGTTATGTGTGAAGCTGTATGGTTCCTCAGGATGCAGCATATCCATGTTTCTGTGGAGTAGTGTGTAAGCTCACCCCCCTGAACAGTCAATCACAAGGTTTGTGTGACTCAATCAATGACTGAGCCCACAATCTCCTTAGTGCCATAACAATCTGAAGTGGCAAAAGCTTTATGAATCAGTTATGAAACATTATAAGCTTGTCTTATTTGACACAGTGTTTTCGGAATGTTTCAATGTGTCAGGGAAGTGAGAATTTAATAAAAATTAAATGGTGTGAACCCCTCGGTCTTTGAAATTAATGCCCTTGTTTATCGTCTGGCACTCTGAATACCGAACACAAATGACACCAATTACTAAAACTCCTCACTTAACCAACATGTTAAACTAATTTTAAAAATTTGAATAACTTAATCATTATTATTAAAGATATTAATTATCAATTAAATCACTGAATTCGTTGATAGGAAATGGGCAGTCTGGTGGATCAACCTTTGCCAGAAATATACAATCACAACTGGAATAAATTAAAAAGGTTTATTGAGCAGTTACACTAAGACAAAGACAAAATTCAGTCTGGGCTACAGACCTGGTCCACTACCTTAACAGACACTAAATTATGTAAAGACATTAACAAAACAAGAACATGGACGGATCACGGAATGGATGAATGAGAAGTGTGAAAAGAAAATTACCCAAGCCAATTGCTTATCTCTCCCGAGGAAGAACACAGAAACCACTCACAATAGCAGCAAAACTCCAAAAGGAAAAATCCAAAAAGTTGCAGGAGAAACTGAGCAGATTGAACGGATCACAAGCAAAACTGAGGATACTGGATGACTGAGCGGATGACTGAGCGTTGAGGCCTGTTCTAGGCCTGAATTAAGAAGAAGCTCTCTCCACCTCCCTGACCCACGCATAATTAAATTTATGTTGGGGGAGTGCCTGGAAGTTTCTTCAGGACTTAATTTTGTGCTTTAGATCCAAACATCTGGAAATACCAGATATATTCTTGAGATCATCATTTTTACATTCAGCTCTTCATGAGCATCGCAATGACACCAAACATTAATAGGCATGGGTTGAGAGGAGAGAGTTGGCTGAGAGGAACTGGTAAAATGGTGGTCTTGCTGCTATATTGAGAAATTCATGTTATCACACAGCATTGGGTTTTCCAACATTTTTCCCATGGCATGAGGGTACAATTAACTGTGGGGTATAAAAGGGTAAGTGACCTGAACATGTAGATACACACAAAGAAACACACACATACACGCACACACACACACAAACACACACGCTGATTGTGCTCAGGAAGGGGAGAAGGGGGGGAGAAGGCAACCCTCTGCAGTTGTGGTCTATCTGGATGTTACTGTTTTTAACAAGTAACTTTAAGACTGGCTGAAAAGGCAGAGTTCTTTAATATTATATCAGAAGTATTTGGCACCTGAACCTCTTTCAGATTAAACCAAAGATGACTGTGGCCACCGTTTAGCCAAGGATTCTACATCTGAGGGGCAGATTAATGCTTACCGATACACAAAGCGTGCGTACCACGCCCTATTTCTGCTTTTATCTGGCAAAATCAAATGTGAATCCAAACAGGCAATCATTAGTTTGAGGTTTTAAGTATCTGACTGGGTTTTAGGTAACTTCTTGCAATCGTAGGTACGTGACACCGTACGGGTCACTGATTTAGGGGTATTTATGGTGGTAGGCCATTTGCCCTCTTGCCTGCTGTGTGTGTGTATTTGTTGACATCTTATCTGCCCTTGGTCTGGTCCCGAGTAGGGAAAGGAATCATAAAAACCCAGACTAGGGCAAAGAACCATAAAATGCATGGTACTCTCCCGACAGATGCGTGTGCTTGAATCAAAGAGACGGCTTGTGTCAAATGACAAGAATGGTTTGACCTTGGTGGGTGAGTCCATGCCTCAGTGTAAAAGGTTTTTATAGCCAGATCACGTTTTGTAAACATATGGGTCTATAATCACAGATATATTTCCTGCTCTTTTTGAAAATGAGAGGATATGAGGGTTCTTTTCACGCATAATGAGATTACAATGGTACTTCTGATAACGCTAAAGAGGCGTGTGCCACTGGTGTGGAAATGTTTGTAAAATGCAGACAGAAAGCCATTTACCCTAGGAGATTTTCCACCAACGCAAACTAGGTGCTAGTTCTGGGCTGGTGCTAGTGCAAGATTGGAGTTGGTTCAACTTGCAAACCTTCTAAGAACCAGTTTGCTTTTCCACGGGCTAAAGAGCCACCATAGAGCCACGTCATTACGTCACTGTAAACGTCTGTATACGTCTCCGCTTTCCCGTAGTGGTGGGCAAAGCGAGGCTTTGTGAAACACTGAAACGTTCGAAGCAGTTGTGTCGGAAATTGTTTCGAGGTTTCGAAACAATCCGACACCCATCTCCACGGTGAAACCTACTGGCAAATTTTGCTATCGTCACATCTTGATAATGCTATTCTTTGAAACAACGATTCAGACAAGCGTTGACAAATTCTAAACTATTTATTATTCTGGTGGGTTATGCCAGGCCATCAATACATATGATCAATACATATTTCGGAGAAATCACCATACAACAAACAAAGAAACAAAAGCTTTCAGATCGTCATAGACAGCAAATCGCGACTGCAATGAACAGTGTGTTTCAATAAAAAAAAAAAATTCTGTTGTGTTTATTAACATCTGTAAGGCTATTTCAATTGCTTGGTATTTCAGTTTCATGTCAGTAGCCATACCAGATCCCACACCAGAGATCGGGATCTCTTACGTGGATTCTCCATCTTAATCTAGCCTATCTATCAATCTATCTACACCTATCAAATTGCTATACTATCTCTCACCTGTCTCGTGCAATCTGTCGCTATTACTCTCTATATATTAATATGTCACTATATCTATCGCTCACTGTCTGTCTCTCACTAGCCTATCAATCAATAGGTATCACTAACCTTATATCTAGCCTAACTATCACTCACTAAATCGCACTGTCAATCACTGTATGTCGCTATCTCTCAAAATTTCTCTCCTCTCACAAAAACCCTCGAAGTTGGGATGCGTTTGCTTGACTTTTTAAGCATTCTGGGAGTTTGCGGTTGAGACAGATGTGTGATCAGGTTTGTTCCAGACACTGTCAATCAAACGTAGGAGGCAGGTATATCACCTGTCGAAACAGGGGTGAAACGCACCGAAGGTTCACTTAGCCATGGTTACGTGACACAAGCGAACCACACTTCAGAGCAGTGTTTCGAAACATCTGCGCTTCGGAAGCTCGACACAGCGTCGAAACGTCAGTATCGAGCGTCCCATCCCTAATTTCCCGGTAGCGCCAAGCTAGCAGTGGCGGCTGGTGAGCTGGAAACGGGAAGCCCAAACACCATCTATCAAAAATCTATCGTTACTTTCAACCTGTTCCCCTTTATCCTCCTTGATTAACAATAAAACAAAAAAAAATCACAGAATACTCGACACCAATCGCGTAAATGATTATGCTCCCGAAACAGCGCAGACTGTCTGTAGTTTGTGTGCTTGCGAAAGCTACAACATGAGATTGTTTAACAAGGATGGCATTTATCGATTTAAATTACGTTAAATACTCATGACACATCACAGCTTTTGTGAGGTCTGTTCTAAACGTTATTGTTCATTGCACTCAACCTAACATAAAAGTTTATTCTCAGTAATTTAAATCGTTTTAACTAAATTTAGTTCCGTTTTGTAATTTGAATTTTGTAACACAAGAAAGCTATAATGTGAAACATTTAAGAGAAAGCTTTGGGATTACTTGCCACTTAATTATTCAAATTGTCATCCTTGTTAATTAAACAATCTCAAAATGTAGCTTTCGCAACCGCACACAAATTTCAGACAATCTGCGGTGTTGCGCGAGCTTCCCGTTTCCAGCTCACCAGCCGCCACTGCTGAAGCTAGCGGGAACAGACAACAAGAACAAGAGAACAGTGCTTTAAAAAACAAACCTGTCCACTACAGTTTATACAATGTCAGCCTTGTGAAGCCAAATGTTAAGTAACGTTGGTGGGTGAGTCAATGGCAATGTTGGAAAGTAGCATGCTAACGTTAGCTACTGTTACCAAGGTTACGGTAGCTGGCTAGCTAGCTGTTGGTCAGCTAACATTACCTAAGCAAGCATAGCTACTAATTTCTCACATTAATGATACGAACGTCGAACGTAATATTAATGTGAGAAATTAGTAGCTATGCTTGCTTGGGTAATGTTAGCTGACCAACAGCTAGCCAGCTAGCTAGCCGATGTGAGAAATTAGTAGCTCGCTAAACAGCTAAGAAATACATAGCTGGCTGGCAACAAGGCGAAACATTTGAAAAATAAAACTGTTTTTTCGTCTTCTTTTAGGCAGACTAGACGCTAGATGCTCTGTTTTTTTTTTTTTTTAAATGGCAGTCATAAAGTTTTAGTTGGTCTTGTTGGTCACGATAATCCCGCCCCCAGCCCCTGACGTAACGGTTCTTGGTTCTAGACTAGCCAAGAGTCGGTGCCGTTCTCGAACCAGTTTTCCTGGCCGAGAGCCGGTTCTTTGGCTGTCGAAATGCAAAGAACTGGTTCGAGATTAGGCACCGGCTCTGAACCAGCCCTCGAACTGCCTTGGTGGAAAAGGGGCCTCACTGAGAGAAGTCTGAGAGTCTGGAGAGTGTCAGATGAAAGAATGTGAAGGAACAGTTGATTTTGTGCATTCACATCAGTAACCATAGTTCTCAGTGGGTATGGACTGGTGTAAGCTTCATTTGTTGCTCTTTTCTTTGTGATGACATTAGTCATGACAGATTTTCCAGCTCCTGAGTTGTTTGACTAGGAGTTGATTTATCTCCTAATGTAATATTGTCTAATGCTGGTCATCAACCACTGTTTTTCAATCAATTTTTAATTAATGCCGAATGTGTTCTACAAACAGAATAAGTAAATGAATATTGGGAAAATTGTGCAGCTCACCTCTCCAGCAGTCTCTGTAACGAGAGTCTCCGTCATTCCACACGGGGTACATCCGCAAATTCCACGAGCGATACCGTGTGAACTGTGTTCTTGGCCCTTGGATGACAAATGGAGACACAAAGGAACTGAGAGCACAGACAGCACTATTAACACATAACACTGCATCTCTCATAAACTTCCAGGCAAAAGAAAAGAGACATCTCATCAGCCGCTGGGTAGCTTAGTGCCCTAAATCTAAATGAGCTCTAAATATGAGTTTTTGGGGATAGGCAACAGTTTCCATTTCCTTTAATGTGATGTCATTGGGGCAATTTACATCTGAGGTTGCCCTAATATGAACTTCTTACCCAAAAAAATCACTGTGTCAGAACTCATGTCTAGACAGAATCAGTAAGAACTTTGTACAAATTATGGCCCAGACCTGATTTGGCAGACATGTCATGGATTACCAGCACCAAACTTCCAGCCCAGCAGTTGGTATTTGTTTTTTATGATATTTTCACTTCCTTCATACATCATCTTTACATCCCTAAGGCATTTGATAGATGTCATTGAATACCCTCTTTTAAATTTTACAATACATTTTTGTAATAAAGAGGAAAATACAGAACTAAAACATACATATAAATGAACGCAGTTGAAATGAAATTGTTAAGAAGCATTATCTAACAAGGCAAGGCAAGATACACAATGACCAGTAGCCACCTTGTCAAAAAGAATTCCATTTTCAAGTGCAAACTAGCCATTTTTCCTTCTATGCAATAGACATTTGTTACCATTTCAAACTACTTTTGCAATGCAGGTGGTCGGGACTTAGGCCAGGAGATTGGTATTATTTTCCTGGCTACCAGTGACAGGACCAGTAATAAGCAGCTGGCATTCTTAGACAAAAGGGTTTTTTTTTTGTAAGCAGCACACGACACCATTCCTACAAGCGACTGTTCGAGGGAAAGACAGCCGGAGCATGGGTTAGCTGGGGTTAGATGCCAAAGGAGGGATGAGGACTGCTCTCCAAAACCCCTCCCTCCTGGGAAAAAGCCCCCTTTCTCAGACCCAATCTTACCTCACATGATCATTCACCATCTGTTCAACTGTCTGCCTGGAGGGGGTAGAAGGATGTGGGATATGGGATGTGGGGGTATGTGGACTTCAGTTGGGGGGCTGTGTAGCAACATTTTTGGAGGGGTGTGGGCGTTCTAGGCTGTGAGAGTCACACGGCCTCAGCAATCCCCCTCAATCCCTTTCATGTGACTGTCAGCTGAGCGGGTGCAGCCATAATCCCAATTCAAGGAATGAGGGGAGACTCACTAAGGCTATGTGTGCTGTGTGTGTGAGAGAGAGTGAGTGTGTATGTGTGAGAGAGAGACTCACAAAGACTATGAGTGCTGTGTGAGAGGGAGAGACAGCGTTTGAAAGTGAGTGTATGTGTGCGTGTGTGGGTCTGTGTGAGAAAAAGAGAGAGACTCACAAAGATTATGAATGCAGTGTGACAATGCATGTGTCCGAGATAGAGTGTGTGTGTGTGTGTATCAAAGAGACAGTATGTTTGTAACGAGATGTGTGTTTGAGAGAGTGTGACTGAGAATATGTGCATGGGACCACCAGCATGTATGACATGTACACATGTATGTGTATGAGAGAGACAATGTGTGTGTGTGTGTGTGTGTGTGTGTGTGTGTGAGAGAGAGAGAGAGAGAGAGAGAGACAGAGAGAGCATGAAAGACAGCAAGCATGTATGTTTGGGTTGGGGAATGATCAGTGCCAATGACAGCATTAAGGTGTAACACAAACTCAGCTCCCCCATCACAGATTTAGAGGTTCTTCAGAAGATGCTTCTTTGCTACCCCAGGGGAGACAAATGGTGCACGACATCACTGCTGCATCTCCCCTCTTTGTCTCCTTGTTGCCAATCTACCAACAGCACTTTCAAACAAAGAAACTCATTTGGATTGTTTGATT
This sequence comes from Megalops atlanticus, assembly GCA_019176425.1. NCBI lineage: Eukaryota > Metazoa > Chordata > Actinopteri > Elopiformes > Megalopidae > Megalops > Megalops atlanticus. The sequence continues at coordinate 4,010,351 of CM032879.1, read as the reverse complement.
AGCCAAGCTAATAGCCATTATTCAACATTATTCCTATTTTTCTTATACAACAGATTATGTCACAGTAGTGTTATGCAGTGTAACTGTTTCACCTGGGATACTGTGTCAGCCCTGACCATGGAAAGAATAGTCTTTAGTTCTAGACAGAGACAGTGGTCCTCTTCATATCTTTCACAGCCACTGGGAAATTATAACACTATGCTTAGTTAACAACACATAAACTCTGTGGTATCTCCACTTAGAAAACATAAGCAAAGCTGTGCTATGGTGCATTATAAGCAGGAGAAAACAATATTCACATTGAGAAAAATGAAACGTGAAAGAAAATTCAATAGCCTGTCAAACAGACTTTAATACCTAGCTACATTAAATATAAAACATATTAAATAATATTTTAGGTTTTGTAAACTATTTCAGGTAAATGCATAAAAAACTATGAAAAAAACACAAAAAAGACCTACAGTAAACATTAAAGACATGACCCTTATTAAACCCGAGGGCACTGAAGCAACATTGAAGTAAAGCTGAGGTAACAATGAAGTCATGACATCACAGCTCAAGTGACTTACTAGCCACATAAAGAGACCTTAAATGAATTTACAGGAAAATACATGTATTTACATTACAGTAGTTTATGGCAAAAATGTATTGAAGGTTCTGTACGAAGTGTCACATGCTTTCCAGTACTTTTTTGTGCAAATTATCAATGGTACGCTGCCACACCCAAAATTTTAGACAATGAAATTTCTGACCAGTTTTTTTTGCTAAAACTTGCACTTCAGCATGTAAAAGGCTGCCTCTCTTTTTCAGTGCCATCCTTTATAATGCTTTTCACATTTTTTAAACACAAACCTAACTGTGTGAATATCAGCAAACATAAATGTTCACTTTCTTCACCAAATACTCAAATACCTCTAAGGTGGCATTCAACATTAAAACATCACTTATCTTTTACATCCTTATACATGCTGGAAGCCATGTTTGCATCTTAGATCTTCAAAACTGCTCTGCATATAAAATATGGTACTAGGCTCTGATGTACAACAGCAGTAGGGTTCCCAGGATTTGAACCCACAAGCCTCTGGTATGGAGTTCAGTGCCTTGAACCACCGCTCACTGCCACACTCTTTGGGACTGCCTACAGAAACTACCAAAACCAAACTGTTCATTCATTAAGCAAAAAGTCATTTCATACATCTCAGGACCTGGAATAATAGAATTCAACATTTGTCAAGAATTCACATAAAGTAGCTGTTGTTCAGCTTGCTGCTTGGGAGATTTATCACATCTCTGATTCATTTTGTAAATCATCAACACGCTGAAATTCAATGAACAAGACGTTCGTAATGAAATTAATTACCCTCTATGTCTGTGCAGATAACGCCCCTGAGCTTGTTCAGGGGTGATTGACAGGTCTCAGGACAACACAACATTGTTTTACCGAACAAGCAAAACAAGCATAAAATCACAATTCTCAGCTCTTATTACTGTCATTCCATGCCTCTTTAATCTGTTATCTAACACAAAACACACTTGCTGCTAATTTATATCACAGCATATCAACGTACACATTAGTTTGCTTGTCACTGAGGTTTTTGCCAATTCTGGGACTAAATGGCAGAGCTGTAAAACCTATGGTGTAACTGCACTGTCAAAACTACATCAGCCATGCTCTGAACAGAACCTACAGCTCTGCAGTGATCAGTCCAGGGCTACAGACATCCCCTGCACTCAAGTCTACACAAAATTCCCTTGCTTACATTATTACCTGCCATGTGAAAATAGACTGTAGTAGTAGTACACCGTGGTAGATTTCTTTTGCTGTGAGGTGAAGCTAAATGTATCTCTCCCCAGTTTTAGGTTACTTCTAGCATTGTCTGATCTCTCTGTATGCTGTCCAAAGCCACATATAGGGGAGAGACCAGAGCAGTCTCAGACTGGATGAACTTGGACAAGAAACTGTTTACTTACTCGAAGCTTCTGCTGAGAAAGCGGTCAGCACCAGCACCACCAGAAAGGTCCTCATTTTTGCACGTTTCTGTCTTCTCTTTTCTTCCCTCCACCCGACTTATAAAGTAAGATTCCTCCTCCTCTGAATCCGGGGACCTCAGCTCAGCTCCTCAATGAACTGGTTGGACTGGTGCTGACTCCCCTTTAAATTAGCTCAGCACATTACATTATCATAAACTTGCCTCTCACCTCTGACATCACGGCCTGTCTGGAACAAGGCCCCTCCCACCTCCACAGGCACCTGCACACATACACACAAAGACACACGCGCATGCACTCACACATAGTAATGAAAAAAATAAACCCGCAAGCAAAATCAGATGATTATCTGCATTAATACAACATCCCAGCATTAACTACAGAGAGCCACTCATGCGCATGCATCCATCTGTACATATTCATGTTCTTATTCATTGTCGTGGCTCAGGGTGTGATCCAGGATCACAACAATTGTTGGCAGTGTTCTACCAACTTCATACATTTTACTGTCAACAGAGAACATTTCATAAGGAATGATTTTTATTTCCTGATCAATAAACTGTGTACTTAGTGTTTAGAAGCAGACATGTTTGCTTTATGGTAAAATTGGACACAGGGAATGTGTTTGGTTGTACATTTCAACCGTTTATGAAACTGCCTTGTAAGAGCTCTTCACCTGAGGTGATATGAAGACACATCAACTGAACATTTTACTTGCAGTTCAGTTTCAATTACTTATTGACACCCCCCCAGAAAAAAACTATAATTTCAAGATAAAATGAGATGATACATGTTAACTTAGAAGATAAATGATATATCAGAGCTCAGTTCTTGGGGCCCTTCAAATGATATAGTCCTTTTCTAGTGTAACAGTTTTTCCAATAGTCAGAACCTGTGTCATGGAACAGAACTTCAGAGGGCAATATTTATCCACTAGCAAACACAGGTGTCACCTATATATAACAGTACAATAGTAAATTTTATAAGTTATTTATGAGATCATTTTTTTGCTTGGCACCCTGATTCTGAGTCCTATCTCAGCTTACATTTTACATACTGACCATACAATCCATTTATACAGGTGGATATTTCCTTGCTCAAAGGCATACCTGCAGTGTCCCCATCTGGGAATTGACCATGCAATCATGCAGTTATATGCCCATTTTCATTCATGCAACAGTAGGAGGTTATCAAGGTATCCAGAACAGACAAGTCAAATTCATCTCACAAAGATTTTATCATGATTTTCTAAGGGGTGTTCATTCATTGATACTGGATGTTGTAATTGTGTTGCCCATCTCTTTCAGCTGTTGGAAGTCTTATGGTTGGGGACGGATTTAGACACGCCTTAACACTGGGGGCTCATTCACACCCACACACATGCTCATGTGCATGAGATGTTCAGGCGGTAACTCATTGGCCTTCGCACAGAGCAGCAGCGTGGGGTTCATGACGGAACAGCTGATGAGTGCTGTGCCGGCACAGGCCTACGGGTGGAGAGCTGGGGAGACGAATCTGGGGCGATCCGCATGAAGGGCGCAATTGTGGGGAAAAGCGGGACAGTGCAGCACTGAGTCACATACTCCCTGACATGCGTGGCCAGTTCTTGCTAAAGGCCCAGCGTGGCATCACAAGACCCCTCCACGGGGGAGGCCCATCAATGGTGCCCTTTCATGTGGCGCTCTCTCTGGCTGCACCGGCAGACGCACTCACAGGCTCATTCCTCCCTGGGTCATGCATTGGGGTGGGGGGCGGGACTGGGATCCTGTATGCAGCGACCCTGCAGGAAGTTACTGGAAATGTGAGTGCTCTGAGGGCCCTGCAGAGGCCTTGAGCTATCATGCCATCAAGGCTTTGTCACTGTCTGGTGAATGGAACAGCTGCTTGGCTCCCTGCCAAGTCAGAGAATGAGTCAGGTCTCCCACATTTCCACATTTTACACACCATGGCCGACACCCACTTTTTGCCTCCACCAGGTAGGTATGCTTAGATAATGCTCGGAGTGGGGGCTCCTGAGGGTATTGGTATGACCTAACCCTAACCCTAACCTCCCCCCACATACACACACAAAGACACAGACACACACACACAAACATTCACACACACATACATACACATATATGGAATATATATGAGGTGCAGATAGATAGGTTTATATTAGCTGTATTTTATACAGTAGGTCTGTATTGACAGCACCAGGCCAGACTAATAACAGATCTATTATTATGGCAATCATTTCCTGGGGGAACTCTAAAACCTGAACCACATGAGGAAGGAAGAACAGGACTGTATGTTTTACATTGCAGCAAGACAGCGTGCACATGATTTTAGGTCCAGGCAAAGGCTGAATTTAATGGTGAAGACAGGGTGGGGTAGGTGCAGTTTGAGTCCATTTCCTGAACTCACGGCAAACGCGGGCAAAGCAGGGGGTTGACTGTGGAAAAGGATGCTGCCTGCCTGAATGTCTGGTCCTGAACTCTTCGAGCTGCGGCACATGTGACCGCTCATGTGCTCGTAACAGCGCTTACAGCACTCCAAATCCCCCCCCCAAAAGCACCTGACCCAGCACACTGGATGGCAGACCCACTATCGCACACACACCACATTCATTAACAATTAAACTGACATTGAAAAAAAGCAATGTTTCTCACCAAACTCCACCAGAGAATCAGCTGCAAATAATCAGGATCTGTACCAGTTTAGAGAATTACTGCAATGGTTGTTTAAGAGGTACAAGTGCCATGTCAGAAACTTTGCTTTGCTGTGAAATTACCTCACCCACTGACTCCTACTTGGTCTGTACATAGAACTCTGATATTTGTCTGATGTTGTATTCTATAATTTTTGTGCAGCTAGGAATGGCTTCATATGACTCCATGACTCATATGACTTTCTCCAATATTAGTGGCACATAAGAGAAGAGCAACATTAACATCTGCTTATTTTAGGTTCAGAAAATATCTTTGTCAATGACAGAATTGCATTCTTTGTCATTCCAAATTCATTATTATCACTGCTAGGAATTTGGTAGCTGTCCCTTTAGAGTGGATAGAGTGCAATGAATGAGATAATAATGAGACACAATACAATTGCAAATAAAGTAGAGAATTAAAAATGTCTTTAGGGGATGACAAAAGGAGATAATAACACAAAAAGTGTGAAAGCTAGTCACAGCAAACCAAGGGAAATCTCTGAATTAAGGCATTTCCCAGTGGAGATCAACCCGGCATACTGTAATGTGACACAGTAATCACCCTAAGATGCTGTTTTTGGGCACGTTCCAGCATTGCCCTCCTGTTTAAACAAAAGGTCTACAGAAATCAGAGCTGTGGTGAAGAGTGCACAAGCGTAAGCAATGCTAGGAATGTGAAGTTAATCGGGATCAAAGGAGCTCTTGTGACTCCCAAGATCTTGCAGTTGTTACTATCCTCATAACTGGATGATAAAATCACCTTTGTATTTCACAGAACTTAGAATGGCAATATTTATGTTGGGGAACATTATAGAATGTGACTTTTTGGATTTATTAGACCATATCAGACCCAGTCATTCCAGGGTCTACGATGAACACAGAAAAAGAATTGCAGTCACAGACTTCAGACCCTTGCCCCTTGGACAGAATTCAGTTCGTGAAAGTTGAGTCTTCAAGTGACAAATTTACATCTGGAGTACCACAAGGCTCAGATCTGGGGCCAATCCTATATAGCATAGATATGCAACCACTGGGTGTAATTCTACTTGGCTAGAGGACTGGGTTGCACTTTTAAACAGATGACACCCAAATCTGTGTGTAGACTGTCAGAGATCTCGACTTAAGTGGATGAGTACTAACTGCATGCTGCAACAACATCAAGAACTGGACACGGACACATATTCTTCAGCTATGGTGAAAATGACATTCTCTTTACACTCCTCAACATTTTATAACTCTGAGTGGATTATCAATGAGGATAAAGTCCTCCCCAGCTCATTTTCTAAAACTTTAGGTATAGTCTATGATACATATGTTTTGAGAAATGTACGTAACTCTCTTAGTAAAGTTCCTTTTTTAGCAGCAAACCTGCTTGAGTCTTTCAAATTTATATGCAGATGCTCATTCAAGCATATTTGTTTTTTTTTAATTGACTATTGTAATGTCTTGCTTGGTAGAGTTACCGAGTAAAGTACAACACATTCAGAACACAGTTGCTTGTATTTTATCATGGAAGATAGTTTGTTAGAAAAACTCAACTGCAACAGCTCATGTTTGCTGTCTCTCCACAATTTAAAATAAAATTCAGTTCTTTTGTAAAGATAAAGAACCTTCACTATCATTGACAAAGGTTTCCTCAATATTTCTTTACATTTATTACAGCATGAAGGTGTAATTGTTACAGGGGTCCTGTATTTTCAAATAATTCCACAGATGATGCAATACTCAAGACTTCCTCATCAGTGATATATATGTGCAAGAGAATGTGTTCCTGTGCAGGTGCTATACAATTAAAGTAGTTAATTGGTCACACCTTCTAATAAGGAAGGCTGGGAAAGTAGTTAATTGGTCACACCTTCTAATAAGGAAGGCTGGGTGCGATAAATTTGAGTGGAGGACAATCTGAAGAGAAAGCAAAGGCTAAACAGGGGCTGGATTCAAGTACTAAATTGCATCCTCCTTAATTCCTACATTCTTGCATGATCCTTGGCTAACCAGAAATCGATAACTGGTCACCACAATAAGGAATATTCCAAATCCATAGGAAACATGTGAAGGAAGCAGTATAGTAGGTAACAATCTAACCTAGATCAAATCTTTCTGTATTATATTTTTCTGCACAGAAATCCATGACTGTAGACGGTGTGGAGGTACCCATCCATCTCATTGGAAGCACAGCTTACCCTCTTAAGAAGTGGCTAATGAAAGGGTTTACCCCTCACCATCACCTGACTCCCGAACAGAACGCCTTCAACTACCATTTAAGCTCTGCTCGAATGGTGGTCGAAAATGCATTTGGACGTTTGAAGGGCTGTTGGAGGTGCCTTGCCAAGTGCAATGATATGGACATTTCTATAATGCCTGACATCGTTGCTGCTTGCTGCATACTGCACAATGTTTGTGAGATAAACAAAGAGAACTTTTTGCCTGAGTGGAACATTGATGCTGTTACTGACTTCCCACAAGAGCCTGACAGAGGTCTTTCATGCACCCCAGACAGGTAGCACACAACAGATACGAGAGGTGATGATGAGAATTCTTAATAAAAAAAGCTGTCTGATTTTTAAATAAAGTTCCTTCAATGTACACTATTTGCTGTTGTTGACCGTTTTGTATTGAATGGTGTCCTAGCTGGTCCTGGGACCCCCTGCCCTGCATGTTCATTTGAATCAGGTGTGTTGGAGCAGGGAAACATCTAAAACATGCAGGGCAGGGGGTCCCCAGGACCAGAATTGAGAGACACTGTAGCTTACATGTCTCATTTTGCAATACATGTACGTACACATACACACCAACTACTGATTAGTCAATAACAGTATTGTTTACTTTTGGTCTAAATACAAAAATGAAATATACTTAGATAAGAACAATATATAATTAAGTTTTAAGATAAAATCACACACAAATAGTGCAACTGGTTTGTAAAATTGAACTGACCATTACAAAGGATGGCAAACATTCACTTGTCTGTAAACAGTATGAAAAATATGCAATATAACTAGAAAACAATATACCGTAATAGTAAGAATAGAAAGTTTAAAAATAAAATCACACAAATAGTGCAACTGGTTTAACAAAAACAGTATAGAATGGAACAGACCATCAAAAGGGTGGCAAATATAGACTTTCTGTGAACAGTGTATAGGAAAATAGTGCAATTGGAAGTAAGAAGTCTTTCAGAGGACGGTGAAAGTAGGGCCCTGCCTCTGGTCGTGGGGGTAACATGGGTCTTGACTCCAGGAGGTGTGTGCTGAGTGAAGATATTGAGGCTGCGTGGCAGGCATCTGCTAGACCATTTGTCAGAGTAGAGAAGTCATGTCCTGAAGAACAGCCATCTCCTGCGCCTTCTCCACCCACGCCTCTCTCTGTACCTGCTCCTCATACTCCCGCTGCTCCAACAACCGAACCTGTTCTCGCTCGTTGAAGTCCTTGTCCATCTCATCTTTGCAGATAGCCTTTCCGAATGTGTCTGGTTCCTCCTCCTCTTCTTAGGTGGAGAATGACACAATGACTCTAACAATAGCAACAAGAACGACATTAGTTTAACAATAGTTGCAAAGCCAGCTAGCATTGTTAGCCATTATCCATTACTTCTGTTGTGCTCTGTATCATGCAAGTAGCTAGGCTACATGAATAAATACGAGCAATAAAGGTCAAATATAATCTTACCTGCACTTAAAACCGAATTGTTGATCAACACATCAGTTTCATGGACTGGAGTCTGCTCTACAGTGTTGCTGTATGGCGTCTCATGGCAACTCGAGGTGGAGGCCGCATCCATGCTCCCGACCAAAGCCACAGGGTTCGTCGAGTGACTCAAACCCCATATAGCCTCGCACAAACTAAAATAGCACCATGTTTTGTGGTCATTTCCATTCTGGCCATTGTCGTCAAAGACCTGATGGTACTGTCTTTTGAGTGCTTTTAGTTTGCTGTTCACCTGCACCTTGTCTCAGATTACACTGCAGCCACATTCGTAATTTGGTCATAAACAACCGAGTCCCTTGCCATTCCTTGAATTTGTAGTGATGTTACCTTTGATACAGAGGCTTCGAAGCTTGTGTCAAGAATGTCAAGCACTTCCCGTCGGAGCTCCGTATCGAGGCTTGTATTGTTTTGCCGAAATGACGTCACCAGTGACGTTTGAAGCCTGGTTTGAGTCCACTGCTTCGAGAAGGAGTTCACTTTTGGTGGGACGCTACAACTATAAAATGTCCCAATTCCCCCCCTCGAACTCGTGGGTTGTTGTCAGTGGTTGGAGATTGTTCGGTAGCTGGAGATTTTGCATTTGCTATTACTAGTACATTGATTGAGATGGAGCCAGCTAGAAAGAGAAAGTTTTCACCTGCTTGGGAGTATTTTGATTTGATTTCCCCCAATAAGGTATCTGTTTGTAGCTTGTATGATTTCCCTGACATGTAACATTAGCCTAATTATTATGTTGTTATTTCATGTTGTCACAGATCAATTTGTTTGTTTTTTTAGACCTTTCCACACATTTTCTATACAGTATATTCTGATCTACCTTTAGTTTAATGGGTAAACTGTTGCGCCATTTAGATGCCAGTGCCCAGCAGACAAAAAAAAAACAGTTCCACTGCAGATGCCACGGTGGAGGTCCAGCGGTACTTGGCTGAGCGGCATATTCCAAGATCAGACGATCCGTTACAATACTGGGCAACACATAAAGCTCTATACCCAAACCTGTATGTGCTTGCACAGAAATTTTTGTGTACGCCAGCGTCATCCATTCCTTGCGAGCAGGTGTTTCTAAGGGTGTTTAAGCCCGACAATGGTGGAGCAGATATTGTTTTTAAATAAAAATAATTAAGGTTTCCCCCTCACATTATACAAGCACATCCACTGCCCTCTGTCCAGTCCAACAACATCACTTCCACCCCCCTTTATCCAGTCTGAAAAACCCCATCACTGCCCTCTGTTTTACAGAAGCACTGACCAGTTACAAAAGCACTTTCACTGCCCTTTGTTCTTTCGGTCATTTTCACTCCTTCAATGTCAGAATGGCATACACTACCCAGACAAAGACTCACTGTTCAGATGACATGCTACATCAATATATGCATAGACAATCTTTTATTAATTTCTATGAAAAGACAAATGGCTAGATCATAAATGAATAGTTTTGATTTCATTATGAAATAACACTGAGCATAAATACTTAAAATGAACTACTTTATTTATTTGACCATACTTTTATGTGTATGCATGTTAATGTATCAGGCCTTTGCGGACCATGTATAGCACACATTTTGGCGGGGTCACTGTCCCGAGAATTTTTCCTGCCTCGTATTTTCATTGACCAGCAGGTGTCCCTACAGTGCATTCGAAGCCTCGAGAAATGAACCACTTTTCAACGCATCTGGCTGAAAAGATTCAAGGCTTCATGAAGCTTCATCTCGCTATCACTATGAATTTGTCTGACGATTTCGGCGTCGGCCCTTACCGCCACAAGTTCCCGAATCTCATCGTCTTTTCGTTGGCGCTTCCTATAAATTACCCTTCTTCTTCACCCTCGGATATTTGTATTCTTCTGGTTTCGCGCCAGTCGTATGATAGAAACGTCATCAACACGCCCACTCACTCGCTGTGAATTCTGCGGACAGTTCGGGGGTCCTCCCTCCGAATAGCCTGAAGCCATAAAATCCGTCTTTTGCCCTCCCTTTCCCTACTCGGTAGAAAGGAGAAACGAATGTTGTGGGGTGTGTTTTACTGTTGATGGTGCAGGACACAACACAGCAACGTTTAGGCATGGTGAAAACCTATCTCCTATTTGCCGCCAGTCAATTTTACCACTTTGTTTTCGCCCAAAACGGGGCGTGTCCGCTAAAACTACTTCAAGTTGACGTCACGTTGCCCTGGTCCATTCACACACGGACTCAATCAGACATTACACGGACTTTCTACTAGGGAGCTGGCAGGGTGAAGTCCGTTTAACGTCTGGTGCAACTGATTCGTACATTTGCGTTCTCACATACAGCTTCTCCGGGTAATGTCTAGATAAGTTCAGTTAATGTCTGAAAGGGGCTAATGACTCTTTTGGAATGCACCCAGGGAATTTTTGAGTTCCTTGTTGTAAACCATTTTATTTTTTAGTCCCTCTTTACTTTTGATTGTTATCCTGTATTGTACTTTAAATAAATGAACCTTTTTTGAGAAAATCTCTCCACACGTTGACGATGAGAACTCATTGTTCGCTTACCACCTAATCTACCCAGACCTTGACATGTGCCCTTGTTTGGAGATGATCAACGTTATTCGGTTCACCTGTGAGTGGTCATAATGTTTTGGCTCATCAGTGTATATATGCAATTCAAAGATATTGCCGCATTTTCTTTCAGACTAATTCAGTTGCGGATGTCCGGGTTTGGTACAGTTATAAGGCACTTGGGGCAGAGCTGTTTTGCAGGCTGTGACTTACAGGCATAGAGGCAGCTCTGCGTAGGAGTGTGCACTCAGTCGCACGCCATAGCTACTTCTCGCCTTGCTTTAGATGACATCAAGCTCGCTCTGGCCCGCGCTCTCTCACACAGTGGTAAATATTTTGGCTGCCTGCTCCAAACGCCATGAAAAACACTCTGCTTGTATGGTCAATATTTTTAGAAATTCTGAATTTTATGTTTTAGAAAACAGAATAGGCGCAATAGTCTGGAATCACAAAATTTTCCCATACTTATCCAGACCTGGAAATTACTAAAATCAAATTCCATACTTTTTCATACAGCGTAGGAACCCTGGTTTCTACCGGATCGACCATTGCCAAACCATATCATTTAAATTTGAGTCCCTTCCCTCCATAAAGTCTGTGCACAGCCTTGTGCAAATAGTCACTAATCCCGCCTAACTTTCAAATTCTGGATGCTCTGGAGTATATAAAATAGTTAATGACTATTTAAAGACGCAAAATTCTTATCTCGCATACCATTTCTTGCAATGTTAACCGGTACATTTGAACGGCTCGTATGCTATCAACGGGTTATTATGTATCCTGCGACCCGGAGCATTAATTATTGAGCAAAACAAAAGATGTACTACGAGAAAAAATAAGAATGACGGCCGTGCAGCCGTACATTTCTTTTTTTCTGTTACGTTACGCCAACATGATGGGCGCTGAAGTTACAAACGGAAAATGATTTGAATTTGAACTCAAAAGCGCACCGCAATTGGCGCCTTAGTCTCTGTTAAAACGCTCCAAAGTTCAACCTATGGTACACAAATAGGCCGCCTCTTTTTTGTAATAGGCGGAGATAGAGTTTTGGAGGCGGGAGTAAACTATTAAGCACAAATTTGTTTGGTTTAGAGACAGGTAGGTGTGTCACAGTTTCAAGTAGAGGAGGGATTATTGTACTTTATCCAATCCAAAATCAGGATGAATGTAGATTTTTGTAAGGGGAGGGTAAATATTGAATTCCCAATTTAGTAGGCGTGGCTTATGCAACGCGGGAACTGGCGCGTTCGGTTACTTTTGTTTCGGAGGGGAGACTGTACGGTCCCTAAAACTGATCATTTTTTGTTTCATGTGGTGCTCCCCTCATGCATTTCCGCAGCAGTTTGCGTGTGGCGGGTCACTTTTGGGACGGTATCCAAAGAGTTTGGTTTTAAAAGTTGTTTGGCAAACGGTCATTGGATTTTAGCTAGTTAAATAGCGAGCGGAAGGGACCTAGCCGAAAGAAAGTGGGACAGTTATTGTTGGTAATCGCAATGGAGTCTTTCCAAAAGGTGGAAAAGATTGGGGAGGGGACGTACGGGGTCGTGTACAAGGCAAAAAATAAACTCACGGGAGAAACGGTTGCCCTCAAGAAAATCAGACTGGACACGTAAGTGTTCTCATGTGCATGATGTCCCGTGCCGTCTTTGTTGGCTGGCTGCTTTTGTTTATCACCGCCAGACAGTTCTAACTTTGTGATACGCTTAGCTTGCTTAAACCCAGTTTTAATCAAGCAGGTAAAAGGTAACTGGCTAGATACCATAGTTTGTCTACTGGACAGATTACAGCTGCGTTGCAAGATGGCTGTTATGGCCGTCTTTCTAGTTATAGTAAGCCATTTAAGAGATTGTATTGTGTTCTCACTTGAGCTGTGAGAAGGTGTAGTGTTAGTAAGCAAATTCACGTGTGGTGTAGTCGGCTACCCAGTGGGGTCTGACTTTTTTATTTAGTATGATAGTTCGTCAAGTTGGAACAATGCAATTTTGACTGTCTAGTTTTCTAGCCAGGAAAATACTGATAATTTGATAAAATGATGGCTCGTGGATGTATGATGTCGACTAAACAGCAATGACATTGAAATGGCTACTGCTTTTGTTCACGTTTTTACATCAGGAAGAGTGTAAAATCACAGTCCAGGGGAAGTAAATCGTGACTGCACCGTGCGTGCAACACAAAATGGTTTCCCCGGTCAATACCCCCTAATTTCCCTTTCACACTAGTGAGAAATCTCCAGTCTTGGTTTTATAGATGTGTATATATAGGTTATATATAAATCATAAATACGAAATCAAATGTATAAGAATCAACCCCCATCCCGAAAACCTACTTTAAACCGTGTGTAGATATAAATTATATTATTCTTTGTATACTCAAAGGCGGTTTCCAGTAAAGCTAATCGATTTCAGAGGACTTGGCAGCACTACCAGTCCATTTGTGTCAAGACATTCCACAACTTTCAGTGAACGGGTTACAGCAAGTTAATTTAGGGATGTTTGTGTTTTTTTTTTTTTTTTTTTTTTTGACTAGGCTGTCCTTAGCATTGTGCATTGGTGTGAGTGGCTGAACTTAAGTGCATCTGTTGTTTTAGGGAAACCGAAGGGGTCCCCAGCACAGCCATCCGAGAGATCTCTTTGCTGAAGGAGCTCAGTCATCCCAACATTGTCAAGTAAGTAAAACCCAGCTGGTGGGTGGGTGTGGTCCTGCCATATGCCTGCGTTACATTACATTTGCTTAGCAGATGATCTTGTCCAGAGTGACTTGCATAGTTTAGAATCTTTGTATGTCATCCATTTACACATCTGGATATACTTGCTGAGATAATTCATATACAGTGTCTTGCCTAACAGTGCTTCAAAAGTGACCCTCCTGGGAGTAGAACCAGCAAACTTTGTGTTGTGAGCCCTGCTCCTTTATGCTGTGGCATGCTGCTGCCAACTTCCATGTCAATCTTTGGTTACTGCACTCTGCCCTGCTCTGCTCCCTCCTATACATTTGTTTCATATTTTCATCGGTCCTGGATGCTGTCAGTGAGACGTAAGGGTGTGTTACTTTGTGAACTTGAGTACAGTGTGACATCAGAGGGCCTACCAGACTCTCATCCATCCCTGCAGTGTGTGAAAACCCTTATACAATTTTATCTGGCTAGTATGCCACTGTCCTGGAAAAGTCATAGACAGCACAGCAAATCTTGATAGGTGATGAGGCTGGTTCACCCTACCTGCCAGCTCCTAGCTTGATGTCATTCACTATGCTAGCAGTGAGATTAAAGTGGTGAATTGGCACAGGCTAACAGGGTCAATAGTATCCACAAATGTGTGTGCATGCAGACACAATTTTTATGTACCGTGTCTCAAAACATATTTTCCTCCTGCATTTCCTTCTGTTTGGTACAGTCCAGTTTTGTTAGAACTTTACCATTGCAACACCAAAAATAATTGCTGAGATTCTTCCATTTATTCTTAAGTCATTAAAAAACCACAAAAAATGTTATGCAGAGTGGGAACCCACTACTTCAACAGTGTCTCCTAGCTGAAGTGTTCAATGTGGTTTTAACACTTACGTTCAGCAGGTGGGAGCCACTCATTCATAAATGAGCTCATATTTGAATGTGGACGTTACATTACATTACATGCATTTGGCAGACGCTCTTATCCAGAGCGACGGCCAGCAAAATAAAACGTGTATCCATTCAAGTTAAATGAGCAACAGTGTCAGACTAAGCTAACAACACTCCCAGACCAGTGAGTGTGAACATAACACCATTCAAGCCCTACCATAAGTTAACTTGTGCAATCAGACTAGGCAACAGAAGCCAAGTTTACTACGATATATCAGTCACTAGAACACAGAATCCAAAATACATCACGTAAAATAAACATCAAATACTAGAGGTTGCAGTATTAGGAGGTGGGATTGAGGTGGAACTGAGGTGGGTCTTCAGACTGTTGGAAAATGCCCAGTGATTCCGCTGTCCTAACCTCCCTGGGGAGTTAATTCCACCAGTGAGAGACCAGTACAGACTAGGATCGTGTCCGAAAGGAGCGACCTCATCGTGATGGGACAGTTAGTTGCCCCGTGGTTGCAGAGTGTAGTGATCTGGGCGGAATATAGGGTTTGAGGACCGATCGCAGGTATGAGTTGGGCTGTCCCATTCACTGTCCTGTATGCCAGCACCAAGGCTTTGAACTTGATGCGAGCGATAACGGGAAGCCAGTGAAGTGAGGTGAGTGTGTTCCAAATGTCCCTCTGGTTCTTTCTGTTAATGCTCTGTGCTTCTCTAGCCCCCCGCTGTCTAATGAAATCTCAGACCCACGTGTCTTGCACTTGTGTCAATGTGTGTAACCCTTGCCGTTTGCCTGCCTTGCAGACTGCGAGATGTCATTCACACGGAGAACAAGCTTTACCTGGTATTTGAATTCCTTCACCAGGACCTCAAGAAGTTCATGGACTCCTCTTCAGTCACTGGAATCTCCCTGCCTCTGGTCAAGGTACACACTGGAAAAAGGCAACCCACCCTCCCTGAAAAGATGTCATTTCTCACTGCACACCTCTGTATTGGAATACAGTTCAGTGTTTCCCACACATAGACTTTAGTTGGGCGGGCTGCCCAGGTATATTAATGGCCGCCAAAGTATATTTGGCGACCCATTTTAGCATTTTTTTGTTAATTTTTTAATCCGTCTGAGAGAACGACACCTTCCACGATCGATTAAGTAGTGGACAATCTCCCCTCGCTCTACTCCTCCCGTACCTTTTCATTCTGCTATCGCAGGAAGGGTCTACTGACAATCACACATGCTCTGCAGAGAAATTCAATTGTTGCGATGGTGGCTAAGGCGACCCATTCAATGGGTAAATTAACAGCTGGCTAACTAGACATTGTCACATTGCAAACAAAGCATTAGCTACGTCGCAGCCTGCTAGCCACGTTTACCGCTCATGCCAGCTCCGCGAAAATCCCTGGTTATACGATTTCCCCCCCTTTGTAGATGCTTGCTTGATGTTTAAATTTGGTCTGGGTGGACCTAATTCTTTAGTTGCCAATTTATCCTCATTACTACGAAGACTGAACGGTATTTCTCTTAATGACACGATCGAGTTGCTCTGAGTTGAGGTAACATTAGCCATGTTGACCTTGAATGTGACAAGATTGCTGGCTGCCCCAGCAATCCCTACACCAGGTTACGTATGACGAAAGCATGTTGGTGCAAAGCATGTTGGAACCCATACAGATTGCATTGCAGTGCCTGCAATTCAAAAAAAAAAAATTGCCTTAACATGAGCGTCTATCAGAGCGATCTGGGCGATTTTCAACCAGACTGAAATTGCCCGAAAGGGGCGGTACTCCTCGGAACATGACTTGATGCTGATTGGACCATGATATTCAGAGGCACCACAAACTGTCTTGAACAGTCACAGATAGCGTAACACTGTGGTATTAGAATTAGAATTGGAATGCCTTTATTGTCATTGCACATTGTTGTACAATGAGATTTGCTCTGCAGCCCCTGAGATGGTACATTAACATTCCACACATGTACACACACACAAACACACAAGATAATAAATATAGAAGAAATAGAACAAATATAAGTGGCATATCAGAAAGCTACTGTTGATTATTGTACCTATGCTATTGCACCATGTAAAAATATTGCACTGTGCCAAAATGTACCACTATACCAATATTATTGCACCTTATAAAACATTATTGCATGTTATATACAGATGATTTACAGATGTTATTACACATACTGGCATTGTATGGGAACTATTCCAGTTGTTGCACCTTATAAACATTATTTCACATTATGTACAGATCATTTACACATGTTATTGCACATTGTCATTGTATGGGAATACTATTCCTGTTAGTCCTGTGGAGTGTTATGATCATGTTGGGGGTGGTGGTAGGGGGTCAGTGTTTTGTGGAGTTCAGTTCAGTAATGGCTTTGGGGAAAAAACTATTTTTGAGCCTGGAAGTGCGGGTCTTTAAGGCCCTGTAGCGCCTTCCAGATGGCAGCAGAGAGAAGAGGTGATGGCAGGGGTGAGTTGCATCCCTCAGAATGCTGCTGGCTCTGCGGAGGCAGTGTGATCTGAAGGTGTCTTCCAGTGAGGGCAGGGGGAGTCCAATTATTTTCTGGGCTGTGTTTATGACTCTGGAGAGCTCTCCTAACTGCTCCTGTGCAGTTGGTATACCATGCTGTAATGCAGTATGTCAATACACTCTCAATAGTGCAGTCGTAGAAGGACACAAGCAGCTCCACGGACAGGTTGGTCTTCCTAAGTGACCTTAAAAAGTAGAGCCGCTGTTGAGCCTTCTTGACCAGAACAGTGGAGTTGATTGTCTGTGTGAGGTCCTCTGTGATGTGGGTTCCTAGAAGCTGGAAACCCTCTCCACTTCTTCTCCTTTGATGTTTAGAGGAGAGAGGTCCTTGTGGTGTCTCCTGAAGTCTCTGATGAGTTCTTTAGTTTTTTGATGCTCAGTGGAAGGTTTTTTCTCTGTGCACCATCCTGCCAGTTTGCAGACTTCATCTTTGTAGGCTGTCTTGTCCCCGTTTGAGATCAATTCCACGACTGTTGTGTTGTCTGCAAATTTAATGATTGTGTTTGAGGGATTTGTGGGGGAATGTGATAGAAAAATTCCCTCCCTTTCCCCCATTGGTAGTGCGTCGTCCGACCGCCCTAAGGAACAAACTGCCCCTGGTACAATTACAAAACAAAAACAATACAATTTTCGACAAGGAGAGACAGTAGATCGCAGCTATACTAGCGAAATAACCATGTAATATCCTGGTAGATTTCGTCACAGTCCCACAACGCTGTTGAGACATTTTTTTATCGCGATATCCCAACATTTGATATATATCGTTACATCCCTAATATACTGTATACTGCATGCTATTTTTCAATGTAGTACCCAGTATGTGACCATTAATGATTACATTTGTAGTATGTTACATTGTCGCGTGAAATCATTGCAAGTTTAGAAACGTCCTGATTTCCTTGTGGTATTTTCCAGTTAGATGCCACTAGCATTCTCACAAGTGAAAAGTATTGACGAGTTCACAAAAAGTATTCGCTAATTGAAGTATTTTCAGGTTTTTTTCTTTTCAATGTCTCACCTTATGGTGGTATGGGCACATAATGTGGCACGGAGGAGGAGAAGGGCTGCTACAAAAAAACATTTTGATCGTGATATTTGAGTATGAATATAATGTAGCCTACGCTGCTACTTTGCAAGCTTAACTTTTTATGGCGTTACACCTGTTAGGCTATATGACGTCAGATAAATAATAAGGTAATGTATATGTAAAATCACAAATAATTATGAATAATGTTTTATGAATAAAAAATTGTCTGAGAAACAATTGGTAGTTTAATTACAGATGTCACAGTTTTAGATTTCAGTCATTTACATCTAATGGAATTACAAAGGATCATAATGAAGTCAATCAATTATAAGTGAATACATAAATTATGAATATAATAAAAATATACAAATATATATATATATACATATTTATACAAGAATACATTTTTTACTTTGTCTTACTCTTCCCATGTGGGTAGATGGAGGGGAGGGTTGGGGGGGTTGGATCTGTGAAATATATTATGTGAAATTAATAGAAATATTCAGTAAATCAAATGTGTTAAAGGTCACACGTATTTGTTTGTCACATGTAGTAGACCATTTTTGTGCCGGCAGGTAATGCCGGCCCTTTCCGCCGGCTACCACCACAAGTATATTTCAGACCTATGGGAAACGCTGCAGTTGCATGCAAGGAGCAAACTCTGGGTCAAATGTGTGACCTTGCTGGTTAATTTTTGATTGCCACATGGGAGCATGAACAGCCCTACAACTTTGAACAAACAAAGCTTAAACAATTGAGTATTGAATAAAATCCACCCTTGCACAAGGCGTCCAGGGATCCCGGTCATGCACGCGGTAAGGCTGTCCTGGCCAGTTTGTCAGATCTCATTGCCCTCTGTGGCTGCAGGGCTGGGACCGATCATCTCTCACTTAGGTGCTTCTCTCTCTTACTCCGCTGTGCAGAGCTATCTATTCCAGCTGCTCCAGGGCCTGGCTTTTTGCCACTCCCACAGGGTGCTCCACCGGGACCTGAAGCCCCAAAACCTGCTCATCAATGCCCAGGGCGAGATAAAGCTGGCCGACTTCGGGCTGGCCAGAGCCTTCGGGGTGCCTGTTCGCACCTACACCCATGAGGTGAGGGGAGACTGATCACAGGACTGGTGATCTGGCAATCTGTTGCCAACCCCTTTAATCTGTGAATGCATTTAATCTTTACTTAAAGGAGGTATAATGTGTCTTTTCAACATGAAATGGTAACCTAATTTATTTGTGCAATAATTTTAATGGGTTTAGGAATTATTTATTGGGATCAGCTCAAGGAATGGAGATGGATAATTGAGCATAGTTGGGTTTTAAGCAGTTCTTAGGTCAATGCTGAATCCTGTCTACTTATGACAGGATAGTATATGGACAGGATTTTCATAATAAGCTTATTCCTCCACCCTACCAAAATCCTGTTTATGTGTGACTTCCTCTTGTGGATTTTATGTGTGAACAGCCTTTACAGAGGCACCCCTTGTGTCAGGCAGGCTTTGTTAAACTTTTTGATCTGTGCAATTCAGGTGGTAACCCTGTGGTACAGAGCTCCTGAAATCCTTCTGGGCTGCAAGTACTACTCCACAGCTGTGGACATCTGGAGCTTGGGGTGCATCTTTGCTGAAATGGTAAATATCTCTCATTTTTCTACACGAGGGTCAACATCACTTCAAATCGGTGCAAAAGTGTTTACAAAGGTAAAAACTGGTCTTTCAGGAGGACTTGACCGTCTTAGTTTAAAGATGCACACACCCAATGGTCAGTCAGAAGCTGTTGGTGGCGTCAGCTGTCAGTGAGAGCATCACACTCTTGAACCAGTTGTGGGGGGCATCTGTATTAGAGAATGAAAATGAGCAACGAGCACCAAAGTTATGGTGTTTCTCATTTTCAACAAATATGGAACTACAGTTATGGTGGCAATTTGACAGGAATGAGGACAAATTGATCAGCTTGATAAGGAGAGGCCAGTACTGTTCCATAGAACAGAAATAAACATAGCAACAAACTCATGAAATCCAATATCTGGTAGGAGACTGGGAACAACCCAGCTAGCATTCTGTAGCTGCCTGATGTATTTGTTGCACCTTAGTTAATTGCATTATTTAGCTAAACAGTAAACACACAGATAAAGGTGTTGTTTCTAATGGAGAAGGTAGATAGCACAGGCTGTTTACTACTAGTAGAGGAGACTGCAGACACTGCTGCGCCCCTGGTGTGGAGTGTTTGTTTTTCGCACAAAGATTCAAAGTGTATTTATAAATAAGCTGCCAATGGAAACATTGTCTTCCTAGGTAGCATTGTTTAGCAAACTGTTTGTCCCATGTTAGCTAGCTAGTTATGTTGTTTAGCTAAACAATAAATGGCCAGAGATAACGCTATTGTTTCTGATGGAGAAGGTATCTAGCATGGGCTGTTTACTAGCTAGCTAGTTGAGGAGAGGTTAACTACAACTGCAGACACTGCTGCTCCACTGGTCTTGTTTGTTATTCACATGCAGACTCAAAGTGTATTTGTAAATAAGCTCTCAGCTGTCTTGGTATTAATAATCTTGTGATGGAAGTGTTTGTCTGCATTTAAACATCTAAACAAGGTTAAATAAAAGAAAATGTATTTTTGCATCCTCTGAGGATTTTTTTCCTTTTTTTGTAGTGTTTCTTTACTAGCTTGTTCTCTTCTTGATACTTACATAGCTTCAGGTAACTAAGTAATTAGGGAGCCGTCTCTACAAATGAGCTGTCAGCCACGGGCTGGATTGTGTGGCATGTGTTTATCAAAGATTACCCTGAGCAACTGCACCATTGGGGCATGCCAACCAACTATTGTGTTTGTGTCCAGCTTCATAAATACAGTCAGGCAGTGCCAGGCCTTAAGTGGTGCAAGTAGATGAACTTGTTGGAACTGGTTGTCACAAGCTAGCCAATAAACTGTGTGTGTTAGGTTTTGGTAAACCTGCAGTGAACAGCACAGTCGGTGACACACCATCTGTACTGACATTCCATATTTGAAGAAAAATGTTAAACAACTACATCCACTTGTGCACTACATCTTATCTTTACACTTTCCCCTCTCTCCCTCTTTTCCTCTCTTCCCCATATCCTTCTCTGCCCCTTTCCCCCTCTTTCTCTCCCCCTTTCCCCATCTTCTCTCCTCCCTTCCCCCCTCAGATTACCCGGCGTGCTCTGTTCCCTGGGGACTCGGAGATCGATCAGCTCTTCCGGATCTTCCGCACGCTGGGGACACCAGACGAGGCGGTGTGGCCTGGCGTCACCTCCATGCCAGACTACAAGCCCTCCTTCCCTAAGTGGGCACGGCAGGAGCTGACCAAGGTGGTGCCGCCTCTGGACGAGGATGGACGAGACCTCCTATCAGTGAGTCTTTCACCATCACCAACATCACCAATACAAAATCAGCTTTATACTAAAAATATACAGACAAGGTATAACTGGCAACTGGAAAGTGTTATCTATGGTAGGAGTCTATGGTAGTGATCCTGTATTGTTAGATAAACTAATCTTTCCATTTAGGTAGATAAACTAACCTTTAGTTAAACTCAGTAGGACCCCTTTATTTCTAGTTAGTTTTTCTAACTAAACCGCTGTGAAGAGAGATTGTGTGTGCAGAAACGATATTTTTGTGTAAAAATTTTGCATCTCAGAAATTTCCACCTCCAGATAGCTCAGGTTCATGGGAATATGCCTATTGCACCAATAAAAAAACAGACCTTGAAAATCTTACATTTATCATTAAAATGAAAAAGCAGTGGATAAGAATAGATCTGATAAGAATAGGAGCCCAGTTTAGAGGACTTTGGTTATTTAAATGTGAACATAACTATGGTGCTCCCTCTTTTGTCTTGTCAATCTATATCCTCATTTAAATCAAATGTTTTTGATATTTGATGAGGATGTATTAAGTCAGTGTTTCTCAATCCTACTCCTGGGGGCCCACTGTCCTGCATTTCTTCTATCTATCCTTGCTGCAAACACACATGATTAGTGTGATTAACATGCTCTTGATTAAATCAGGTGTGTTCAACTAAGCAAAAGTGCCACTGATGAGTTCACTCAGGTAGGTAGAGCAGGGAAAGATGGAAAACGTGCAGGACAGTGGGCCCCCAGGAGTAGGATTGAGGAACACTGTACTAAGTGTACATATTTTTGACTTTGATGAGGATATGCTAAATGCTAAGTAAAAATGCATTTCCCACGGACATGCTGTATCACTGCTGACCTCAATCCTATTCTTGCTTCCCAAAGCAAATGCTGAACTATGACCCCAACAAGAGGATCTCGGCCAAAAACGCCCTAGTCCACAGGTTCTTCCGTGACGTCACCATGCCTGTCCCACATCTGAGGCTCTGAGGGACTGGGGCGAGACCTGCACTAAGGGACAGGTGGACGTGGCAGTGTTTGTAACGCAGGGACCCTATAGGACCTCATCTGTTCTCAAAGGTTCCCATTAATAAAATGGTCCAATTTCCGTGAGCCTACCTCTTTGGAGTCTGGCAGACCACGTTTGGTGCCTTCTCACAAATGCCTCTACTGACAGCTAGATGGAGTCCTTTTGTATTGTCAGTTTTGTATGCGATGTGTCTCTGGCATGCTGTAAGATTTGTTAGATAGAATGCAAAAGTATGCTTACTTATGTCAAACATTCCACCATTCACCTTTTATATAGTCCATAGTAAGTATTTTGGAGGGAAGGATTTTTTGTGGGGGGTGGAAGTCAGTGTTGGAGCACAGTAGCACCTTTTCTGGAAATGTTAATTTGTTAAAAAAGTGTATTCAGTTATTTGGTGGACCAAACTGCAGTTGAAACATTGTTGAATGTGCTCCACATCCTTTGGGGTTGCCTTGGCATGAAGATCCCCAGTCGGTGCCTTTCCACTCTATTCCAGTTAGACCCAGGGCGTTTACAGCCTTTCTCAGACACAGCATCTATATCGATTTGAGGCACCAGTTGAAATAAAATTGTATTTATTTTTTTCTTTTGTTTTGTTGTAATGAGGGCTTTTGGAAATCTGTAATATAGATTCCAGTTTCTTTGTGTTTGTAACTTTGTAGATTTTAACCATTTGGCAATTTTTATGCATGTTTGGAGATTTATTCATAAATGTTAATTCTCAACTTTGCACATGTATTGATTTGTTTAAAAGTTCATCATTGATGATTATGAATTTGGGCACACTGGGTTGTTCGTGTAATGTTGGCAGCATCTAAATTCTTCACTATCCTATGTCCAGCAACCTCCCCTGTAAGTGTTTATGACCTACCTGTGGTTTCTAAAATCGTCAAAATTAAACATGCTGTAGTTAGATGAAGAGTGATACCCGCCAGCAAATAATTCTCTAAAAGACTTGATACAAGCGACAAACTCTGAAGCGTAACCATAGTTGTTGAGGTTAATGTGGTTTTGTTATGAATTTAAATGGTCAGATTGAAGTCTTCAGCATTGGTCAACCAGCATCGGCTATTCAAGAGCAAGGGACTACCTCTGGCCAGGTAGCGTTACTGTCAGGGTTTTCAGTCTTGCACCTTTTGGGGTTTTGTGATATCACAAGCCTACACAGTGAAAATCCAGTGTAAAAGACCATGCTATCAATTTAGACCATGGTTTTTATGCACAGATTTTCTTTTGGCAGTAGGTCGGCGTACCTTGCATTGCGCTCTAACTGTGGGTGTATCATTCGCTAGCAACACAACAGACACTCATAATGAATGTTTCACAAATGGTGTTACCCTTGCCTTCACTGGATGCTGTGCTTTACATCTTGCACTTCCTGGGCTGCTTGACTTGAATTTCTGTAGCTTCATTTAGCATTAGCAAGACACACATTGGAGAATTTTTACGTGAGTTTGGAGAAATTTATATTTGTTTGGTAGTGTATATATAATGCATATTATAAAAAAAAATGAGGGCTGTGCTATAAAAAAAGCATGTCAAGGGCAAAGTAAAGATAAGCACACATCCAATCTGATGTAAGCATACAAGATCTCAGGTTATAGGGAAAACCATCTAGTCTTGTAGTGTAAAAGTAACTGTCCAACATTTAGTGCAGTGTCAACATACAGTAGCATACACATGCCACTAATGCTAATCTAATATTAGGTAAAACTGAGGTGTTGATGTATCAGGGACTGTACATAAGTCTTTCCCTCACTCTGGAATCCAAGATCTAGTCTAAACAGCGCTTTGAGCTGTTGCTTGAAGATTACGAGAGATTCTGCAGTGCTGAAGATTGCTGGTAAGTCATCTCACCATCAGTAAGGAAACGGGGTGAGTTCAGTATATGTGGCCAGTGAACAGAGGGTGCTTGGCAGAGAACTAACACCTTTTATTATGTTCATCAGCTATCTGTTTGACAAGGTAAGTAAATGAGTTAATATAGTTACTAGCTGGTGGTGGTGCTTGCAGGATTGGGGAAAGATGTCAGATTGGGGAAAAGGAAAATTGAGTGTCGCTGGCATAAAGAAATGAGAACCAATATGCAGAAATGGCACAAAAGAATCAGGAGGCTGGGGTACTCCTACCTGTAGACCAGTGAAACAGTACTTCCAGGTGACAAAGCATGAGAAAAATGATATGGAGCAGAGGGGGGATGAATGACTCTAGGGTATGCAGATGGGCATTTGAAAACCTGATAGTAATTATAACGTGACCTGTACAAAAGAGAAAACATACTGATTTCTTCTGATCAGAAAAAATACTTTGTTTGCTGGCATGCAATTATTTTATGGGCTGTCCAAATATACATATCTTTATATTATGTTGATATAAAAACTCTCATTCCCTGACAATTTTCTCTGATTTTTTAAATTCTTGGACAGCTGAAACAAATGATCAGAATATGGGCTGGGCAACCTTTTCTGTCAGGTGCATCTGCAATTCTGATACCATTGCTATTCACAATTACAGGTGCCTATTGATCTGCAATGAAATACTTTTTTGGCAGGAATACTACCTTGATAGCACATCACCTCTGTTCACATTGTGGTCAACAGGCTACAAGCACATCAAGGTAGCCAAGTAATGTGCTAGGATTGAGGAGCTCTTGGTCACAATTTTTCACCACTGATAAGCAGTGAATAGTGGCAACACATTTTAGTTCCAGTTTAAATTATGAAAAATAAGTATACAGGTTTTCAGCCAATGACCCAACATCAGTGTGGAAAGACCTGCAGAACATCACCAGCTACAGGAAACATACCCCCATACCACGGAGAATCGTCAGATGGTTGAAGAGCAAAATTTGTTCCACTGCCAGTTCAAGGAGACAATGGCCACACCCCTCACCCACTCCAATTTACACCTGGCACCAACAACTAGCCCACTCAGCCCCCACCTGCACTAATTCTTACCCTGTCGATACAACGATACCCCCCACCCCCCCTTCCCCCCAGACTACACTGAGAATCTGTTGGCCAACAGGTCTGTAGAGGATGCAGTCAACATGGGTTTACACTACATCCTCCCAACACCTTGACTGCCCAGGGACCTACACAAGGGTCTTGTTTGTGGACTTCAGCTTGGCATTCAACACTCACTGTGCCTGCCCCCACCTGTCAATGGATTTCCAATCTCATCACAGACAGGAAGCAGTAAGTGAGGCTGGGGAAACTCACATCCACCACCTGGACAATCAGCACTGGTGCCCCACAGGGTTGTGTGCTGTCCCTGCTGCTCTTCTCCCTGTACACAAATGACTGCACCTCCAAGAACCCCTCAGTCAAGCTCAAGCAAGTTTGCAGACAACACAACAGTCATCGGTCTCATCCGAGATGGTGATGAGTCTGCATACAAATGGGAGGTTGAACGGCTGGCCCTCTGGTGCAGCCACAACAACTTAGACCTGAACATGCTCAAAACAGTGGAGATGATGGTGGACTTCAGGAGGCATTCCACACCCCTGACCCCCCTCATCATACTAGGCAGCGCTGTCTCGGCTGTGGAAACCTTCAGGTTTCTGGGATCTACAATCTCCAAAGACCGTAAGTGGGAGACCAACACTGTCCTTGGCAAAAAAGGCCCAGCAGAGGATATACTTCCTGTGCCAGCTGATGAAGTTCAACCTGCCACAGGAATTGCCGGTAAAGTTCTACACAGCAATCATTGAGTCTGTCCTCACCACCTCCATAACAGTCTGGTTTGGCTCTGCCACCAAACAAGACATCAACAAACTACAGCACATCATCAGGACTGCAGAAAAGATCATTGGAGTTAACCTGCCTACACTCCGAGATCTTTTCAATAACAGAGCCAGAAAATGGGCAGGCTGACCCCTCACATCCTGGCCACCAAATATTTGAACGCCTTCCCCCCGGCAGGCTACCACCAAAACAAGCCAACACCGCAATAGCTTCTTCCCACACGCCATCACACTCCTGGGGTCATATGTATCAATCTTTGTGTACAACTTGCCGTAGGAACATGCGTGCGCAGAATCCCACGATTTGCGTACAGAGGTTTTTCGTCACCTAATTGTCTTCATAAATCTGAGCGTAAATCAAATCAGCGTGAGATCATGTGCACATGAACACGCTGAACGTCCACTCCTACAATTGTTCTTATATGGACCGAGACAGGCCTTTAAATAGTCAAATTAGCGTATAAAGATCCCAGGTAAATCTGAGTGAAATGCAGACATTGATGTTGAGGATTAATGGCAGGACGTAACAAAAGAAATTATTCAGACACAGAGATAGAGGTGATGGTTGATGAGGTGGAGAGGAGAAAAAATGTCCTTTTTGGGGGCCAGACTAGCGGCATTTCAAATCAACGGAAAAATGCGGAGTGGCTCAAAGTGGTGACTGCTATGAATGCAGTTTCACCAGAGGTGCATACGGTGGAGGAGGTGAAGAAGAAGTGGTCGGATTTTAAAAGAAAGGCCAAAAAACGAATAAGCGCACACAGGACTAGTGTGTCCGCACCCGGCGCCACGAGGGTGCAAGAGGGGGCTTTGCCCCCTCAGCTGTATTTTCTGCCCCCCCCCCCGTTTAAGTTTTATGTACCCTATAGAAAAATTGCAAAAACAACAAAAATATTGTAAATGCTGGAATACTTGTTGGAAACGACACGGAAGTGAAGTTTCGCTCAATGAGAGAGAGGGAGAGTGAGCGAGAGAGCTGCATGACGTGAGCAGAAAGACAGACAAAACGATCAGATCATCTTTTTTTTTTACTTAATGACCCTGACGCTGTTGGCTTGATTTTGAAACAGTAGTTTAGTGTTGTTGTTATTTTGCCTTTCAGAGGCTATTGCATGGTTAAATCAATGAATTTCATTAAACCTACCACCAGACCAATTTTAGGTGGTGACCTGGCAATCTGCCTCAACTATTCCTATTTCATATTATGGCTATGACGCACAAACACATGGAAAAGGTAAGGTAGGGAATTGTTAGCATCTAGTCAAAACGCCACTATCTTGCCACCCACAGGATGAAAAAAATGCAGAAATAGGCATAGCACGATGATAACCTGCTGTTTTACTATATAAAAAAGATTTGCGCCCTCGCCATTTTTAACTGCCCCTTCAGTCACTTCATCCTGGCGCGATCGCGATAACACTCATCAATGACTGACACAAGTCCCGTTTACTTGCATCACCGTTAGTTCCTCTTGGTGTCGCCAATCTGCAAATTACAAATTTTATGCGTACGCCACCTCGAGACCATGCGCAGAGGTACGCATGTTGTCCCGGCAAGTATCTTTTCATAAATACCGTTTTATGTGTAGAAAAGTGCTCAGCACGATTTTAGTGCGTACGCACCGTTGATACATGTGGTCACTGAACTGTTAAACTAATGACTCACAGTGCAATAGGTGTATAACTATGGTTGCACACACCCATAGCCTGCACTCAGGTACACTTTAACTCATGCTCATTGTGCAATAGCTGTCTAAAACAAATTGTTGTACAGACCCACAGCCTGCACTCCGTACACTTTGAGCAGTAGCTGTTAACCTATTGTACAGTATCTGTTCATATTTATTTTTTATACATACCTCATTCATACCATCCTTATGCCATTCTTTGTATGTGCCCTGCAGTGCTCTTGTTTGTTGTTCCACTACTGTTGCATGGTAGTCGTTGTTGTCACCATTTAAACTGTGTGAACGCACTACAAGAGACACTGGAACCGGAGTCAAATTCCTTGTAGGCCTATGTGTAAAACCATTTTTACATTTTAAGACGATTCAAATTATTTCTTGTTTATATTTTCTTAAATGTTATTGTCTCCTGAGTAGGGCAGCGAAACTTTTTTTTATAATTTAATAGAATGCAATACTCTGCATAAGTAAAGTTTATTTGTATTATTATCATCATTGCCATCAGCTGTGTTACCTCTAACTATGTAGTTAGGAAGATGCGATCAGGCAGCGCGCCTGCTTTTGAGAACACACAGATCTCCAGCCAAACTCCAGCCCTCAGGAAGTGCGCGCGCATGTAGGGTTGGCCTGTTTTAAACCAATCATAAAACGTTTCAGTACATTTCCAGTAAGGTACGCTGCTATTGGCTGAAATACAGTAGCCTACTTTCGATTGTCACAAGATGGCTGAGGTTGTTGAGCTTCAAAAACTGAAGGTGGGAAAACGATGTTTTACCCGAGCTACACTTATTTAACGAATTTCAATGGGACACAAACATAATAGCATTCAAAATAGGCTGCGTTTTCATTTTATTTTGGCAGAGATATCGAAAGGACAATGTTAGCTAGCTGCCTGGAAAGCTAGTACTGAATGAAAAGCAATGAACCAAAACAGTAAATTCTCTGGGTTGGTAACTTAGCTAACTAGCAAGTTAATGATGTTTTAGCTAAGGTAGTTACTTTGCTAGCAACTTATTCAGTTTACCTGTCCTCATATGCTCTGCTGGTCTTACGATATACGAAGTAACTTAAGAGTCAGTTGACTGGCTTCCTAACTGTCCACATAGGTAGATTAGCTATTTATGTAGAGTGTAGCTGGCATGATGCCTAGATAAGTATCTTGATAAGTCTCAATTTTCAACTTATGTCGTGTGCTTTGAAATTATAGCCTATATCCAGTTATGACTCGTGGTAGTTATTTAACTTACTCGTCATTAATAATTTAGCTATCTAACGTTACCCACCAAAATACCCTAGCACCACAGTAACGTTAAATGTTCGATACAGTTCATGCGCAGCTGCGTAGTCTGAGACTAGCTGGCTACTGCAGCTAAGGTTCTGTGTGCTGTCTGACTCAACATATTGTCTCCAGTAGGTGGATACTGGTGCTCCGCTCATTACGTATGGTTATGATGTCCCAAAGCAGCTGTATTGTACAAACCCTGTTGTATAAGAAAATTCCTGCATGCTAAAATTAAGTAACGTATTTTGTACTACGCAATACCGTGCCTGGTGTTTGTATTTGCATTATGAAAGCTGAGTCGAGGTGGAATGAAAATGACGAGTGCACAAGCATGCACAGTGGAGCTGTAATGCATATTTTTGTTATCATCAGTTGGCGGAGCTGAAGCAGGAGTGTGCGGCCAGAAGTCTGGATATGAAGGGCAATAAAGGCGAGCTGATCGCCAGGTTGCAGGCGTATCTCGAGGAGCATGGTAAGGTCCTTCCTTCCTAGCTTTTGCCTTGTGCAGCATGCACAGTGCCAAGATGTGTCGTCCCTGAAGTGTGCTCACACTGCCATGTGTGGGTGACAGTTCAAATCGATTTATCCTAATCTTCCATGAATTAACAAGCATTCAAAAATCCATGATCCATATAATCGGTAAATGGTCTGGCCAAGTAAACAAATAATATAATATTCACTGAC
This sequence comes from Megalops atlanticus, assembly GCA_019176425.1. Classification (NCBI taxonomy): domain Eukaryota; kingdom Metazoa; phylum Chordata; class Actinopteri; order Elopiformes; family Megalopidae; genus Megalops; species Megalops atlanticus. The sequence goes on along the minus strand of CM032879.1, from coordinate 3,980,519 downwards.
ATTCCTACTTTTCTCAAATGACTAAGTAAATTGTATTTATATCATCATTACCATCGCTGCATTATCTATGATGCAGAAAGCAAATATGTATAAAGCTGTTATTGTAGTGAGCCCAGTGGTATTGGCTTTGTTCTGTAAGGATAGGGTGTGTGTTTGAGTTTGTAGGTTATCATCAGTGAGAGGTACGACGCTGCTCCAATCGGTGCTAGCTCTCCTCTTTTACACTGTATGGCTTGTATTGTGACAGATTGCCATTGGCATTGTTGGTGAGTGTCTCAGGGATTGCATGTACACTGTCTGGGCACTTCCTACTTGGGTGCGGAATGTGTGGTAGTTACCCAAGCAGGGAGGGGTAGGTTGGAGATTTCAAAATCAGGATGAAAAGGGTAGCAAAGAAGATGCTGGTAATGGTAATGATTTCCAGTGATAAGTAAGCTACAGCAATCTGATCCCCCTCAAATTCCCCTCATGATATCTGCCTCAGGATGCATTGACTTTAAAATAGTAGTGATGAGCTGAGTTTGAAGGTGAAGTCGGATAACTAATCAAGTAGTAGTTTAAAATGGCTGATGTCCAGAGAGATTCATTTGCATGTGTGTAGCTAGACCATGTTCACAATGTAAATTGGTGGCAGAATAACATGAATCCCATTTGAGGCTGTGTTAGAGCTATTTGAAAGAATGTACTCTGCTTTAAACATTTTTGAACGCAAGATAGACCTGTGTTCTAGAATCACTACTTTAACTGTTCTATGTTCTATTGAGTACTGCTTTGAAAATGGTATCGGTGTGTTGTATTTGTATTTAAATGTGTTTTTCAACTACAGGTGATGAGGAAATGAATGAGGAAGAGGTGTTGGGAGAAGAGACAGAGGTAATTCCATTCCAAGAGTTTCATTTATTGAGCAGATTTTGTTTGAAGAATTTTGCATCACTACCAAATGGGAACTTACATAGTTGTCCACAGAATTCCTCATTTATTTTAATGTTAAATTTGTTAATGTGTCTCAAAAGGAAAAACTGAATACATAGATTTTATTTTTTTCCCCAGTTGATAGTTGCCGTTTTCTTTTTTCCATTTACCCATAACCTCCTGCAATTCAGTGAAAATTGAATGAGCTAATTAATCAAAGACCCCTGCCAAGACAGTAGACATGGCAAAGCTTTATACTACTTTGATTTATGTATAACTATGCTGCATTGAATTCCCATGACTGCCACACATTGTGGGGCTGTACAATCTCTCCACTACTCAGGGGATGATGTATTTAGCTATGCAATGTTGGAAAGTAAACATACATTCTATTTGTAACTGAATTGTACAAAATGAACACACAACTGAAGCCCACATTAGAACATTAATGTCACCACTAAGCATTCATTTGTGTTACAACAGAATTCAGTTGGTTGAATGAATGTATTCAAAATGTTCAATTACAGAGTAATCCTGACAACCTGTGCTTTGCTGTTTTCAGCATTATAGAGGCAGTATAAGGATTTTTTGATCATGAAAAATGTCTACATGAAACACAAATATCATTTGTAGGCCCCACTGTGTCCAGGAATTTGTATGTTTTTAATAATTTGTGTACATTGATTCCTCTGAATGTAGCTATATGCATGTGAAACGTAGCATGTAAAGTGCAAACATTTTTGGTCTTTGTGTTCATATGCATGCACTGAAAATGAAACGGCCACAACTAAGCAGCTATCCACTCACTTTTGTAAAACAACTGACTCTCTCTCTCTCATACTTACATAGGAAGACCTCCCTAAGCAGGAGCAGCTTCTGAAGCAGAAACCAGCACAACCTGCAGATGCACCTCAAAAGTCAGTTTTTGTTAATTTCTGTACTGAGAATTTTAAAATCAGAATTAAACTGGAAGTATCCTCATTAAAATATATGGATCTGTTACTTCTTCAAGTGTGGATACAACACCAAGTGCTACTTAGCCTGTATGGGGTTGTGATTAGACTAGCTCAAGCTCTAACCACAGCATTTCAGCTTTATTCACATAATTATACAGGGTACATAATACCTAACCTTGTTCTTTAAGATTTATACACCTTAAAAAATTCAAATTGGTGCAGTACATCTGTAGTTGAACTTTCTAAGCCACTTCAACCAGGGTTGCTAGGCAATCACCTGGCCAACAAGGCAGCCGTTAATTAAATAAATCTGGCAGGTGATGCTCTCAGTAGCTAACATAATGAGACATTTACCAAACGAGACAAGACTCGTTGCAAAAACAACAACACGTTTACAAATGAAACACTTCCTTAGCTTTTACCACACAAAAGTAAATATTTTTGTTGAAATGTAACATATATGCTGACGATAGCTGGAGGTAACCAAGTTACTAAGATAACTATATAACCAACACTTACGTAACTAACGTTAGCTGTCGGTCCTTGCAAATTATCAGTTAATTTAGCCCAGTGTTTCTCAACCCTGCTCCTCGCGGCACCCTGTCCTGCATATCTTCTGTCTATCCTTGCTCTACCTACCTGACTGAACTCATCAGTGGCACATTTTATTAGCTGAGCACACCTGATTTAATCAAGCAGCAAGGATAGGTATAAGCTATGCAGGACAGGGTGCCGTGAGGAGCAGGGTTGAGAAACACTGAAATTTTAGCCTACGGAACAAACCACGACACATAACGTTAAGCTGACTGACTGGTTAGATAACGTTAGCTACAACTGCTTTCCAGCTAGCCAGCTGTTTTTGTGAATAGTTATTAGTAAACAGCTAGATTACTAACGCGTATGCTAGCTGATTATCTACTTGGCCAACTAACATTAACGTTAGTTATGTTAGCTTTAGCAACATTAGCAGAGTTTACGAATTGAAATAACGTTAGTTTCAGTATAATGTTAGTGTTGATGTATGCAGCTGTCTAATAAAGTAGCAATGAGCTAAGTGTTATGGTGGTAACTATTGTTAAGCATGTTGGACTGTTGGAACTATTATTAAGTTAATTATTTGGCTAACTATATACTTTTACTTAGCCAACCTTGGCTAACGTAAGTAACTAAATCGCTGAAGTCTCACAGCTCTCCAAACAGGCAGACTCACATACTCACAATCACACTGCCATACCTTCTCCATTAATTTTCCCAGTTCTTATGATCCCGGTTGACAGCTAACGTTAACGTTGCTTTTAAATGTATTCAGAAAAGCTTCAGCATCGCAATATCGTCGTGTACCAGTTTATTTGCGTAGACTGTGTTTTCTGTTTTCCAGTTTTCCTTCAAAAAAAAAAAAAAAAAAATTGCCTCCTGTACTCGGTTCTCATCCACACCAGTCTTAGGAACCACAGTACAGCTTTCTTGTGACCAGTCTACATTACAGGTTCACCAATGGGACTTTTACCCTATTTATAATGAGGGCTGCTATGTGCATTGCACCAATTTGAACATCTTTATGTCATGTCAGAAATTGTCAACAAAATCCAGTAACTTAAGATACACACTCAATTATTCATTGGATTTTTCTTGTCAAAATTACAGAGGTCAACTTTTCTTAAGAACATGGGATTAAAAAGCGTGAGACAGTCTGAACAAAATGTGGCTTTGCGGAGGTTTTTTTTTTTTTTTTTGGACTAGGTTCAGTACATGTTTTGCCAGTGGAACAAAAGAGAACAAATTGGTTAGAAGTATTTCTGAAACAGCGTAGTTTCTCTGAGGATGCAATGAACTCTCTGACCAGTAGATGGTAGGCTAGGTTCACATCTGAAAACTGGTTCTTCTCTGCGATATCTTGAATATTCTTGTTCCTTCATTTTTTTCCCCCAGACAAGCTGTGAAGAATGTGGTAAAAATCACTACTCCACTGTCCATTGAAGAGGTATTTGCTGTCTGTATGCCTGGTTGATTTTTGAATGCTGTGTTATGTTAATCTCTTCCTAGCAAGTACCTTTGATCCAGGAAACACTGCATCAAATGGTAAAACAGTAAATATTCCTGTTAAGAGGAATATAATTATACACATGTACCACATTGAAAATACAATGAGCAGCACACAATTATGGATATGACCCATATCTTAAACTCCTATAATATCAGGACACCTCATATATCAGGAAAATATTATTTTCAGGAATTTCCACCTAAATGGCTGTCCTGGACATAGCCCTTGAGGGTGCAGCCCACCTTTGATTGTTGATGTCTATGCTCACACACACTACAACTTTCCACGCTGTTTTCATGACTGATCCTGTGTTAAAATCATTCGTTCTCAGAAGCTGAAGAAGAGAGCTGAGCGTTTTAATATCCCAGCCAGCGATGGCAACAAGAAGGCTGCCCGCGCTGCTAGGTGAGAAATACAGGTGGTTCCCTAAAACAGTTGTATCCCTGGATTTGTTGTATGTATTGGCCTGTAGGTGACTGTGAAATATCCCTTGAGATTTTAAATAAATCATCTGTTTTTGCACTGACTGTATTTCAGTCAATATGCGTCTCTTTCTAGGTTTGGTTTGCCTGTTGCAGCGCCAGCTTCTACAAAAGGTGAGCTTTCTCTTATTCCGGAGCCCTTCACAGCTCATACATAACATCTGGGTCTGTTTTTTCACCATTTCCCGGTAATAACATCATGTCAGGCGGTAATGTCAATGCAGTACAGAAAGTACATAGGTTGGAATGTTTTCAGAAGATAGCATGTCAAAACAAATGACATGTCATTCTAAAAATGCATGACAACAAACCTTGATTTCCAATTCACTTAGATAAGAGCTGATGCTTTTAAAAATAATTGTATAAAGCAGACAAACCTCAAAAAGTATTTTAAATAGTTAATATATCCAAATGATGCTATGAGAAGGTAAATGGCCCTTCAGAAAATAGTGACAATGGTGAATTTTCCCTGGATTTGGGGAAAGTGTTTGTGGTGAGATCTATCATTACTAGGTACAGAGACACTGAAAGGCCTTGAATGATGTGCATTGGGAGAATTCCACTTGTCCCTGGGTTTATATTGAACAGTTACATGTAGGTTTTAATGTATTCACAGTGATGGGTTTTTTCGATACCTGCAGTTTTGTATAAAGACAGTGTTAAATGTCGTGATAAGTATGTTTTATGGCATCTGCTGTTAAATTTACCACTTTGTTGTTTAATTGCTTTTAGTCATTTGCTAACATTGATATCTATTCAGATGAAAACAGAAAATTGTGGGAGATACACTTATCAGTGTACAGATATCATACCTGACTGCAAGATAACTGTGAATTTATACATTCTGTGGAAAGGTTTATGATTACAGCCCAAGAGTGCGCTTTTACAGAATGTTTCCACAGAATATTGTGTGTTTCTTTTTCGATTGTGTGGAAGTGTGTTCCCATACCCTTGAGAGGCTTGGATGAATAGGGGAAGTGTATTTAAAAGCTGCAAGCAGGGGAATGCTGCCTGTCATTCTAAGTTGGACTCAAAGTCAGGTCAGGTGCATACACTGCTCCAAAAAACATTGTGTACTATGATTATAAATTTATAAATTTAAAATAATAACTGAATTGCTGAGTTTAGGCAGCATTTTTGGCCATTTCCCAGCAGATGGTATGAAAAACTCAGCAGGCTACCAGGCACAGAGAGAGACAGGGAAGACCCTGACTGACATGTGCATTAAGGGAGACCTCCACTTGTCATATGCTCTGGGTTTATATTGAACAGCTGTATGTAGGATTTGTGTGTTCAGTGACAGGTTTTTAGTCACTAGAAGTTTTGTATAAAGACAGTTTTAAAAATGGTGATGTGATGTTTCAAGGCATTTGCTGTCATGTTTACTGCTCCTTCCAAATGAAGAGAAAAAAAAAGTTATATCTTTCATATGCAATTTTACTTCCAATAAAAAGAGGCTTCATTTTCAAATGATTTTACAATCAATTACAATAAAAAACTGCAGTTGTTGAGCTGGACATTGTTTGAAATGGTGCTTTTAGATTTTCAGTTAAGTTACAGAATCCAACGGGGTAAAATTTAACTCAATACGGACCACACTTTTACTGAAAATAACTTTTGTATCATTTTTGTGCCATTTTTGATCCTGTTTTTATTTTTTCAGGTGCTGCTGTGACCAATAAGCCAGCGGTGAGTATTTAGGATGTTTATTTGTAGCTGTAGGTGTGGATACAGTATATGAGAAGATTTGAGGAGCTAAATCTGTGGGGCATATGGAGGTATTGAACAGCCATTTTCGTTGTCTGCGATGTCAGGTCGATGTCGACATCCTTAAAAAAAGAGCCCAGAGATTTGGAATGAACGTTTCCTCTATCTCCAAGAAGGTAAGCTCTCAGATACAGGAACTTTTGATAATTAATCTATATCTTTTAATTAATGTGATTTTCTAGGTTCCCCTAGCCTTAATCTCCATACCCTAACCCTTCATCTAATGTCAGGCACAGCCACGTTATTTAAAAAAGATAGGCTTTATAAGTTTCAACTTGCATACTAATTTCTCAATACTTTAATGCACTCACACAGTACTCTATACAGTGTGTATTTAACTACTGTGTAAATGCTTGGGTAGATTGCCTAGTAAATATAAAGTTTGACTACAGTGCCCTGTTACGTTTTTGTATAATAGCTTCCTTATGTTCCAGACATCATTAGTGCTGCATTCAGTATTGAAGAATTATATAAAGCATGACATTAATGGTGGGGGGAGGGTGGTTGATAGTTAAAGGTAAAGCAGTTTGACTCTTTAACTGAAACAGTATTTTTAATATATTTCAACTCATTAATTATGTGTATGCAACAAATGATCAATGACACATCAGCAGTAACACATGAACTTGATTTGAAAATGAGAATTATATGAAGAGACAACCATAAATCCCAGAAGTAAGTAGAAGTTTTGGATTGTGTCTTGTGATGGGTTTGCCTTTAACTCTTAAGCTTAACTCTTACCTGGGCTGTATTTACCCATATAAAACCCCTTTGTATCTATTAAAGTTGTAATGAATTCTTACTTTTATAAAAGTAAATGTCCGTGTTCAAATGCAAATGATTAATTCAAAGACATAATGATTCACTATTTCAGCTATACACATACATATACACATATTAGTTTGTGAAAAATATTATCACTCATCTCTTCAAATGCATGTAATAATCTTCACTTGCCGTGGTAGCTAAATACTTCTCAGTGTCTGCAGTGACCATCCTTGATCTTTGAAAGCACACTCTGCCCATATGAGTGTTTAGAAATTCATCCTAGACTGTTTTGATTCATAATGCTTTCCCTAAATGCCCACATTAGGGATGTAATATACAACTACAGTATTATTTACAACAGAACTCTGGGACCTCACCTCATCTCCCTTTTTTGTACCATTATTTTAAATTTTTTTAAACAGCGGAAACTGTTGGCCACAGGGGGCAGCTATAATAGCCCCTGGTTGGGGGTAAATGCTGTTGCGAGTGAGGAGCAAATTCAATTATCGCGGCAGGGCTTTTCAGCCTCGGCTTTGTGTGCAGTCGGAAGTGGCCGGCACCAGGCTCCTGGGGAGGCGGGCAACAATGCTTGTTGTGTAATGACAGCAACAGAAGTGCACTTCCTTCCCTCCCATCTCCTGTCCCTGGCATGTTTCTCAGGGGATGAGACAGGGCGTCACATCCTCCTTCTGTTTTAAAGGCCTTCAGGGCACCCTAATCCACAGGCTTTCCCCAACATGCCAGCTTTGCCTCATAGCATGAGCTTACCAGACAAATCTGTCTGTTCATCATGAAAAAACAGACAATGCTGATGCTGTTTCAGTTTCAGACAGGGTGACAGGATTGGACAGCACTTTTGGGTTTCAGTTTCTAACTAGAGGTGAAAGTCAGAAAGAAGTAGGCATCTACAGTTAGGTTACCTGACCTGATACCATACCACATTTCCTTGACATTTTTGACTTGTAATTGTGTCTCTGTGTGGGCCTGATCAAAAACAGGCGAATGCAAGAATACTTATTTTGGATACAGCTTTATAATTTTAGCTGTTCTGCTAGGAGGTGACATTTTTTGTAAGATATATGCTTAATGGCAGGTGTTTACAGGCCTTAGCTTTCAGTGCTGTATTTTTAGGCACAATGTCACCTTACTATTCAGTTACTACTTTGTGAAGTAATTCCAGAAGAATTCCATTAGAAGAATGTGTAGTGATTCACTCGCATTGACGTTGGGGTGATGTAATCAGTGAATCCAAGATGTCCCTTTTCTCACCACTTTCAGACCTTGCTTTTTTCTAGGAAGCTGAAACTGAAATCTAATAGGCTTTTGCTGTGTGTGTGTGTGTGTGTGTGTGTGTGTGTGTGTGTGTGTGTGTGTGTGTGTGTTGGGGATGGTGCAGTGCATGGGGTGCATACACCAGATTTCGTTCAATTCCCCAGCCCCCCTCAAACCCACCACAACTGTGGATTGTCCTTGAACGGGTCTCCCTGGTCAAGGATAATCAGTAGTGACAGGGCAGAGAATAGTTCTGGCAGCCATGGTAATTGTTACAGAGGAGGGACTGTCAATCTGGCCACCCTCTTGAGAAGCAGATTCAAAAAGAATGAGCCCAAGAGATGAGCTCGTACACCTCAGGGCTTTTGTGCTGGTTCAGCTAGGCAAGGCCAGAGCACGGGAAAGGGTGGCAATAGACCTCATTGTGTTGTGTGTGTGTGTGTGTGTGTGTGTGTGTGTGTGTGTGTGTGTGTGTGTGTGTGTATGTGTGTGTATGTGTGTGTGTTTCTATAAAGGAGTAGAAAAAGTGGAAAAGAAAGTCCCATTGGAATGTTTTTTTTTTCTTTTTTTATTGCTGTACAATGACTGTACTAGTCTAGGAACAAAAAATGCAGTGGCTCAATTTTACTAGTGCCCCCTTGATGCGAATGATGCAATGCTTTTATTTGGACGTTTGGGAATGAATATAACCCCTTTTATTGTGGGGTTGCTGTTCTGTTACTGGAGCATTGCATTCCTTTCCTCCAAATAAGTGCTGTCTCACTCCAATTGAGCTGGTTAAATGTGAGGGCTGCTGAATAGAGGGACGTCAATGGGAGAAAATAAACAATTGCTCCAGGAGTAGAGCGGGGGGAGAGAGAGAGTGAGAAAAGACCCTAATGTGTTAAGATTCCCATGGCCAGGATGCACAGAGTTAGGCCTCTCTGGTTAAAGAGGACTCGTGAGGCACCTGACCGTTGACAGTTTCTCTCGTCATTTAACTACCATTTTTATTTCAAGAGGAAGGAGGGGGGTGGGTGGGACAGAGACACACACGCGCACACACACAATTTGCTCTTCACTTGTCCAGCGTTAGCCCAAGAAAAGCAGTCCATTGTTTGCCGGTGAAAGGCTACTATTTCAGCTGTGTAACTAAATCAAGAGCTCTCTCTTCACAATGTGGACTTTGCTGCCTCCCTTCCCAGGTTGTGTCCATTCGAGTGGCAGTGAGTATTAACTCTGTTCCCCATTGTTAGCTAAGCGCTGCTGCCCCCAGACCACTCCACTGCTGCATGTCTTCACCCCCACAGCAGCACTCTCCAACCTGGAGAACTTGTTGTACCCCATGTTATTTGATTATTAACCTAAAATGTTTTAAGGGTAGAGTGGCGTGATCTGTTTGTGCATAATTCAAATGTATTATTTATTTTTTTAATCATATTTTCTGTCTGTTGTCATTGGTCTGAAAGCACATTGTTGCGGTTTTGTGAATTTGATGGTATGTGTTTGTATTTTCATAGCCGAGCGTGTCCTTATGCCTTTATGCCCAGCTGTTCCGGGCAAGTCATCCATGCACATAGTAAAACTTCAAGAAATGTACTGTTTGTAAGTGTGAGAAAGAATTGTTTGTAAACACCATAGTCTTTCAGTGTTTACTAGTATTTAGGTTGTAGACCAGTAGCCTCTCATTCCTCATGTGTTTTGCATAACTACTGACTTCATGCCAGCAACTGAATGTAAGATGGTGTTTGTGTTTTGGGTTTAAAGAGGTTAAGAGAGTGAGAGTTCAGGGGTTTGTTAACTCAGTGGCCCTGGAGGGCTGTCCTCTGGTCAGTCATCTGGTTTTATTTCTGCCTGCTGTGAGCAAAATCCCTTTTGTTCAGGACACTGAATGCAACTTGCACTTCTTTGGTATTCTTTTGCTCTCTCCCTCTCTCTCCCTCTCTGTCTCTCACTCCCTCTGTGTATGATGTCATTGTGTAAAGGTTGAGCCAGCTAACCCACTTTACTGCAGGAACATGGGGAAGGCTCTTCGCTGCTGTCAACCACAATTCATAGCTGCAGTTTAGAGCTGCAGATGGGAGAGAGGGATGTAGGTTAGTGGTTTTAGGGAGTTTTAAAACCACCTCTCAGGATCCTCTACATTAAGGAGAAATGGCCTTTACTTAAATTGGCCTCACATTTCTTGTTCTGTTTAAAGCTGGGTTTGGCTTGGCCTGTAACACGTTTAAGAGCCTGTAATGCTTTTTAAAGGTCAGGTAAACTTGTGTTCAGTGTACAGTAACTCATTTTCTGCAGATGTTTGTGTATTGGATAGCCTTGGTATGTTTTCTGAGCAGTGGATATCCCTGACAGCCTTTCAAAGAGAGGAGAAAAAATATCAGTCCTGAATTGCAACCAGCTGTTGTTGGAATAGATAGATCTTCTCTGTCTATGGTTCCCTCTCTTTCCGGATTTTTTGGATTTTTGACTCAAGGCACGTTGTCACACATCCAATAAGACCTGAGTCATCATGAAGGTTTTGCCATTTTATGGATCTGTTGGGCTTTTTGTCCTTTCCTTTTATAAAAAGTTGCTTTAAAAGCAATCACCTACCAGTAAAATGGATCATTACTCTGGTTCTCATGTGGGGAGGGAAATTGAAGATTTGATTAACTCTGCCTATATGGGCTTTCTGTGGTGCATTAAAAATAAATTGATGTCAGGGGTTCTGATGGGGATATTCTAGCTTATATTAATAACCACTCCCATATTCAGGCTCGTGTTAAGGTATGGGGGTCATCTCAGCTTGTTCAGAATGAATGAACCCTATAAGGTAATTTTGCTCCTCCCTGCCAGTGCTCTGTTCTAATCAGAGAGACTTTATCAAGACCTTGCCCCATTGCAGATGGAGTCAGGCCTAGGACCTCTCACTTGCAATAAACCAAGATTCCCCTTGGGACCAGAGCTCAAACAGTGACGTTTAGGTACTGACATGGAAATGCATTTAATGGGAAGGGACTGGGGTGTTGCGTGTCAGTAACCTTCCGTCAGTGCTGTCCTGCTCTTACCAACCCGGCACTTCAAATCCTCAATTCATTTCTGGTGTTAGCACTGTATTTGGAATGGGACCTTTACTGGAACCTTCCACCAGTGCTGTCCCGCTCTTACTAACCTATAACTACAAAATGTGTGAGACAGAACAGTTGGAGAAAAGACATAAACTAAATTGTCACAAATTCCCATTAAAGATTAGTAAATGAACAATGTAATGTTTGTGTGTATTTTGTTTTTCCTATAACAAGATGGTCATGAGCACAAGACAGCTATAACTATTATATTAATGAGTGTTTTTTCATTACATTTTTAATATTGTTCTTCGTTTATTCTTTGTTCCCTTCTCCAGGGCCTTGCACCTTTTTTGTTGCACAAATGTTTTGCCAAATGTTAAATGAGCAGTGAATGGTGACACACTTTAAGTATGAATATTGATAGAGACATGAAAATGTAGAGCCTAAGAATAGAGCCTAAGGAAACACTGAAGGCAGCACCACAGTTTTGGGAGGTAGTGGAGATATTTTATTAATACGAGGCAGCAGCTAACATACATTTTTAAAAACATTTTAAAATTGTTACATTTTTAACGCCATTACTATTTTTATCTCTCTCTTCTAACGTTAATTTTAATTTATGTGGATGCTAGTGAAGTTGACCTTTGCTTTAGATTTTGCTCATTTTTTGTTCACAATTGCTAAGGCAGACTGTAATGGCAGTAGATGTAAAACTGCTCTAGATTGTTCTCTGCAGACAAAAGGATTATCCAAAGAAACTCACATAAATTTGAGAACGTGAAAGAGGTGAATAATGTGACAGATGGCCATATGAATATAAGCTATAATCAGTATCTGTTGTGAAATGAAGTCAGCCTATGGATGATTATAGGTGAATTATTGTATAGTTTTAAACAGCATAAAGGTGAATTGTTTTGAACTGTTCTGTGGAAAATATTTTAACATTTAACAGAGCCACTTAAACAATTACTGCTTTAAAATGTAGTTTTGGCAGAATTTTTTTTTTTTTGTTTGTTTTTTGTTAAAGTCATGGCTCTCCAGTGACCAGAAGCCCCTCACTCCTTGCTTGCAGTACAGTAGAATGTTCTCCAAAATTATGTAATTACAGTTTTGAGAAGTTGCTTAGCTATGCACGATTGAGGTTTGCAACCGGTGATCCTGCATAAACCCCGGCCTCCTTTTCCGACCTTTAGAAATCCAAATCTCATTTCCTTGTGGGCTTCATTACGGCATGTCCCTCATTACCACACCTTGCAAGGCTCCTGTCCCAGAGAGGCGGCGGCCTAATGAGGGAGCCCCCGGGGATAGGCAGGGACCGAGGCCACTGACCTGCCCATGGACCTGACAGCTTCTGGGGATGGCAGCTTGTACTGATGTGATTGTTTAAATGACTAATTAAGAAATCATTATTGGTAGAGGCTCCTGGCAGCTGGTGGTGAGCAATAAGAAGGCGGTGTTCTGGGGAGGTAAAAACCAAAAAAAGGCAAGGGGAATTGTGGGAAAGGGACTTTTGTATGTGTGTGCATGTGTGAGTGTGTATTTTTTTGCATACACATTTAATACCAGCTGATCTTAACTTGGACCAACCGGCAGGTTAGTTTGAGGGGTTTGTATCTGCTATGAGAAAATGGTCCCGTTGTGGAGGCCGCTCAGCTGCTAGCATTTGGATGATTTTCCAGCTGTGGGTGGGACGCTAAAGATGGTTGAAACATTGCCAATGAACACACTGATCCTGCCCTAAGGGTGCACCTGCACAACTGGACCGTATGGGGAGGAAACGTTGGGTCAAAAGGCCCAAAGTGTTGGTGCTGCCCAGATGTGATGCGGTACTTGTTGTCCTCCCTGCAGAAAGATTTTCGGCTCTCACTCCTGGCTGCCTCTCTGCCGTTATGCTTATTGCGCTCATGCTTTTAAGGTGATTGGAAGGTTATTAATGTGGAAAATGTACGTGCCACTGCAGGCAGTTGTGAACTAACTCATTTACTGCCACTGAGATACCAAGCTTAAGCCTTTTTCTGACAACGATAAAATAAGCGATACATGTATTTTCATGTTAATTCCACTTCAGTCACCCGTATGTTAATTTCTTTAGGGCCTGCATTTTCTTCGTCATATGTTTTTCTGGTGATTGGATGAGGGATTTGCCTGCACTTTTTCTCCTTTGCGGCATCCATGTTAAGTTTGTTTTAATGTATTTGTCTTTCTTAAAAACAAACGATGCTAAAGCAACGGTTCACTGTCTGAAAACGCAGTGAAGCCAAACAAATAAGTTGTACCTGAATACTTTTGAAGGAAATTGGCAGGAGGGCCAGATGAGCTGGATGAGGTGTGCTGTCTGGCTTGGCATGCTCCCTCAAAGGTGCTGAGTAGATAGCTTTGTCCCTCTGCATGGTCATCTGTGATGACTGATACAGAATGCTAGGACAATTCAACTTTTTGTTTCAAATGTGCCGGATAAGATAAGGGGGAGACGGTGTTTTGAGGGCCTTCATTTGAGGGTTTTTGGAAGGGGGGTGGTTTAATTCACAGTTTTTAAATGGCTGTGACACATTTTGAATGAGGAGGAGTGTTGCTGGGGGCCAGAGGTGGAGTTGATGAATGTGTAGATACTGGCATTTTGATAGGGGTAATTTTGCTCTGACGGGGCCCAGGCAATCCCATGAATCAAAATGTGTCAGCCAGGCGCTAAAGATGGAGGGCCAGGCTTTGTGGGCCTGAACCCTACGTGAGGGGCGGGGCCTGCCGGGGGTCAAGTGTGACACATCATTATAACAATGTTGATTTAGTGGGGCTGTGAGGCCTTTGGGGGCATGGGGGTGGGGGGTACATGGGGTAGTGGACGGAGCAGGGACACACTGCTCCTCATCAGCCAACAGCTTGCAGTCCACTCCCATTAAACTTACACACCTTCTCCTTTTAACATTTTAAAGGTATAGAAGGGATTCCTTTGTTAAAAACATTTTTCGTGAGACAATTTGCAAATGGTAGTCTATAGCGCATAAAATCAGTTGTTGCCCTTTAAAGAATGTTTTTCTTGTTTTGTTTTTTTTTTTTTCCTCCTGCCGTCAGTATTTCTGTGACCTTTAACCTTTGATCTTTGAGGTTGCATTTGTTCTCTGTAATGCCAAGATTAGTTTTGACAATCTGCGGTTGTGTTTTCAGGTCAATTGAAAACTGTTTTTTGCAATTGAAATTGTGGAGTAGTTTTGTTGTGGTTTGAGGGGTGGGTTGGGGGGGTGGGATGTGATTTTAATGTGTGACTGCACAGTATAGCAGTATGCTTCCCACATCTGTTTTGTGGTCTTTCTATGTTTTTATCTCAGGAGGTTGGTGGCTGATGGGTCATTTTCTGGAAAAGAAGGCATTTAGTCAGAAATTTACTGTTCTGTTTCAGTAAACCCCAAATGCCTTGATCTCAAGTAGTTTTAAAGGCACCGAGGCACAACCTCTGTATGTGGTCCATTCAAAATGCATACCTAAGTGGGTTTTAATATTAATTTTAAGTGCTCTGTTAAAAGATAAGCATTTGAAAATCACAAGGATGTTTGACTGCTTGGTACATCTAGGCAAACCTGTGCCTCAGGTTTTTTCCCTCCCAGTTGATGATACAAGGTGCCTTTCAAGCAGTGAATTCTGGCATCATAATTAGTAACACTCTCATGCGTATGTGATAGAGAATGCTGCTTCATGAAACAATTTGGCCTCAATAAGCCAATCTATTTTAATTCTAGTTACTATGCATTGCCTGTGCATAATATGCATTTGAATATTTGCATATATATATATATATATATATATATATATATATATATATATATGTCATGGCACTCATCTCTATCATTCACTGGAGCTTTGTGGTGAATTGCATCAGTCCTATTTCTTTATGTAAAACAGGCCTGAGGTAAAATGAGTTGGTTAGAAACAGGAATTCCTGTTGAATCGTCAATACAAAAAAAAAATTCAATAGCAAAAATGACATAATAGCAATTATGTTATAGATTCAAAATAAGCTTTTGTTTTGGGCACTGGTGTAAATTCAGCCAGCATGTTGCACTGAACACAATATGATTGGCTGTGTATTGCTAACGCTAAATTCAGAAACACACATTTTTTCTTTTTTGGTCAGTTGAAAGGCCTGTATGGTCAGTGTTTGTTGGTTGAAGTTATGGAGGATTTGCACTGCTGTCACTCTCATCTGTAAAATCCATCCAGAGGTGTTGCATTTAAATACTGATGTCAGTTCTGTTTTTGATCTGTGTGTTTGTTGGTTTGTGGAACATGTGCTGTGTAGCATTACCTTGACATAATGGTGCTCTACCTGTTTGTTCCTGTTGTATTATTTTCATCAGGTCCCAGGCCTGTTCATTCAGTCTTGCACCATGTGCAACTAATATGGAATTTACACCCTCCTCCCTTACTGTCATCTCTTGAAATTCTGTTCTGTCCTCTTGTGGACTGAGATTGTTAATTATATGGTTAGTTAGCTACAGCTAAATATTAAATTAAATATTATTTTTAGAACTTGTCACTTAATGGATGGATATTTTAATATGAGACAAGCTATCTGGTAGACTTGTAAATAGTACAGCACACTTATGGGAGAAATACTGGTATATCAATCAGCTGCATATGATCAGTAACACAGGGACAGAATAATTCCTGCACTAACTCTGTTTAAGAAGTGCTTGTAAGAATCAAGCAGTCTGCTTGTAAGAATCAGTAGAGCCTCCTCACAACATGTAGTGCAGCACTGAATGGAGTGAATCAGTAGGAAATCAATGAAAAAAAGCTGTCAGCATTTGATTTTTTCTTGTTCCAAATACAAACAAAGGATGTATGTAACCTATTTTGAGGAAAAAACTTGTCCAGTTTGGTAAGTTCTTGGATTCCATTTGACATGGCAGTAATAAAAGACACTTTCTACAGATGAAAGATTCTGCAAGAGTCTTAGGACCAAAGAATGGCAGCAGATAAATTAAGCATTCCAAAGTGTACACTAATATTTTATAAATTACTGAGGAGTTGTAAAAATCATGAAAGTGAATGCAGTCCTGCAAGCCACCTCTATGGTAATTATCATGGAGAGACTGGAAAGTAATTAATGTGAAATTAATGAATTTGCTTAAATTTAATTAAGGACACTACAGCGTTGTAGTTCACATAGCACCAGCAATTCATACAGTGACATTCAAATAACTAACATGACATAATGTTATTTTTATCTTATTTAATAAAAAAAAAAATAGTTTATAGTTATCAGCGTGGCATCCCTGTTCCAGTCTCCCTTACTGCTCTACCTCTTGCTTTGCTTTTACAGTGTGATTAAGTATGGAAATACCACATGCAATGAAGGGCTTCCATCTTTTTGTCCTTCAGTGTCTTGTGTTTACTATGGTTACAGGCAAACAAGTATGTTAATAGAAGCTAATTATTTCAGGTGAGGTAATCGGTTAGAGCAGGAGGAAGTCAGTCACTGACATGATACACTGCACGTTTGTGGAAGCAATTAGAAAACCTTGTGTTACTTAGCCTGTGGCTCTTAGATGTGTCTGTGGTGACACAGTAAGAGTTTGCCAGGATTTGATGGAAGGTGTGAAATTAAACAAGGGAATAAAATGTTGAGGGAAGATATTCAGATTTATAAAAATGGAGCCCTAAGTTGTGAAGCCTGGGGCTCTTTGAACATTTGATTACAAATAACCACTAAAGGCATTATAAAAGTAAAATATGCCTATATCTCTTAATTTTAATTAATGATAGAAAAATAAAAAAAATAAAGGCTGTGAACAGAACATATTTAATAGTTAAAATGAAAGGTTACATGTTGTGTTTTTGTCAAGTTGTCTAAATCAGTTACGTTTTTGGGTTGTTTTAAGCTTGAAGCCTATTTATTGTCCTCACCTAGTGACTAGTGTGGGATCAGTGTTACGCTGCTCCAAACCCTGCTGCTCTCTACAGTGTTCACAAACATTTACTGAAACCCTCAACTGCTTCAGCATTTGTGTTGGAACCTTAAATGTTCTCTTGTCCTTCACAAGCTTGACAAGAGCTATGAAGCTCAGGGTTCTGGACTAAAGGCTGTTTGGTATGGAAAAAGTGGAGGCACAATGGAAACTCAGCATAACAGAGCATAAAAGTCGCATGCAGTCTAATGAGCATTGTATAGAATAGGACTGGAATTGATATAAGATCCCTGGTCAGTTATATGTTATATGATTTTATAATTAAAACCCTTGTGAAAGTTGATGCCCTCCAAATGTTAATGTGTGTATAGGGTGTCTTTAATATTTAATTCAGTGAAGTGAAGTAATTGCATGCTTAAAATATAGTATAAAGTGTGAAACTTAGTAGTTTTTTTCCTTTTTTTCCATGCTGGTACAAGCTCTGTGGTCATCCTTTCACAGAGATCTTTTTACCCCCCTTCTTTCGCATGTCCCCTTTTACTAGGGCAGAGGCAGGCCTCCTGGAGTCATTCATTCACCACTGGGACCATACTGAGGACGAAGCCCTTCTTTATTACTTTACAGTGCTCATTATACCAGAAGGCACCACCTCTTATATCTTGTCAAAGGCTTCTGCCAGCACCTAAATCATTGTTTTTTTTTTTTTCCTGGACAATTTGAATTTGAGAAGGGGGCTACTGATGAATTCCCCTGATGGAACTGAACAGTGTCCTGTGCCTGCTTCTCTCCCTCCACCTAACAAAGACAATTAAGAGCCCCTTTTTGCATTACCCCATGCATACTTTAATTTGAATCGAAGGAGAGCAATGAGCCAAATTAATTTATTGGTGCTCGAGCTCCAGCTTTAGTCATTTATCATTTTCACATACAGAAAACACATTTGTCTGTTCATTTGTTATGCATTATTTTGTGTGCTTTTCAAGGAGGAAATTTTGGCAAAAATGGCATATATGCCTCAGTTTCTCAGTCTTTTCAGTGGCAAAGAGCATTACCAGTCAGCCTTCACCTGACAGGAGACAGCCGCTCCCCTCCTCATTCTGTTGTGTGTTGGGGCCATCTGTCTTCTGCTCTCCAGATTTGAAAAATAATGAAGGATTCATGACATGCCACACAAGGTTAATCATGGGTTTATACTGCACTTACAGAAAGTTGTCCGACACTTTCTTTATCTACAATGGCTTTATCTTCATGAGAAAATACTTCCTCAGCTCTTACAAATTCACTTGCATTGTTCTGTAAGGAAACATTTAAAAGTACTCAGGACTAGCTCATAGGGTGAACAAAGGCTATTCTTAAAATGTTTTCAGAGCACATTTTTGATATATTACATAAAAACCCTGCTTACAAAGCCATTTAGAGAATTTTTCAGATTATTCCATTTGTTTACAGGCAACCATAAAATGTTAAATTGCATAATGAGGTGTTAAAGTATGAGTCATAAAACCACAAAGAAGATGTCATTTGACACTAAAAAAATCCTGCAAGTTCAGTTATTAGTTCAAATAACTGTCACTAATACAAAACTGTTCTAAAATGGCTCTATGAATAGGGGCCTAAGAGATTAAGTCCAGCACAGAGAGGCCCTGGATTTGGAGGGAATATTGTTCTAGGGAAAAGAAAACATGATAGAAAAACAACTGCAGCCAGCAAAATGAACTCAATGATCTCCAGGGATTGCCGGCCTGACATTCAGAATTAGATTGGCCAGCACTGTATCAACACTGGCATCAGCTCAGTGCAGAACATGGGGAATGACCCCCGCTGTTCTTTGAGAAATTGCCATGTGAACTATGGAGACCCACAGAGCTTTTCAGTTATTGCGTGGCTTAAGAAATGCGGCCTTTTATGTGCCTTGCTATAAAACAGCATCTGTTTCCAAAACCAAGACATTGTGGACTCTCTCCGTTGGGAAAATAAGGCATTGGTAGTTTTGTCATGTTATTCCTCGAAGTTATGCAGTGCTAGCTGCCAAAATGAGTTCCTCCTTTTGTACTTGTGCAATCTGAAGCTTTCCAGCCAAGCCATGGCAGTATTGCTTTGTGTACTACATAGATTTTTTTTGTTTTACCCCTTAGTGCCAAATTGAGGGGTAAGAAATTTTATTCTGAAATATAGCTTAGGCTAATGTAATATTATTTGAAAATGCTTAGGAGCTAGATGTTGATCATTGTTTATTTTCATAAGTTTTTCACATTTTTGAACAGTTTGCAATTGATGGTTGACAGCTATTGTAGAATGCACTCTGTTTTAGATGGGGATTCATTTTCTGAAGGTGTCTTAAGTCACCTTCTATCTGTAATTACCTTTCTAATTTGTAGAATACTGCTAAATTCTAAAGAGTTGATAAAGCTCATAGTTATAAAGAAGTTATTAATAAGTAATAAATATGTTGTTCTACATTTTATAGAGAACTATGTAAGAGTATGAAAAGCAAGTGTTTAAACCCCTAATAGATCAGCATTTAACTCTGTTACAGCTGTGTTTGGCATCCTTCATTCCTGCCGCACTGCTGGGAAGGTGGGTGTTGAGGATGGAGTCAGGGGGGGTCCTGTTATTGGAAGTGTGACCAGTGACCTGGAATCTGTCAGTTTTTCCTTGTTGGCAGTCTCTTGCCAGAACTCAGTGTGTGTGGAGAAAAGCTCTCGTGTCCTCATATAACCTTGAACTTAGCCGCCTGCGCACTATGCAACTTTATTGATCTTGCACCACACATCCCTCTCCTCAATTCATTGTTCTGAAGTTGACCACAAATGTGCAGGCTTCTTCAGTATTGTTTTGTTCGCTGGCAGGTTGCAGGACTGACTGTGCTACTTTGACTTTTCTCTAGGTTGAAGATGAGGAGAAGCTGAAAAAGAGGAAGGAGCGGTTTGGCATTGTCACTAGCGCTGCCACTGTGGGTCTAGATGACTCAGAGGTACAGTTTTCTACCTTTGACAGATTATGCTGGATAATGTACAGTAATATAGGTTGATTACCTTTATGCTCATATAGAGAAACAAAGCCCTCCTGCAGTGAAATTTGAGGCACTGAGCACTGTAGCACTGAGAGGAAAACACAGAGTGGTGGAGAGCAATGTCAAAGAAATGTGGGAGTGCTCCTGTTCTGGAAACTTTGAGAAACGCTAGGGTAAGCACAAGGTTGGCAATGAAGTGACTCTAAAGAGTTGTCAGAAAGATGCCTTTGTAGAAATTCACAAGTGGGGCATCCGTTAAAATCTGAGGAAGTGCAGCGAAGCATCACTTGAAGGTTGAGGAAGTGTAGCGGAGGCAGCGCTGGCGAGAGGGTTCAAGACAAGGGCAAAGGCAAGTCTGCTGTAGCCAACCTGTTTAGCAGATAAACCACAGTAAATTAAGTAAATTGCATTATCATTTAGTACACTTTAAATTGATGAACTGTAATTGATTTTTTTTCTTTTGTTTTTGTTTTGGTTATATCCTAGGCAAAGAAGCGGAAGCGGGCTGAACGATTTGGAAACATTTAATATGGCAGTCGATGCTTTTTCTTTTCTAATTTTTGTACTAGGTTTTTGTTTTGTATTTTTAAACTTGTTATAGCAATGACAACACAACTTGGGAAATTTAAAAGGCATTAAATACTGGGAGTAATCCCTACAACACTAAATTAAAAGGTGATTTCCAAGTTTTTCAAAAATTGTGTGAATGTTTTACTTGCATACATTTTATCAGCAACTGATATGAGAGGGCTGAATTAAATTACACACATTATAATCAAATGTTTCCATGTAAACTGAAAAGTAGAATTTAGTCCTTTCTTAATATGTTTAGGCTTGTTGCTTATGTATTTGCCCTGTCTTTAGATCATAGCTGTGACTGAATTTTTTTTTTGTTTTAATTTACATTTAATTTACACTTGAACTCAAAAACAGTATGTCCTACAGGGTCCATCCAACATGATGTCATGATATGGTGGGGTCTTTCCTAGCAGGATGTATTTCAGTAGCAGTATAAATATAGAATTGTATCAAATACCAAATTTCCATCCTACCCATGTTCCTAAAATTAAGTAAACTTTTCACTGTCCACTGTGGGTAGTAGTTGAACAGTGATTTGTTTCTCCAGCCAGTCTTTTCCTGGCCGACCTGTAATTGTACGGGTCAAACTAGACATTTGTGACTTTACACAAAATTAAATGTGTGTGTGTGTGTATTTTATATGTATATGTATTTAGTACAATAGATGGTATATATACCAATATACCGTAATAGGCCTTGAAAATTACTAGTCTAGTAAAAAAAAAAAAAAAAATCTGGTCTACTTTTGGAGCTCAATTTCTGCTTTTTTAGTGGATTTTTTTTTTGTATATTTCAAATATTTTTTGTAACTTAGAAGATGAACAGAGCAATTCAGTCTAAGCTAGAAAATATTGTATACATTTTATAATAAATTTAAAAAAATTAAATTTTCTACCTTAAAACTTTTTAGCCATTTTTTAAGGGAACAGGAACCCGTGCAAAAGTCCTGACAAACTCTTTTAAAATCTAGTATCAGTGTGAAGAATGAATATAAACATAGCTCAGTTATGTACAGCTGTTAAATGCAAGATTTTGGCAGAAATTTCAAATATTTAGTTCAGCTAATGTATCGGTAGTGAGGGATGCTTATATGCATCCATCTCTGATGTCCATTCATCACTCGGCAACTGGACACTGAAAGAGCAGTCCAGTTTAAGTGAATTGATTTTTTTTTAAGGCAAACATCTGAATCACTTGCAGGATGAAAGCATGGTTTGCAGATCCTCATCCCCTCACTGCCATGACATGACAATGGCCTTACGTAGATTGTGTGTTCCATGTTCCATTTTCATCAGAAATGTCATTTCCGTAGAACCACGAGTAATATGGCATACACATGGACCTGCTCCAAGAATTCAGAAAATGGGGACAATTAGTAAAATATCGTCCATTGAAGACATGACATCAAATGTGCCTTAAACATGAAATGCACATTTATTTAATAAATCTTGCCAATGTGCTCATTTAGATAAATTTCACTCAGATTTTGCACTGTAGTCACCACTGTCTTAGCTCCAACTTAATCTCATTAGCATGTAGCACTGAAGTCTTCACCTTTTTGCCTGATTAAGAAAGTTCAAATGTACTACTTCACTTTTCAATTGTCTAGATTCTACCTTTCATGGGATATTCATTTTTGTACCATCATTTCATTTGTTAAATCTTCTGCCCAGGATGGCTACTCTCGGGTCATAATATAGCAGCCCAGATGCCATGGTTACTTAATCACCACACTCGTACTTGTGAGATATGCTAAAGGAAGGAGTCCAAAAAGGATTGGTTATTTACAAGGTTTTAAATTTGAACTCATAAAACCTCTTCACTTACTGGCTGTTGATATGTAAGCAAACATTTGTGTACTTTTTAAAAGCATTGACTTTTGCACTGCTTTGCATTGCACTGTTTTTGATGTGTTAAGCTTTTTTTTAGTTTTACTGTCATCACCTGTAACTTTTAATGTCCTTTGTTATAAGATTTTTGAATTATTATGTTTTGTTACTCATGTAAGCTTTTTATGTTCTTAGGTGTGCAATACTGTGATAACAGTTGTTACTTCACCCCTCCACCCATTCGTCAGGAAATTTGCTCTTCCTTGTATCTGTCAGCACTCACTTATCGTGTTGGTGTTTTCATGAGTAAACAAATGTTTGCAAATTACATTTAGGCCAGTCTAGAGGGATAAGTCTGAAGTCTGTAGATCAAAGGATATGTGACTGTTATGAAATGCAAATTGGGAAAACCATACTATAAGACCTCTCAAAACCCAGAAAGTAAATAACACTTAATATGTTCACCTTTGAGCTCCAATAACATACAGGCACAGAGCTGGCAATGTGGTAAAACACTGTGTTCCCAATGAAATTACTCATTACTTAAGAGCGATACATTCACCTTATTCATGTGTTGCACTACACAGCAAAACTACATTCTGATGAAAAAGGGGGTTCCTCATTTTACCACCCACTTTTCAGGGTTACTGAGCATGGCTTTCAGTTGCTTTGCCCCATGTTGTTTCTGGAGCTCAAGTGCAGTGCATAGTATGATCACTGTTTCAACTTAACAGTGGATCTTGTATTTTTGGATTGCAAACCATGACTTAATTGAACTCTGGGGATCAGTTGGGACGTAAGTTTATATATAAATAAATTATATATAGTTTATTTATTTATACTATATATAATTGAATAATTGAAACCATAAATACATTGCAATATGCTTTTAAAAAGAGTTATATTAGTGTCAGCACTTACCAAATCTGTGATTGTCTATGAAGTCCTGTATCTCTGAAATAGGGAAAACCTGTATTGCATACTGTAATGTCTGCCTTAATAGGTTCAGTTCAGAAATTCAAATATGCAAATATTTGTTGTGTATCAAGAATCTGCTGATGTGTTCTCACTTGGGACCACTGACAAATGCAGTATGCTTTGAAGCGTTCTTATCCATAACAGCACAGTATCACCTCATAGTCATTGTGAGAAAACCCCAAATCCATGTGGAGTGCAAGCTGAGCCCTACGGCTGTCACATGATCCCAGCCGTCCGATCAGCCAGCAGTGACTGGGAGCCCACAGCAGTGGAATAAATTGGCTTCATTTCGGGTTTGTCGGTTGGCTCATCATCCCACTCCCCAGCACCCTGAAATTCGTCAGGAGCCTGCAAATTGCTCGAATGAGGTCAGCCGAGTACCACTTATCCCCCAATCAGCATCCACTTTGCTGTATGTGGCAGGATTGCATTTCTCTCACCTAAACACTCCTGCATGAGTGCAGAGGTTGTCACAGTGAGATGAGCCTAGTGTACAGCTGTCAGTTCCCAAAGGGAAAAAAGCATAAAAAACAAAACACTAAATCCGTTAGTTTGTGTTCCCTGCGTATTTGCATTTTACCTTTTTCAAGTTTTCCAGGTGAAGTACAGACATCTATTCCAAAAAACAACAGACTAGCAGTAATCTGTGCACTATTTTGTGTTCACAGGAACTAGTAATAAGCTAGCTATCATTACTGACTGAGTATGTATCGATTCATGCTTTGGAAAGGCAGTTCTCAGAAACCATAGCCTGCCGAGCCAAGAAGGGCAAGAAAATAGTCAGAAAATAGTGCACTTTATTTGGTTTTTGGCTTTAACATAGGGGATGAATAAACTATTACAGGGGACCTGGGATAAAATGTTTTAATACTACTGAACTTGCAGAACTGAATGCATTAAAGGAAGTGAACAAATATCAGGGAGTCAGTGAAGTAGGCCTTTATACTGAACTAAACAAAAGGATTTGGTTCCGTCAAACATTGCCCATTAGTGTGAATAAAATGACACAATTGTCACTGTGGAAAAAAATTACTAACTAATCTGTATAACTAGCCTGTAGGAATAATCATTAATATTACTATTGCAGGATGTTTTATATGGTGTTCATTGCTGGTTTTAAAGTTATTTTTAATTGCTGCTTAATATGACATTGCTATTTAACTGAATGTGCATGACAAAATGGGTAAGCACGTGTAGTAACCTCAAGGAATGCAATTATGAAAATGATGATTATCAGTTATGAGGGCAGAAATTGTCACTATTATTTAAATTGCTGCATCCATTAGCATACACTTCAAGAGAAAAAGCCAAGTAAGCAGCATGTATAATTAAATCACTTCTATCAGTAGCTGACATACTTTGTTATTGTGGACTGAGCTTGTAAGCAAAGCAAACATTCTCACTATAATCCATATTTTTTACTTTTGGAAAAATTGTAATTTAACACTTCTTTTCTATTCAGTCACTGGAGTTATACCAATTTCTTTGTGGAATATCTGTCCCCCTTAACGGATCTCTGGACCCTGACTTGAACTATCACTCCTGCTTCACTTCTGGTTTTTTTTTTTTTTTTTTTTCCTTCTGTATGACCAGTCACATCCTGTGTACTGCATATCATTTATTCCCAGTGGATCAGAAGTTGTGCAGTGAGCCTAATCAACCACTCTCTGTGGGTTATATCTTTTAATGGAAGAATCAGGAGCCCTGTAAGCTGTTGATTGGCTAAGCTGAAAATGATGAAACCATAAAAGGAAGTTCCACTGTAGATTGTTGGGTATGCATGCTAATTGTGTAAATTTGCTTGTTTCACATAAAACTGACATTACCCATAAATAGCCATGGTTTATTTAAAGCAGGCATGGTAACTAGCAGCCAAAGGGGCCATGGTCATTAAAAACACCAAAAATGAAAATGCCAAAATGCATCGTAAATTGTAACTGTAACTTAGTACGCTAGTGCAATGAGTAAATATAATCACCTGATTTTTTTCATTAGCATGTGCTGAAAGTCCTGTAAGTTTGGTTTTCTAGTTTTTACTGATTCTGGACCGTTTATTCAGTTTTATATTATATCTTTAAGATGAGGTGATGAGTTACCACAAAATCAAATAGAAGCTATTGATGAAACTATTGATGATTCTTTACTCCGAATGTGATAATCACTATGCATGTTTTTAGAATGTTTCTGGGGTGTTTATATGCTTATACATTCAAGTTATTCATATGTTGGTTTATCAGTAGGAAGTTGGAAAAATTTTGGCCCACCAGCAATATTTTTTAAATCTCGCCCCCATAAAAAATTTGGTTAAGAGCCCTGGTTTGAAGAGCAGCAGTGGGTTAATATACTTACACATAAATGATGTCTGTACTCTATGTCCTTTTCCTATGTTGGTTTGAAGAGTAGCACTAGGTTATTGTAGTTAAACTCTGTACGCTGTATGTCTGTACGCTGTAAGTCTCTGTATGCTACATACTCTCCTTATATGTCAGATCCCATCTGCACTGCAGCAACAGATTCTTGAGAACCCTGGTGCACATTTATGTCGTGTTAGACAAGCTGGACAATGATACCAGACTGGTACTCATACTTATGTGGTGCTTTTTGATTTGGAGTTAAATAAAACTTTGTCAAGGTGTTGGCTTTGCCATTTCATTCACAGCAGACCTCCAGAATGTAAAAGAATGTTACATTAGGGTTTTAGTATGTGATATTTGCAGAGGAGGTCTAACTTTTGAATCCAGTTTGTCTGAATCATGCAAAAATTCAAACATGCAAGGCCAGCAGAGGCTGGATGTATAGTCGCATAAGATGAGGCTGCATGTTCATTTTAAATATTTAGCAGTTTGTCTAGTACAAAGTTCTTTGCCAGGGCATGGAGCTCTTTACCTTAATTAGCTAGTGTACAAAAATGGAGTGTACCTCCAATTTCCTACCCTGAAAAGCCCCCACACTCCTTGAAATTTCTCAAGCCTTTGAGCCGCACACAAAGGTGTTTATGGGGAATCACAGCTATTGAGTCCACCCCCCAACCCAGCAAACCTGGACCACTCCTCACTTTACGGCTATTGCTGCCATCATAAATGCTTACTCCCCTCCCAACCCCCAGTACAAGTCTTTTATGACAACACTTACTTGCTGTGGTCTTTCTTCATCTTAAAAATAAGCAGAAGCACCTCACATTCCTCACTTCCAGATCCTGTGTATTCCACTGAAACAAACTTTTTAATGGATGTTTAATGGTGCTGAGGTCACAGGTTTCCAGAAAATGTACCTGATCACTGGGAGAGAAGGGAATTGATTAGTTAGACATACCAAGCACTTATAAAACAGCCTTGTCCGCACCATTTACTCATGTTTGCGTGGTGCTGCATGCCCAGTAAAACATATTACATCAACCATATCAGTTACTTCAAGCTACAATTAGATATTCTTTTCGTTTGGTAAAATATGATTGTCACTTTTGATAAGTTGTTTTCTGGAAAATAGCCTTAGTTTAACCATTGTTTTAATGACTGGTGTGTGGCAGTAAAGCAAGTGTATGTTTTTTATTGGTTTCACAGCAGTGCCTCCATACTTGTGCTTGTGCTACCAGTCATTGATGTATAACGTAGCCAAGATACATAGACATTCCAGTTTGTCAGCATAAGGTGCCAATTATATCCACAACTTCATGCACTTACTGTTGCTGCATGCTGATTTATGTTATTAAACTATATGTCAGGCCTGGCTGTTAATGCTTGAGCCCTACATGGGTCTTCATCAGTCTGAAATCAGATTAGTGTGGAACATCAGTAACACTGTGCACGAGAACAGAGCACATGGGACCGGAACAGCTGTGGAACATGGTGGGGATAGGTGTCAGTGCCTAAGGCGTTGCATGCCCTGGCTCCCCTCCCCAAAACAGCCAGTGACCGCCTTCTAGCCCCAGCGAGCTGGAGGCAGCAGGGTGCTTGGCTGATGTGTGGCCCAAGGCCTCGTGCCAGCTTTTACCAGAGATCACAGAAGCATGGTGGTAACTATGGAGGCAGGAAAAATAATAAAACTGCTCCTCTGGAGTGCAGGCTCAAAAAACGGCTGAGAATGATAAACTTTCCCCTCTTCTCCCCTCTCTCCTCTCTGCAAGGTTGAGTGTTTTTCTTGGAAAACTGCATAGATGCAGAGAACTCCTGCAGCTCAGGGCAGCCATTCCACAGTATTTAGTGATGTGTAGAGCAGAAAAAAAGAGGGAGGGGGGTATGTGTGCCTGTGTGCATGCGTGCATTTGTGTGTTTTTTGTGTGTGTAGGGGGCCAGGGTTTGGTGGGGGTTTTTTTTTTTTTTTTTTTGACTCGTTTATGTCATCATTGGCGTCAGGCTTCTCTGGGCTGTGGTGGGTGGTCTTGGTTAATTTGCATTCTTAAAGAGCTCCGTCTCCAGACTCATTTGTCTTCCATTGATTCCCTAAATTAGGTTGATGAGAGGCCCTCCTATCAGGTGACACATTAATTGGGTCACGCTGCATCCCATACGTGGTCCAAACAATGGCCACTGAGCACTAAACCCTTCACGTCAGGCATTTCTCTCTCTCCACCAATTAGCCTCCGGAATTAATCCATTTCCTGTCCCCTATGCTGAGCCTCCGGAAGCCACTCCCCATTGGCTCTGATTGGCTGTGTTCATTTTGCTTGGTTCACTCTTGAAATGGAGATGACTGTCAGTTTCCACAAAGTAGTGATAAAGTGCTGAGGTCACATTCACACACAAAAAAAAGAAAGAACTATGAGAATGAAACACTTCCAAACAACAACCCAAAAACCCAACAAAAAATGTAGAAATGAGGCGGTGCACTGCTTAGGCTAAATAAATGATTTATTGTACAAAAGAAAAGGGCTGAACAAGCAACAAAAAGGAAAAAACAACAGTTATCATATACACAACCATCATACTACATGTGGGATGAATCTTATCTGAACAATATGGAAAGGGAAGAAAAAGAATAGGAAGGTGTTCGAAGCGGAGAACCTGTCTGAACATGATAAAATGTGAACATTTGGGTTACTATTTACACAGAGGAGTTTTCCTCTCATATATATATATATATGAACACACTCTCACACATACAAGTATACATATAAAGAAATTCCAAAGATGCAATTTTATGAATGACATCAACCAGTGTTATGCTATGGTTCAAAGGGCACAGTATGTGTTTTCTGTTTGTTTATGTGTTCAGGTTTTTAATTCAGTAGTCCTCTCAGGACACTCGCATATTGAACTGTCCATTACCTTGAGCGACCTGAGAGCAAGGTTAAAGTTTAATTTTGGGCAAAATCTCAGTAAACAGATGTAGCTGCATTTATGTAATGCATGACAATACCTCATTTCAAATTCAGTGGCGCAAGGTAGGAGAATGATTTAGTGAGGTAGATATTACTTTGATATTAATAGATTTTCTTGTTTTGGAGCAAAGGTTAGCCAGATGGATTGTTTCACGTGAATGTCACCATTTTTCATCTGTGGAGCAAATCAGCGAACAGCATTCTAACTTGTCATTGCATGAGATACAGTACACAACATATTCCCCCCCCAACTTTGGCTGACAACATGTGGGTTTACTTCCCATATAAATCATAGGTATTTCATATAAACACAAAAGGCAAAATGTGTCAAAGACAATCAAGACAAGTCCCTTGCATTCAAAGATCAGAGATGTCATTTCAACTTGCACTTGCAGATGGAGGGAAAGATAGAGGGGCAGAGGGCTAGGCTGGGGTGGGGCATGGGGCATGGGGGTCATGGTGGGGGGGGAGTACTTCCTGTTACAACATTCAGTATTCCTAGGGTCAGATGCATAACAGCATACAGTTTGTTTCCAAGCAAAGTATAATTTCTCTGGGGCCAATGGATCCAGACATTGGCATCTTCAGGACACGTGATAGGCTGAGAGAGGAGTGGGGGCGAAGGGGGAGTGGAGGTGGGGGTGTAAAGGGAGGGAGGCAGGTTTCCGCTTC